>JBCEDN010000035.1:0-588510 GCA_039880775.1 Diaporthe vaccinii
AACCGTAACGCGGTATAGAATCTGATAGAAGACCTTAAAATACTCCTTATATGATCTTATAAATTGAAGTTTATAGCTATAAATTTAAGCCTTACCGCCTATATATCCTAATAATCGGACCACTAATAAGCCTGATGGTTGTATTAATTTATCTTACCCACTAGCTAACTTTATAGCTTTTCCTTCCCATATAAGTAAAGCAACGAAGGAGTTGAATACTTTATAATAGGTATTGGGAAATACTACATATAGAGGCACAAGAAGGGGTGCAGGCAGCTGCAAGACGACGTCCAGTCATGCAAAGCTTCAACTTCCAAATCTATGCTCGGGCCCACTGCTGGGTCCGGCGAGCACAATCAGACAGCTTCGATCTAATGGAAATAGTTATGGATGGAGAACCCCCCGCCCTGGGGGCCGCCGTAGAAGATTAGCCAGCAGAAAAATAAGCTATTATTAGCCTTAAATATACCCCATAGCAGCATCTTCTGTTAATATAAAGTATAAATAATATTTTTTAATATAATTTTAAAATAAAAAGTTATTTATATTAATATTTTTTTATATAAATAATTATTTTTATATATAATTATTAATTATTATATAAATAATTATATAAAAACTATATTATAATATTTATATTTTATATTATAAATATTATAATAATAATTTTAATATAATTATTTATATAATAATTATATATAAAAGTAATTATTTATATATAAAATATAATAATATAAATAACGTTTTAATTTTAATTATTATAAATTTATATTAAATATTATTAATTTAAAATATATTATAAAATAAAAAGGTCTTTTTATATATAAGTATTATAATTAAGTTTTTAATTAATAATATTTAATATAATTATATTATATAATTAAAGATTAAATAATTACTTTTATATATATATTTAATATATAAAATAATTATTTAATAATAAATTATATAATATAATTATTAAATATTTAATATTTAAATTATGATAATTATTAATATAAATATAAGTTTAATTAATATTTTTTATTATATTATAATTAAATAAAATATAAAAGTAAATTATTTATTTAATTATATTTAAATATTATATATTATTATTAAAAGAATTAATAATAATTATATAAATTAATAAATAATATTTTTAAAAATGAAATAATTTAAATGTTTATTTTAAAATTTAATAAATAATAATATTATTTAATTAAATATAATATAAAATTAAATTGCTTTTATTTTAATATTTTATATAAAGATTATTACTTTTATATAAATATATTAAATATTATAATAGAATTTAAATTAATATATATAATATTAAATATATATATAATATTAAATATATATATAATTATCAGATTTTATACCGCATCACAGTTAATTATAATAATTTTATAAATAAAATCATAGTTCTTTATATTATTATATTACTTATCTTATTTTATTAAATCTTTATATTATAAGGGTTAGTTTTATTAAGTTAAAAGGTAAATATCTTAAGTATTTACTATAATGATTTATAAATTTATAATAAATTTATAATAAACTATTATCTTATAATAAATTTATAATTTAATAATAAATTTATAATAGATTTACTAGGAATTAATTATTTATTATATAATCTTTAATTTAATATACCCCCTTAAATTAATATATTATAATAAGCTAAACTTTAGCCCTCTTTTACTGCTTTTTATTTATACTTTATAAGATCTTTTAATAAATTCTAATCTTTTCACTAGTTATTAATATCTTCTAAGCTTAATTATTAAAGAAATCTATTCTATTTTCTAATTAATAATATCTTAATTAACTTATTTATTATTATTTATATTAATAAAATATATTTTATATTAATAATGCTATTTTAAACCTTTTGCTATAATTAATAGTTATAAATATTTATATATTATAATTTTATCTTAAGCTAGATGATTTTAAAATTTATTAAGTTTATAATTTATATATTATTATATTTAATCTTAATTTTCTTTTTATTTAATTTTATTAATAATTTTATAAAAAATCTATTTATAAATAAGGTTTCTTTTATTATTTATATTAAAATAAAGAGTTTCGCCTTTATTATTAATATTATAATTATATTTTATTTATTAATTTTCTATTTAATTATTCCTTTAAATAACTTTATTATAAATATTTAAAAACTCTTTTAATTAATAATATTATTAATAAAAGAAGAGTTATTTATCACTATAAATTTATCTATATTTATAAAGTAAAAAGTAAGATATTTAATATCTTTAAAATAAAAAAGCATTTAATCTATAATATTATAATATTTTTAATTTAGATTTATAAGGAATTATGTAAATCTTAATATAATAAATATAATATTTAGTTAAGTAGATATTATAGTGAATAATATAAACTTAATCTTTTATTAATAAGAGTTAACTTTAATAGGTTTTATAATATTAATTTATAGCTTTAATTCTTTAGTTATTATAAGGATTTTATAAAAGAAGTTTCTTTTATTAATTATTTTAATGATCTTTTTTATATATATAATTTAGATTAGCTAGATTTAGCGATTAAGACGGTTTTTATAAATCTTTATACCTAGGAATTATTAAATTAAATCCCCTTTATTAATTTTATATTTCTCTTAAAATTATTAAGTAAAATTATTAATTTATCTTTATCAATTCTTTTAATATATTATAATAATATTATTAATATAAAAGAAAATTAAGATATTATTCTTTTTATAATAATAAGGCTTATATAATACTTATTAATATCTAAGCTTAATAAATATTTTAATAAATTCCTTTTATTATAATAATAATAAAATCTATAATTTATATAATACTTTATTAAATATTAAGATAATACCCTTTTTTTCATAATTATAAAGTATTCTTATAAAAATATCCTAATTAATTAAAATATAAATAAATACATTTATTATATTATATTAAATTAGCTTAAGATTAAATTTTATAATAATAGTAATTAATATATAAAATAACCATCTTATTAAAATCATAATATAAGTTTCTTATATTTATTTTTATATTTATTAATCTCCTTTAATAATAAGCTATACTTTATACTTCTTAAAGATATTATTTATTAAATTTATAAATATATACTTATATATAATCCAGGATTTACTTTCTATTATATAAAAATCTTTTTATAGATTTTAATTTAGGATCTTATTTTAATATAACTTTATAAATAATTAACTTTAATTTATTTAAATAAATTATAAATAGGTAGTTTATTAAGTCTTTATATTATTTTAATAGCTTTAAAAATTACTTTCTTAATATCTTTACCCCTTAATATAAATATCTCTTAATTTAAGCTTTATTAAAATATTATTATCTAACTTTATTATAAATACTACCTTTATTTTAATTATAAATATAGCTTATTATAATAAATTTATTAAAGATTTAATAATTAATAAGATTTCTTCTTTATTTAATTATATTTATATAATATATATTAAGAGTATTAATAGTAATAATTAAAATAATATAAAGAATAATATAAACTTAATATTTATATAAGGGCTGTTTTATTAATCCTCCTTAAGCTATATATTTTCTACTTCCTTTATATTTCCTTTTTAAATCCCTCCTTTATTAAATCCTTTTAAGCTTTTAATTTTAAGAAAATTTTCTCCCTTTAAATCTAATATTTTATTATTATTTAAGAATATATTTCTTTTTATTTACTTAGCTAATTATTTAATATTTATAATAAGGAGTTTATTTATAAAACCTTCTAATTTCTATTAAATATTTAATATTTATTAAAAATTATATCTTATATATTAATTATCTTTTTAATAGATAAAATTTATATTTAATAGATATTTAATGATTAATATTTTATAAGGTAGTTAATCTAAGCTTATAATTTTAAGCATTAATACCTCCTTTTTTTAAATTAAGTATTTAAGGTTATTATATAAGCTTTATAACTAAATACTTTTAAATAAATTTAATTAAATCTTAAACCTAACTTTAAAATTCCTTACCTTTTAATAATAATAAAGAAGAATTAATAATATAATATCTATTAATTTAATTTATAAAATAATATTTAATTATTAAGATAAATAATTATTTATTTAATTTTTAATCATAAAGAAGTTAAAAGCTTTAAACTTATTTATAATATCTATATTTTCTTTTTTATTATACCCTTTAAGTGCTTTATTTTATTATTTTATATTTATATATTAAATATAAAGGGCTTAATTTAAATATATTTTAATTTAAGGTAATTTTAATGGCTTATCTTTAATTAAATATTTTATTATTATATTTAATAATCTTAACTTTTATTTTATATTAAAGTTCTATTATTTTAAAAAAGATTTAAATATCTTAAATATTATATTACTATCTTAATTTATAAAATAATAATCCTATATATATCTTAAAACTCTATATATAAGTAAAAATTATAAATTATAATTATAAATACCTAGCTTATAATTATAAAAATTTAATATTATTTTTTTATCTTTTCATTTAAGATCTCCCTTAATAAATAATAGATTTACCTTATAATCTTAACTAAGGCATATATTTTATATTTAATAATTATTAATTTATAAATTTATACCCCTTAAGATATATTTATTAAATATTTTAATACCCTAGGTTTAAAATAGCTAAATTATCTATATTAAAGAAAGGCTTTACTTATTAATAGTTTCCTTTTAATAAATATTATATATTTTTTCCTTTAAATATTAAATATAACCTTTAATTTATAAATTAAGTATTTAATAATATATTATCTATAAATATTTATAAGTTTATAAAGGATTATTTTATCCTGTTTCTTTAATATAATTAAATCTATTTTATTATCTTAAAAATATCCTTTCTTTAAAGTTATCTTAAAAATATTAATATAATTAAAAGCTTTAAGTATAGGATAATATTTTCAATCTATAAGATAATTCCTTTAATATAAATAATATTATATTATATATCTTAATAAGGAGTTATTAATTACTTATTATAAGTAATTATCATATCTAATTAACTATATATTAAATAGCCTTTTATAATTATTAATAATTAATATTATATTTATTAAATTTAATATAATTAAATATTTTAAAAAATATTTTTCTATATTTATAGCGAAAGCTTCCTTAACCTTTATATTAATTATATAATATTTAGGGAGTTAATCTTTAATCTTATTTATAAGTTTTTCCTTAAAAAATCTTAATATCTTTAATTTAAATTTTAACCTTAAGCCTTTTATAACTTAAACCTTTATTTATAAATTAATATCATCTTTAAAAGCCTTATATACCTTTTCTTTAATAATTTTATTCCTCTTAAAACCTTTAAAAGCTTTTTTAAGGAAGATATAATAGTAATTTATAAGGGTATGATTCTTAATATATACTTTATATAAATTAGTGAATTTTTTTACCCTAAATTAATTATATTTTTAATTTATATAAGTTTTATATAATTTATTTATACTTTATTAATTAAGATTCTTTTCTTTAATAATATAAGTATCTTCTTTATTATTATAATCTTTTAAGCTATTATAAATAATTATTTATATTCCCCTTATAGTTTTTATAAATTTATTTTATATATTTAAAGCTTATAATTCCTTCTAAAGAAAGTTTCTAATATTATAATATATAAGGCTCTTATTTATAATTTTCTATTTTTATATTTACTTAAATATAATTATCTATATTAATAGCATCTTTTATAAAGCTTATAATAAGTTATAAACCTAAGTAATAGATTATCTTACCTTTATAATCCCTTATTAAATAGCTTTTATTATAATAATTTCCTATTAATCTATTTAAAATATAATATCCTTTAAATTTTATAATAATTTAAGAATATTTTTATATATATTTCTTATTTTTAATAAATCATTTAATCATAATTATTTATATCTTTATTATAAGTTTTTATATTATTTTTAAAAAAGTTCTCTTAAGATATAATATATTAATTTATAAATTAAATTAATAATTTATATTATTCATTTCTTAAGCTTTTAAACTATAGCCTATTTTTCTTTATATTTCAACTTAAATTATTTATATCCTTATAAATCTAAATTATAAAATTTAAGGTTAATATTAATAAGGTTAAATAACTATTATTAACCTTATTATTTTTCTTAAATAATTTCAGCTTCTTTAATATTATCATCAAACTTATTAATAATTTAAGAAATAACGCTTCTTATAATTATAACAATTTTTATATATTTTTATAATTATAAGTTAAGTTTTTATAGCTTTAAAAGAAGGTTTACTTAATAATTTATATAATCTTTAAATCTATAAGTTTCAACTTAAAATAAGAATTTATAATTTCAATTATTCCATTTTTCCACCTTTATAAGCATTATATTTTAAGTTTTCTTATTAATTTTATTAACTATATTAATTAATTTAAGGCAATAAAACTTTTAATTATTAAATTTTATATCATATTATGATTAATTATAATAATTTTATAAGTAAAATTATAGTTCTTTATATTATTATATTGCTTATCTTATCTTATTAAGTCCCTATATTATAAGGGCTAGTTTTATTAGGTTAAAAGGTAGATACCTTAGGTATTTACTATAGTAATCTATAAATTTATAATAAATTCATAGTAAATTATTATCTTACGGTAAATTTATAATTTAATAGTAAATTCATAATAAATTTATTAAGAATTAATCATTCACTATATAATCTTTAATTTAATAATAATATTAAATATATATATAAATTTAATTTATATTAATTTAAATTAAATTAAAATTTAATATAATTATATAAAATAAAAATATAAAGTTAATTTTATTTTTAAATTTTATATATAAAATAATATTTTATTATTAAAATATATAATATAATTATTAAATAATAATATATATATATATTAAAAATATTTATTATATTTTTATAAAATATAATATAAAATTTATTTTTATTATAATTTATATTTTAATTAAAAATATTTAATAATTAAATTAAATATTATTAAGTTTATATTTTAAAATAATATAAAATATTTTAAAATATTTAATTATATAATAAAAAAATATTGATTTATAAAAATATAAATATAATTATTTATTTTAAATTATATTATAATTAAAATTATTTTATAATAATATTTAAATTTAATTATATTAATTATATATTATTTAATATATTATAATAATTATATTAAATCTTTATAAAGTTTAATAAATAACTTATAAAGTTTATATTAATAATTTAATATAAAGGTAATATTTAATTATTTTAATATATAAAAATATTATTTTAATTATTTAATAATATAATTATTAATTATAAAGTTATTTAATTATTAAATTAAATATTTAAATTAATAATTAAAGAGTTTATTTTATAAAAGTTATTTATTATAATAATAATTATATTTTTATATATTTTAACTTTTTATTAATTTTAATATTAAATTATTTAAAATATAAAAAATATTTATAATTTAATTTAATTAATAAGTCCTTAACTTTAAGCTTAAAATTTATTTATCTTATAATTATAATATTTAATTAAAAGATTATAACATTATAATATTTATTTTTAAATTATTTAAATCCTTTAAATAAGTTTTTTTAATATTAATATATTAATTTATAATATTTTTATTAATTTTTATAATTATAATATTTATAAATAATAATTAATATTAATAAAATAAATATTGCTTTATTTAATAATTATTAAAAAGATTTATAATAATCTTTTAAATTATAAAATTATTTTATTATGCTTTATAAAGCGTATAATTTAATTTAATATATATTTTATAAGGTATAATATATATAATATTATATATTTTAATTTTTATATATTATATTATATTTATTTATATTAAAGGCCTTTATATTATATTATATTTATATTAAAGCTAAAATATTTATATTTATATCATACTGGAGAGCCCAGTGGATGTAGTATAGTGTACGGCCACCTTGGGAACATGTCTCCCTTGAAGCTGCTTAATCCCGGAATCTGAGGGTACTGTGGGTGAGGAAAGAGGCCGACGGCCAGAGATACGAACTCGGCCTGCGCACGGATTGTCGTCTTCTTCTGACCCTTTGGTCCTGAACTGGCTGTGATGTCGAAATTCCAGGCTCTGGCACTCTCGTCCCATTGCAAACCATCGACTCGGCTGCGGTACACGATCTGGCTCTCTAAGCCGAACTTCTTGGCCACGGCCTCGAGATGATGGCGAATTTCAACCGCTGGCGCATACTTCTTTGACGGCATGTATCCCGTCTCCTCAAGGAGTGGCATATAAATGTACGCTTCGACGTCGCAGTGAAGCCCTGGGTAGCGATTCCAGTACCATGTTCCTCCGATGCCACCTCCGATCTCCACGATCCGAATCTGGTCCGCCGAGAACCCGGCCTGGATCAGCCTGACGGCGTTCAGAATCCCGCCGATTCCGGCTCCCATGATCAAAAACTTGACGCGGTCACCCGGGCTGATCAAGGCAGGCCGCGCATCAAGTGCTGCATGGTCGGCCCACGGGTCATCGGAAAGGTGACGGAGGCGGTCGTCGTCGCTGTCCGCCAGCACTTGGAATTGCGCCATGCCATCGGCTCGTTTTCTTCTGACTGCTTCTGTCACATATCTCTTCTGGGCCGGCGTGTCGCCCAGCAATGCCGCAATGACCATGATGACTGTTGTACAAGTGCCCGCTATTTTCCCCCGTGTTTCGTGGTTATTGTGTATTGTGTGGTGTTTTCTGTATTTCAGGTAACCAACCCTTGCCCACTGTATTTTGGGGACTGTTCCTGCTCATATACTTTTCCGGGCTCACGTGTCGATACAGGATTTCACGGCATGGACGAAAAGCAAGGGTTGTCCCCAGGAATACCATTGAAGTCGGGGTCGAGAGTCATATGAATCATGCGCCCCATAACAATTACCCACCTTCGCGGCCGGAAGCTTCCGAAATCATACCAGTTAACATGATAAGTAAAATAATGACTCGAGAGAGAACGGTTCAGATAGAAAGATAAAGACTGAGTCATTGTCGAGGGCAAGATTGCAGACAATCGTCGGCAGAAGAACTAGGCCCATAATGGAAGTCATCTTCATGAGCGTTCATGAGCGTCTTCTCTAGCCTACCTATCTCGTGCGGACTCAGCAATGTCTTCACGTCTAGACTTGGAATTTGGGTCCAGATACGGCCTCTCACCAACTCCACAGGCCCGGGTACCAAATCGATCCCCAAGCTCAAGGTAGTCAAATGTGGCAGAGTGGTAAGTACTCCGGTTGTCCCAAATGGCTGTGGCTGTGTAAGTCAAGCACGCATTCCCAAAACGAAGAGGACACAAGCTTACCAAGATCATTCGGTTGCATCCACTTGAACCGTACTTGCATATCATGGTTCTTCTGCAAAATATCCTGGAACCACGTGACAATATGCTGGCTCTCCTCGCTCGTCAAACCGTTGATATGCTTTACGGTCCCACCGATAGCGAAGATGCTCTTCCAGCCTGTCACCGGATTGGTACGGACGACCGGGTGAACGGCCCTGAGGTCATCGCCGACATTGTCTGGCGAGCCTCGGGGCGCATCATAGAGCTTGAATCCTGCCCGGTCGGCTACCATCTTGAAACCACGTTGCTCAAAAGTGACTGTCAATGTCTCGAGGAATTTCTGGTACGGGGCACTTCAAATGACAGCAAAGCCTTGTCAGATCTTAAATTCCAGCTCAACCCGGGATTCGAAACTATCGGACGGGATGCGTTCAGTGAACAAATACGTACCTGATCTTGTCATACAGCTCGTAGCCACTCGCCCACATCGTGTCGCCGCCGGTCGGCGGCAGCTGCTCCAGCCTCAAGCAAGCATAATCGGCCGGCACTGGCTCGAAGCTCACATCACTGTGCCACTCAGACGTCGACTGCTTCTTGGGGCTTAGCGCATCCGGTGCCAAACCGAACTGGCTGTCGATAAAATGACTACGCTGCTTGGAGCTGATCATGCTGATCTCGTGATCGTCGCCGCTGTCGTCACGGTCGGCGTTGAAGATGGGGTGGATGTGTAACCCTGAGCTGGCCGGACGACATGTAAGGCTGCCGAGCTTGATTATGAGTTCTTTTTGCATCTGGGGAGTGAGTTGATCCTGGGCGCGGAAAAAGACCACGCCACGTTCAGAGACTGGGGCACACGAATGCGTTAGCAGCTTGACGAGTACGCATTGAATCATAGATACCCCCGAGTCTGACTATTCTCACATACCCGTGATGGCAAGATCTCTTAGGAGTTCATCTGCATTGGGTGCTCTGAGCCATTCGACAATGTTGGCCTTGGGAAATTCCTGGCCAATCAAAGGTGTGACGTCGAAGGATTCGAAGCCGCCGAGAGCCCCTGATACCTTCAGCGGCTTATTAGCCGATGGCACGTGGGCATTATTGGCCTCTTTGTTTTCAATGGCTGATAGATCCATGATTAACTTGTGGCAGGCAGGTCAAGAGGGAACGGCGATAGCTTCAAGAAGAAAAGCGACCAGAAGCCACCCCGAGGAGAAGACAGTGAAAGGAGGGGTTGAACCAGGACACTCGTTGCTACCTCGATAAAGAAATCAAGTCTCGGGCTGCCATGCGTCAGCAAAATTATTATCGGTTGTCATGGGAAGCAAATTATCGGTGTGTAGTAGACAGGGAGCCCCGGAGAGTAGGCCAGTGATGACTCGCAACAATCGCAAGTTACTAGGGTTGACAATCAATCGATTTATTCTATAAGCAGGGCCTTGATTAAGATGAGAGTTATAAGTATATAGTGGTATAAATATATATATATATATAATGTAAATAAATAAATAAATATATTTTATTATATTTATTTAATTATTAATTTATTATTTATTTTTATATTATATTTTATAATTTAATATTAATTTTTTATTTAATAGTTTTTAAATCTATTTATATATAATGATTATATAGATTATATATTTATAATATATATATATATATATATATATTGCTTATATATCATAGCTTTAGTTCCTCCCGTGCCGCACGGCGAGTCCGCATCATTGGCGTTTAACATTGAGACGTACTCAAGCAACTTATCTACTTGGTCTCATCGGCAGACTACGATCTTCCGGATACTAGCCCTCCTTATTCCCAATAGATATGACATTGTCCAGGTCTATCTGCTCTACCGAAATAATGCCCATTATCCTACTAGTGGCGTTACCTCCCGCACATTCGCCCAGAAAGTTTGCAACGCCACTAAGATCGGCTTTAGCGTGTCTAGGGACTTGAGTTTCCTGACTAATTGGACTTAAAAGCTGGGCGCTAAGCTGCTGACCCCATTCGGCCGGAGCCCTTATCGACGACTGGGAACAGCCGGTAGAACAGCTTTGTGCCAAGCAAGGTCGTCCGGTTTGCTACGCACTTCACTTTGTAATTAATGTGCACAACCTGAGGTGTCCCAGCTGAACTTTTCTAACCTGGACTTGCTGCTACCCACCCATTTCCAAGGTCAAGGAGCACCTCTGCATACTCAAAGGCCTTCGCTCATCAGACCTCACGGCATACTCGCCTTGGGCGCAGGTCCGGGTTTCTATGAACTTCACTTGCTCGTCAGTGAAGCCATACAGCTGAGCCGTCACAATTGGTCAATATGCGCTTTCAACAACTGCTGGCGAATGGCCTCGTCGCCTAGGTCCTACCAGGCGCTCTTAGCCTCGCCATCCCCATAGATATCAAGATCCGAACGGTCGTAACTACTGACATGGAATCCGATGACCTAGCCTCGCTCGTCCGATACATCCTGTACACCAACAATCTCGAGAACCAAGGTCTGATCTACACTTCCAGCAAGTTCCACTGGGAGGGCGATGGCAAGAATACATCCTTCTTCCTGCCGGATCGCGAGTACGAAACTCCGCAGACATCATGGCGTCCAACCGGCATAACGACTATCCAGGATCATGTACTCAATGCGTATGCACAAGTTTATCCCAACCTCCGCGTGCACGACTCAACCTATCCGACGCCCGAAGCGCTTGCTTCGATCACCAAAGTCGGTAACGTCGACTTCGACGGCGAGATGGCCAAGGACACAGAGGGCTCGGACCTGATCAAGACACTTATTCTCGATGAGGACCCACAGACTCTCTACCTCTAACCCTGGGGTGGCACAAACACCATCGCCCGCGCGCTAAAGTCCATCTCTGACGAGCAGTCCAGCTCGCCCTCCTGGAACACGACCAAGTCCCACATCTCCAGCAAGGTTTTCATTCTCGCCAGCGGTTTCCAAGACAACACGTATGCGGAATACATCGCGCCGAACTGGCCCGCCCTCCGCGTCGAGGAACTCTCGGCGGCATATGATACCTGGGGCTTTAACTGTAACCAAGGTCAAGACAACGTTTGTGGGCTGCCGGACAACAACGCGTACTACAAGGGCGCATGGATCAAAGCAAATGTCCAGACCCGGCCCCTCGGAAGCTTGTACCGCTCATGGCTGGACGGCCAGACGACATTGGGGGGAGGTGACCAGCTTGACGTTTTTGGCGACCCAGAGAAGGCCCCCGGCGGCTGGTGCAAGCCCCTGGAGCAATATGACTTCTTGTCTGAAGGTGATAATGTAGTTTTCAACAATCTCCTCACTACAGGTCTGCAGGACCCGAGCGATGGCAACATCGGCGGTTGGGGCGGGAGGAGGAAGCGGAACAGCACGAGTCCGGACCTGTAGGTGCTGGTCGACAAGGAGGTAGGCAGCAACGGGAGCGAGGTTGAGAACTGGACGACGGACCGCTGGGTTGCGGCTGCGCAGAATGACTTTGCGGCGCGCATGCAGGGGACACTTACTTCCGAGTACGCCGGGGCCAACCACGCGCCGTCAATCAAGATCGCTGGTCCGCAGGCTGTCAAGGCCCGCGCAGAGTCGACTGTGAAGCTGTCTGCGCAGGTTGGGGACCCGGACGGGGACCAGGTGACGGTGTCATGGTGGCAGTACCTGGAGGAAGGCACGTATTCAAACAAGCTGGAGATTAACGGCGCGGCTGATAACAGCGTGACTGTCGGGGTACCTGCGGACGCGAAGAGCAGGCAGACTATCTCGGTCATTGCACAGGCCACCGATGATGGGCAGTTTCAGTTGACGCGGTACGGCCGCGGCTTCATTGAGGTCTTGTAGCATACCTAATAAATCGAAGTAAGTCCAATAAGCTTATCTATAATCGCCGAGTTACACGAGGAATTAGGATGGGCACTGTAAATAAGCTGACGCAAATACGTTACTGCAATGTAAGTAAGCGCCTATTCTAAATAATCATGTATATAACTATTTTTATTAGTTTATAATCGTTAATAGTGCTAGATCCTAAGACTTTAATATATACTCTCCGACTTTATAGCTTTTGGCCATGGCCTTCTGACGTTTGAGATACCAGACCGGGGCGACATAAGGTGCAGGAACAAGTGAGGTTGGTAGCAACACAATCAACAAGTTAGGCTTTATCTAATACTCCATTCTGTTGTCTTCTTTGGTGCACCTTAGGACTGCCTAGTCCTTCCGATGAACCTGATCAAACACTCCAGCGATCAAGAACTCTGCATGACACATATATTCATCCGCATGTCGTATCCATTCTCTGTTTCCTGGCAGAAGCAATGACTTGCCCTCAGACCGTTACAGAGTATGGCGGGCGCGTTTTCTTTCTGTTCTCTATTCCCTTGCTCATTATTCCAGTGGCGGTCACTTCGTCTGTCCCCAAACCCAAAGCCTCTGGAAACCCAGACAGTCATTAGCGGTCTCCAAAATTGGTTTCAGCTGGTAAGAACGCCACCCCTGTGGTGATGTGGCTGGGTTGTCTGAAATGCATTCCTGGTTCGATTGAAGATGAAGATTGACTTCATGACTAATATGCCATATCGATACGGAGGACAAATGCTTGGCTCTTCACCCCAAAGTTACAATGGCACTGACTGTCAGATCTGAGCGCGGCCACGCTCGTGGTCTCAGTGATCCCATTGAGAAAGGCACCAGGGGTGATGCTACCAGCAAAAGCCACCCTGACCAGCACCTGAGATCTGAGATACTCGCCGCTAGCCCCATCCACATGATCCTCAACGACATGGTCCGTCGTGCAGCTGTGTCAGACGGTCACGGTCAAGCAACGGCGCAGTTCATCCTCGATACCTACCAGCGCATATGGTCCTTCGGACACGAGGACGGGCTCGACTCGATCCGCTCGGTTGCTTGGGCCTCGAGCCACGACCGTCGGCCTCTCAGCACACCTGCTGCTTCCACAGAAGCCGGCTTCGCTGCCTCTTGCTTCTCAGTCGGTGGTGGCCCTGACCGACTCGGGTCAGATGAACCCGACAGTGGTGAGACGGCCTCGGTAGGGATTTATGTTTGCCATGCGAACGATGCAGCTCGAGCGTCGAGCCGAGATCATACCGAGAACTGACCTGGACCTTCCGGAGAAGTTTCGCTAGAAGCCTCGGTCAAGGCGGTGCCTGCCGCCTGGCAAGAATCGGCGAGGGGCAAGGGAGCGGGGTTGGGGAGGAGGTGGGATTGGGCGATTTCTGCCCAAAAGAATCCCGCTTTCAGACTGCATCGAGCATGTCCGCCCTTTTTGCGAAGGAAAGGTCCGTGGGGTGTTCTCCAGGTGTTCCATTGCTACTGTACCTCGAGATGCGAATCAGTGGGAGGCTCCCTGGCAGTTAAGTTTGGGTAGCATTGTGAGTTCAGTTTAGGGAGTCCCGCAGGCTTGTCAGCCACCGGCTCCAGCGATCATCCCGTGGCAGGGGGGCTTTTCGCGCGTCGGCATCAGTTCATTTCTGCAGTAGCTCCAGAATGAGATGGCGCCCTGTCGCATTTGTGCACGTTGATCCTGGTGTATCGACTTGCAATGCTGCAGCTTTAAGCTTCTGAACTCGAGTCAGGCGGCGGTGAACTGTCTTCGGCCGCATAAGCGCCTCCGATTAGTGTACAACAAACTGAGGCTTCAGAGTACAGCTCATTCGTGTGGGGCTCGATGTCTCACACGAACGCTGCCATGGGGAATTTTAACTTAGCCGAGGGACACACGTATACCATCATTTGCACCGCAGTCCCGCCACACCTGATCGTGATTGTCTGTGCTCTTCATGCATTAGTATTAGTGATCCAAGGCTGAATGCGCGACTCGTCTACTTTGGGGTCCGTCCGAATCGGCTGGTCCGGTCATTGCAACTGGGTATGGGTGGGTACGAGTCAACTCAACTCACCGGTGGCTAGCGAGAGCTTGAGCTTAAGTTGAGAGTTAAGCGGGCCAAGCTGATTGAAGTGCTGTTTGGGATATACACATCAGAGAAACACGACCGTCCCCCCTGTGATGTGACTGGCTTGGTTAGTATTGGATGAAGTGCCATGTACTTCCATACTGCCAAGGTCATCGGCTGGTACTGCCGCCAATATTTATTGTTGAATACTTCAGAACCGTGACCTGCACAACTTTTCAATCTTGACACGACGCCTAGTTATTTTCCCTCGAGTAAACAATATACTTCGCGCTAAGCCCGATATGAAAGGTGACTGCAACGAGGCGCTGGTGTGTTAGTGGTTTCGGCCAGAAAGCGGTCAAGTTCCAAGAGCCATGCTTTCCCAGACAGGGTCTGCTTGTGGTGCCTCAGAGCGATGCTACAACTGCCTGGTTTCAAAGACTCCGAGGAGCGTGTCTCGGTGAGGACGTCAGAATACCGTGATGTCTTTAAGAGCAAACGCAACTTGGAAAAGTTCGGTTAGCCTTGAGATCTGGACAGACGGCCCAAATCTAAAAAAGTGTGTACAAGAGTCAGCAACTGGCTACCGTGCAGTTCTCTGTACCGTCACTTGTAGACGGATGCATGCACCCCCGCCATCCGAGTGGTTGGCCGGCACAAGGTGAATGAAGTCTGGCAGTCTGAGCCAGCCAAGCACCGGAACCGAAGACCTTGATGCGACTCGGCGGACATCACCACAGGGACATCCCGATCCAACCATCCCTACACCTTGCGCGCAGATCAAATATCCCTGCACGGATGCTCCTGCCCAGCGCACACTCCCGTCTTATATTGGCCTTTGCCACTTGTACAATACCGACGCCACGTATTCTTCCCACACCTGCCTACCTAACACTGCTCCTTCGGCCAGCCGTATTATTGAACAAGAGGTCGATTTCCAGATGTGATGGTTTGAGCCCGAGATCGTGGACCTGCCGCCCTGCCTCCTGTCTCTGCGCATCCACATCGCCGCTGCAGGTCGATATCGAGTCGACTCCTCAGATGGATCACCATACGCCGGTGGTAGGAAATGTCATTAGCGTGGTAGTGTCTCTGGTGTCCATTACCATTATCTCCTCGTTCCTCAGTGGGTCTCTCCACCCGGCTGACCGACCCACCCTCCTCCTCCTCCTCCTCCTCTGACTTGAGTCCTATGCGCACACCACCAAAAGGGATTAGCTAACTGACCGCGAACGCCTGACTTTAGCCCAGAAATATGCTGCCGTCAAGTCATGGCGAATGCTGCCATGTGCTATGTGGCGTAAGTTCCTATCCGTCATTCGCTTGAGCAACCAAGACCACCTGGGCAGGTCGCGAATCAAGAGCGCTTCGGGCAGGCAGGCTAACGTTGGCGTGTAATTCTTCACGTCCACAGTCGTGGTAGCCGTATACGTTGACTCATTTCTCTTCGTATTCGTGACGGCGATTCTGAAATATGGACTGGGTGTCAACTCGGCATATGCTGTGTGCGACGCAGCCATTCTGCTGTGTCTTGTCGGCTATGTCAGCACCAAGGTGAGTTGGGAGGTTCTGGAGCGTCGGAATTCGTCACCGCTAACCATCACGTTGTAGGTTGTGAGTCTCACGAAGCAGCCAAACGGTTACGACATATGCGCGGGACGTGATTGTTGACTTCAAGCTGTGCAGCTCATCTACCTTTTCCTAGTCGAAAAAGCAGTACGTCTGAGGCACTTCGTACTCAAATTGTGGGACATTCGTCGAGCTGACCAAGACCAGTTCATCATTCGAGGTGGGATGAAGCCCAGAATGAGGTCGAAGATGTGGGTCTTCAACGCTTTTGGCATGCTTGGTAAGTTTGCCTGGATCCTATCTCAGAACGTGGAGCTCTTTCACTTACATCTGATCAGGTCTATACAGCATTGTGATAATCCTGAATTTTGTTTTGTGAGCTTCGACCCAGAATGACCCCAGACAATTGATGGAATCGCGCTGACGGATCGACTTCACAGTCGCATCGCGCATCTCGACAATAACGGCATGTGTGTCATTGGCATGGAACGTCCGGCGTTGTTACCGCTGATTATTTTTGACTTGGTCGTTAATGTCGGTACCACATTTGATGCGACCTATCCCAGACTGTGACTGACACGGTGTTCAGGTTTATCTTACCACATTGTTTTTGATACCCCTTTCAAGTATGCTCCCACGTCCAGGCCCCACATTTGACGAGGTCGTTTTCTAGCCTAACAATTCACAGGTCTACATTCTTTCAGGAATGTACAGCGATCACAGCCGAGCCTAGAACTACGAAAAATTGCGCTCCGAACTTTCATCGGATCGCTTTGTACGCTGACGAGCAGTATTGTGTAGGCAATGGCAACTATTCCGTGTCCACAACGACACGTGGAAGAAATTCACTAATCGGACTTCACGTAGGAACTTGTCCGTTCTGACGGCTTTGAATGGAGAGCCAGGATGGGTTTGCCTTCTGTGCTGCAACTGTGACGGTTTGTACCTTCTTGCTACTGATATCACAAGAGACGGTTTTCTGACAAGGACTCGTCCAAAGTACTTTTTTCGGCAATAATGGTGCACTGGGTGACATATCACGACCATGTCGGAAGCCACAAAGGCAGGTCACCAGCGACTTCGAACAACGAACGGTCTCGCCAGAACGGGCGGCGCAGCCACAGCGACAGCGCTGGAGCTGTCTCATCAACCGACGGCGGAACATTTGCCCTGCGGAATTCTGTCCCTCCGTTGTACCCGCAGCCGAACCAGTTCCCGTACCAGTACCGTATGTATCCGAGGTACAACCCGAAAGGCATGGTGGAGGACATCGACATCGCGGACCTGCGCTACGACCACCACCGGGAGCTATTCGACATCGAGAAGGGGCCCCGGCGAGGGGACACGGGCGCCGAATCCCCCGCCGAGCGTTGTGCGGACTGCGGCAAGGCCGATTCGGTGGCCGAATCCGGCGTGAGCCTTGTGGGCTGCACGGAGACGATCAGCGGCGGCAGCAAGGAGACTTCGAACGCGGGTGACAGTCCACAGAGCGGGGAAGGCTCGTCTAGTTCTATGGAAGCCACCAGGATGCCTTGATATTTACACGAAAGAACATGAGGCGTTTACTAAGCCCCACGGCCGCAACTTCAAAAGCGCAACCAGTGGCCACACTTGAAAGTGGCTGCTCCCTTTTTGTTAAAGCGACACGCAGCCGCCCGTGCTGTCCTCCACGAACATACCACCGTAGATCTGGCCCTCGTTAAGCGGGGACTCCTGGAACCCGCTGTTGACGACATCGTCGGTGCCAGTGGGCTTCTTGATCATTCCCAACTGGAACTGGCCCTCGCCTGACAGAACCGCAGGCACGAAATCGGTGACTGCTTCCAGGGCGGCGTTGCCGAGGGAGTAGTAGATCTGGACAAGGCTGCGGAGTGCTTTGTTAGCAACAGCGAACAAACGAAACTAGAGGGCAGGCGAGACTCACTTGGCATCGATGTCCAGAGTGATGGCGAAGTTTTGCCACTCGGAGAAGTCAATCGGGGTAGACCACAGCAGCGTGGCATTGCGGTCGAAGACCTTGAAGGTGTCCGAGGGCATGTCAGGATAGGCGAGCATCGCGCCCGTCTGGAACATGAACTGGTCCGCAGAATAGTCTGAAGACTCGTGGAAGACGTTGAGGTACTCGTGGCTCAGGTTGAGTGCGCGAGCGGAGTCCTGCTTGACGCTCCAGTGCACCGTCTTGAGGCCCTTGTAGCCCGGGCTGCCCTCGTTGGTGTCGTTGACGAAGAGCAGTCCCGCGCGGCGGAAGCCGTACTGCTTCTGGAAGATGGACTCGTCGCTGATGGTGACTTCGACGGACTTGTACGAGGCGTTATCGAACCGGGAGTTGGCGGTCTCCGGGAAGAGCAGGATGTCGCTCCAAGACAGGTTGTTCCCCTTGGTGTATCCCGGGTTGAACAGGGAAGTGTCGACGTCAAAGTCCGTGAGAGCAGACGAGGCAGGAATACGGCCCTCTAGGACCACCGGACACTTAACAACGCCGGACGATGGTGATCTGGTTTCGTATGGAATAGCCGCCACAGCAGTCGCGCCGAGGGCCAGGATCAGGGAGGTGCAAAACATCCTGGAAAGTGAATAAACGAGACCCGGCTCAGACAAGGAACGAATGAATATTGGCTGGAGGATGGAAAGAGGGTTGGCAACAAGACGGGATTCATTTGCTTAGAAGACAGGCCATCTTGTCGGCCTTATGTAGTCTCGTGCTGTTGAATCTCGCGATTCGCATAGCACACGTAACGGAGATTACTGCCGGTGGAATATGGAAGAATTGACTCGTGGCCAGCTACAGGGGTTCAGCAGTGTGCGCTTGGCGCAAACTAAGGGATCATACCCTCCGAGATTTCCCAGACAAGTTGCCTGCGTAGCAATGTGCTAGCTCGCAGCTCGGCCCCTAAGGAACCCGTGGGGTTTGGGAAGCTCGAGTCCGCCAAGAGTCAATTGCGTGTCTTCAGATGTTCTGATCTCCTAGATCCTCACCGTAGATCCGCCAACATGGTGCTTGGTTCGGTCTTACACCGTTGGGCCCCTGAGAAAATCGGGTCTGCTGATATGGGGTTCTAGCCCCTGAACTATTCCAGATGTTTCTGGGGAAACTTTAATTGACGAGGATATTCTATAGGCGTGGCTTGTTCCTTGTAGTCGCCATGCGAGACCTCCTGATAGGGTTCAACCGTCCCGAAGATGCGGCCAGCAGGGCTCAGATCTTCCCACCATCACCGGCACTGCCGGCCCCTGAAGGAAAATAGTGCTCAGTAACCCCCTTCAGTGGCATTGTCTACATCCTTTTGATTAGTTGTCCCAGAAGAAGACGAATTATGTGCATGACTCTGTAAAGCCCACATTTGGCAACTAGAGTCGTCATCCTAGGAGCGGGGGGCCGGCCCATCCGGTGGCAGTCGGGACCAAGAATCTTGCACTCCCCTACAAAACTGAGGTCTCGCTGCAATGCTTTTGATTTAGCGGCTCCGCTTAGCTCCACTTTTCTCAGCGATATCTCAGAAATATATTTTCTGTCCAAAATATAAAACTTCCCCCTTTTTTAATTAATAATTAAATTAAAAAAAATTAAATAAAGTAAGAATAGATAATATTAATAAATGTTGTTAAATATTATTTAAGGTTTAATCTGATATTCTTTATATTTTTAAAAATTAAAAAATATGTTATATTGTTAGCGTATAAGTTTAGTGAAGCGTTAAATTAAAAGCATTATAGCGAGACCTTAATCTTGGGGCCAGCATTGGCCCACCCTATGTTTTCCTTCGGCCCACCCACGCTTTTGCTTCCACCTACCTACATACTTTAAAATGGCTGCGCTATATACTAAAAAATAAGTACTGCGGGGTAAAACTTAAGAATTCTCTAATTTTACCCCTTATATATATACGCCCTCTATAGCCTTTATAGCTCTCCATAGCTTCTATAGCCTTTATAACCTTTATAGCCTTTATAACCTCTATAGCCTCTATAGCCTCTATAGCCCTCTATAGCCCTTTAAGGCTATAAAGGCTGCAAAGGGCTATAGAGGGCTTAGAGGGCTTAGAGGGCTTAAAGTGCTGCAGAGGCTATAAAGGCTAGCAGAGGCTGTAGAGGCTGGTAGAGGCTATAGAGGCTGTAGAGGCTATAGAGGCTGTAGAGGCTGTAGAGGTTATAGAGGCTGTAGAGGCTTAGAGGGCTGCAGAAGCTATAGAGGCTTAGAGGGCTGCAGAGGCTATAGAGGCTTAGAGGGTTATAAAGGCTATAAAGGCTACAGAGGCTATAAAAGCTATAGCAGCTATAGAGGGTAGGGGTATAAGGGTATAAATAGTAAATAGTAGAGCAATCTTGGTAAATACTTCTTTTTTGGTATATAGTGCAGCCATTTTGAAGTATATGGGTGGGCGGACAGAAAAGCGTAGGTGGGCTGAAGGAAAACGTAGGGTGGGCCGATGCTGGCCCTTAGTCTTGTAGGGGAGTGTAAGATTCTTGATCCCGGGTGGCAGTACGCAGCTAACACATCCAGCTTTTGCGTTGCACTCAGCTATATAGCCTGGAGGATCCACCTTCAGCCCTGCCAAGCATTCTTTCTTAGTCGCTTTCGACTAAATGTTTCAACACATCCTGGCCCGGGCTGAGCCAGAAGAAGAAGAAAACAAGAGACAGTGTGGGCACAGTCCCTCCAGAAAGAGTCGATAAGTTAAGCCGTAAGACAAAGCTATGTATCCAGAAGCAGTAATTAGCACACCAGATCCGTGCCGACCCAGATACACGGCGCCAGTGCCATAAATAGGTCATCCTCAAGATGTGAACTTGAATCATTTGGTCGGGATGATTTCACGAGGCTGAAATGCCGTCCAAGTCTGTTTGAGCCGAAAGTCGCAATGCTTGTTGCTTGAACATATTTAGATGACTGGCTAAATTTTTGAATGCATGTTGTTTGAAAGCGTTGTCGATCGTATGATCTTAAAAGAGTTCGTTCCCCAGGCTTGTATCATGCCTGATAGGCTGTCATTCACTGTATTTCTACCTCTGTTCGCCAGGATCCTGCCACCCCTTGCTTCCAGGTGCAGCGGACAAGCCCGACGCGTGCAGTACCGGTAACGTAATCAAGAAATTTGAGCTTCCAAATACTGACATTAACACCGCAGCGTCGAGGTCCAGAGTCCTATGCGGAAGCACATAATTAGCAACTTTGAATTCCTCGCGAACGCTCAGGGTTGCTATCATCCACAATAAACGGCCGACTTGCCCACCTATCGGCTCTTCAAGCTGTCAAATGTTAGACTCAAATCAGACGAAAAGATTCTGGAATTTCAATCACTACATAATCTCTCAAGTTTTCATTTTGTACTCATGGATACGTCGCGGGAAACGTCCTCGTGGTATATGCCTCAACCGGTATCTCCGGCAAGTTTGGGGGAGCATCCTCGTATGTAATGGTAACCTCATCGTACCTCACGATCCCATTGACCCAACCGATACGCCACACCATCAAATCTTCCTCTTCAGTATCCGTGGGGCCGAAGCACCCCTTGAAGTCTGATCCCTCACCGCTGCCTACGTCGGCATCATCGAGCCGCCGCAAATCAAATTCTGAACCGTCTTGTTGCGTTGCGTTCGAGTAAGCACTTGCCGTTGCGATTCGGTCCCGAGGACCTGGTGGCGAAGCATAGCAGGAACAGATCACACGACATTTCGCCGGAATTGAGGCTCTTCCTTCGGTTTTGACGGACGTGATCCACCTCCTAGTGATGTGGTGGGACGGTCGATACAGTCGTGCCGGCGGCGTCGTCTTCCCACCGATGACCCTTGTGAGCATCTCCAGCAGAGGTAGGAGCAGAGGAATGCACGCGGCGATGATGACCATGCTTCCCTCGATACTGGCGACATGTATGTGAGTGAGGATACCAAACACAAAGGCTTTGCAATCTTGCATTTGCTTACCTTCCCCATATCGTGAGCATGGATGAGTCGACTGTGAAGACGATTAGTGTTGGCACCCAAGGGGTGACAAGGTGTGGTTAGACTGGATAGGCACTAGCCATACACGTAATATCATGGCTAGCCATGCCAGGCATGCTAAGTGTTCTCAAGACGGCGAATATGGAGTCTCTGCAAGAAAGTAAGTTGCGAGGACCACTTGTCTGTATGTCCTTCACCTACAAAGACCCGATACCAAGTGCTATACCGAGACCAACTTTCTTCCCCCGTTTCATTCTCAGGTCATGTAGAATGACTGCTGGGTACACAGAAAGACATATGTCTACAAAAGCCGAATATGCTGATCACCCAAGTTAGCCCGCGAGGTTGACCTCTGATGTAGATGGAAACTCACTTCCGGCGAATGTCGAATACTTTAGAAAGATCTCGGCGTTCCGGCAGCCGACCTTCGTATTACAGAGGGTCCAAATTATTGGAATATGCCCAAGAAGCACAAGAAAGCAAAGCCCGGCTAGACCCCAAAGGACATATCGATGGGCTCTTGAGGGGCTCATCAGACGCACGAGAAGCGCTACAACGGCCACTTTCGGTAATGATATTGATAGCAACGTGAGGCAGAATCCTACCATGGACCATAACACCGCGTATTGGGCTTCTTCGGAATTCAGCGTCGTCATGTGCCTGCCTAGTCCGCCCTGAACGGCCACCACCGCGAAAGAGGCACCTGCCCATCCAAACATCTATGCTTGGGTCAGCTGATTCCAAAATGATTGCACAAGAGCAGGGGCCTCCGAATGCATACGAACCAAAGCTAGAACTGTGAGATAGTCGTCAGATGTAGGTTTCGTCAATAGGCGGAGCCGCAAGAGAATCCTCGCGAGCACGAAAATCGTGCAGCAGCTGTAGGCAACTGCTGATGTGACTATGATGGTAGGCCCCAAGTTTTCTTCTTGGGAGCTAACATTGAAGTCTCTCGGCCAGGTTGCGGACAACGTCTTAGTCTCAGACAGCAACATCGTGATACTGTGGAGAACCGAGAAGCGCCGGAGCCCAACAGAAGCCTGGGGGGGAGGGGGAGGGGGAGACCCAAATATAATCTTCCTCTCAACAGAGTTCACACTCCGATTGCACTCGCTGGTTGTGAAAGATTGGTGACTCGTGCCAACTTGTAGAACTGTGTCACCACCATCCTTGTTTCCAACCGAGCTTCTCCTGTGTTCCAACCAGGGTCCAACATTCCAGAAGCGACTGAATCGCAGCGAATCCGGTCTAGATCGCCAGAACGTTCGGCAACAACCTTATTCTGGCCCTAGCAAAAGACTCATCGTCGCCAAGACCTGTTGCTTTGAAAAGAGCGTGCGAGATTGAGAGGTTCGAGTGTGTCTGCGGCGATCGAAGATAGCTCAAGAGCTCTGGGAAATTTGCTAAGGCGCTACTGGCTGTTAGGAAGGGGCGCCTGGATGCACATGGCCGGCGAGATGTCCGACTTGGAGTGCTTAGAGTTCGAGTCTGGGCAAGTTCCTTCAACCCTACCTCCCTTGGTGGCTATGACAGTATTTGGAGCACCCTGTACCAGAGGCTTGCGCTGTAATCTGCAATGGACACATGGATATGGGGGAGACCAAACGTGGGATGCCTTCCTTCTTGTCAGCCAAGGCAGCCGCTCTAATCTCTTTGACCAGAGTGGTTCAGCATGGTGGTATGTTTATAACGCAGACTTCGGGATTGGCAATAAACCAAGTCAGTAACCAATTACATTTTCAATGGGCACTGCGCAACTTTAGTGTGGTCAGGAGGAGATTCCAATGTGATCACAGATGTCCTCCAGGCGGCGGGCTCCACGCCTTCTAGAAATAATTGAAGCTCAAGGTCGATGCCGTGTTTGATGCCCATGATAGTCCCAACATTAATCAACACCACTCACGAACATGTAATTACATGGGATGAGAAGGATGATTTCTATAACTAGCTGGGCAGATACGTGTAATGACGAAAAGTGTCACGGCAAGATGTGTTCATGTCCAAGAATAGGTACCGAGCTCCGATTGGTACAAGTCTCAAAGATAAGTGGTCTCGTTTTTTTATATCTGTACACATATGCCTCTTAAGCAATATGCATCCAGTCCCTTCATACAGTGATAAACCCTCAAAGATAAGTCTGGTTTTGATTGCCTTAGCATGGTGGTAGAAGTGGAGGCAAGTGGCGTACTGAGATTTCCAGAATTGTCATTTCTAATGTTTTCGGTCTAAACATTGCGAGTGTATCACACGTTCATTCGTTGCTTGATACCAGGTCTTCTGTACCCGTGTACTAATACCGAATCTCGCTACAGGATGGCAGCTGTCTCTGAATGCCTTCACTGTTGCACATATCTTTTGTCTCCTCCACGTCGCCCATGTGAGAGCAGGTGACCGCGCCACATTTGCCACATTCATTGATCAAAACACTTCTTCCTCACTGGAGTAAGCCAAGCGGCCCAAGATCTAGTTAATTGAAACTGTAGATATCTCTGCTGTGCGGTAGTCACGAGAGGAAGCAATTATGAAATCAGTAGTCGACCAGCAACCTTCATCGGCCGGGCAAAGTTTTATCTTGTTAGATCGCGATACAGAGCCATATATAGATATCTTGAAATGTTTTACTCTGAGGACTTCCTGCTGCGGCTTACAACACTTCTCAGTCACATATAGTCTGCTAAGTGCAGTCCGTCTCGTTGTCTGTGCCAGCGATGACCTCGGGAGTGGACGAGGACAAACGCAGCAACCATTAATCCTGGAAAATATGATTTCATGGACAACATGGAGTTTGGAATTTCTCTACTAGACCAGAAGCCTGTCTGAACCGCGGGTATTTTACAATACAATTGTAGGGAGAAGGGGGGGGCGGTCAATTGCGTCGGCCTCGTCTCTCGTTCCCTAGGACGTGAACAGTTGTTTCCTCGAAACAGGGACGACGCATAAAGTTTTTATATGCACCAGTGCTTGACAATGTCTTTTACTTTACTATCAATAGCCACCACTAAGGAAGACCGCTATGAATATGTATTCCGGGAACTGTGACACAAGGCTATCGTAGATTGCAACAGTTGGGACGGTTGCTGAAACAGCGAGTGTGTACTCCCAGGTAGTATTTTTTGCCCTACGGTCACTGAAACCGTCCCGCCTGTCAAGTCATGTGTGCAGAACAACTGGATACGATGACGGTTGGGTGATCACTGATCGACATTGAGAACAAGGCAAGCCAGTTTGGTGGAGCGGGAAACTTGAATCAATGGCCTTCTACCTGTTGTTGGCATTTTCTCTTTTTCTGGGTATCGAATGTTTGTCATGTCTGCCGGGCTTTGAGTGCGGTTCCGATGCGACATTCCAAGATCTGCTGCGACCTGCCCGAGCGCACCAGCCCCTGATCTACGCGGGCTCTTGTCGCAACTCAAAACCCCCACTGGGCAGCGCCTGCATATCATGAATTGGATGCATGAGAAATGCTTTGCGGACATCTACGGTTGCTCTGTACTTCCTGGCTGAGCGGACTTCACGGGGGCGCGAAGGGTCGAGCTTGCTCAAAAAATAAAAATAAAAAAGAACCGATCTCGAGCGAATTGTGGGGTCACTTAGAGCTGGAACAACATCTGCTAGCCTGTAAGTACGGGGTACCTAGGTAGTCTGGGGCAGTCTAAGCTTGGGGGCGGGGAGGGGGGGGACTCTTGTGCCACACGCTACTGCTGGTCTATCAACAGCTCACCCCGGGCCCGCACAAGCGCGATAAGAAACAACCACAAAGGCTCGTTCCTGCCATCCGAATCAGGGTTTCAATAGCCAAAGCTCCGCCTTCACATCGCCCGCCTTCACCCGCCGTCACCCGCCAAGGTGGCCAAGCACGACATGTTGTTTCATCCTCACTCATGATCTCTACCCTCCTCCCACTGCTCTGACTTATTTCTAGCTCAACCTACAGTAGTGCGGTGCGGGCCTACCTGGTAGGAGCCTAGATATATCTTATCTAACGACCCCATCCGCACAGCCCTGACGATGGCGTCCTCCGACAACCTCCCGAGGACATCTCATGAGTCCCACGAGTCCCACGAGTCCGACACCTCTGTTTCAACTACCAGCATCGTATTCGACCGCATCAACGACCGCATGTTAAATAACAACCCCTCCTCTTCTTCCAAGCGTCGGACCTCCCCCCCTGCTGCCCGTCGAAGCAACGCTCCCTATGCCGACCGAGACACCCTCTCCGAATTTGACGACGATGACCCGCTCAAGGAGGAGGCGTCCAGTGACCTCGAGACCGGACCATTCCTCCCCAATGGCGCCGCCATAGCCCGCACAAAGTACATGGACAGGAGCCTGAAGCGCCTGGTCCTGGTCTTGTCTGGCGTCTTCGTCGCCGCCTGGGTGATCGCCCTGGTCCTATACATATCCTCCAAGGCCTACAAGCACGGTTCCAACTTCGAGCACGACCCGCAAGCTACCGTCGCGCGGGGCAGTGGTAAGAAGCTCACCCTCGACGAGGTCATGTCGGGCTACTGGAGGCCCGTCACCCACACCATGAGCTGGGTTGCCGGCCCCAACGGAGAGGACGGGCTGCTCCTCGAACAGGGCGCTGCCGGTAAAGACTACCTGGTGGTAGAGGACGTGAGGAGCAAGGACCCAGAAGCGGCCGCCGGCGTCGGTGCTGCGAAATCTACAACCTTGATCAAGGGCGGCAGTTTCGGCTATAAGGGAAAGCAATACCAGATCGTGGGTGCATGGCCCAGCTCGGACATGAAAAAGGTGCTCATCAGCACAGATCAAGAGCAAGTCTTTCGGCATTCTTTCACGGCCAGGTACTGGATCTTCGATGTGACGAGGCAGAGCGCGGAGCCGCTGATTCCCGGAGCTGCTGAGGCCCCAGTGCAGCTTGCAAAGTGGAGCCCTGCGAGCAATGCGATCGCCTTTGTCAGGGAGAACAACCTGTACCTGCGCTGGGTCGGATCCCAGGAGGTGCGCCAAATCACCGAGGATGGCGGCGAGAACTACTTCTACGGTCGTCCGGACTGGGTCTACGAAGAGGAGGTTCTCGGTGGCGACACTGCCACCTGGTGGTCTGAAGACGGCAAGTATCTCGCCTTTTTCAGGACCAACGACACAGCCGTGCCCGAGTACCCTGTCCAATACTTCATCTCCAAGCCGAAGGGCGGACATCTTGACGCACTGGAGAACTACCCGCAGGAGCTATACATGAAATACCCCAAGGCCGGCGCGCCGAATCCTGTTGTGGACCTGCTCTTCCACGATGTTGATCGCGGCGACAACTTTGAGGTGAACATTGATGGTGGCTTCACGGACGTGGATCGCCTCATCACTACCGTGGTTTGGACAGGACAAAGTGTTCTCATCAAGGAAACTAACCGCATCTCCGACATTATGCGCGTGGTTCTTGTCGATGTTGCAACTCGGACCGGAAAGACTGTCAGGTCGGTTGACGTGGGCAAGCTAGATGGAGGCTGGTTCGAGATCTCCCAGAATACTCGTTACGTCCCTCCGGATCCAGCAAACCAACGGCCCGACGCTGGCTATATCGACACTGTTATCTACAATGACGGTGATCACTTGGCCTATTTCTCTCCCTTGGACAACCCAGAACCCACCATGCTCACCCAGGGAGACTGGGAAGTGGACAGCGCGCCATCAGCAGTCGATCTGAAGAACAATCTCGTCTACTTCATTGGGACCAAAGAATCCTCAACACAGCGCCACATATACACGGTCAAAATAGACGGGAGTGACCTGAAGCCCATGACAGAAACCTCCGAGGAGGCCTACTATTCTGCTTCGTTCTCGTCCGGCGCGGGATATGCCTTGCTGAACTACCAAGGGCCCAAGATTCCGTGGCAGAAGGTTGTGAGCACACCCAGCAACCCCGAAAACTACGAGCATGTAGTGGAGACGAACAAGGATCTCGCAGAGCGCGCTAAGAAGTACGAGCTGCCTATTAAGATTTATGGCACAATATCTGTTGACGGGGTTGACCTGAATTATGTCGAGCGGCGGCCGGCCCACTTCAACCCTAAGAAGAAGTACCCTGTCTTGTTCTACCAGTACAGTGGCCCCGGCTCGCAGGAAGTGAAGAAACTGTTCAAACAGGATTTCCAATCCGCCCTGACCCACCACGGCTATATCGTCGTGACGGTTGATGGCCGTGGCACCGGCTTCATTGGCCGGAAGAACCGCGTGTTGGTCCGCGGGCAGCTGGGCCACTGGGAGTCCCATGATCAGATCGCTGCCGCAAAGCACTGGGCGTCCCTCTCGTACGTCGACGCCTCCCGGATCGCGATCTGGGGTTGGTCTTACGGCGGGTACATGGCGCTCAAGACGCTGGAGCAGGACGCGGGGCAGACGTTCAGCTACGGCATGGCGGTGGCGCCGGTGACGGACTGGCGGTACTACGACTCGATCTACACGGAGCGGTACATGAAGACGCCGCAGGAGAACGCGGCGGGGTACGACGGTACGGCCGTCAGCAACGCGACGGCGCTGGCGCAGAACGTGCGGTTCCTGGTCATGCACGGCACGGGGGATGACAACGTGCACGTGCAGAACACGCTGACGCTGCTGGACAAGCTCGACCTGGCGGGCGTGTCCGCCTATGACGTCCACGTGTTCCCGGACTCGGACCACAGCATCTACTTCCACAACGCCAACCAGATCGTGTACGAGAAGCTGCAGGATTGGCTGATCAATGCCTTCAACGGCGAGTGGCTCAAGATCGCGGACCCGGTCTCGAAGGACGCCAACATAGCGAAAAGGGACAGCCATGTGTCGGGCGCGGCCTAGATTGTACTCTAGTGTAGTTTTACAGATTGTGTAGATACCCATTGCATTGTCGTTACGAGTACTGCTAAATAGAGCTGTGGCAGTCGACTGTACATGGTCCCGCGTGTGGTCGCATGTGAGTTTGTCCCGTTGCAAGGTATGACGTTGTGACGTACAGGGGAACCCAAATGAATGACAATTTCTGGCTGCGAGAACCACGCTCGCAAGGCAGAGTAGGGACGCTGAGTGTTTGAGCAACAACAGAGCAAGGAGCAGAGATGCTGACGCTTCTCCAGACAGGGAGGCCAGGGGACGAGATGATACACCATCACAGCTCATGAGTACAGGACAGAACCTCGAAATGGTGTTAAGCCAGCGCGAGTCCGCGGGTAGAGGCGATCCAGATGTCGTCCTTGACCAGATTCCCCTACTGGTGGTCCTGTCTAGAACGCTCTTTGAACGGCTGTGAAGTCGTCCACGACTGGAGTCCCTGGGCGAACCTCCCATTCGACCAGCTAAAGAATACCACCGCGCTGTCGTTGCAAGGAGCTGGTCTCGACGAAGAAATGTACGCTCAATCATTGCGGCCCATCCCATACCTCGAAGGCGAGGGACACGCCGCACCCAAGATCGTTCGCTTTGTGTCTGATCTCCATTCTGTCCGGGAGAGTTCAACAGTCCTGGGTACGTCCAACACCGGGGCGAAGGAGTACCTCGTATCGAAATACTATCCCGAGAATGTGAATTTTTGCGTTGTGTATTTTCATACTGGAGAAGAAAAGGGAGGAAAATTTTGCTGGGGGCCGACGCGCCCAGGAAGTTTTAAAGGCGGCTCGTTCGTGGTGGGGCTCACCCTCTGGCCAATCAGCGAGCTAAGGCCTTGATTAGCTCAGGCAGTCCCTGGCTCCCGGGGGCCTTGCCGGCCGCCGGCGACTGGACACATGAACGTCAAGTCATCTGGCTGCTTGCTGGACCTGTCCATCAGGGGTGTAAATGCCCTCAACAATGCGATCCCGCAAGACGTTTATAATACTCTGAACTACGTACCCCTCCCGCCCTCCGAGCTATGGCAAACGCCGTGTCAACACTGCCCAGCTTCTTGCTGCCCCGGCTGAGCTGGACTGCACCAGCTGCAAGGCAGTGCGTAACGGCATCACTGGCCGCGACCCAGACGAGCACCCTGCGATCATGGCAATCACAAGCGCGATCCATACACAATGACAGAGGTGCGGTACGACAAAATGGCATCAACAACACCAAACCCTCCCGTTCTCTACTCCAGCAGCCCGGCCTGCGCAGAGCTTTCCACGCCTCAGCCCCTCGCAGGAGAGACCACCATTTCGACACGCTGAAGTTCGTCCAGCGGCTACAAGGCGAGGGATTCACGGAGGAGCAGTCGGTGGCCATGATGAAGGTGCTGAACGATGTAATCGAAGAAAGGTCAGAAGACACACACACCGGCCCTCAGCCACACCCGTGAGCAGACAAGCACAAAGAAGGCGGAGCCCCATACTGACGATTCCTGCTCTCCCCACCCACAGCATCCAGAACCTGACGCGCACCATGGTCCTCCGTGAGGACGCGGCCAAGGCGACGTACACGCAAAAGGTCGACTTCGCGACGCTGCGGTCGGAGCTGCTGTCGGCGGACAGCACCGAGTCGAACGCGACGCGGTCGGCGCACGAGCGGCTGACCAACGACATCGGCAAGCTCAACAACCGGCTCAAGGACGAGATCGGGCGGACGCAGGCGAGCGTGCGGCTGGACCTGAACCTCGAGAAGGGCCGCATCCGCGAGGAGGCCGTCTCGCAGGAGCTGCGCATCAAGGAGACCGAGACCAAGATCGAGCAGGAGGCCGGCGCGCTGCGCCAGCAGCTCGAGATGGTCAAGTTCCAGACGCTGCAGTGGCTCATCGGCGTGTGCACCGGTTTCGCGGCGCTGATGCTCGGTGCTTGGCGGTTGTTGATGTGAGGGCTTTATCGGACAAAGGAAGAGAGGAGGGAAGCCTTGCGCGGAGGAATTTGTACTGCGGAAAGAGCATACTCGCGAGGCGAGGGTGGTGGGTTTGGAACGGACCTACGCCCTAGACCCGGACCAAATTGAAGAGCATGGCAATTCGTTTAGAGATGGTGCGAGCGAATCATCTACGGCACATGGATATACCCACAGGCAATCGCCGAATTTGATATGTTATAAGAGATGGTTCATTTGCCATAGGCTGCTACTCTTACAGAGGATTCGACCCGTCGATCGGTCGGCCGGGTACCCAGCGGTCGGCCTGAAATGGCCCAAGCCCAGGCTCAGGCTCAGAAGCAGAGTCACGTATTGTCTAACAAGTATCACGGGAACAAATGAAACCAGCAATTTGCAGCAGAAGAATGTTCTCAATTCTGCCACCCTAAATACTTTTGTACTGGGTAACTAAATCTCGCGAGATGCGTGGCTCAGCCGCCGCGCTGTCCCGGTTGAAAAAAATGTGTGGTAAGTGACTGCCCTCATCCCCCGTCAAGGTTGCCCGTCCACCAACTAATTTTGTCATGAGAGAATAAGGGTTCATGAGCGCTGCTTGTGTGCCGGTGAGAGATATGTTTCTCAACAGATCCAACTTCGGAGTGAGGAAGGATGGCGCCTGTTGCGGATGCTCGATGAACACGAAGAGAAGGTACTGTTGGCATGTATGACGAGGTGACTCCGAGGTAGGTATCGGAGATGGTCATGTCGTTGAAGAATGGAAAGTTGTCTTTTTGATCGCCTTGGAGAACTTGTTGTCACGCTGGGCGCTGCTGCCAGAGGTCAGCATCAGTCTGGAAGATCATCACGTGGGCTCTGGCGACTCACAATCTACACGACCTCGGCGTCGAGAGTGGCGAGGAGGTCGCGGGCAGCGGCGTGCATGCTGGTCAGGTCGCGGCGGGCCGCAGTGCAGGCACCGCTGGGGCTGTTGCAGCGGGCGACGACCTCGTCCATGCCGTCGCGCTTCCAGCATCCCTCGCCCTTCCAGAAGCACCACCGGGCCTCGAGGTCGCCGTCGGCGCCGGGGGTGGTGATGTCACGCTTGGCGGGCTCGTCGGTGGGCTCCTCGATGGCGCGGATAAGGGCCTCGGCGGCGGAGCGCGCCGTGTGGCACGCCTCGCCCGGCTGCTCGCAGGCCCGCTTGTCGGCCTCGATGAAGTCGCGCTTCGAGGCGTAGCACACGCTGCCGGCCTCACCGCCAAAGGGGCAGAAGGCGGGGGCCGCGTCGCGCCTCTGGACGGCAGAGGTGTTCTCGTCGGTGCGCTTCCAGCAGCCCTCGCCCTTCCAGAAGCACCACGGGTTGGCCTCGGCCTCGCGCTTGCTCATCTCGACGCCGCGCTTCCAGCACCCCTCGCCCTTCCAGAAACACCACGGCGTGGCCTCGCGCTTCCAGCAGCCCTGTGTCGTCTTGAGCTGTGATGCCTTGTAGCACCACCTGGGGTCGATGGCGGCCTCGTCACGGGCGGCGATGTGGGAGCCCTCCTTGGGGACCTCGAAGCCTGGGCCTACTGGCTCGCCCTCGGATCCGTCGGCCTGGGTGAGGTTGGAGTCGGGGCCGAAGTGCTTGCCGAGGTTGAGGTCTGCGTAGAGGGCATCGGGGCTGGGGTAGGCGGAGGCGACGAGGGCAGCGAGCTCCTCGAAGGACCTCTTGGCATGGTAGGCGGCGCCGCCCGGGTGGTTGGAGATGTCGGCGGCACGGGACTCCTTGTATCCGCCCGAGGACTGGAGAGCCTGGGAGAAGGCGTCGGCAGCTCGCTTGGCCTTCCAGCAGCCCTCGCCCTTCCAGAAGCACCATGCCTCGGGGGACGGGTAGGCATTAGCATCGGCGACCGCGATGGCGATGGCGCTGGTGGAGACTGCGGATAGGACCGTAACTGCGATAACGGACAGCTTCATGTTGAAGATGTTGTCTTGGAGAAATGGTATGAATGAGTGAGTGGCTTAGTTGCCGCTTCTTTGGATTTTAGTTTTGTGTATGGGTTGACCTTGGAGTCGTGGAACTGTTCGTTCGACAGACTGGTAAACTTGTCTTGAGATCTGATGGAGTGATACGGTTGATCTTTGTTGTATTTTTTCCGGTGAGGAGAGGGAAGAAGAGAAATGAGAAATGGCTGTCCCATCCTACAGCTCTTATAACCCTGGGGAGGATGGCCTGTTCAGAGGAGTGCCCGTGAGTCGGCCTATTCATGGACAATAAGCCCCATGGCCTGAATAGGGCCACCCGCTTGAAACGCACACTTTCGGATGGCCACACAGCAGGTTTCAATACACCATGCCGCCCGCCTCCACTTCCAATTGAAAGGAACACTGAATGCGCTCCAGAGAACCTGTGTGTACCTGCCTCTGTTTGGCAAATGATACCTCCATGTTCGCAGCTATTTTTGCTGGGTATGCCATTTCAGGATCTGAATAGGAGCCGCCTATGAAAGCCGCGGTAACAAAGCTCATCGATGCTGTGGTGGAGTGGCTGTTCTTACGTGTTTGCCTGCTCGTCAGCCAGACGGCACTTTTGTCCTCAGCGATGGCCACAACCAGGAGGAATGACTGGTCAGATCTCTGGGGCCCACATCAAGCCAGGGAATGGGCGGCGTTTTGTTGGTCAGCTGGCAGCTTCCGCGGGGCTGGGGCTACTTTGGGAGGCGGCTTGAAGCCCTATTCAACACCCAAAGCGGAAGTCGTCGAACAATAAGGAGGCAAGACGGTCGATCACTCATAGGCCGTGGCCCTGGAGTCCCCACAAAACCTGAAGACCATGCTGTCCAGTCCTCCCCGCCACCTCTTGTGCGGGCTCAAACTTCTGTCTGTTCTAGATGGGCCTGTGGTAGGTCAATTGACCTTGAGGCTGTCTGGCCCGAATCACCTGGTTGGTGTCCATGTAGCGGCAGGCAGTTTGTCCATTGTGTATGTCTCCTTTCAATTGCAATGTGATCGAGGATGGTAGTGAGCGTTTCGGTCCTTTTGCTGGACGTGTATGGAGGATCATCGCTACTACACGTGGTTACCCTCCAGCGTATGAGAGCGACCTCAAAGACCTGGTTCGTATGCCACAAACAGGTGGCCATCGGGAAATTGTGTATTTGAGTGGAGTCACGGCTCAAGATGTGTTTTGTATTGCCAGCAAGCGCTTTTCCATTTCACTCGTTGTTTGGGGATGCCCGAGGTGACTCTTGTAAAGCAAACCTGTCTGTGTCACTCTCGCACACTCACATGCATCGACGGTTTTGTGCCTGGACAACACGCAAAAGCCTTTTACTCACTGGGCATCTCAACGTGCTAAAGTCAACGATTCAAGCAGGCCGCTCATCTCCAAGATCAAATCTGTGCTGGTGCTTCAAGTTGTCAGGTAGAAACCTTCCCCTGAGGCAAGCATCTCTAATTATCTACATAAAACGCCCTCAACAGCCTTTCTACAAAGAGAGTGATGGCCAACTTCCCACAATCCAACACCCCGTCCATCGCAATAAAAGGATGTGGCTGGCCCTTCATGATAGTAACCCTGGTACTCGTCTTGCCCGCCTCGACCAGCTTCTCCGCAAACTCCTCGCCCTCGGTCCTCAGCACGTCCAGCTCTCCAAGCACGACCTCGCCCGGCGGGAGCTGCGTCCAGTCGCCTTTCCACAGCAGCGGGCTGGCCTCGGGGTGGGCCCAGTCCGCCTGGTTGGGCAGGTAGTGGTGGCGGTACCACATCATCTTGGCGGCTGGCAGGGCGGGGACCTTCTCGTTCTCGCGCCACGATGTCTTCGTCGCGGGCGACGCCGTGTTGTCCGCCACGGGCACCGACAGCAGCTGCGCGGCGAAGCGGAGGCCCAGGTCGGGCCTGGATGCTGCGCGCTGGCACACGATGGCCGCGAGGTTCGCCCCGGCGGACGAGCCGCCCGTCGCGAGCCTGGCCGTGTCGATTGGGGGCAGCATGTCCTTTCCTGCGCCGCTGGTCGCCCACAGCACGGCTTCCCATGAGTCCTCGACTGCTGCGGGATAGGGGTTCTCCGGTGCGAGTCTGTGGAAGGCCTGTGAGCACCCACCCTCATCTCATGTCTTCTCTCTTCTTCATGGGTCCATATTCAGGCTTACTTACCTATAATCCACGTTCACAACCACGCAGTTCGCCCGCCCGGACAAGTTCGTCGCGATGACATTCTCGGTGTCGATGTTGCCCAGCACCCAGCCGCCACCGTGGAAGTAAAACAGGCACGGCCACCCCTTGACTGGCTTCGGACCATGCGGCGTGAAGCACCTGACCCTGATGTCCGGCCCGGTGCTCTGCGTGCGCGCGAAGGAGAAGTCCTCGGCCTTTGCGACGGGGTACTTGGGCCCGGCGCCGGGGATCAGCACGCCGCTGCTGCGGGAGGCCTCGACGGGCTGCAGGTGGACCTGCTGCTTGTCTACTATGTGTTCGTTGTAGAAGTTGGCGTAGACCGGATCGATCCGTGGGACCACGGACGGGTGGAGGGGGTAGGGTGGCTGGGGGCCGGCTTGATCGCCCATCGTGACAAGTCTGTTCTATCCGGGCTGGCTGTATGAGGGTGGGTTGGAACGCTTAGAGTGAGGTAGAGTGAGGACCAGCTTGTACCAGGCGCCTCAGGTAATGACTTCGTAGCTTGGCCAGCGATGTTGATGTCGCTGCTCGTACCCCAAAGTGTAACCAATAATTAAAGTTCGAGCAATGTGACGATGATGCAACCTGATAAGTACAGTACACACTGGTGCCCGGCTCCCTCCTCGAGAACACACCGCAGCCCGAGGAAGTTGCAGCTCGGAGCGGATTGCCGCCCTTCGGCACGCCAATCGCCGATGACGGTGGTGGAAAACTGGGCCCGTTCCTCACGCCACGCCGAGCCGGTCCGGAGAGTTTCGTGCGTCCTCGGCCCCGAGTCATTATTATCTCCTAGGGGCTTCTCTGGCGTGGGGGTCCCCTCGAGCTATTCTGCACGTCAACGACCTTGACAGGGGGGTCGCATTCCGCTGCGACTTCAGCTTAATTCCCGTCGGTTTTAATCCGCAGCCACCAGCAGCCGACTGTTGGCCACTTGGCTGGGTCCGGCCCAAATCGCCTGCTTAGACGATGTCACCTCTGCCTGGGGCGAGTGGGAGATAAAGGCCGCCATTCGATGCTTGCTGCCAGGAGCGATTGTAATTGTCAGTACGGCCATTGGATGGCGACGTGTGCATGCCCCTCCACAGAAACAGAACCAAGCAGATGACCCAAGATGGCAAGGCATCGTGGCGATGGGCACACTCTCAACCTCCCGTGGCGGACCGGGGCAGGGATCCAGACCAGCAGCACACAGGCCGTGTCGGTAGCACCTGCAGGCTCGCCACCATGCCCAACCAGACAGATGTCTGACAACTCCAGAGAGAAGTTCCAGCTCCTAGTTCACAGCGCATAATGGCTCTTGCAGATGGCAACCTTGTCTGTTCGAGCGTGTGCTACTTGTTGACAGCCATGAGACGAGCCTGAGGAATACACACCTGTATGTAGTACAATCTCGTTGGTAACCCTTCTATTAATCGACCTCCTATTGGATAACCTCAGTTTTGATCCTTCTCCATCACCTCACCTCAATGAACACAGAGGTATAAAGAGCTAGGCACATACATTGCACAACGCCTTCAGGTCAGTTGCTCCCAGCCAGCGTGCTCTCCAGCTCGACAAGTTCCCTGAAACCCTCGACGATCTCCTTCCGTTGCTCACCCTCCGGCCGCGGAAGGGGCTTCCGTGCCCAGCCCCCGTAGCCAAAGTACTCCTGCAGCCCCACCTTGACGCCCACCGCACCCGACTTGATCGCCGCCCAGTCGCCGCGGGCAAGGATCTTCTGCAGCCGCTGGTCGCCCTGGCCCCCCTTGACCAGAGACCTGCACAACGTGGCCACCGTCGCGGGCGCCACGTTCGCGATGCCGGGGATCACGCCTGCGGCCCCGGCGGCTATGGCTGGCGTGAGGAAGTCGCCGGACCCGGCAAAGCAGAGGAAGTCGGGGTAGTCCTTGGCGTATGCCTCGTCGGCGCGTGTGCTCGGTACGGGGGCGCCGGTGAACTCGGCGGCCACCCTTGTCAGCTTGCCCGTGTTGCCGCACGTGAACTTGGCGCCGACGATGTTGCGGTGGGCCCTGCCCAGCTGGATCAGGGCGTCGCTTGACAGGTCCAGGCCCGAGACGGCGGCGGGGTAGTTGTAGATAACGATGGGGATGGGGCTTGCGTCCGCGACGTCCGTGAAGAACCTGGCGACGGTGTTCTTATCGAACAGGCCCTGATAGTACGCCGGGGGCAGGACGAGGGCCGCGTCCCCGCCATTCAGCGCCGCCTGCTTACACAGCTCGATGGTCTGACGGGTGGACTGCGCCGCGCAGCCCACGATGAGGGGCATGTCCTTGAAGCCTGCTTCGTCGAGGGCGGCCCGGGTGGTCTTCGTGATGTGGTCCCGCTCGTGGTCGAGAAGGTGCACAGCCTCCCCGTTGGAGCCCTGCACCGCTATGCCGGTGACGCCCGCCCGGGCTAATCGGACGGCATGTTTCGCGACGCTGTCCAGGTCGACTGGCTCGTCTGCTTCGTCTTTGAAAAAGGCCGGTGTTGGCACATAAACGCCCGAGACTAGAGGGTGGACCTCCTTCCTCGGACGGCACTCATGGGAGCCATTGGCGCCTTCTGAGGATGGCATGGTGAGAGCCGTGACTTTGAGGATATGATGGTCGTGGCGTCCACAACTGAACTGCACTTCTAAAGGGCGGGGGACGAGGTACTCTTAACGTGAAATGTGCGTTTGCTCCATGGTCGTGCTAACCCCTGGGGCCGTGTGGGTGGCGGATGGTGCGCACGCGACACATAGAAAGCCGGCGCATGGAGCAACAGACAAGTCATTGACTCCGGGGAATGACGTCCGTCGAAACGCACCAGACGCCAGTCAACGCCCACAAGCGCTGCAACGGCAAGAGCAACACGACTCGGGAGGCGTGGCCACAGCCACCACGCTCCAGCAGCACCAGCTCTCTCCTTCTCCACCCCCGCGACCAGACGGCCCAGAACCAGCCAACCCGGGGCCGGGCATATCGAATGTTTGCGGGCGGTGGAGAAGCCGGCTCGAGCCAGGGCGGGCCAGGCCAGGCCCAGGGCGCTCGCAGAGGACAGACGGAACGCATCCGAGTGGGACACCCCACAGAGTCAGGACGGACGATCGCGAAACTCGGGGCTCGCTTGTGGGAGCCAATCTTTGACGTAACTTTAATCATACACAAACGCCAGCGGCCGGGCCTTTTCCAAGGACGGGGCGGTTTGCACCTGTCTGGTGCCAAACCTTGGACGGGGTCTGGCCTAGCCTGGAGGACAGGAACATGAGTCTGCGTTACCTCGGACGGCAAGCTAAAAGGCGGAGAAGGGGGCTGCTGGTGCGTCGTCGACGGCTCTTCCACCGTCGGTTGGCTTTGTCTGCAGCCGGCCTGATCCCAGCCCGGAGGCAAGCCGCAATGGGGGGCAAAGGATCTGTGCGATCGTGGGGGTGGCCGTGATTCATCATTGTTGGCTTTCGGGTGGATGCGAGGCCACGTTGTTGTCCTGACAACGACGTCGGGTCTGTTGTCATGATGATCATCGCCAGCATCTTCTCGAACGGCGCAGGAATGGGCTGATGTCGGGAGTGACAGGCCTGCCTGCCCATGCTTTGCCTGCCCATGCTTTGCCTGCCAGGCCTGCATTAGCCACGCAGCCAACTGGCGGGCGTCGAAGCTTAGGGCGCGGCCTGTGCCTGAAAACAGAGTGCTGTCTTGCTTTTCCTCAGGTTTTCCCCCGGCCACAAGCACATGACACTGCAGGTGATAATCTGTTCATGCGGGTGACCTAGACAAAGCAAGCGTGGTGGTGTGGTGGTGTCTATCGGGATGTGTGTGCTTCTGCTGGAATCTGGCGGGACCCTGTCGCCCTCCCGCCTCCTCCATCGCCCCTCCCCCGCGTGGGGGTGGGGTCCAACGTCACTGGCACCTCCTCCGCAATCACATCGAGCCCACCCCTGACGGTACGGGGCTTTTGCGTTTGTTTGCCCCTAGCAAGACGACCAGGTTGGCGCCGAGAAGCTGCATCTCGTCGTCTTGTTCTCTGGTCGAGAACTGGCCAGACTGGATACCAACAGTCAGCTCGTGACGGATCGTCGACCACCTCGTCTTCTTCTTACCCGACTTCCCCTGTTTGTCCTCTTCGTGGCTGACGGGACCCGACAATGATACAAATCTTCTTTGACAGCACCAAAAAGATTCCCGGCCGGCCAGCTACCTGTTCCGCAATGCGGTGCACATCCGCTGGAGGCCACTTTTCGTGTGCTGCGCTCACCAGCTTGTGCTGACAAGACCCCTTTGAGATACAAGCTGCGCCGCCCTGGGCACTTCATTATTGGCTGAAATAGCTGATCAGCAACGCATTTCCACGTGTCGAGACCTTGCCCAGCATTCTGAGGACATCGATGAGGGGTTCCCTGTGACCTCGGGACCGAGCTTCTTCTGCAGCTCACTACATCTTCTTCTTCTTCACGGGCTAAGTGTCGAGTGTCTGGACAAACTCAATAATAAAATTTACACTACCGTAACTTCACTGGGCTCTTGCTCATCGCCTGTTGTGTCGTTCTCCACATTGTCTAGTCTCAATTCAGCGCTCCCATACACTAAATCAGAAAGTAGTTCTGCTTCAAGTCTTCAAGCAAGCGCAGCCCGGTGGGTTTCGACCCGAGTTCTTCCGCAGTCCTTGCCGCAGATTCTGGATTGTCGAGCGACATTATGTCCGCAAAGAACCCCAGAGCTTGCTTGACCTCTGAATAGGTCCCGCTTGAAGGCACCATACCCAGTCCCTCGCCGATCGCCGCCATGATGTCCACCCAAGCCACGCCAGACTCGGAGACGGCATTGTAGGTAGACCCAGCCTTGCCAGATTCTAGAACCAGGCGGGTCAAGGCTGCCACGTCGTCTCCATGTGCGGACGGCCAGCGCGCCTGTCCCTCGTCGACATAGATTGCCTTCCCGGAAGCCCGGACGGCCTTGATAACGCCAGCCAGCATCCCGGTGTCTCCGACACCGTGTATTGGAGGAACCCGGATGACCATGCCGCGGACCGCCCTTTCTTCACTCAGCTTGAGGAGCAGGTCAGAAGAGACAGCACGCTCAGACAGGGGCAGCCCGTCGCGCGTGTACGGCGTGTCTTCGTCCGCCTTGACGGGGTCACGCGCGATCAGGGTGCCAGAAGCGATGACCAGAGGCTTCATCGTCCCAGCCATCACCTGGGACATGGCCTCTATGGCCGCGCGGTCGATTTGGCAACCTCGTGACATGTTCGAAAAATCGTGAACGAATGTGAAATGTATGACGCCGTCGGCGCGCTGCGCGCCTTGCCGAAGGACCGCGACATCTTCCACGCTTCCGACCACCGTCTCGGCTTTCAGAGCCTTGAGTGGTTTGGCCGAAGCTTCACTCCTGACCAGCGCGATGACTTGGTGTCCATGGTTTTGTAAGTCCTCGACAACCTTGAGGCCGATACTATGATATGCTTTGGTCAAAACTCGCTGTGTGATGTGCACAATTCGTGAGTAAGCGCTTACAAGCCTGAGGCACCTGTAATGAATACAAGCATTCTTAACGGATTCGAAAAACGCAGGTGTGATGACAATTTATTACATGAAGCATTGAATCAAAAGGGGTGGTGCTGATGCAGTCGTCTTTTATGATTACGCATTACTATTAGCCCAGCCACGACGATACGCAAACTACTTGCTTGGTTGTATTATTTCGATTTCGCGGTATGAGAATCCAGCTTTGCCATGACTCGAAAATCGGTCTTTCAATTGCCGGTCATTTCGAATGATTCGAGTCCTGAATCCGAATAACAGCCCTCAACCTTAAATCCATACGATGGTTTGCAGCTGCCAGCTGCAAGACTGCGGGTTCAAGACTCGCGCCGTGCTCGTATGATGATCCAGGCTCCGCTGGAAGAGTTTGTCATTACTTGGCATCTGTTCAATTCCCCTCCCAGATAAGTTCAGCCTCTAGTATTCAGAAAATATCACTCATTTCTCCTCAAGCGCATGAATGATGCAAATGGCACTTTCAGATAATGTGTTAGAAAGAGAGTAACGTCCAAGACCGCGACGAAGGCTTTGAATTGCGCGCAGCCGGTGTGTTCCTCGTCCAGGGGTTGCAGCCTTGAATTCTTCTGGGTTGCGATGACGGGCATGGATAGTTATGACTTCAACCGGGAAAACAGATACTGTCAGCCAATGCCCTGTGTAACATCCAGGTAATTATGCAGAATCTGGCCCTCCGTGAACGGAACACACCGCGACATGACTGTTCGCCGTTTGGGGTGGCTCTTGTGAAGGTGTGAAGCACAACATCAAGACACTTTATTTTGTGCTCTATCTTCGGATACAGTTGTTAAGAGTAATTTAGTAAGAGGCATCGCCCACAAAAGTATGTGGCTCCTTAGGAGAAAGCTCCTGCATCTGGATTGATCTGCAATTATGCTTTATCATATGATCACGTATTTCAACTCATGCGGCTCATGTCTGCACCATGGCTGGCAGAGTGCGCGGCAACACGGAAAACTCCTTAAGTGCATGGCTTATGTCCGAGCCTCGGACACACCGCCCACACGCCCTGAGGTTGATTCTCGGAGCCTCGTAACTAGATTGTGAACGCAACTAGTTACCGAGCTGCGAGTTTCTGGCGGGACGGGATTATAGCACCCAGGGCCGGGACGTAGCTGCTGCCGTGAGACTCCTCAGCAATGTATCCGGCTTGGTCTTCGGACTGTGGGAATGCGGCGAACATAGCCTCAAGGCTGGCTATCAGTTGGGACGTGGATTTGGCTAGAGTGGTTTGCCGGGGAGGAATAGTATGAATAGCCGACGCCAACCGGCTGGCTGCGCAAGAATCATTATTAGAATCAAGGAGAGTACTGCCCTTGGAGTTACCGAGGGCCTCTCAAACGTCCCATACCACTTCGATATACATGCCCAAGGAACAGATGAATATCTGTGGTCTGCGGTCCCTTGACCTTGAGTCCATGGACCGATGTTGACCGTCGCCCCAGCCCGCCCTACTCGCCAGTGTCCAAGTGGGCGGCCAACTGGACATCATCACAACCATCACCATCCCAATAAGGGAAGCATACACACAGTTCGACTTCTTCATCTGAGAATTTATATGGCTATAGTTTCAACAACGTGACAAAAACCTTGGCATTGATCGTCCTGTTCCTCTACGTGGGCACATTTCTTATCCATATCCTGGTCACCCAGATCACTCAAATCAGTTTTAAGACGCGTGATATACGGCTGAACTTGCTTCTCTGACAGACCAACTGCTATCATGCCGATCCCTTTCACTTTGGCAGCCAGCTGGTACGACAGTTGGCCACGAGAAAAGGCAATTCTTCAGGCTGAAGATCTTGAAAGAGACCCGGATGCATACGCCGCTGCTATCTCCTCGGAGGAGTGCCCTACCACAACCGCAGGCGTTACTCCCAAGCTTTTCAGCATGTCCACCAGAGCGATTTGAAAACAGGTTGTGAGAGGCTGGCTGACAGCCGGGTCAGCAAGGTCAACAGTAGATGATCTTGTGTCGATGATTTCATGAGGGGACCATTCACAACCGATCTGTCGCATGCACTGCTCAGAGGCTGTGAGGCTTTGCCGGAATTTCGGGTATCGCAATAACTGATGGCTCATTCCAGAGTAATGGGCCCCTTGTCCGATGAAAATGAAAGCGACCAGAGGATTTGAGGACGCTCTGACCGGGTCGGTATAACCAATGGTGACTTGGAAGTTAGAGGGAATTCCTTCTTCGACAACATAAAATGCCCTCCAGTTCAATTTGCCTTTTCTGGCAGCCGTTGTGTACGCAAGCTGGCGGAAACGAACGTCGGGGCGGCTCATGTACTCAAGGTAGGACCTAGTCAAGCGTCGTGCACTTGCCATGTCTCCGGCTGACCACGAGATTAGGTAATTGTGTCCTCCGGAGCCCTTGCCGTGATCTTTGGATTTTTCGATTGAACTTGGTGCATCAAATGACTTGGTTCTATTCATCAGCTCGGTTCCTGGAGTAGTGTGGTGGTGGCCTACAAGACCCTTGTACTCAAGGTAGTGTTTCGCGTCGTCCGAGATGGCAACTGCATTACAGCCACGGATCCAAAAGAATTAACCTAGCATGATATGAGTCAATGCCCACTTGGACTGGAGAACAGGTCACTCAGAATCTTTAACTTACACAAGCTCGTCGAAGACCTGACAAAGGCCACGGTGTGACTTCTTGTGGAAGCTGTCCAAAAAGAATTGGTTAGTATCACGGTATGATTATGTTTTGTTTTGGAAAATTCCTTGCAATATTCCTGGCCATAAAGGTAGTCACCCTCATGTTAAGTGCCTCAGAGTCAATACCGCCATTGAGTGTCTCAAAGTCGGCGATTGGGGGTATGATGCCCTTTTCCAGGACGAGAACAGCGTTGATCAGACCAGCCAACCCACTGGATCCTTCGAGATGGCCGAAATTGGCCTTTACCGCACCGATAAACAGGGGATCGCAGAGGCTGCGATAGTTCCTGAAGACATGGTCTATAGCATTCGCTTCAATTGGATCCCCAATTGGCGTACCCGTGCCATGGGCTTCGAAGAACCGCGTAGGCTCAAGGTCGATACCAGCTCGATCTCAAGTCCGTTTGATGAGCTTGACTTGGGCTTCACGGCTTGGCTGTGTTATTCCTGGGGTCCTCCCGTCTTGATTTGATGCTGTATTACGTATGATAGATCGAATTGTATCTCCATCGCGTAATGCATCCTCAAGACGTTTGATGATTAAGGTGCCAATCCCCTCACCGCGAGCGTAGCCATTAGCCCTCTGATCAAGAATACGGAGATTCGCAGGGCTTAAATCGGAGGATACAGAGATACATTTCTGCTTAGTTATTATATTTATAGGTTTTACCTCCCGGGCTCACAGCTCTCAACCCAAAAAGGAGCTGCCAATGCATGCTGACGACAGCAGATTGCCGTAAAGAGCTATCCAGCTAGTGGACTTGATTCTCCTAACATCAAAAGGCTCTCGTCCCTAGTTGCCAAGAATGCGTACTTGATCAACCCACGGGTAACCCGCCGTCATGGAGGGGGATGATACACTACCTACCTAGGTAGGTAAATGCTGTGAACTTCCAAATGCTAGATATGTTGTGGGGGGTGCTAAGTAATCGTTCAGTTTCTCGGCCCCTGAGACTGGACGCAAGTCTTCTCGCGACTCGCAATTGCGGGTCCAGTGTCATCTTGCAGGGGGTCCCGAACGTGGATGTTGCAGCTTTCGGTATCTAACAGGCGCAGTGGTTAGCATCTCGGATGGTTTGTGGGGGCACATAGATATGTCAACCGCTGAGACTAGGTAGTTGTGCTTGTGACGGCTCCGAGTGCCCGGGAATTGGCCTATGAGGTGCTGCAGAATTCACAGTCATATGTACAACCTCTACAATACCCATACCTGATATTGGTCTCGATGATACAGGGACTTTCACAAGTATATATGTGTACTCCCACAAACTCTCAAACCAGCTTGAAAACAGGTCGTATCTTCAGACTCAGTCCCTCTATCCCATCAACAGCTCGACACCCAACCGCCGGTTGCTTATTGCAATCTATTGTCTTCTTGACTCCGCTCATTCGCCAGACCGACATGGCGAAGGGGTTTGTGGTCGGCAGTTTGCAGCTCTCGTCTCTCATTGTGTTGCCCGCGGCTGCTCTTTCACTGGTAACCATTTTCTTCCACCAAATTTAACCAGGGCCCGGTACCGAGACTAATCCGCTCCAGATCTTCGTCGCCCTCCTTCTCAAAATCGTTTACAATTTCACCCTCCACCCTTTGAGCAAGTACCCAGGCCCCAGGCTCTGGACGGCAAACCCAATCCCTTACGCAAAGGCAGTAATAGACGGCATCCCACACAAGACAATCCTCGCTCTCCACCAGTATTACAATGCAGAGATCATTCGCATATCCCCCGACGAGCTTTCCTTTCAGCACCCAAATGCCATCAAGGACATGATGGGCCATCGCACAGCAAAAGTCCAAGAGAACATCAAGGACCCGAATTTTGTTATAGACCCAGAACGCCGCGAGATCGTCACAGCCAATCGAGAAAACCATTCCCGCTATAGAAGGATCTTGTCATCAGGGTTCTCAGCGAAGACTATCCAGCAGCAGGAGCCTATCGTCAAGGGGTATGTTGACCTCTTTATCAAACGCCTCCATGAAATATCTAGCAAAGGCCCTGTGGACGTCGTGTCGTGGTATAATTACGCTACCTTTGATATCATCGGTGACCTTACATTTGGAGAGCCTTTTGGATATCTTGCGGCGGCAGACTACCACCCATGGGTGGCAGTCATCTTTGATAATATCAAGCTGTCCGCCATGATGAATGTTGCCAAAGGGTTCACGATCTTCGAGCCTCTGATGCGGGCCTTTATCTCCAAGGATCTAGTTAGAAAGGGCGAAATGCACATGCAGCTTGTGCATGAGAATGTTGATAGGAGAATGGCTCTCGGCAAGGAGCGGCCTGATTTCGCTGAGGCTATGCTCACGAAGGCAAGCGAGGTAAGAAGCCGTTCGGACATGTCAAAGATAAGCGGAGAAAGTTGACAAACCCGTGTTCTGTCGTTTAGCCTCTGACCCGAGAAGGAATTTATGCGAATGCGAATGTCCTTTTGACCGCTGGCTCCGAGACAACGGCTACGGCCCTCTCAGGCTGCACATACTTCCTGACAACCAACCCAGACAAGCTAGCCAAGCTTACGCAGGAAATTAGAACAGAGTTTAGTGAGGACGAGATGACATTCTCAGTGTTGCTAAGCTAGAGTACCTCCACGCCGTCCTTGACGAGGTTATGAGATCATATCCGCCAATTCCCGTCAGCACACCTCGCGTCACACCAGCGAGTGGGCAGGAAATCATCGGGCATTGGATCCAAGGCAACGTTTGTCCCTTGTTCCAAGTTTCCAATGCCTATTGACCACGCGTGCTTTGTCACTAACCTGAGCTCAGACAAAAATGAGCGTCTCGCAATGGTCTCTGAATCATGACGACAAGGCCTTTTCTAAACCATTTGAGTTTCACCCGGAGCGTTGGCTTGGCGATCCAGCTTTCAAGGACGACCATTTTGAGGCCCTCAAGCCCTTCCATATTGGATCGCGCAACTGTTTGGGCATGAATCTCGCCTATGCTGAGATGAAGATGATTCTTGCGAGGGTGATTTGGAACTTTGATCTGCGGCTAGCTGATGGGAGCCAGGATTGGATCGACCACACGCTTTACTTCCTCTGGAATAAGCCGGGATTGATGATTCATTTGACACCTAGGAAGTTGGGGTAGGTAGTGAGATTAAGCACGTTGACACACAGCCGCAGTGGAAAGGAGGTCGAAAATCAGACTCCACTCCTAGAGTATATGCTTCATTCCGATAGGTTTCATATAAACTCGTTAGCAAACTGGGTTTGGGAACATAGATAGATGTTATTACATAAGTTGTTTGCTAGATATCATTTTAAATTGTTACGATTCCGAGCAGGGCGTGCCGAATAGAACAACTTGTCTGGTTATTCGGAACTATGAACAATAGAGCGGGGATGCACCCATTTATATAGAATAGAGCACTGCAATAGCGCACTAGTGGATCCCCTGACACGTGACATAAATCTACGAGGCTATCAGTGCAGCGCGACAGACAGAGCCAATCACGAAAGCAAAAGCTCGGATTGCATCAACAGGCATTACATATCAACGTCGACCCTTCGGCTGACAGAACATCCACACCGGCCTGATCTGGCTGACGTTGCAACCTCACTGGTGCAGATCGACCATTCATATCGCTGTCGCCGGCCTCGTCTCAGGACTGGGCGTGCGTAGGCTATCGACACGGTACACCGCCACCTTGTTTCAGTACCAACTCGGCCCTGGAGACCAGGACATGGCAACCAAGATGAGGCTCCTCCGCTTCCTCAAACAAACAAAGCTCATACGACCGCCTCGGGACGCCGAGCTGGGTGCCAAGCGGCCCCCTAGCCCGCGGTATGTCTATTCGCTCACCGCCTTCGTCTCGCTGGGCGGTTTCCTCTTCGGCTGGAACCAGGGCGTCATGGGAATGATCGTTGCCGACGAGCGCTGGTCCGCCCTCATGGGCCACCCCAGCGACTGGGCCATCGGACTTGTCGTCAGCATCTACAACCTCTCGTGTGCTGCAGGAGCCCTGTCGGCTGGGTCAGCCGCCGACGCCCTTGGCAGGGAGCGCACATTGTCCCTTGCATCTGGGCTGGCGATCCTGGGCGCCCTCGCCCAGGCGGCCAGCTCGACCATGGCGCAGATGACGGCTGGCCGGTTCATCACGGGCCTAGGCATCGGTGCCTTCGCCGCAGGCGTGCCGCTGTACATTTCCGAGATCAGCCCCCCTGCGCTGCGCGGGCGCATCGTCGGTAGTAAGCACCATTCTTGCCCTTCTACGGTTCCCCATCTGTTGTGTTCTGGAAACTTTCCAGGTTGCATCGCTTTAGGCTCCTAGAAGGGTGACACTAACACATGCTAAGTAAACTTGATGATCCTTTGCTTTGCCGAAATGGCCGTGTTCTTTGTCGACTACGCCTGCTTCCTTCTCATGCCCTCGGACGGCTGGTGGCGCCTCCCCGTCGCCCTGCAGGTGATCCCCGCCGTGCTCCTGGCCGCCGGCTGCTGGCGGTCCTCTTGGGTCCCGCCATCACCGCGATGGCTAGTCGCCCAGGAGCGGTACGACTGCGCGCTCGAGGTGCTTACGCGCCTACACGGTGGCGAGGCGGCCGCGATGGAGATGGCCGAGATCAAGGACTCGGTAGGCGATGAGCAGGCCGGTGGAGATCTGGTACAGCCTAGCTGGAGCGATATGTTCCGCGGTCCCGTCTTGCGCGTCACGATGCTTGGGGTCACCATCCAGTTCCTTCAGCAGGCCACCGGAACCAACGCCATTTTCTACTACACGCCCCAGCTCTTCCACAACGGGGGGATCACCGACCCTAACATTGCGAACCTGGCGACGAGCGGTGTGGGTGTGGTATTGTTCCTGTCCTCTTGGATCCCCATCTTCTACTACGACAAGCTGGGGCGGAAGACGTGGTTGCAGCTCGGCCTCGTGGGCATGTTCACGGCACTCATTGGCATCGCAGTCTTGCAGAGGCACGCAGAGACCCACCCTGGCGATCCCAAAAACTACGCTATTATTGCGTTCCCGTTCCTGTTCTTCACGTTCTTCAACATGTCATGGAGCTCGGGTAGCTGGCTGTACGCTGCCGAGATCTTCCCCATCTCCTTGAGGGTAAGTTCATCACGCCCCACGAAATCCCACCCACAATTGTTGACATCTGATATCTCGATAGTCCAAGGGAAACGCACTTTGCACGGCATCACTCTGGATAGCCAACTTTCTCGTCGCTCAAGTAACCCCGCCCATCATGACAGCGATATCGTGGGGCCTTTACTTGATACTAGCTGCCATTAACGTCCTTGCGTTCATATTCGTCCGCTACTGTCTTGTTGAAACCAGAGGAAAGACTCTTGAGGAGATGGCCTCCCTGTTCGGCATTGAGGAAAAGAGCTCCGAGGGACAGAGCGATAGATCCGCTGAGCGTCGTGGTAAGCAGTTCCTTGATTATCCAGCATAAATCTTGCTTTCGAGTGCTGACGTGTCAGCAGAACTGTTACGGGCAGATCCAGTCGATGAAGTCGAAGGCGACCTATAGTTCACGCACGCCTGGCGGTGCCCATCCTCCAGGGAATATAGAAGCATACAAAACCACGGCATCCGTCGTTTACGTAGATTATAAGCTATCCGAAAGCTCTTGGAATCCTGCAATATAGAAGATATCTATATTAAACAGCGAATTTCATAAATGGCGGATCTCACCAATCATATCACCACCAGCTCGCAATCCACCCAGCCACGCTAAGAATCATTTGACTTTTGGGTTGTGAGGTTCTCCAAATTGGAGCATCCACACCTTCGTGGTCGCCACCACAAGGCCTCAATGATGTACTGAAATTTAGGGCTGACGAAGAAAATAGTTAAGGTGACAGTCGGCTAGTGGATCGGCAAGCTTGGAAACTATACATATGCGAGCGTGCCCGCGAGTCCCGACAGAATGCAGTTATCTTTATTGACTTACTCAGTCACTCTTGTAAAGGACTGTACTTCTAACCTTTTGAGATTCTACTCCAAGTTTTGACGAATTAATTATCTCCATCAATGAGTTGGAAACTTTCTGTGTAATACACGCATAAGAATGAGTTCCACACGCCTTTCAGATGCTCAAGGTCGCGTAATGGAGTATGTGGGCTTTCGAGAGGCCGCCCTCTTTGTTATTGTCGCTGTTCTGTTGACGGCCTTGGTCAAAAAGACCAACAAAGCCGATATTGCCAAGATCCAGAATCTTCCTGAGATTCCTGGCGTGCCTTTGTTCGGAAGCCTGTTCCTACTCGGACGTCACCACGCTCGCAACTGCGCACGCTTGGCCAAGGACTACGGCGATGTCTTCCAGGCACGGCTCGGCAACCGCGTAAGTCCACCGTGGGATCTAAAGGGTCACCTGCTCACGGCGATATAGCGCTTCATTTATGCCAACTCGTTTGAGTCTGTTCGAGAGCTCTGGATCAGGAACCAGTCTGCTCTGATCTCGCGCCCGAAGTTGTGGACCTTCCATGATGTCGTCTCCGCCCCGGGCGTCTTCACACTGGGTACCTCGCCTTGGAACGATTCAGTCAAGCGTGCGCGCAAGGCGGCTGCCACTGCCCTGAACCGCCAGGCCGTGCAAACATACCTACCTATCATAGATCTCGAGTCCACTACGAGCATCTACGAGGTGTTCCGGAATCTCAAGCTCGATAACAACATTGATCCAAACGGCTACTTCCAGCGCTTCTCCCTGAACATGTCTCTGACGCTGAACTACGGTATCCGTCTGGATGACACTGATCGTGCACATCATTTACTCAACGAGGTCGTCACCGTCGAGCGAGAACTGGCCAACTTTCGCGGCATTGCCCACAACTGGCAAGATTACGTGCCCCTTCTGCGCCTCCGGCTGGGCTTGAAGAAGCAGGCCATCAAGTTTCGCGGCCGTCGTGATGACTATATTCTGTCCTTCTATCAGCAACTCAAGGAGCGCATTGCCAAGGCCACCGATAGACCTTGCATTGCAGGCAATGTCCTCAAAGATCCTGAAGCCAAGCTGTCCGATAACGAGCTCAGGTCTATCTGCCTCACCATGGTTGCTGCCGGTCTAGATACCCTGCCCGGCAACATCAATATGACTATCGCATACCTTTCGTCTGAGCATGGTCAAGAAATCCAAAAGATCCTGCACGACGAACTCATCAAGGCCCATGCTGGAGAAGATCCTTGGCATGCATGTCTAAACGAAGAGAAATCCGAGTACATGCGCTCTTTCGTCAAGGAGGTTCTGCGTTTCTGGTCGACCCTCAATATGTCCTTCAACCGAGAAAGCACCAAGCCAATTGTGTACAAGGGTGCCACAATTCCCGCTGGCACTCCTTTCTTGATGGTAAGCTTTTCCATGCCCATCATTCGCAAAAGCTGGCTAACTCTGCCAAAAGAATATGTGGGCAGCCAACCACGATCCCGAGCACTTCAGCCGCCCTATGGATTTCTACCCCGAGCGCTTCATGGGTGTTGATGAGGCTGGCGCTGGCACACAGCACTACGGCTATGGTGCTGGTACAAGGATGTGCGCAGGTGTGCATCTGGCTAACCGCGAGCTATACGCCATCTTCAGCCGCCTCGTGCTTGCGTTCCACATTCTCGCCACTGATAATCTCAAGTCACGTCCTATCCTGGACACGATTGAGTGCAATTCTGTGCCCACGAGCATGGTCACGCAGCCCAAGCCATTCCAGGTCAAGCTCATACCGCGAAGTGAGAAACAACTTGAGACGTGGATTGCCGAAAGCTTCAAGGCGACAGAGCATTTGTAGACGTTGCGTCAGATTAAAAGGATCAATGTAGACGCCAGCTAAACACTGTTGCATTGTACGGAAGGAAACAAGGACTTCAATTACGGTCAATGTGTCGTGTTGAATACGATAACAGTAATGATTTGCACTTTAGACAGCACAAGTTACAATCTTGAATTAACATGTTGAATACGTAAGTACCTTTACCTAGACGGAGATTGGTACCAAGAGGGTAGACGCAGCGCACTCATCTTGGCCTATATACACAATTGACACTGATCAGGCTTGAGCGCTATCCTGCAGGGCGCGACTTCGCACGTCGATAAAATCAGCAAACGCCAATAGCGAGCGCGCAATCAGATCTACCATTTCCCACACGCTCTCCGCCTTGTACAGCGACGCCCACAGCCGCACAACCGTCGATGCCAGAGAACCTCTCTCCCGGGGGACCTTGTCAACCTGGCCCTTGTGGTTGGCCTCGGCGACGAGCTGCACGACAAAGTGTAACGTGCGATTCTCCGCCTCGTTGAGGGGCGGGTCTGGCCCGGGGGGTCCAGTAACTCCCTCTAGCCACTTTGCCAGTAGGACAGCGCACTCGAGCGAGCACAGCGCGTGCTGGCTTGACCAGTAGACGACTTGGGTCTGGGCGACGTAGTTTATGCCGAGCTTGATGGGAATGCTGAGCGCGTGCGCGCAGTGCAGGGCGGCCCGCGTCAGTCGGTGGCTGCGCTGCGCTGGTGGGCTGCTGTCGAGCGACCGCGCGATAGTGTTGGCGTCCCATGAGCCTAGTGATCGTATAGGTCCCATGTCCATGTTGATCCGTATATAAGCGATCCTTAGGAGCGCTGTGGAGGTAAATGACAAAGGGCCATGCGGGCTGAGGGGATCCATGGAGGATTCGCGTCCTGACTCCCAACAGGAGGACCAACATTTAAGCGCCCGTTCGAATGTGTTCATCATCTCAGGTGATAATTGTTGGTTGGTCAGCCCCCCATGGAAGCCCGAGTTTCGGACAAGCCAAATACGCTGTATGATGGCGTGAATCAAAACACAGCCTCCCAGCGAGGAGAATCTGGCCTTGACGGAGAGGCCACTGGATTGACCAGAGTCGGGCGGTTCAAACAGTCTTTCTAACACCACTTTAAGGTCTTCCTGGGTTGTACAGTCGTCGTGACTGGCAAGCCAGTCTTGCTCGCTCACCGCCCTCCATTCGTTCTCAGTACACGGTAAGTCCTGGTGTAGCTGATCGGCCAGCATCATGGGTGGAGCGTCGGACACAATCGTGTGAATGTTGAAAAAGCAGAAACTGACAAGCCTTGTTCGCTTGAAGATTTCGTACTGTATCCACTCCGCCCAAGTAGAGGGCCTCGCTTCTCGCTCGCGGTGAAAATTGTCTTCCCTGATCAATGTATCGAGCATACTCCGGATGTGGATCGCTTCGTAAACGTCCGGCTGCCTCTTGAACCACATGGAAATGGCTGTAAGCAGCACAAGAGCTTGCATGGTCTCGAGCTTGGCAGACCGGGAGTCCGCCGAAGTATCACTCGCCTGCCCATAACTGCTCGCATTATCACTGCCACCATCTGTCGCAGCGTCGGACTCGTGACGCCTTTTCAGGCGCTCTTGTCCCACGCTCTTGGCAAGTCCAAACAGCTCAAGACTGGCACCAGGCTCCCGTGAGTATCTCGCCCCAAGCGCTGCAATGGCCAGAAATAACTCGACGCGCATCGTGCCTAGCTGTAAGGTTGGTATGTGAAGGAATGGGTAATGTTCGTTGAAAACAGTCACATAGGCCGAGATGTATCGCGACAAAGCATGCTTCGAGGGCAGCACACCATCTGAAGGGAGACATGACGAGAACGATGCTAGTTCTTCCATGGCTCCCTCTCTGTCCTGCATGGATACTATCAGATGAGCGTGATTCCTGCGACTAGGATCCCGCGGGCTTGCGTCGTGCTGCGGTTGACTGTGTTTTACTTCAGAGGTAGTGACCGGCCTTTCCTCTGGTTGAAGCGAAGGTAGCCGCGATCCATATTCAGAAAGAGCCGAGCTGCCTGTAGAATCATGGTTTTTCTGGGGTCGTGCAGGAAAAGACCACTCGATGTCACCGAGATTATCGGTACAACCTCCAACTGAAAGCGGATCTGAGCTGGCTGGAAGAAAGGCAGGAATAGGTTGATAGGAGGGCGAGAAGACCGAGTTCGGGATTGGCACGTTATCCATGAAAGATGTGAAATCGTCGAGGTATTCACCCACGGCCAGTTGGGGTTCGTTCAAATCGTAATCCATCATGGGTAACGGCGTGCATGTCTCCGCTACTGGGAGGGACATTGCCTGCACTGTGGGCATCGAGTCGTCAACGAACACTGCATGAGTAGCCTGCGGCAGTGTCCGGCTTGAACCTTCGGGAGGCGCGTCTTTTGTCTCTGGATGCGCTAACCGACCATGCCGTCGAAGAAGGTCCCTATTCACTGTGAGTGATTGGTGCGGGGCAATGGCACATGAAGGCGAGAAGTACTGTCTCGTGAAAGCCTGGGTGCATAGCTTGCACTGAAAGGGCTTTTCTTTGGTGTGCGACCGTCCATGTCTCTGAAGATGCTCCAGACGAGCAAAGTCGCGCCGACACTGCTGGCATCGGTAAGTCTTGGAAACCTTGGTCATAGTGCGGGTCATTGAGCCAAAGTGAGAGTTCGTCGTCAAACCCTAGTCTTGAGATGTCGACTACCTTTCCTGCGATCGCGGGGGCTCGCTTGTGACGACACTGCGTTCCGTTCCGACTACTACGCCGTCCATGTGAGTGTCCAGACTCTCTCAAATTAACTTTCTTCACATAGCATGTGCTATTCGTCCAGAATAGTCCCTGAACGAAACTTTGGCCGCGATGAAGCAGATGGGACAGCTAATTATCAATTGGTTGAAATCTTCAGACTTGAAGGTCTAGTACCGTGGTCTTAGTGCTGAGTAAGATGGAGGGTGAGAGTAGGAGAAGGTGTGTAGAAGTGGGAGGAGACATGCTCTGCGTTAGAGGTGCTTTCTGGTTTGGAGATGCTCTAGGACGAGAGGTGTGGGAGTGGGCGTAGGACGAGGTGGATGCGGTGGTACGCGAAACCGCCTCCACCACACCCACCAAGTTTACATTTTCCACACATCGCATGGGCTCCCATGGCCTCAAAGGAGCTTTCCACCTGGTATGGCTAACGAGAGGGAACATGCATCGCGGACCACCCTGCGGAGACTGTAACACAGTCGCGTAGTTTAAGGTGAGATCAGTTACTGGAACTGCATTCTGTGTTGCCTTCAGTGAGTTGATCCTGTATGGTGACTGAGCAGGCTTCTGTTACCCTGGGCACCTTGAGTTTCACCGCGAGAATTCTATCGTTTACGCAATGCCGAGTACCCGAATTCTTGCAGACTTGGAGCTGCTGTATTGGTCGCCCGTTCTCACTTGCCACTGCCCCCATGCTTCAACTGCAACCCTGGAGATTTACCCCAATTTGGGGTAGGTACAGGAGGACCGGTATTGAAATCGCCACCAACAAACACAGTATGACCTTTGCACTGAGACTGGCACACCTTCCCACATGCTTTCCACGTGCTTAAACAGGACAGCTAACAACATCCAACCTAGGAGGAGTAAGTCTATAGTCCAGTGATATTCTTTACGAGCATGTTCGTACTGGTTAAGAATGCCATTGATTAGCAAGTAGTCATTATACGAATCATCAATATCAAGACATCGAAGTTCTGCCAAGTCCTGTACATCTTGCCGTTCGTACAGATCAACAATAACATTAGATCCCGTCGTGTGGCCCCAGACGGGGCAGGTGAGATTGCTGAGGTGGGATTGAGATATGGCCGTGCTGCGTGCGGTATCTCTTGAGAATGCGAATGGGTCTCTTCCCCAGGGCACACGGTGACCTTGAATTGTGAGAAACCAGCCAAGGACTTCTGAACAATGTCTGATCTTGGACTATCCATGATCCCATCTGCTTTATGTTCGAAAAGGCGTTCTTCAGCCTGGTTCCTCGTACCCTCTTTTTGATCATCCGATGATTGCTCTGTGCCGGTGTCGGTTAAGGTCTTGGCTCCAGACTCACCTGTTCGAGACGCATCCATGCGATGCTCTTCTTAGGCATGGTGTGCGCCATGGTCATCGGCCTGTTCGTGTTCCCCGTGGTCGGGATGCAGAAATCGATGGAGTCGTTGCTTGTACTGAGAGAATGCTTGGCTGGCAACGAAGTACTCCCTTATGGCCAGGAGACTGGTCAAGTCTAACGAGGGTTGGTCTTGACAATCCTCAACTTCACATCATTCAGATTTCAATCCGCCTTTTTCATCCTCGACCTTTTCGTCCGCATCTCCGTTTTTACTAATTAGTGGTTTCAAGTATACAAGCATGAAGGTTCTGTCTCACCCGCAGCATCAAAAGTCTCGAAGTATGCATTTAGCTTAAAGAACTCCTTTCTACGTTCTTCAACTGAGCGTAGCATCGTAGTCCGGGGTAACGGTCCTGAAGATGTCCAGGGAAATCTCTGCGCGTCTTCTTCTAGACCTAAGGAATGCTACAGCCTCTCTCTGTGAAGGGATCTGTCCCTCGCGGGCAAAGTCCACATGGAACAACTTTAACAGACAACGGTTATGATCGACGAATCGATCCTTTCTTACCCTCTGACTGGCTTCCGTATACAGAGCGAGCAGATCCATGTCGCTCTAAGTGAATTTCGCAACCACGTAAATCATGCCCGCCTATCCAAGGGAACCCCGGTTTGAGAGAGAACAGCCCAAAGTAATAATTTAATAAACTCTTTTTAAACAACTATCCTGTGGGAATAGCGTGCATAGCGGTAGATAGGTCTATAGGGGCTGCATTGCTAACGTTGCCGCTGGCAACACTAGCGCCTAAGGATTACGTAATACCTATAGGTAATGCCTTATAAGCTTAGCGAATAAGCTATAACTTTAACTACCACTTATTCCTTCTCTATAATAAATTAATTAATATAACTTAATTATATTATATTATAATATATAATATTTATTATATTAATATTAATTAATAATTATAAGAATAATTATAAATAATTAAATTTATAAAAAAATAGCTTTTACTTTTATTATATATTATTATATAGATTTATATATAAAAGTAATTATATTAATATTAATATATTATTTATTATAAATTAGCTTATTTAATTTAAATTTTTTTTAATAATATTATTAATTATTATATAATATTAATTATATTAAAATTATATAAATATTTATTATATATTTAAAAGCTAAAATAAATATTAAATAAATCTTTATTATTTATAATATTTATTATAATAATAACTTTATTTACTTTATATTAAATATTTATTTAAAGAAAAATAAAAGGTTTTATTTATATATAAGCTTATAATAAATATTTTAAATTAATTCTCTTATATTTATTTATTTTTATCTTATTTTTATATATTTTTTATTTCCCCCTTTATATTATTATTTATATTATTAACCTTATTTATATTAATAAATAATAATTATTATAACCTTATTTATATTAATAAATAATAATCATTATAATATTATTTATTAAAATAATAATAAATATTATATACTTATGAAAAATTATCCTTAAATAATTAAATCTTAAATTATAAAATACCCTTATAATTAAAGGAAATATAATAATATACTTTAATATATATATAGCTTATAAAATATAATTATATATATTTATATTCTTTAAAGATATATATTAATATTTTTAAAAAGACTTTAAATAATAAATAAATATATAATTTAAGCTAATTAATTTAAATATTATATAAAAAATAAAGTAAATATTTTAAATAAAGGATATTTATATTAATAATAAATATTAAATATATATAACTTTATTTTATTATTTAATAAACCTTTTATTTTATTTAAAATAATTTATAAATATTTTTAAAGAATTATATATTAATAATAAGAAGATTTATAATTATAAAAAGAATATTAAATATTATATTAATTTAATTAAAATAATATTTATATTAACCCTTAAGATATTTATAATAATATTTATAATTACTTTTAATAATAATAATAAAAGATAAAGTAAAGGAAATAATAATAATATAGCTAAAGGAAATAATTTCCTCTTATTTAAAGTATTTAAAGTATTTAATAAAAATAATATTCCTCCTTTTAAAATTATATTATTACTTTTATATATTATATTTTCTTTTAAGGAAATAATTTTAATTTAATTAAATATTAATATAATAACCAACCTTAATAAGCATTATTATAAATATAAAAAGTATAAAGGAGATAAATATAATATCTTTAATAATAAGGTATTAATCTTTTTAATTATTTATAAAAACTTAAAGATTATTAAATATTAATTTTAATATACCTTCCCTTATATATTGAAAAATAAAGTAAAGATATTTATTCTTTATTATATTAATAAGATAAATTCTTTTTATATAATATATTTTAAAATTAAGATTTAATTTAATATTATTAAAAGCTATTAAGATTATTATATTAATTAAAATATATTAACTTTTATTAAACTTTATATAAAATACCTTATATAATAAATTAAAATTTATAAAATCAATAAGCTAACCCCTTATAAAGGAGATAAGGAAACCTTTTAAAGATTTATTACTTAATATTATATTTATTTTAAATATTATAAATATTAATTTATTTAATATAATATAATTATCTTTATTAAATATTAATTTAAAAGTAATATATTTATATAATTTAAACTTACCCTTAAGGATTACCTAGAAAATAATAAGAAATATTAAGATAAAAATATTAAGAAAATCTTTAAAGGATTTAATTACTTTAAATAAGCTTTTAAAAATACCTTTAAAAACTTAAATAAGGAAAGATTTATAAAATATAAGCTTATAAAACTTAAATAAAGAAGATTAGCTTTTAAATATATTATATATTTTAAATAGCTTATTATTTATATTAATTAAAGGGAAAAAGTATTTATAAATTAATTTTATAAAGGATTTAAAGAAGATATTAAAGATGAAATTTTTAAAATAAATTAATTTAATAATTTTATTAAATATATTATTATAACGGTATATATTAATAATCGATTATTTAAATAATAATAAGAATATAATTATAAGAACCTTAGAAATTATTAAAAAAATTATAATTAATTAAATATAAATAAGAAATATTAATATAATAATAACTTTAATAATAATAATAAACTTTAATATTAAAAAGGATATAATAATATTATAATAAATATTTATATAAATCTTATAAAATTTAATATAGCTTAATAAAAGTTAAATAATAAAAATTATTATAATTATAGAAAATTAGGATATTTTATTAAGGATTATTAATAGCTTAAAAAGTAATGAAAATCTATTTTAAAAGAATAATAATAAGTTAATATAACTTAAAGATAAGAATTAATTATACCTTATAGCTATTTATTTAATAAATAATATTTAATATATTTAAAAGATAAAATATTTTATATTTATTAATTTAACCTTTATATAAAATATTTAATTTACTTTAATAATAATAAAGAATTAAAAAACTTTTTATTTAAATTTAAATAAATAATAAATATTAATAATAAATATAAAACCTTTAATTAAACCTTTTACTTTAATAATTAATATATATTATATCTTTTTAAAAAAAAAGCCTTTAATTAATTTCTTAAAAAATTATATTAAAAATAATAAATAATTATAAAAAGAAAAGGATTATTATATAATATAATAATATATAATAATAATTTAAATTATTTAAATATTAAATATATAAAAATAAGCAACTCTTAAAATAAAGATTTTATAAAAAACTTAAATAAATATCTTAAATAATATTTAAAATATAATATTTTAATTACCTTAAATATTAATATTATTAAGATTATTATTATAAGAATTAAAATTAATTAAGTAATATAAGAATTTTATTAACCCTTAAAGAAGTATAAGATAAATAATAAGTTATATAATATACCATAAGAGCTATTTACAATATATAGCCCGTTAATTCACGGTAAATTGAAATATTCACGGTAAATTCACCGTGAATATAAGAATATATTGTGAATTCACCGTAAATTCACCGGAGCATTCACTATATATTTACTTATATAACTATTTCCTATAAATTCATTATAAATTTATAGGATATTAATTTATTACTTTTCCTATTATATAATAGTTATAATTATATACCTTAATTATATATATTTTATTACTTTACCCTGGATTAGGAATTAGGTTTATTATTAATAAATTAATGTTACTTTATTATATAACTTTAAATATAAAATATTTATATTTTTATAATTTATTAAATTAATATTATTATTTAACTTTATAAAATATTTAAATATTAATATTTAAATATATTTTTTAAATATATAATATTTATATTTTTATAATTTATTAAATTAATATTATTATTTAATTTTATAAAATATTTAAATATTAATATTTAAATATATTTAAAATATAATATATTTTAAATTTATAGTTTTTATTATTTTATTAATATTTAAATATATTTAAGATATAATATATTTTAGATTTATAGTTTTTATTATCTTTTTTATTAAAATTTATTAATTTTTAATTTATTTATTAAATATAAAGATTATTTTATCTTTAAGCTATATTTAAATAATACCTTTTAAATCTTATTAATTAAATTTTTAAAGAAGATTATAATTTATTATAATTAGCTATTAATTTTATTAATTAATAAATCTTTTATAAATAATATAATATTATATATAATTTATTAAAAGATTTATAATAATAATTAAAAATAATATTAAATTAAATATAATTTAAAGAGAATATCTATATATTTATTAATTAATAATAAAATAAAGAATTAATTATTAAATTTAAATCTTTATTATAAAATTAAAAAATAAAGAATTATTTATTTATAGAAATATATAATTATTATTATTAATATTATTAACTTATTATTTATAATAATTTATTTATTTAAAATATTATATTTAATAAATTATAATCTTTATAATTATTATTTAAATATTAAGAATTTTAATAAGAAATTAATATAATTTTAATAGTTATTAATTATAAAATTATTATTAAATAATATTTTAACCTTTAAGATAATATTAAATTTAGTTTTTTTATATATAGCTTATAAGACCCTTAAGTTATAATATTTAATATTCTTTAATAAAGTAAAAGCTTTAAGATATATAAAAAAAATAGAATTATTTTAAATCCTTAATTTTTATAGGAATTAATTATAAAACTTAAATTTTTTTTATTTAACTTACCTTATTTTAAATTTATTAAATTTAACTATAAATATTAATATTTAAATTTTATATTAAGGAATTTTAAAATAAGGATATTTTTCTTTTAATAATCCTTAAAGATTAATAGAAAACTTCTTTTAATTTAAATATATTATAAATTATCTTAATAATTTACCTTTAAATTAATAAGTTATTATATAAATCCTATTCTTAAGAGCCTTTAAAGCTAAATAAATATATTTCTTAATAATTAAGTATAATATTTATTAAAAAGATATTCTTTATTACCCTTATTTTAATTTATTTATATAAGATAAATAAGGTTAAGGAGTATCTTAATTATATTAAAAACCTTATTATATAATATTTATTATTTATCTTAAAGATTATAATTAAATTAATTATTAAAGTTAATATAAGATTAATGATAATTATATATATAACTTTAATTAGGATAATTAAAATTAAGGATTAATTATATATAATTAAAGGCCTTTAATATTATTAAAACCTTTTAATAATAATAAAGGTTTAATTAAACTTTTAGCTTTTTAATAAAATTAAGATTAAAAAGATATTATTATTAAATAATTTAAATTATATAAAAATTAAAATAATTATATTAAGCTTATCTATATATTTTAAGTTAATAGGAAAATAATAATATAAAAAGATTTATAAGGCTTTATTAATAAATATAAGCTTTATATTATTAAAGTTTTTAATTATAAATATTAATTATATTAGAATTTGCTTATAAGTCTTTTAAGTATTATTTATTTATAATTTTAGATTATATTGATAAGTTATAAGCGATTATCTTTAATTATAAGTTATAATAAATAATTTTATTAAAAGAAATACCTTTTAAATAACTTTAATATATTAAGAAATATAATGGAAATATTATTAAATTAATAACATTATAATTAAGTTAATATATATAATAATTAAAATATTTAGAATATATTTAATAAATTTATAAATTTATATTTTTAATTAAATAATTAATAATATTTATAGCTTAAAATATATAAGATAATATTAATAAAGCCTTAATTATTTTATATTTTAATTAATTATTAATAAGTTATAATTTATATAAATTAAAGATTTATTTATAAAATAAATAAAAGATTTAATATTTAAGAGAAAAGGATTATATAAAACTTTAAGCTTAATTATTTAAACTTAAGTTAGCTTTATAAATAATAGCTTATAAATTAATAGATTTATAAATTATATTATTAATTAATATTTATATCCCTTTAATTTATATAAGTAATAATAAGATTAATTATTATATAACCTTTATAACTTATAAATAAATTAAAATATATATATTAAATAATATATATTAATATATAAATTAAGAGTAAAGATAAAAGTTATAAAATATAAAGGGCTATATAAAAATATAATATATTAACTTACCTTTATTAAAACTTTTAATTAATATATTTAATTTTATTAAAATAATAAAAAGCCTTAATATATTAAATTTAATACCTAATTAAATAAATATTTTAATAAATAAGATAATTATAATAATATTATAAATTATATTATATAAGCCTTTAATATTAATAATAAAAGCTTTTAATATAATATATCTTAAGAGATTAAATTAAAATAAAAAGGATATTACCTTATTAATAAAGAATTTAAAATATAAAGGAGATTAATTAACCTTTAAAGATATAAAAAATATAAAGAATTAATTAAGCTATTAAATAATAAGCTATTAAAAGGTATTAAAAAAGATATTATCTTATAAAAGATATATATTTATTTATTTTAAACTTTAAGGAAACTATTTATAGCTTTAAATATTAAGTATATATAAATTAATATATATATTATATATTTAAATTTACTTATTATAATTATTATATTAACTTTTAAAAAGATAAGGTATATTATTAATATATAATTTATTATAATATAATATTTAATAAGTTATATTTAAAGCACCTTTTATAAGCTAAGTTATTCTTTTAAATAAATAAATTACCTTAGTTTTATTAATTAAAAGCTATAAATATACTTATATTTATATATAAATTAAAGGATCTTAAAAGGAATAATTTTTATTATATATTATAATATTAAAGCCTTATAATATATAATATTATTATTATCTTTAAGCTTATTTTAAATATTAATATTAATTAAAAGGTTATTATAAATATTAAAGGTATAAATAAAATTATAATAAAGATAGGTTAAGTTTAATATATATTATTAAGTTATTATTAATAACTACCTTATAATAATTATTATTAAAATTAAAGCTTAGTTATAAATAACCTTTATATAAGATTATTAATTAAGTAAGAATTTATAATACTTTATAAGGTAAATATATTAAATTTAATTAATAAAATCTTATTTAATTACTTTAAGGGAGCTATTATTAATATTATAATCTTTTTAAAGGTTTTAAAATATATTTATATAATAAAAGCTATAATAAATATTATAGTTTTATTAATATCTTATTATTTATTATTATTATATCTTTTATAAGAAAAAATATTACCTTTTATTTTAACTTAAATAAAAAGGCTAAGTTAATTACTTAATAAATTATTAAAATATTAATATTATAATATTAATTAATCTTTATACCTTTATATATTAAATATAATATTATAATAAATATCTTAATATTATATACTTTTAAATATATATATTTTTATAATTAAAAACTTAAGATAATATTTTATAAATATATATTTAAATAAAGAAATTATAAATTATAAATTTATTTTATCTTTTAACTTAATTATATTTTTTAATATTATAAATTAATTATAACTTAATATTAATATAGCTTATTCTTTTAACTTATATAATTTTAATTTAAATAAATTACTTAATTTAAAGGAATTAAAGTTATAAAAATATTTATATTTTAATAATAAGTTAAATATTAATAAAATTAAAGATTTATTTAAGGCTTAACTTAATAATAAAGTTTATATATATTATAACTCTTTATAATTTATCTTTAAAGTTAATGCCTTAATAAAAGAATATAAGGGGATTTTTAAAGATATTAAATTAATAAATTTATTAAAGGTATATTAAATAAAGATCCTTTTAATTAAAGGTTAATATAATTAAAAGATTAAGAAATAATTATATTATTTTAATAAAGAGGATTATAAAGTTATTAATAATATAATAATTAACCTTTATAAAAAAGATAAAGTTAAATAAATATATAAGTTTATATTATTTAAATCCTTAATATTTATAATATAATATATTATTAATAAATAAAGGAAGGGCTATATAATTATAAACTTATAAGCCTTAAATAAAGTTATTATATTTAATATATATTTATTATTATTATAATTTAAAATAATATAAAAGATTTAAGGTAAGAAATATTTATTTATAATTAATATTAGCTTATTCTTTTATTAATTCTTAATATACTTACCTTATTAAGATTAATTTATAATAATTAATTATTATAAATAAGAATAATTTAAAGTAATAATTATAAGCTTTAAAAACTCCTTTATTTATATATAATATTATATAAATTATTTATTATAATTATTATAATCCTTTATAATTATATTTATAAATAATATAATTATCTTTTTAAATATAGCTATTAATTATCTTTAATATTTATATATTATCTTTAAGCTATTTATTAATTAAAATATCTTACTTTCCCTTAAGAAATTATTCTTTAAATATTTATTTATAAATTTCTTAAGATTTAAGGTTAATAATCTTAAGCTTTATAATATTATAAATTAAGTAAAAACCCTTTATAAATTTTAATTCTTATTATTCTTTAATAGCTTAAAAAGTTTATAAGCTTTATAAGATATTTATAATATTTAATTCCTTAATATAATTAAAGGATTAATTTATTATAATAATAGAAAATTAAAATATTATTTATTATATAAATAAAAGGTAAGTTATCTTAAGGTAATATTTAAAAATAATATATTAAATAAGTTAACTTTAATTTAATTATTAAAGAACTTTAAATATTTATAAATTTAAAGATAGCTTTAATTAAAGAGAATACCTTATTTTATTATAACCCTTATTAAGTATTATTTATTTAACTTAATATATTAAAAGAAGTTAGATTCTTTAAAATAATATTTTAATTAATTAATAAATAAAAATAAGATAATAAATTATTAATTTTATAATTTTAAATATAATTAATTATTTACCTTAATAAAATAATTAATATTATAAAAGGAAATATTAATTAATAAAGCTTAAAATAGCTTATTTAATATAATTAATAAGGAAACTTTAAATAATTATTAATTTAATTATATTTAATTAATAAATATCCTTATAAATTATTTAATTATTATTAATATTATTAATTAAATATTTATAAAGATTATAAATAATAAAGATAAACTTAAAGTTAATTAATTAATAAATTTTATTATATTTTATAAAATATTATTAATATATTATTATAACTCTTAATATATTAAAAATTTATAAAGATAAGGAATATTTATTAAGCTTATATAATTATACCTTTTATTTAATAATTAAAATGAAAATAAATAAAGATTTTAATAAGATTATATTAAATAGCTATTTAATATATAAGAGATAATTAAATATAATTAATTAATTATAAAACTTAAACCTTAAAATAAATTTATTATTTAAAATAAATAAAGATAAATTACTTTATTTTAAGAATATAATAATAAAAGATAATTATATATATTTTATAAAGTTATTATTACTTTAATTATAAAAACTTATAATTTTAAATATTATTTTAAAAAATTAAAGTTTATTAAAACTTAATCTTATAATATATTATAAATAAATATTATAAATAAATCTATAAATATATTTAAAATTATTAAATTTATTAAGAGAATTAAAATAATAATTAATAATTATTTAAAAGCTTTAATTAATCTTATTATTATTATAAGCCTTTTATATTATTATTATAAACTTTATAATATTTATTAAATATATTTATAATATAAATAATATAAGAATTAAATATAATACCTTTCTTTAATATATTCTTAATAATTATTAATAAATTCTTTAAAGCTAAGCTTATTATCTTAAAGAATATTATTTATATAATTAAAGATTAAGTTAAATTATATTTAAGATCCTTTATTTAATAAATTAAGGTATTCTTAAATATATTATATTAAATTAAATTATAAATTTTTATTTAAATTTTAATAAAGCTTATAAGAATCCCTTAATATTAAATCTTTTCTTTATAATATAATATTTATAAATAAATAGTTAATTTAAAATAAAGAATTATATAATTAAAGTTATTATTTATATATAAATAGTTATAAACTTAACTTATAAATAAATAAATATTATATTAGCTCTTTAATTTAATTTAAGAAATACTTATAATAAAGCTATTAAATATTTAATTAATTAAATATTATATAGCTTTAATTTAATAAGATTAATAATAATTTTAAATATAATTATTATAAAATTTATTATATATATTAAAAGGAAGCTTAACTTTTATTATTAAGGCTTAGATATTTATTAAATAATATTATAATAAAAGCTATTATTAAATATATTTAAATTTAAATAATTAAATATATTTAAACCTTAATTATAATTATAACCTTTTAAGTAAACCACTTTATAAGTTTTTAAAATAATAAATTAACTTATTTTATATTAAGGTAAGGTTAATAAGTTAATATATTAATTAAAGTTATTAATATAAATTAATATTTAATAATATTAATAATATAATTAATATTAATAAAGCCTTTTTAATTTATATAATTATAATTAAAAATAAGGTAAAGTTAAAGTTAAAGATAATATAAAAGGCTTGAAAGTATTTAAATATTATAAAGTTAATTATATAATTTAAAAAAGGGATTATTAATAAGGTTAAGGAAAGGTAATTATTAAATATTTAATTAAATAAAGTTATCTTAATTATTATAATATATAAATATTTAAGGAATATTTAAAAGTAATTAATTAATAAAGGATTTTAAAATAAGGTATATAAAGATAAAGGTATTATATTATAGCTTATCTTTAAAAGAAGATAAGGAAACCTTATTTATTTAAGTTAAGTAAATTATTTAATCCTTTTAAAAAAGAGATGCTTAAAGGAGTTAAAAATAATATTATATATAATAAATAAGATATAAATATATTATTATAACTATAGATTTAAAGGTTAATAATATTATATAATTAAATAAATAAATAAATATTAAAATATATAAATTTATAATAAATATATTATATATTATACTTAATTATATTATTAATATATATAATTATATTATTTAGCTTTATTTATTATATATTTATTATATTATTTTATTAATTTAATTTAAGTTATTATTATTATTATTAAATATTTAAAGCTATTTATATTTATTTTATTATATTATAACTATTTATTATTTATCTTTATATTATTTATTTATATTATTTATTAATAACTTATATATATATTCTTTTATATATCACTTTATTATATATTATATATATCTTATTATAATATCTTAAATAAATTTATTAAATATATTAACTTTTATATTATATTATACTTTATAAATTAAAACTTAAATTATACCTTTTATAATAAAGTAAAATTATTAAATATTATTAAATTATTAACTTATATAAATAGGAAAGCTTTTATTTAATAAATATTATTAAGTTTATATATTTTTATAAAGGAAAGATAGCTATTATTAATTATATATATATTACTTTTACTTAATATAATTCCCTTTTTATTTAATAAAATAATAATTATATTACTTTTTATTAAGCTTTTTATAATAAAAGTTATAATAGCTTATTTATATAAAAAGTTAAATATAATATTTATATATTATATAATATTTTATTATTATACTTTATAAATATACCTATCTTATAATTAAAAGCTTATATTTATCTTATAATATTCTTTATCTTAATATAGATTAATTATAATAGTTTATTATATTAAGGCTAGGATTTAAATAAAGATATTTAATAAAGAGAGTAATAATTTAAAAACCTTAAGCTAATTATAAATAATTTATAAAAATATATATAAAGCTTTTATAAATAACAACCTATTAAGCTTATATTTATATAATTCGCTACTTAATATATATTTATAAGATATTTTAAGATAATATTTTTATTATTATATTATTAATAATATAACTTCTTAGCTTTATAATAAATATAGATAGTTTATATTTAATATAAAGAATTAAATCTTTTTAATTAATAAAGAGGTTAATATTATATAATTCTTTATAATTACTTTTATATTCCTATTTAAAAATATTAATATTATCTTTAAGATTTAAATTATTAATATAAAGAAATATAAATAGATTATAATTAACTTTATTAAAAAGGTTAATAATATAATTAATTCTTTATAATAAAAAACCTTATTTTAAATATTAAAGCGCTTATAATTTACCTTAATTAATTATAAGCGATAAGCTCTTATTAATTTTATTAATTTAAAAGAATAATATATTTATAAAGATATATTAAAATTTAAGCTTAAGGATAATTTATTTATATCTTTATTTAAGAAGGTTATTATATTTATTATTTTTAATAAAGCGAATTTAACCTTTATTATTATCGCTATTAAGAAATAAAATTATTATAAAGAAATTATTAACTTTTTTAATTAATTTATTAATATAAAGATTATAGAATATATTAATTATAATAGCTTATAATATGCTTAATAATATAATAAGGTTATTATTTTTAATATTATTATTATTATTTAAAATTTATATATCGCTATCTCCTGCTTTAAAGTAATTAATAATCTTTATATTTTTATATTTATTATTTATATTAATAGCATTATTTAAATAATTAATATTATTTAAGCATTTATTAAAGATTATTTATTTACTACTCTATTTATTAACTTTATCTTTATTGCCTTATTATAAATAAATTTTAAATTTAGCTTAATTATTAAAGTATATAATAGCATTAATATTATAAATAAGCCTGTAATTACTAGGGCTTAATAAAATAAATATAGATTTAATATCACTTATAATTATTTTAATACTCTCTATTATTACATTATTAACTTAATAAATTATATTATAAAATATAGCCTTATTAAATATTATACATTTGAATAAATAAAGATTAACCAGCTAATAGCCGCTATTATAAATAAAACTATATTAAATTTTAAGGTAATATTTTAAATAATAAGGCTTGATATAAATAGATATAAAATTATATTAATAATATTTATATTTATTTCACCTTTTTTATTATTCTTACTTTACTTTTAACTTATTATAACTATTATTACCTTTATTTTATTATCGTTATCATTTCATACTTAGCTTATTATAACCTTATAAACTTTTTATATTTATTTATTATTATAATACATCCTTTTATTATTATATCACGGTACCTTAAATAGCCTTTTATTTATTTATTTAATATTTATTTAAAATAATAATTAAGGATAGTTAATTATATTAATAAATCTTTAATAGGTAATATAATTAACTTAAATTATAGCCGTAATAAATATATAATGTATTATATTAAGCACACCACTTAATAATAGCTATATACCTACCTTAATTACCGTTATTATAGCTGGAAGTTAAACTTTTAATTTATCATTATTATTATTATTATTACCGCTAATATTATTAATATAAAGTTTAACTTTTAATTTATAGCCATTATTATTATTATTATTATTAATATTATTAAGGGTAAATCTAACTTTTAATTTATTATTATTATTGCTGTTATCGTTAATATAGCTAGGTGTAAAGTTTAACTTTTAATTTATAATTATTGCTACCGTTGCTGTTATTAATATTAATAAGGATGAATTTAACTTTTAATTTATAGCTGCCGTTATTATCGCTATTAATATCATTAAAGATAAATTTAACTTTTAATTTATTATTATTATTATTGCTGCCGCTAATATTATTAAGTATAAAGTTTAACTTTTAATTTATAGTTGCTGTTATCATTATTACTATTAGTATTATTAGGTGTGAAGTTAAACTTTTAGTTTATAGCTATCGCTACCACCGCCCTTAATACTGCTAAGTAAGAGGTTGAATTTCTAGTTTATGGCCGCTGCCGTTATTATTAAAATATATATAATCTTTATTATAACTTTAATATCCGCTTAAAAGCGGATATTTCTTTAAAAAGGGGGTAATTAATATATTATAAGAGTTATTTATAATATATAGCTTATTAATTTACGGTGAATTTAAATATTTATAGTAAATTTATTATAAATATAAAAATATATCGTGAATTTACTGTGAATTCATTGGAGTATTTATTATATATTTACTTATATAGCTATTTCCTATAAATTTATTATAAATTCATAAGGCATTAATTTATTACTTTTCCTACCATTATATTTATAATTAAGATATTTTAAATATTTTAATATCTTTTAAACTTTATATATTTAAAACTTATATTAAATATATTTTAAGGAAAAAGCTAAATATAATTTATTCTTAAGATATTTTAAAAAAGGATTTATTATTTAAATTTATAAAAAAAATAAACTTAATTATTAAGGAATTAATAAATATTAATAAGATAAGGCTTATATAATATTTAAGCTTAACTCTTAATTTTTATTAAAATATTTATAAAGATAATAATAAATTAAGGATTATAAATCCTTTAAATACTTTATTTATAAAGAATATAAGATTATAAATTAATATAATAATAAATAATATAAGAAATATATTATATATATTTAAATTTAAAAAATATAAAAATTAAGAAATAATAATGATTATTTATAAAGAATAATAAATAATTAAGGATTATAAATCTTTATATATAATATAAATAAATAATTATATATATATTATATTTAAAGTAAAAATTAATAAAAAAATATATAATATATTATTAAATAATAATATTTAAAGTAATTTTATATTATTAAGTATTATTAATAAGGATAAAATTTTATAATATTAAAAGGAAAATCTTTATAAACTTAATATTATAAAAGGTATAGAAATAAGATATAAAAATAATATAATTAATATAAAGATTAATTATCTTTTAATCTTAATTTAAAGATATAAAGCTTTTATAATTTTAAATATTATAAATATAATATATTAAAAATTAATCTTAGGATTTTTATAATTATAAATTATAAATCTTTAAATTAATTAAATTATTAATTAAATCTTTTAAAATAATATTATTCCTTAAAAGAAGGTTATAATTAATAATATAAGAAGGAATTTAATTATTAAGGATAGTGAAAAGCTATACTTAAATAAATTTATAAATACCTTTAAAAGTAAATTAAGGATTTAACTTTAGGAAAATAAAGAAAGATTAAATTAATTTTAAATCTTAAAAGAGGGTAAAAGTTAATTAAATTAAAAAAAAAATAAGGATCCATTATATATTAATAAAAAAATAACTTATTATAATATAATATATAAATAAAAGATATAATAATATTTACTTTATTTATATTAATAGGAAGAATTTATAAATAATAAATTATTAAATAAACTTATATAAATACCTTATATATATTATAAATTTAAGAAAGTTTTTTAAAAAAGGCTTAATATAATTTTATTATAATATAGCTATTATAATTATAAAATCTTATTATAAAGAGGGAAAAACTTAAAATATTATTATATTTATGGATTTAATAAGGAGTAATTTAAAGCCCTTAAGGAATATCTTAATAAAAATCTTAAGAAATAATATATTTAATTATTAAAATCATTAATAAGATATTTAATCTTATTTATATTTAAGAAAAATAATAAGTTATAGCTTTATATAGATTATTAATAATTTAATAATATTATTATTAAGAATTAATATTTATTATTATTTATTAAGGAATTATAAGATTAATTTAAAAGAATATAATAATTTATAACCTTAAATCTTAAATATAGCTATAATTTAATAAGAATAAAAGAAGGATAAAAATAAAAAATAGCTTTTTATATTTATTATAAATATTATAAATATTAAGTTATATCCTTTAAATTAATTAATACCTTAATTATTTTTTAAGAAATAATTAATAATATTTTATAAAAATATTTAAATATCTTTATTATTATTTATCTTAATAATATTTTTATCTTTTTTAAAAACTTTAAAAAATATAAAAAATATATTAAGAAAATATTTTAGAAATTTTAAGATATAAATCTTTTAATAAAATTAAAAAAAAGCTTCTTTTATATTTAAAAAGTTAATTATCTTAAATATATTATTAAATTAAGATTTATTAAAATATAAAAAGATAAAATATAAGTAATTAAAAAATAATTTATATTAATTAATATTAAAAATATTAAAGCTTTTTAAAGATATATTAACTTTTATAAATAATTTATTAATAATTATAATAATATTATAAAACCTTTTATAAACTTAATATAAAAAGATATCTCTTTTTAATAAACTTAAAAGGAAAAATAAATATTTTAAATATTTAAGGAAAAAGTTATATAGGATTTAATATTTAAAGAAATAAACTTAAAGAAGGAATTTAAAATTTATATAAATGCCTTAAATAATATAATAGATAGAAAATTTACCTAATGAAATAATAAGGGATAAATATAAATTATTATAAATTTTAATAAAAAGTTTAATAAATTAAAGATATATTATATTATTCTAGATAAAGAATTTATAATAATAATATATATATTTTAAGAATAATAATATTACCTTATTAAAGCTTAAAAATAAATTAAACTTTATATAAATTATAAAAATTTAATAACCTTTATAATAATTAAGTAATTTAATAAAAGATAAGTTAAATATATAAAATTTTTCTTTTAATTTAATATTAAGGTTATTTATATTAAAGGAATAAAGAATATTTAAATTAATGCTCTTAATAAATAACTAGATTATTATATTAAAGAATTTCCTTTAAAATAAATAATATTTAAAATAAAGGAAGATAAAAATCTTATATTTAATAAAAAACTTAATATTATAATTAAAATTAATAAAATATTAAAAGAAATATTTAAAGATTTAAGAGAATAAAATAAATTAATTAAAGAAATATATAAAGCCTTAATATATAAATATTAAGGCATTATAATAATAATTAAATAAATCTAAAGGATATATTAAATCTTAAACCTTAAATAAAGAATAAAAGAAATTATTAAATAATATAACTCTTATAATAAGAATAAGACCTTTTAATATAAATTTTATAAATTATTAAAGCCTTTATTAATACTTATAGCTATTTAATTATTTATTAATTTAAATTTTATTATTAAGCTATCTCTTTTATAAAAACCTTTAATTAAAGTGCTTTATAATAATATTTTAATAATAATTTATAAATTAAATAAATATATATATTTTATATTATATAAAGAAGTTAATATAATAGAAAAACTTATATATATATTCTTATAAATTATTATAAATAATTATAAAATATTATAAGAAATTATCTTAAATAAAGATAAGCTTTTTATATTAAATTTTTAAAAGTTATTAATAAAGTAACTTAAAGTAAAATATAAGCTATTAATAATAACTTATTTATAAATAAATAAATAAATAGAAAGAATTAATTAAATTATAAAATAATACCTTTAATATTATATTAATTAATTATAAGATAATTAAGTTAAATTGCTATTATTAATATAATTTATTTATAATAATATAATAATTAATATAATTAAATAATTACCTTTCTTTATAATTTATAAATATAAACTCTAAGTATATTATAAATTATTATTAAATATAATAATTATAAAATTAATAAAATAAAAAATAATTAAAATTAAATAAATTTAAAAAGATATTTAAGATAAATTTTCTTTTATATAAAAATAAATAATAAAATATATAAATTAAAAAAGAATTAAAGGATTAATTCTTAAAAAGGGAAATAAAATCTACCTTTTTTAATAAAATATTAAAATTAAACAACTTAATAATAAATTTAATTATAAGAAAATTAAATTATTTAAAATTTTATAAAAACTTTTAAATATTAATTATAAACTTTTATTATTTTATAAAATAAAATAATATAATAACTTTTATATTTTACTTTTAGAATTAATATTATAAAATATAAAAGTTAAAATATAAATTAAAATTATTAATAAATATAATAAAGAATATAAAGTAAAGTAAATTTTAAATTTATAATAATATTAAAATATAATAAAATACCTTATTAAATAAAAAAGATATAACTTAAGTAAAAATATATAAGAATTAATAAAGAATTTAATTTATTATATTAAACTTCTTAAATAATATTAGGCTTAAAATATAGCTAAAGATAAAATAAAGATAAGATTAATTAATTAATAAGATTAATTAAGATAAAACTTTATAATAACTTAATAAATAATTAAATCCTTAATTAAATAATAAAATTTATTAATTAAGGAATAAATTAATTAAGGAAAAGCTTTAATTAACTTAAAAAACCCTTTATTAATTAACTAATTAATTAATATAATAATACAATTAATTAACCTAATCTTATTAAATAAACTAGCTTATTAATCAATTATTTTATTAATTAATTAACTCTATTAATTAATATAACTTAATTAATTAAATTAATTTATTAATATATTTAATTTATTAATTAAATCATTTATTAAATAACCTATTATTAATATTTTTATTTTTAATATTAATATTTAAATTTATAATTCTAAACTTAAATTAATTAATACCCTTATTTATTATAAAATTTTAATTAAAAATATTAACTTTACCCTTAATATAAAATCAAAACTCTTATAATTCTATTTTATTAAAACTAAATAAGCTATTATAAATAACCTTAATAAATTACTTAATAATATATTTATATTTAGCCTTAGCCTCTTTATTTTCCATCCTTTTTAGCTCCTTTAAATTATTAATACCCTAATAAATAATATATATTATCTTCTTATATTATATTTATTTCTATTTTTATAAATAAAGGATTTTTATATTTAATAATTATACCTCCTCTTTTATAACCTTTAACTCCTTCTTTAATTAATAATATTTTAAGATAATCTTATTTAATTAATTAAGAAAGAAACCTTATATATCATAATTTAATAAATTAAAATAAATATAAGTTAAATAATATAATAACTTTAAATTAATAATAAAGCAATCCTAACCTAAATTACGCTCTTTATAATAAAAATAAAGTATTAAAATAATAAAACCTAAGGATATAACAATAGATAAAAAAACAGCTTTTTATTTTAATTTAAGGAATAACTTTATAATATAAGATTAAATAACTTTATTAAATATAATAAATTAAAAAATATAAATAAATATAAAAAAATATATAAAAAGGATATAAATTAACTTTTAAAGATAAAGGATATAAAAAGGGAAATAATATTATAAATTAATATAATCAATACCCTAATACTTAATTTTAACAACCCAAGGGTTTAAAAAAGGATACCTTAATAAAAAAATAATAATATTAAATAATAGAGTTATAAGATAATATAAAATCTAAGGTTAAGATTTAAGACTCACCCTTAAAGATAGATTGATAAGCTTAATAACGATTTAATTAAGCAATATTAACTTAAAATTAATAAGCTTATTATTAATCCTATTAAGCCATTAAAGAATTAAAATATATAAAAATATAATCATTATTATAATAGATAACTTTTATAAAATAAACTCTTTAATCATTAATTTAAATATTTAATTTAATAACTAAATAGCTTTATAGCTAATAATCATATTATTAAATATTAAGTATTAAAATAATATCTTTATATACCAGAATAATTAAATATCACCTTTATATTAAACTATTAATATAAACCTTATAGGTTACCTATTAAACCCTATAAAGGTTTAATGTAATTATTATATATAATAGCTATTATAATAATTATAAAAATTATTTTTTTATTTAAAATAAATATTATAATAGCTTTTAAAATTATAATATTTAAAAGAAATATTATTTTATTTATAATAAAGAAAATTATTAATTTATAAAATATTTATTTAAAAAGTATTAAAGGATATATTTAATATATATAACCTTATATAAATATAATAATAAAGAGGCTATTAATATAAAATATATTATATTTTTTATTAATTTTAAAAGTTTAAATATAAATAATTATAATACCTTTAATAATTATAATATTAAATAATTAATTAATTAATATTTTATAAATTTTATTATTAAAAAGATTATTTTATATTTAATTTCTTTAAAGATAATTATCTTTTAAAAATAAAAATAAAAAAGTTATTATCAGATTCTATACTACATCACGGTTGATTATAATGATTTTATAAGTAAAATCATAATTCTTAATATAATTATATTACTTATATTCTTTTATTAAATCTTTATATTATAAGGGCTGATTTTATTAAGTTAATAAGTAAATACCTTAGATATTTATTATAATGATTTATAAATTTATAATAAATTTATAATAAACTATTATTTTATAATAAATTTATAATTTAATAGTAAATTTATAATAAATTCATTAAAAACTAATTATTTATTATATAATCTTTAATTTAATATACCCCCTTAAATTAATATATTATAATAAGTTAAATTTCAGCCCTTTTTTATTATTTCTTATTTATATTTTATAAGATTTTCTAATAGATTTTAATCTTTTCTCTAATTATTAATATCTTTTAAGCTTAATTATTAAAGAAATCTATTTTATTTTTTAATTAATAATACCTTAATTAATTTATTTATTATTATTTATATTAATAAAGTATATTTTATATTAATAATATTATTTTAAACCTTTTATTATAATTAATAGTTATAAATATTTATATATTATAATTTTATCTTAAGCTAAGTGATTTTAAAATTTATTAAATTTATAATTTATATATTATTATATTTAATCTTGATTTTCTTTTTATTTAATTTTATTAATAATTTTATAAGAAGTTTATTTATAAATAAAGTTTCTTTTATTATTTATATTAAGGTAAGGAATTCTGCCTTTATTATTAATATTATAATTATATTTTATTTATTAGCTTTCTATTTAATTATTCCTTTAAATAACTTTATTATAAATATTTAAGAATTCTTTTAATTAATAATATTATTGATAAAGGAAGAATTGCTTATTATTATAAATTTATTTATATTTATAAAGTAGAGAATAAAATATTTAATATCTTTAAAATAAAGAAATATTTAATCTATAATATTATAATATCTTTAGTTTAAATTTATAAAGAATTATATAAGCCTTAATATAATAAATATAATATTTAATTAAATAGATATTATAATAAATAATATAAATTTAATCTTTTATTAATAAGAGTTGATTTTAATAGGTTTTATAATATCGATTTATAACTTTAATTCTTTAGTTATTATAAGGATTTTATAAGAGAGATTTCTTTTATTAATTATCTTAATAATCTTTTTTATATATATGATTTAAATTAATTAGATTTAATAATTAAGGCGGTTTTTATAAATCTTTATATTTAAGAATTATTAAATTAAATCCTTTTTATTAATTTTATATTTCTTTTAAAATTATTAAGTAAGTTTATTAACTTATCTTTATTAGTTTTTTTAATATACTATAATAATATCATTAATATAAAAAAAGATTAAAATATTATTCTTTTTATAATAATAAGGCTTATATAATATTTATTAATATTTAAGCTTAGTAAATATTTTAATAAATTCCTTTTATTATAATAATAATAAAATTTATAATTTATATAATACCTTATTAAATATTAAGATAATACCCTTTTTTTATAATTATAAGGTATTTTTATAAAGATATCTTAATTAATTAAAATATAAATAAATATATTTATTATATTATATTAAATTAGCTTAAAATTAAATTTTATAATAATAATAATTAATATATAAAATGATTATTTTACTAAAATCATAATATAGATTTCTTATATTTATCCTTATATTTATTAATTTCCTTTAATAACAAGCTATATTTTATACTTCTTAAAGATATCATATTTATTAAATTTATAAATATATATTTATATATAATCTAAGATTTACTTTTTTATTATATAGGGATTCTTATAGATTTTAATTTAAGATCTTATTTTAATATAATTTTATAAATAATTAACCTTAATTTACTTAAATAAATTATTAAATAAATAGTTTATTAAATCTTTATATTATTTTAATAACTTTAGGAATTATTTTCTTAATATCTTTATCCCTTAATATAAATATTTCTTAATTTAAGCTTTATTAAGAATATTATTATTTAATTTTATTATAAGTATTGCCTTTATTTTAATTATAAATGCAGCTTATTATGGTAAATTCATTATAGATTTAATAGCTGATAAGATTTCTTCTTTATCTAACCGTATTTATATAATATATATTAAGAATATAAATGATGGTAATTAAGGTAATATAGGGAATAATGTAAATTTAATATTTATATAGGGGCTATTTTATTAATCCTCCTTAAGTTATATATTTTTTATTTCCTTTATATTTGTTTTAAATCCCTTTTTCCTTAAGTCCTTTTAAGCTTTTAGTTTTAAAAAAATCTTTTCCCTTTAAATCTAATATTTTATTATTATTTAGGAGTATATTTTTCTTTATCCATTTAATTAATTATTTAATATTTATAATAAAGAGTTTATTAATAAAACCTTTTTAATTTCTATTAAATATTTAATATTTATTAAAAATTATATTCTATATATTAATTATCTTTTTAATGGATAGAATTTATATCCGGTAGATATTTAATGATTAATATTTTATAAGGTAGCTAATTTAAGCCTATAGTTTTAAGCATTAATATCTCTTTTTTTTAAGTTAAGTATTTAAGGTTATTATATAAGCCTTATAATTAAATATTTTTAAATAAATTTAATTAAGTTTTAAATTTAGCCTTAAAATTCCCTATTTTTTAATAATAATAAAGAGAAATTAATAATATAATATTTATTAATTTAATTTATAAAATAATATTTAATTATTAAGATAAATAATTATTTATTTAATTTTTAATTATAAGGAAATTAAGAGATTTAAATTTATTTATAATACCTATATCTTCTCTTTAATTATACCCTTTAAGCATTTTACTTTATTATTTTATATTTATATATTAAATATAAAGGGCTTAATTTAAATATATTTTAACTTAAGGTAATTTTAATAGCTTATTTTTAATTAAATATTTTATTATTATATTTAATAATCTTAATTTTTATTTTATATTAAAATTCTATTATTTTAAAAAAGGATTTAAATATTTTAAATATTATATTATTATTTTAATTTATAAAATAATAATCTTATATATATCTTAAAACTTTATATATAAATAGGAATTATAAATTATAATTATAAATATTTAGCTTATAATTATAAAAGTTTAATATTATCCTTTTATCTTTTTATTTAAGGATCTTTTTTAATAAATAATAAATTTACCTTATAATTTTAATTAAGATATATATTTTATATTTAATAATTATTAATTTATAAATTTATATCCTTTAAAATATATTTATTAAATATTTTAATACCTTAGATTTAAAATAATTAAATTATTTATATTAAAGAAAGGCTTTATTTATTAATAATTTCCTTTTAATAAATATTATATATTTTTTCTTTTAAATATTAAATATAGCCTTTAATTTATAAATTAAGTATTTAATAATATATTATTTATAAATATTTATAAATTTATAAAGGATTATTTTATTTTATTTTTTTAATATAATTAAATTTATTTTATTATTTTAAAATCCTTTTTTTAAAATTATTTTAAAGATATTAATATAATTAAAAGCTTTAAATATAAGGTAATATTTTTAATTTATAAGATAATTCCTTTAATATAAATTAATATTATATTATATATTTAAATAAGGAGTTATTAATTATTTTATAAATAATTATTATATTTAATTAGCTATATATTAAATAACCTTTTATAATTATTAATAATTAATATTATATTTATTAAATTTAATATAATTAAATATTTTAAAGGGTATTTTTATATTTATAATAAAATTCCTTAACTTTATATTAATTATATAATATCTTAAGAGTTAATCTTTAATCTCTTTAATAAATTCTTTTTTAAAAATTTTAAAATCTTTAATTTAAATTTTAATCTTAAGCCTTTTATAATTTAAACCTTTATTTATAAATTAATATTATCTTTAAAAGCTTTATATATTTTTTTAATAATTTTATTCTTTTTAAAGCCTTTAAAAGCTTTTAAGGAAGATATAATAATAATTTATAAGGATATAATTTTTAATATATACCTTATATATATTAATAGGTTTTTTATCTTAAATTAATTATATTTTTAATTTATATAGGTTTTATATAATTTATTTATATTTTATTAATTAAGATTCCTTTTTTTAATAATATAAATATCCTTTTTATTATTATAATCTTTTAAGCTATTATAAATAATTATTTATATTCCTTATAATTTTATAAATTTATTTTATATATTTAAAGCTTATAATTCCTTTTAAAGGAGGTTTTTAATATTATAATATATAAAGCTTTTATTTATAATTTTCTATTCTTATATTTATTTAAATATAATTATTTATATTAATAATATCCTTTATAAGGCTTATAATAAATTATAAATTTAAATAATAAATTATTTTATCTTTATAATCCCTTATTAAATAGCTTTTATTATAATAATTTTATTAATTTATTTAAAATATAATATCCTTTAAATTTTATAATAATTTAATTTTTATATATATTTTTTATTTTTAATAAATTATTTAATTATAATTATTTATATCTTTATTATAAATTTTTATATTATTTTTAAAAGGGTTTTCTTAAGATATAATATATTAATTTATAAATTAAATTAATAATTTATATTATTTATTTTTTAAGTTTTAAATTATAATTTATTTTTCTTTATATTTTAATTTAAGTTATTTATATCTTTATAAGTTTAAATTATAAAGCTTAAGGTTAATATTAATAAGATTAAATAATTATTATTAACTTTATTATTTTTCTTAAATAATTTTAACTTTTTTAATATTATTATTAAACTTATTAATAATTTAAAAATAATATTTTATAATTATAATGGTTTTTATATATTTTTATAATTATAAGTTAGGTTTTTATAGCTTTTAAAGAAGGTTTATTTAATAATTTATATAATTTTTAAATTTATAGGTTTTAATTTAAAGAAGGAATTTATAATTTTAATTATTTTATTTTTCTACCTTTATAAATATTATATTTTAAATCTTTTTATTAATTTTATTAGCTATATTAATTAACTTAAGGTAATAAAACTCTTAATTATTAAATTTTATATTATATTATAATTAATTATAATGATTTTATAAAATAATTATAATATAATTTTTATTATTTATATTTTTTTATTAAATCCTTATATTATAAGCTGTTTTATTAGGCTAATAGATAAATACCTTAGTATTTATTATAATAATTTATAAATTTATAATAAATTTATAATAAATTATTATTTTATAATGAATTTATAGTTTAATAGTAAATTTACGATAGATTTACCGGGAACCAATCATTTACTATATAATCTTTAATTTAATAATTATATTAATAGTTAAAATCTATTATTAAGGGATAATATTTTTATAAATAATTTTAAAGTATTATATTAAATATTAAAATAATATAAATCTTTATAATTAATTATAAATAATATTTTATTTTATAATAAACTTTATTTATTTAAATAAATACCTTTAAATATTAAAGATAAATATTTAATTTAAATAAAGCTTATATATCTCTTTTCTTAAAATTATTATTCTTTTTATCTTTATTAATAAGATTATATTCTATATCTTAAATATCTTAATTCCTTTCTTATAATATATTTAAAATATAATAAAACTTTTATTTATTTTTAATATTATAAATAAGTTACTTTAATATAAAATAATAATTTATATAAAAAGACTTTTTAATAATTTAAAAATAAAAATATTTATAATTCTTTTATTATATTAAAAAATAAATTAATAGATATTCTTTTAATAAAGATAAAGCTTTAATATATTTATTTTTTTAATATTAAATACTTTATTAATATTTTTACTTTAAAAATAATTTTTAAATTTTATTATTATTATTAACTTTATAATTTAATTTTAAAAAGGTTTAAATTTAATTTAAAGATAATCTTAATTTTAATTATAAAATCATTATAAATATTATATATCTTAATAACTTTCTTATTTTATATATTATTAATTTAATAACTTTTTTTAAATTGAATGCTTTTTATTTTATCTTAATAAAAAATATTTAAGAAATATTATATATAATTTAAATTTATATATATTTAAAATTATTAAATTAAATTATTTATAATATTAATATAAACTTTATTATAATAAAATTTTAAAATATAATTAAAATTATAAGAATTATTTATAAATAAATATTTATTAAAGTTTATTAATTTATTAAAAAGATTAAGAAATATTATATACCTTTTTTATATATTTAATATCTTTTATATTAAGCTTTTAAGATATTTATAAAGAAAGTTATTTTTAAATAATATTTAAAGCTTATTAATAATATAACTAGCTTTAATAATCTTATATTAACTCTTTTTATTTTTAAAATATATTTAAAGATAATTTTTTAATTTTAATTTTATTTTATTAACTTTAAAATAAATTAAGGTTATTTAAAAATTATAAAAATATTATAAAAGTTAAATATTAAGTTAAATTAATATAATATTAAATATTTAAAATAGCTTTATAATTATAAATATTTTAATATTTTTATTTTAAAATAAAATAAAAATATAATAAAAGAAAAAAGGTTAATAAGATTATATGCTATTTAATATTAATAATTATAATATAACCCTTAATTTACTTAATAATCTTATTACCTTTTAACTTATTTTTATATAATTATATTATTAAAAGGATAATATTAAACTTATTACTACCTTTAAATATATTTTAAAACTTAATATTATTCTTAATATTATTTTAATTAAATTAATATATTAAACTTTTACTTAAAATTATCTTAATTATAATATTAAAGGTATTTTAAAGGTATAAAAAATAAGCTTAAAAGCTTTAAGAAGGTTTTATTTATATAAAAAGAAAAGATAATTATAAATAATATTAAAGCTTTATTATAATAAAGTAATTAATACCTTAAATAAACCCTTTAAAGAATTTAATATTTAAAGCTTTTAAGTTTATTAAATATAATATTTTTACTTTAAAGTTTAATATAAAGGAATATATTAATTATAAATTATTTAAATCTTAAATAATTTAAGAAATTAAAGATAATATTAAAACGCTATATAAGAAATCCTACCTTATTATTTAAGGATATAATAATAAAGAATAAAAAGAATATCTTTATTTAACTATTTATAATTTAAAAGTAAATTAATATCCTTATAATTATTATAATAATATTCTTTAAAAAAGGATATATTTTAAATTTATAATATTATTTAAATATATTTATAATTAAAGTTTAATTTAAAATATATTTTTTAATAAATATACCTTTTAAACTTTATAATAAATATTTATTAAATATTATTATAAAATTATTAAACCTTTTTATAATCTTATAAAATTAATATATATTAATAAATAATATATTATAAATATTATTATAATAAGCTAAATATAAAGATATTTATATTTAATTTATATTTATTTATCTTTATTTATAATAAAGACTTTTTAATATAATAATTATATAAATTAATAATATATTCTTTATTATTATTTTAAAGTTTTTAAAGCTTAAAGAGATTAAGATTTAAAAGAAAAGATTAAGTATAAGTTAAAGATTATATTTAACTTTAATTATACTTTAATTTTAATAATAATAAGATTATTATAAATATTAATAACTTTATTTATTTAAAATAAAAGGGTTAAGGTATTAAAATTAAACTTATAGATTTTAAGGTATAAATAAAGTTTAAAGGTATTATAAATAAAGCTTAAAAGTATTTATTAAATCTTTATTTATTAATTAAAATAATATTTAATTTATTTATAATTATTTAAGTTATAAATTTTAATAAAGATAATTATATTAGAACTTAATTAATAATTTTAATAATAAATAAATAACTTAAAGTAAGGATTTTATTATATCTTTATTAATTTAAAGATAGCTAAATTTATAATTTTATTAATAACTTTTTATTAATAATTAAAATCTTAATTTTTAAATTAGCTTTATAATTATTTTAATTAATAAAAAATAAGATTAAAATATATTATAATAAGATATATATAAAATATTATCTATTAATCTTTTATAAAATATAAAAGAATTATTTAAAGTATATTAACTTTTAAAATTTATATATAATTAATAGCTTTAATATAAATATTATTTATAATTATATTATATTAAGTTATTATTTACCTTAAGATATTTATAATACCCTTAATTATTTATATAAATTCATATTCCCTTTATAAATACTTTATTAAGCTAAATATAATTAAAAAAAGAGATTTATAATTAATATAATAATATTTTATTAATTATATAAATAATAAGAGATTTATAAGATATATTAAATTAATAATAATAATAACTTAATAAATATATTAATAAAGGTAATATTAAATAAAGCTTTATAATAATTAATTAATAATAATAAGTTAATTATTATTATTAAAGGCTATATAAATAAAGAATAACTTTAAACAGCCTTTAAAAAAAGATTATTAAAAGATAATATTTATTATAACTTTTAATAAAAATAATAAAAATAAAGCTATCTTTAAATTTATAATTTAATTAAGATTATCTTAAGCGCTTTTTACCCTCCCCTTTTTTAAAAGTAATTATAATATTATTTATTTAATAATATATTAATATTAAAAAGGATATTTTATATTATTTTATTTATATAAATATTTAAGTTATTAATTTATATTTAATAAGTATTTTTAATTAGATTTTATAATTTAATATTTATATAATAAGAAAATGTTTAAATATATATAAAAAGGGAGGTTATATTAAAGGATATTTATTATTAATTAATATTAACTAATTTAATTTAATTTAATTTTTAATTTTAAAATAATATTTATTATTTATTTATAATAATATAAATATAATACATAAATATTATTTAAAAAGTATATTTTATATAAATATTTTAATTTAACTTTTTAAATAATAAATAAATTAATTAAATCTTAATAATAATATTATTATTAATTAATCTTTATTATTAAATATATTAAATAAAAGAATTATTTATATATAAATTATCTTAATACCTTATAATAAGATTTAATATAAAAGCTTATATTTTTAATTTTATAATATATTAATATAATTAAATTAATAATATATTTTAATTTATTTTTTAATATATTTTATAATTAATTAATTTTAAATTTAATTAAACTTAATATTATATTTTCCTTTATTATTTTTATTATTTTTTAATTAAAGGAAGAATTTAAAGTTTTAAAATAAATATATATTTACTTAATAAAAGATTATTAATATAAGAATAATATATATAGCGATAAATAAGTTTATAAGGGCTATATTATTAAGCATTGTTATTAATAATATTAACGCTTAAGGGTTATATAATATCTATAGGTAATATCTTATAAGCTTAATAAATAAGCTACAGCTTTAACTGCCTCTTATTCCTTCCCTATAGCAAATCAACTAATACAACCTAACTATATTATATTATAATATATAACACCTGCCGTACCAATATATCTAGTATTAAACTTACAATCCTTTTCAACTATTAAAACGTCGTTATTAAATAGTGGTTTTTATAAGTAATGGATCTTATTAGATTAAAGACTATATAGTAAATGACTGGTTCCCAGTAAATCTACCGTAAATTTACCGTTAAACTGTAAATTTACTGTGGAATAATAGTTTATTATAAATTCATTGTTAATTCACAGATTATTATAATAAATATTTAAGGTATCTACTTATTAGCTTAATAAAACCAGCCCTTATAATATAGGGATTTAATAAAAGAAGATAAAAAAATATAATATTATTAAGAACTATAATTTTACTTATAAAATCATTATAATTAACTATAATATGGTATAAAATCTAATAATTAAGAGTTTTATTACCTTAAGTATATTAATATAACTGATAAAATTAATAAAAAGACTTAAAATGCGATATTTATAAAGGTGGAAAAATAAAATGGTTGGAATTATAAGTTTTTATTTTAAGCTGAAACTTATAAATTTAAAGATTATATAAACTATTAAATAAACCTCCTTTAAAAGCTATAAAAACCTAACTTATAATTATAAAAATATATAAAAACTATTATAATTATAAAAGGCGCTATTTCCTAAACCATTAATAAGTTTAATAATAATATTAAAGAAGTTAAAATTATTTAAGAAAAATAATAAAGCTAATAATAATTATCCAACCTTATTAATATTAGCCTTAAGCTTTATAATTTAGATTTATAAAGATATAAATAATTTAAGTTGGAATATAAAAAGGAATATTATAATTATATTAAACCTTTATAAGGTTTAATAAATAACTTATAGGGTTTATATTAACAGTTTAACATAAAGGCAATATTTAATTATTTTAATATATAAAAATACTATTCTAATACTTAATATTTAATAATATAATCATTAATTATAAGGCTATTTAATTATTAAATTAAATATTTAAATTAATAATTAAAGAGTTTATTTTATAAAAGCTATTTATTATAATAATGATTATATCTTTATATATTCCAATTCTTTAATAAGATATATTAAATATCTTATATTTAATATATCCATTATAAGTTAAATATATTAAATATTTTATATTTAATATATCTATCCTTAAAGGGGTAGGTCTTTAACCTTAACCTTAGATTTTATATTATCTTATAATTCTATTATTTAATATTATTATTTCTTTATTAAGATATCCTTTCTTAAACCCTTAAGCTATTAAAATTAAGCACTTAAGTATTAATTATATTAATTTATAATATTATCCCCCTTTTTATATCTTTTATCCTTAAAGGTTAATTTATATATTTTTACCTATTATTTATATTTCTGCTTATACCTTCTTAATATATTATATTTAATAAAGTTAAGAAATCTTATATATTAAAACTATTTAGCTGTGCTAAGAAAATTAAGGTAAGGGATTATTTATTATTTATTATTCTTTAAAACGCTATTATTATACCTTTTTATTCTTATTATAAAAGATATAAGTTCCCTTTTTATTAAATATTTAAAAAAAACTTAAATCATTATATTAAATATATTTATTAAGGATAATTATATTATAATATATAGGATATTAATCCTATTAAGTTATATAATATTATAAGTTAATATTAAAAGTTAAAGGATAAATTTTAGGTTATAAAGGAAAAGGTGCTTTAATTATAAAAATAAAAGAAGATATAATTTAAAAAGATAATATATATTATATGCTAAGGAATTAATAATTTAAAGGAATTAAAATATATAAAAAATAAAGAGGCTAAGGTTAAATATAAGTATATTATTAAGCAATTTATTAAGGTTATTTATAATAATTTACTTAATTTTAATAAAATAAAGCTTTAAGAATTATAGCTTTATATTAATAATAAAATTAGGGTATTTAATTAAAGTTTTATAATAAATAAAGGTATTAATTAATTTAAGTTTAAAATTATAAATTTATTTATTAATATTAAAAATGAAAATATTAATAATAGGTTATTTAATAAATGATTTAATTAATAGATTAAATATATTAATAAATTAATTTAATTAATTAAGCTATATTAATTAATAAAGTTAATTAATTAATAAAATAATTAATTAATAAAATAAGTTATTTAATAGGATTAGGTTAATTGATTATATTATTATATTAATTAATTAGCTAATTAATAAAGGGTTTCTTAAGCTGGTTAAGGCCTTTCTTTAATTAATTTATCTTTTAATTAATAAGCTTTATTATTTAATTAAGGATTTAATTATTTATTAAGTTATTATAAGGTTTTATCTTAATTAATTTTATTAATTAATTAATTTTATCCTTATTTTATCTTTAGCTATATTTTAAGCTTAATATTATTTAAGAAGTTTAATATAATAAATTAAATTCTTTATTAATTCTTATATATTTTTATTTAAGTTATATCCTTTTTATTTAATAAGATATTTTATTATATCTTAATATTATTATAAATTTAAAACTTACTTTACTTTATATTCTTTATTATATTTATTAATAATTTTAATTTATATTTTTATTTTTATATTTTATATTATTAATTTTAAAAATAAAATATAAAAGTTATTATATTATTTTATTTTATAAAATAATAAAAGTTTATAATTAATATTTAAAAGTTTTTATAAAATTTTAAATAATTTAATTTTCTTATAATTAAATTTATTATTAAGTTATTTAATTTTAATATTTTATTAAAAAAGGTAGATTTTATCTTCCTTTTTAAAAATTAATCCCTTAATTCTTTTTTAATTTATATATTTTATTATTTATTTTTATATAAAAGAAAGTTTATTTTAAATATCTTTTTAAATTTATTTAATTTTAATTACTTTTTATTTTATTAATTTTATAATTATTATATTTAATAATAATTTATAATATATTTAAGGTTTATATTTATAAATTATAAAAAAAGATAATTATTTAATTATATTAATTATTATATTATTATAAATAAATTATATTAATAATAATAATTTAATTTAATTATCTTATAATTAATTAATATAATATTAAAGGTATTATTTTATAATTTAATTAATTCTTTTTATTTATTTATTTATTTATAAATAAGTTATTATTAATAGCTTATATTTTATTTTAAATTATTTTATTAATAATTTTTAAAAGTTTAATATAAAAAGTTTATCTTTATTTAAAATAATTTCTTATAATATTTTATAATTATTTATAATAATTTATAAAAATATATATATAAATTTTTTTATTATATTAATTTTTTTATATAATATAAAATATATATATTTACTTAATTTATAAATTATTATTAAGATATTATTATAAAGTATTTTAATTAAGGGTTTTTAAAAAAGAGATAATTTAATAATGAAATTTAAATTGATAGATAATTAAATAATTATAAGTATTAATAAAGATTTTAATAATTTATAAGGTTTATATTAAGAGGTTTTATTTTTATTATAAGAGTTATATTATTTAATAATTTCTTTTATTTTTTATTTAAGGTTTAAGATTTAATATATCCTTTAAATTTATTTAATTATTATTATAATATTTTAATATTTATATATTAAGGCTTTATATATTTCTTTAATTAATTTATCTTATTTTCTTAAATCCTTAAATATTTCTTTTAATATTTTATTAATTTTAATTATAATATTAAGTTCTTTATTAAATATAAGATTTTTATTTTTCCTTTATTTTAAATATTATTTATTTTAAAGGAAATTCTTTAATATAATAATTTAATTATTTATTAAAAATATTAACTTAAGCATTTTTTATTCCTTTAATATAAATAACTTTAATATTAAATTAAGAAAGAAATTCTATATATTTAACTTATTTTTTATTAAGTTACTTAATTATTATAAAGATTATTAAATTTTTATAATTTATATAGAATTTAATTTATTTCTAAGCTTTAATAAAATAATATTATTATTTTTAAAATATATATATTATTATTATAAATTCTTTATTTAAAATAATATAATATATCTTTAATTTATTAAACTTCTTATTAAAGTTTATAATAATTTATATTTATCCCTTATTATCTTATTAAGTAAATTCTTTGCTTATTATATTATTTAAAGTATTTATATAAATTTTAAATTTCTTCTTTAAGTTTGCTTCTTTAAATATTAAATCTTATATAATTTTATCTTTAAATATTTAAAATATTTATTTTTCCTTTTAAGTTTATTAAAAGGAGATATCTTTTTATATTAGATTTATAAGGGATTTTATAATATCGCTATATTTATTAATAAATTATTAATAGAAATTAATATATCTTTAAAAGGCTTTAATATCCTTAATATTAATTAATATCAGCTATTTTTTAATTATTTAAACTTTATCTTTTTATATTTTAATAAATCCTAACTTAATAATATATCTAAGGTAATTAACTTTTTATATATAGAAAAAGCTTTTCTTTAATTTTATTAAGAAGTTTATATCTTAAAGCTTTTAAAGTATTTTCTTAATATATTCTTTATATTCTTTAAGGTTCTTAGAAAAGATAAGAATATTATTAAGGTAGGTAATAATGAAAATATTTAAATATTCCTATAAAATATTATTAATTATCTTTTAAAAGGTAATTAAGGCGTTAATTAATTTAAAGGGTATAACTTAATATTTATAATATTTATAATAAATATAAAAAGCCGTTTTCTATTCTTTTCTTTTTTTTATTTTTATTAAATTATAATTATATTTAAGGTTTAAGGTTATAAATTATTATATTCCTTTAAATTAATCTTATAATTCTTTAATAAATAATAATAAATATTTATTCTTAATAATAATATTATTAAATTATTAATAATTTATATAAAGTTATAACTTATTATTCTTTTTAAATATAAATAAGATTAAATATCTTATTAAGGATTTTAATAATTATATATATTATTTCTTAAAATTCTTATTAAAATATTCCTTAAGGGCCTTAAGTTATTCTTTATTAAGTTTATAAATTTAATAATATTTTAAGACTTTCCCTTTTTATAATAAGATTTTATAATTATAATAATTATATTATAATAAGATTATATTAAATTTTTCTTAAAAGACTTTCTTAAATTTATAATATATATAAGATATTTATATAAGTTTATTTATTATTTTTTTATTTATAGGCTCTTCCTTTTAATATAAATAAAATAAATATCGTTATATTTTTTATTTATATATATTATTATAATAAGTTATCTTTTTATTATTATATAATAATTTATTATTTTCTTATTAATTTAATTAACTTTTACCTTCTTTTAAGGTTTAAAATTAACTTAATCTTTTTTTATTTTCTTAAAGTTAAATCCTTAATTTACTTTTAAAGATATTTATAAATTTATTTAAATATAGCTTTTTATTATTCTTAATAATTAAATTCCTTTTTATATTATTAATTATAACCTTCTTTTAAGGAATAATATTATCTTAAAAGATTTAATTAATAATTTAATTAATTTAAGGATTTATAGCTTATAATTATAAAAGTCTTAAGATTAATTTATAATATATTATATTTATAATATTTAAAATTATAAAAGTTTTATATCTTTAAATTAAAATTAAAAGATAATTAATCTTTATATTAATTATATTATTTTTATATTTTATTTTTATATTTTTTATAATATTAAGTTTATAAGGGTTTTTTTTTAATATTATAAGATTTTATCTTTATTAATAATATTTAATAATATAAAATTATTTTAAATATTATTATTTAATAATATATTATATATTTTTCTATTAATCTTTATTTTAAATATAATATATATATATAATTATTTATTTATATTATATATAAAGATTTATAATTTATAATTATTTATTATCCTTTTATAAATAATTATTATCTTTTCTTAATTCTTATATTTTCTTAATTTAAATATATATAATATACCTTTTATATTATTTATTATTATATTAATTTATAATCTTATATTTCTTATAAATAAGGTAGCTAAATAATTTATAATTTTTAACTTATTATTATCTTTATAAATATTTTAATAAGAATTAAAGATTAAGCTTAAATATTATATAAGCCTTATCTTATTAATATTTATAAACTTCTTAATAATTAAATTTATTTTTCTTATAAATTTAAATAATAAATCCTTTTTTAAAATATTTAAAAAATAAGTTAAACTTAACTTTTTCTTAAAAATAAAATTAATATAAATTTTAAATATATAAGGCTTAAGATATATTTAAATATTTAAGATATCTTAATTATAAATATAATTTATTATTTAATTTATATTTTTTAAGAAGTTAATTAAATTCTTATATCACTTAGATTATCTTAATTTTTATAATAATAATTTTAATAATATTAATATTTAAGATAATTAAGATATTATATTTTAAATATTATTTTAGGTTTATATTAAGATCTTTTATAAGGTTTTCTTTTAATTTTATTATTTAATTAATTTATAATAGATCGCTATTTTTTTAAATATTATCTTAAGAATTATTTACTCCTATATATTTAATATTTAAATAATTTAAATTATTATTATTTATTATTATATTATATAATAATCCTCTTTTTCTTATAATTAATTATCTTTCTTAATAAGGTTTCTTAAGAAATTAATTAAAGGCTTTTTTCTCTAAAAGGTATAATATATATTAATTATTAAAGTAAAAGGTTTAATTAAAGACTTTATATTTATTATTAATATTTACTATTTATTTAAATTTAGATAATAGGTCTTTTAATTCTTTATTATTATTAAGATAGATTAAATATTTTATATAAAGGTTGGGTTAATAAATATAAGGTATCTTATTTTTTAAATATATTAGATATTATTTATTAAATAAATAGTTATAAGGTATAATTAATTTTTATTTTTAAGTTATATTAATTTATTATTATCCTTTTAAAATAAATTTTTATTACTTTTTAAATTATTAATAATCTTTAATAAAATATCTTGATTTTCTATAATTATAATAATCTTTATTATTTAGCTTTTATTAAGCTATATTAAGTTTTATAAGATTTATATAAGTATTTATTATAATATTATTATATCTTTTTTAATATTAAGGTTTATTATTATTATTAAAGTTATTATTATATTAATATTTCTTATTTATATTTAATTAATTACGGTTTTTCTAATAATTTCTAGGGTTTTTACAGTTATATTCTTATTATTATTTAAATAGTTAATTATTAATATATATTATTATAATAATATATTTAATAAAATTATTAAATTAATTTATTTTAAAAATTTTATCTTTAATATCCTTCTTAAATCCTTTATAAAATTAACTTATAAATGCTTTTTCTTTTTAATTAATATAAATAGTAAGCTGCTTAAAGTATATAATATATTTAAAAGCTAATCCTCTTTACTTAAGTTTTATAAATTTGCATTTTATAAATCTTTCTTTATTTAAATCTTTAAAGGTATCTTTAAAAGCTTATTTAAAGTAATTAAAGCTTTTAAAGATTTTCTTAATATTTTTATCTTAATATTTCTTATTATTTTCTAAATAATTTTTAAGGATAAATTTAAATTATATAAAAATATTACCTTTAAATTAATATCTTATAAAGATAATTATATTATATTAAGTATTAAATTAATATCTATAATATTTAAAATAAATATAATATTAAATAATAAATCCTTAAAGGATTCCCTTATCTTCCTTATAAAGGATTAACTTATTTATCTTATAAGCTTTAGCTTATTATATAATATAAAGGAGGTTAATCTCTTATTAAAATATAATAATTTATATAGCTAAGTTTTAAAAGTTATTATTATTAATAGTGGAAAGGATAAGAGTTAAAGGTATTATTATATCTTTATATTATTTAATTAATTAATCGTATAATCGTTTTAAATAAAAGTTATTAAAATATTATTATTATATTAAACCTTTATAAGGTTTAATAGGTAATTTATAAGGTTTATATTAATAGTTTAATATAAAGGTGATATTTAATTATTTTAATATATAAAGACATTATTTTAATATTTAATATTTAATAATATAATTATTAATTATAAGGCTATTTAATTATTGGATTAAATATTTAGATTAATAATTAAAAAATCTATTTTATAAAAGCTATTTATTATAATAATGATTATATCTTTATATATTCTAACTCTTTAATAGGATATATTAGATATCTTATATTTAATATATCTATTATAAGTTAGATATATTAAATATCTTATATCTAATATATCTATCTTTAAAGGGGTAGGTCTTTAACCTTAACCCTGGATTCTACATTATTTTATGATTCCGTTATTTAATACTATTATTTCTTTATTAAAGTATCCTTTCCTAGACCTTTAAGCCGCTAAAATTAAGCACTTAGGTGCTGATCGTATTAATTTATAATAAGGAGTAGATTATAATCTAAAAGCTTAAGAAATAAATAATATAAATTATTAATTTAACTTATAAGTTAATATATTATATTTTAAGAAAACTCCTTTAAGAATAATATAAAAATTTATAATAAAGATATAGATAATTATAATTAAATAATTTATTAAAAATAAGAAATATATATAAAAATACTTTTAAATTATTATGAAATTTAAAGGATATTATATTTTAAGTAAATTAATAAGAAATTATTATAATAAAAGCTATTTAATAAGGAATTATAAAGATAAAATAATTTATTACTTAGGTTTATAACTTATTATAAGCTTTATAAGGGATATTATTAATATAGATAATTATATTTAAATAAATATAAAAATAGAAAATTATAAATAAAAGCCTTATATATTATAATATTAAAAACCTCCTTTAAAAGGAGTTATAAGCTTTAAATATATAAAATAAATTTATAAAAATTATAAAAAGAATATAAATAATTACTTATAATAGCTTAAAATATTATAATAATAAAGAAGATATTTATATTATTAAGGAAAAGAATCTTAATTAATAAGATATAAATAAATTATATAAAACCTATATAAATTAAAAATATAATTAATTTAGGGTAGAAGAACCTATTAATATATATAAGATATATATTAAGAATTATACTTTTATAAATTATTATTATATCTTCCTTAAAAAAGCCTTTAAAGGCTTTAAAAGGAATAAAATTATTAAAAAAAAGGTATATAAAGCCTTTAAAGATAATATTAATTTATAAATAAAGGTTTAAGTTATAATAAGTTTAAGGTTAAAATTTAAATTAAAGATATTAAAACCTTTTAAAGAAGATTTTATTAAAAAGATTAAAGATTAATTCTTAAGATATTATATAATTAATATAAAGATTAAAGGAGCTTTTATTATAAATATAAAAGAATATTCTTTAAAATATTTAATTATATTAAATTTAATAAATATAATATTAATTATTAATAATTATAAAAGGCTATTTAATATATAATTAGTTAAATATAATGATTATTTATAAATAGATAATTAATAACTCCTTATTTAAGTATATAATATAATATTAATTTATATTAAAGGAATTATCTTATAAATTAAAAATATTACCTTATATTTAAAGCTTTTAATTATATTAATATCTTTAAGATAATTTTAAAAAAAAGATATTTTTTAAGATAATAAAATAGATTTAATTATATTAAAAAGATAAGATAAAATAATCCTTTATAAATTTATAAATATTTATAAATAATATATTATTAAATATTTAATTTATAAATTAAAGGTTATATTTAATATTTAAAAAAAGAAATATATAATATTTATTAAAAGAAAATTATTAATAAATAAAGCCTTTTTTAATATAAATAATTTAACTACCTTAAACCTAAGATATTAAAATATTTAATAAATATATCTTAAGAAGTATAAATTTATAAATTAATAATTATTAAATATAAAATATATATCTTAATTAAAATTATAAAGTAAATTTATTATTTATTAAGGAAAATCCTTAAATAAAAAGGTAAAAGAATAATATTAAATTTTTATTATTATAAATTAAGTATTTATAATTATAATTTATAATTCCTATTTATATATAAAGTTTTAAGATATATATAAGATTATTATCTTATAAATTAAGATAATAATATAATATTTAAAATATTTAAATCCTTTTTTAAAATAATAAAACTTTAATATAAAATAAAAGTTAAAATTATTAAATATAATAATAAAATATTTAATTAAAGATAAGTTATTAAAGATTACCTTAAATTAAAATATATTTAAATCAAGCCCTTTATATTTAATATATAAATATAAAATAATAAAATAAAGTATTTAAGGGGTATAATTAAAGAAAAGATATAAATATTATAAATAAATTTAAAGCTTTTAATTTCCTTATAGTTAGAAATTAAATAAATAATTATTTATCTTAATAATTAAATATTAATTTATAGATTAAATTAATAGATATTATATTATTAATTCTTTTCTATTATTATTAAAAGATAAGGAATTTTAAAATTAAATCTAAGATTTAATTAAATTTATTTAAAAATATTTAATTATAAAATTTATATAATAACCTTATATATTTAATTTAAAAAGAAGAGATATTAATATTTAAATTATAAGCTTAGATTAATTATTTTATAAAATATTAATTATTAAATATCTATTAAATATAAATTTTATTTATTAGAAAGATAATTAATATATAAGATATAATTTTTAATAAATATTAAATATTTAATAAAAATTAAAAGGGTTTTATAAATAAACTCTTTATTATAAATATTAAATAATTAATTAAATAAATAAAGAAAAATATATTTTTAAATAATAATAAAATATTTAATTTAAAGGGAAAAGATTTTTTTAAAATTAAAAGCTTATAAAAACTTAATAAAAGAGGGATTTAAGAAGGAAATATAAAGAAAGTAGAAAATATATAATTTAAAAAAGATTAATAAAATAGCCTTTATATAAATATTAAGTTTATATTATTCCTTATATTACCTTAATTATTATTATTAATATTTTTAATATATTTTATATAATTATAATTAAATAAAAAAGAAATCTTATTATTTATTAAATTTTTAATAAATTTATTATAATAAACTGCATTTATAATTATAATAAAGGCAGCGCTTATAATAAAATTAAATAATAATATTTTTAATAAAGCTTAAATTAAGAGATATTTATATTAAGGGGTAAAGATATTAAGAAAATAACTTTTAAAATTATTAAAATAATATAAGGATTTAATAAATTATTTATTTAATAATTTATTTAAATAAACTAAGGTTAATTATTTATAAAATTATATTAAAATAAAATCTTAAATTAAAATCTATAAAAAAGATTCTTATATAATAAGAAAGTAAATCTTAGATTATATATAAATATATATTTATAAATTTAATAAATATAATATTTTTAAAAAGTATAAAATATAGCTTATTATTAAAGGAGATTAATAAATATAAAGATAAATATAAGAAACTTATATTATAATTTTAATAAGATAATTATTTTATATATTAATTACTATTATTATAAAATTCAATCTTAAGTTAATTTAATATAATATAATAAATATATTTATTTATATTTTAATTAATTAAGATATTTTTATAAAAATACCTTATAATTATAAAAAGAAAGGTATTATCTTAATATTTAATAAAGCATTATATAAGCTATGGATTTTATTATTATTATAATAAAAGGAATTTATTAAAATATTTATTAAGCTTAAATATTAATAAATATTATATAAGCCTTATTATTATAAAAAGAATAATATCTTAATCTTTTTTTATATTAATAATATTATTATAATATATTAAAAGAATTAATAAAGATAAGTTAATAAATTTACTTAATAACTTTAAAAAAAAATATAAAATTAATAAAGGGGATTTAATTTAATAATTCCTAGATATAGAAATCTATAAAGATTATCTTAATTATTAAATCTAATTAACTTAAACTATATATATAAAAAAATTATTAAAATAATTAATAAAAGAAATTTCTTTTATAAAGTTTTTATAATAATTAAAGAATTAAAGTTATAAATTAATATTATAAAACCTATTAAAATCAACTCTTATTAATAAAAGATTAAATTTATATTATTTATTATAATATTTATTTAATTAAATATTATATTCATTATATCAAGACTTATATAATTCCTTATAAATTTAAGCTAAAGATATTATAATATTATAAATTAAATACTTTTTTATCTTAAAGATATTAAATATTTTATTTTTTATTTTAAAAATATAAATAAATTTATAATAATAAGCAATTCTTCCTTTATTAATAATATTATTAATTAAAAGAATTCTTAAATATTTATAATAAAGTTATTTAAAGGAATAATTAAATAAAGAATTAATAAATAAGATATAGTTATAATATTAATAATAAAGGCAAAACTCCTTACCTTAATATAAATAATAAAAGAAACCTTATTTATAAATAAACTTCTTATAAAATTATTAATAAAATTAAATAAAAAGAAAATTAAGATTAAATATAATAATATATAAATTATAAATCTAATAAATTTTAAAATCACTTAATTTAAGATAAAATTATAATATATAAATATTTATAATTATTAATTATAATAAGAGGTTTAAGATAATATTATTAATATAAAATATACCTTATTAATATAGATAATAATAGATAAATTAATTAAGGCATTATTACTTAAAAAGTAAAATAAATTTCTTTAATAATTAAGCTTAAAAGATATTAATAATTAATAAAAAGATTAAAATTTATTAGAAAAACCTATAAAGTATAAATAAGAAGCGGTGGAAAAGGGCTGAAATCTAGCCTATTATAATATATTAATTAAAAAGGGTATATTAAATTAAAGATTATATAATAAATAATTAGTTCCTAATAAATCTATTATAAATTTACTATTAAATTATAAATTTATTATAAAATAATAATTCATTATAAATTTACTATTAATTTATAAATTATTATAATAAATACTTAAGATATCCACTTATTAGCTTAATAAAACCAACCCCTATAATATAAGGACTTAATAAAAGAAGATGAAAAAATATAATATTATCAAGAACTACGATTTTACCTGTGAAATCACCATAATCAACTATAACGCGGTGTAAAATCTGACAGATCTCACTCATTGTGTCTTCACTGGCGTGCAATTTATATAATTATAATAAAGTATTATATGGCTGAAGCCAATTATACGGCCAATGTGTATTGCACCACGCTAGCAACTAGTATAATTGGCCGTGAATCCTCCTGTTGTACAGGAGATGAGGTAATGTGTGACACCCCTGATCCTTCGGGAAGTTATTAACGTCCCTGCACCTGATTCCGAACACACCCCTTCCTGAACACTCGCCTTTTGGTGCAAATACACTATAAAACACCTACTTTTCAACCTCTCTTTAATAAATCTAAATTAAATCTTATAACCTTAGTTTTAATAATATATATATTGATTTAATTATAATTTAATATAATAAATATAATTAAATTATAAATAAATAAAAATATTTTTAAAAATATTTTTAAAGTTAAAGATTTGAAAATGTTAAAATTTATTAATAAAATATTAAGAGTTTATAATATTATTTAAATTAATTATTATTTATTATATTTTAATATTAAAAATTATTAAAAAAATTTATATTATATATAAAATATTAAAGAATATAAATATAAGCCTTTTTAATAATTATATATTTTATTTATATAAATAATAATACTTTTATAATTTCCTTATATAAATTTATATAAAGAAATTTTAAATTTAAGATTTATATATATATTAAATAATATATATTATTAATAAAGTTTTTTTTAAAAAAGTAAAATTTTATTTAATTTTATTAATAAAATATTAAATAAAAATAAAGTGTTAATATTATAATATAAAATATTAACATTTCTTAATATTTTAAAAATATTAACTTTAAAAATTATTTTAAAATTAATAATATAAAACTTTAATTTTAAAAATATTTTTAATATAAAATATAAGTAAAAAACTTATATTTTGTACTCAGGGTTAGGGTTGGGGAATTTAGTTAGATTTAATAGGGGAGAATCAACAGGGGGTGTCTTATAGTGTGTTTGCACCAAAAAGCGAGTGTTCGGGAAGGGGTGTGTTCGGAATCGGGTGCACCCCCGTTAAGGTCAGCTTGTCATCATGGCAGTCTGGTAACACTTGTGTGCCCCATTTCGACTTCCCGCTGAAAGACAAATGGCGAGCATCGGCCGCTTCGCCTTCGCCGGCGTGTCGACTGCAGTTGAGGTGGCCAACGCCCTCGCCAGTATCAACGTCGACTTTTCGCTTGTCAAGATTGATCCGCCGCAGGAGTTCCGGGACGTCGGACAGATTCTGAGGGCCAAGATGCGGGACACGGCAGAAGATGGCGCCCTGCACATCACGGCACGCCGCCTCGGCGCCATCTTCGAGTCCATACTGCCGCAGACCCCACAGCTGATCAAGTCATATGGCCTCCGGGCCTCGGAGATCGCGAGGAGCTCTGTCGAGAAGTCGCCAGCCAGCAAGGGCATCTTTGCGCAACAGACCAGGATCGACGCGGCGAGCATCTGGGCCGGGGCCACCTCCGGGTCAGGCGCCATCCAGGTGCATCTACTGGCTTGTATGCTGGCGAGAATGTGGACCGGGCCAGAGGCCACGTCGATCTGGGCCGAGCTGCTCAACTGCCGCCGGATGCGCCTCGAGGACGAGTTCAGGAGCAAGGGCACCATGGAGATGAGGACGATGGTGGCTGCCAAGCAGCAAATTGACCGGGCCCAGCTGGCGGAATGGGACGCCAGTGCCCGCGCTTGGTTACGGATCGCGGACATTGCGAAGAACCTGCAGCATAACCAGCTGCTGCTGATCCTGGGGAACTTGGACAAGGCTGTCAACTCCAAGCCGGTGCTGTAAGACAGCGTCATCAACGCGTGGACGACTGGCATGGAAGGAATGGAGGCGCTGCTCCAGGGGTCGCCCATGATAATGCAAGCTGGCGACATGGCCCTCGCACTGTCGTCCTGGCATCTCTATCCAGACCTCAACGTTGTTTCTTCCACTACGAAAATGGTTCACCAAAAGGATAGCCTTGTGGCCCCTTCCGGCATCCTCACGATAGGACTGGAACGGCACGACAGCCGCTCACACAAGGGCCTCCAATGGTCTCTCCCCTTAGCACACCTGAGATAATACGGTGACCCCGTAACGAGAGTTAGCGAGCTCACAATACAAGGCTCGCGCCTTTCTCTTTTGGAATTCGACATGGCGGTGCTTGGGTGTGTCCTGGGTGGCTGGGATATTCAAGATCGAGACGACACGGCCGCCATCAAGTGGATATCCAAGCTCCCGGACCTGATGGCACGCGCATACCCAGGAGAGTCTGCGAGGTTGGAGCACACATGGCTACGGATTCTTGGAAAGACGGCCTCTGCATACCTAGGGTCTACCGATACCGAGAGACGGCGTTTTACAAAGCTTTTGCATCTCGGCCGCGGGCGACGTTCCTTCATCTCCGACCGCAACCCGCCTTTCTTCGGGCTGCCCAGACTAGACCGTGTAATACGACAGGGGAGCTGCGGGTCAGCACCCTCAGGGCTCAAGCTCAAATGGCTGGCATCCCATTTGAGCACGCCATCATTCGGTGTTTCTCGGACACATCGGGGCAAGAAGAGTTTGCATCGGCTGCTCCGCGTAGGAGGGCCGCACCGAAGAGGCCCAAGCCCTATGCCAACACATCTCAGTTCAAGACCAGTGTTGACCATATCCGATGGGTTCACCAGGGCTCAAAATATCTGTTACCACAAGAAGATGCCTTTACAACACCGCTGAATGACGGGGAGACCGGTGTGATGCCCGGTCTGACAGGCGAAGAGATGGAAGAATTAGAAGATAAGGCCACCGCAGAGAAAGTAGCTTGAATTATTGCCGCACAAAAGAAGGCTGAACAAGCTTTCCAGCACACGAAACGACTCTACGAGAACATGGGCGAGCAGGTTTTGCCAAGTGAGGGAGAGCCCATAGAGACTTTCGCGAGATCAGACAGCAGGCCCACGAGGGTGGTTTGGGGCCAAGCTCAGGGGGCTCACGGCATGGACAAGTACGAACACTGGTTCGGCCCCATGAAGCACTACGAGCAGTGGATCGGGGATGCCCAGACAGCAGCCAACTTCCTCCGATTGGATCTAGACCCGGCCATCCCGGGAGGGGAGGCTCGGATATCTCCCCAAGAGCTGCAATCCCTCTTCGACCGGGATGCGATCGACCCCAAAGCATTCGTGCGCGAGATTCTTGGCGGGACTGCTCTTGGAGATGGGGGGGGGAGTCTTCGTTGAGTCGCTCCGGGCGTACACAAGGATGCACTCACTGTACACAACGCTGAATCAGGCAACCGTGGACGTAAGGGTTCTTGGTATGCCTCTCGTTGATAATCACTGGACGAGATCCTTACTTGAGGAAATCCCTTCGACAAAAATTGGCGAAGACGAATCCGAAAGAAGCCCAAGCGATGACCACGGGGACGCTGCCAGCCCTTGGGGTGATAGCGAGGCAGAGCACGGAGAATCATTATGCGAGGAACCTGAGGGAGGGTCATTCCAGGACGCCATGGAGATGCTCGAAGTCAAGGCCCCCGAGACATTCACGACGTTCATTCCAGCCGTGCAGGTGGATACCACAATGGAAGACATGCTTCCTTACATGGGACCTGGCAAAATGGCCTTGGAGCAAAACTTCTCGTGCATCCTTCTGTTCGAGAACATCTTCGACATAGCCCCTCAGACCCTTCGCAACGTCATGGCAATCTCGAGCGGGAACTCGCTCTTCATAGCTTCCTCACTTTTGTCCGACCCGCACTCGCCACCGGCGAGGCGGAAGATCAGTCACGTCATGGGCAACATCGGGCGTCCCGGGACAGTCCTCCTGGTGCCCCCCGTTGAGCCGCGGATGATGGTCCCAGGGATCGAGCGCTGGCCCTTCATGAACTTTCGCGACTGGGACGGTATCGGCAGGGACTCGTTCGCCGAAAGTTCCCTCCACCTGTGGTTCACAGGGTCCACGCAGGAGGTCAGCATCGGCTACAGCGGCGCCCAGGACAAGGAGTTGTACATGGTCGAGAGCGTGGTCTCGCTCCACGGGAAGGGGGAGTGGGTAGCTGACTTGGACATCCTCAGTGCTCTCCATAGCTCGTCCATCGTGCATAGGCAGAGGAGAAGCATACCGCCCAGCTTGAAGTGGCAGGTTGCCTTGCGGGGAGGCCTGACGGACGACGGACGACGTAGTACTATGGTCTGCCAGGAGAGTCATGACTCCCAATACAGGCATCAAAACCTGCCCCTGGCCACGATTGAGACTTGGTGGGAGTTGTTGGAAAAGTCGTCCGACGACTGTGTCTTCTTGGCGGCTGGCAACTGGCAGGCGCGCCTGGCAGCGATGATTATATGCCTTGCCCAAGGCAGGCGGGTCAGCGTTGTGTCGAACCCGGTCTGCTGGGACTGTGTGGCCGATTCAAAAAGGACTATTTCGGAACTGAAAGACCCGGTTGTTTATATATACTAGAATTAAGGGCTAATGTATATGGGGTCAACATGACGCTGCTGTCAATCCTGCATTCCTCTCACATTTTTCTCCCTTTGTGATTTCTCACTCAGTCAACAGTACTCTCTCTCTCTCTGTGGAAAGCGGGAGTATATTCTCAGTCTGCCGAAGAACCACGGAAGCTCTGTCTGGTTCATTGGACCTATCCGTCTGTCTGTGCAGTTGGAAATTCATATCATCGGCACATAGTCTCGATCACATAGAGCCATGCGGTTCCATGGACAATTCGCAACGGAGATGAGGCTCTCCAGGTGAAAGACTTTGGGAGGTGACAGAATGTTTCTAAGAAATACATCCTTTGACTCAGTCACATCACAGTTGCCAGCCTAGACTGCTTTTCATTTACCTAAATGCAGCCATAGACACCTACATTGGATAGGTCAGTCGCTTCTGAGCCGCAACGAAGGAGGATCCGTTTCAATACCTCAAAAAGGTCAAGTCAATGCCCGTATGAAATTTGGAATGCTTAGCATATGATAGTCTATGGTCCGGAGCAATGTGTATGCTAATAAAAAATCATCGGAAGACCCACAGGTGGCTCACAAGAACCAGCGGAACTCAGGCACGCTTGGCCCATCCCTCAGCTTGGATGTCGGCACGTCCCGGGCGTCGGTCTTGAATCCGGCCTTCCTGTTGCGCCTTGCATTATCCCAGATCATGTAAGTGCCCGTCAATGCAGCAATGAACGCGCCGGTTGCCCCGAAGACAGCCGTGGTGATCAGAGCAGTCTCATACTTGGGCGCCTCCTTCTTGATGAAGATGTTGCTGCTCACGAGGCCCATCAGGTTCGCCAGCGGCACGCCGACAGAGGTCATCGTGATACGCTTGTTCTCATCGGCAATGTTGTTGCTAAAGCCTGGGTTAGCAAGTGTTGCTGTGAGGGTTCGTATGCAAGAGCAGTGAGGAGACTTACTTGTACCATGTGCTTAGGATGACCGAAGGGGCACTTGTACCCCAGCACATCATGAAAGTTGCGAAGTAAGCCACGTGGATTTGCGCTGTGACGTCCTCGATGCTCGCAAAGATTATGAACCCGCAGAACGTGAACAGGAACCCGAGCACAATGAAGGGGAACCGGATGCGCAGTAGATCGGAGCTGAAGGCAAGAACCAGCAGCATCACGGCGCCGGTGACGTTGGGCGCGACGGTGTACAGGTTCGTCTTGACGGTGGAATACTTGAGGGCGCTGACGATCTGCGGCAGGAACAGTGAGACGGACTGCAGCGGGACGCCGAGGCAGACCTCGATGGCCAGGAAGGCGTAGGTCGACGGGTATCGGAAGATCTTGACGGCCTCGCGCAGCTTGAACTTCTCGGACACGACCGAGGACGAGTCGACCTGCATGCGGTACAGGGCGAGGTCCTTCTCCTCGGCGTTGAGGAACTTGGCCTCGGCGGCCGACTTGGGCAGGTAGAAGTAGGCAAAAACACTGAACAGCACGCTGGCGCTGCCCTCGATGATGAACAGGTAGCGCCAGCTCTCGAGGCGGTGCGACTTGATCTGGAAGACGCCGAAGGACAGCAGGCCCGCGAAGGCGTTGGCGATGTTGGAAGCGGCGTAGAAGAGGGCGAGGCGGCGCGCGAGCTCGCCACGGCGGTAGAAGGTGGTGAGATAGTAGATGACCAGCGGGAAGAAGGCACTCTCGGCCATGCCGAGGAACCAGCGCAGGGCGAAGACACCGCCGAAGTTCTTCGCCGAGCTCATCAGGAGCGTCATTGTGCCGAAGCAGAACATCAGGATCGGGAGCACGAGGCTGGGGCCGAACTTCTTGCCGAGCATGGCAATGGGCGGCGCGAACAGCACGTAGGGGACGAAGAAGATGGAGACGATTATGTTGTACTGGTTAGACTTGAAGCCCAGGTCGTCTGATAGTCCTGCCGTCTCGGCGTTGCCCAGGTTTCCCTTGTCCAGCGCGTTGAAGAGATCTGTCGGCAGAGTTAGAGACGGACGAGCCTGCTTGATCCACCATTGTGCCTGGCCATTGCCGGTATCTTACACATGACAGCCAAGATCGGGAGGATGCGCAAGTCGAACTTGCGGGTGAGCTTGACTTCGGCGGCGTGGTCCAAGACTCTTGCCGTCTCGGCGATGACCGCCGTCTCGCCGTTGGAGCTCTCAACGTCGGTGTCCTTCCGGGGGATGCTGGACTCCTCCATGCTGGAATTCTTGACCGGGTCTGCCGCCATCTTTGCTTGTCTCAGAGGCGTATTGCTCGTGTAGCAGGCGGCGGTAGTTGGGCTTGAGTATGACAACTTCAAGTAACACACGAGCCAGAAACACAGACCAAAGGAAGGATTGGATGCGGGGGTTATGATCTACCATATAAGCCGTAGTCTCGTGCGACCCCCAACATCCAATCATTCTATAATCCTGTCACCCATGCCGGCCACTCATCAATCGCTAACGTGAATGCTAAATTTGTTGGAGAAGGGCCTGATAAGATCCCGGGTGTTTGGTTCAAACGAACAGGGTGGGATGCTTATCCGTGTCTTCGGGACGTTGTTGCATTGTGGCTACTATTAACCCGAACAAGTGAGCCGGGCCATGGCAGACGCTCAGTGCCGGTTCTTGGTGGCCGGAAATGCAGGATTACCCAGCAAGAACCGTGGCGGATTAAACGCGACGGGCCACTGAGGCTGCTGGACGTTATCTTTCCCGACGGCCCCTGAGCTGTCAACTATCCGGTAATCACCGATTAGCGGATTGGACCGGGTTGTCATCACTAAAGTCCCGTGCTAGTATCGAGGGTGCGAGGTCACTGGAGCTTTCTATGGCTTGCAGCAGGCCAATGACAGTGGTTCTTTTTTGAAAACGCGATCCAACGTTCGCTGGTTAGTGACAACCTCGTCTTGCCTTCTTGCTACAGATTATCGCCATATTTGTTCTTTCAACTCAAGCAATTGAGAAACATTCCCAGGTATTGATCAACAATGGTTGCGGGAAGCTAACACAGCTCACCCGTCTAACACAGCCTGTTGCGTTTTATTCTTTGATATTACTCACCTCGATAACGAACAGCGATAAGATAGATGATGCAGCAACGTTGCCTGACTCGGTCGGTCGCCAAGCAGGCCAAGCAGCCTGGCAGCCACGAACCTCTACTGCGACTCCACAAGCGGCTTCCGAGCCTCAGGAACGAGGGGCAACGCAACGTGTGGCTGCCCACGCAACAGAAAAATATGACTCGGGCCGTGATTAATGCAATCAACAGTATAGCCTGAAAATTCGTGCCTCTTAAGGCGGCCTGCTTTCTCTCCCCCGCATCATACAAGCACCACGCTCATAGATGCCAACGATGCAGGTCCGAAATACGGCATCCGAGGGCGATATCCGGAGGCCGGTTCCGGCTTGCCAGGTCGCCTGTTCGTTCCGCGGCTTTGGCCGAGAAACACCATCCCTCCCCTCCTGGACCCCGGTATTGCAACAAGATAAGATTCGCATTTCAGACATCCAAATAAAACTAGATCGACCGGTCATCCTCGACTAGGAGGCGTCGCCATCGGACAGAGAAAGAGTTTGCACAAGCGTCAGGATTCGGCGGCAGTCGGCGGATTTACATTCGCGATGATCCAAGGGCACGCCGCCATTGCTTGGCGTGAATCACTTCGAGTTGACAAGCAGGTGGCGAGCTTGCATTGGCCGCCACACAACCCTGGTTCCCAAAATGGCCACCCATTTTCTCGTGGCGAGTCGACCGCTGCTCCTTTTCGGCCATAGCGAAAGCTTGAATTGAAGTCGATATTGTCCGAAACTTTGTTATGCACTCGTTTGATTTGAACCTCAGGTCACATCGCATCTTGCCACGATTGGTGCGCGCTGTCATCGTGAAACTGCATCACATTGGAGTCAACTTGTAACATCCAGTCTATCAAGAGTCTAACAAGCAGCGACTTAATTCCGGAAACAAAGCAAATTGGCAGGCCAGAAGTTCACGTTCGTTGCAAATTGATATCACGATTACGTGAGGAAAACAGGCTATCTACTTATCAGAAATTATCACAAGCCCTGTACCGGAACGAGGTTGAGGGTCAATGATTATGAAAATGCCAAGCTAAATGTTGATATAGACGAGGCGGAGATTCATCATACAAATCGCATGTGCTGACCGTCTTCTGCCAGGACAGTAGGCAAGTGAGCACGGCTCCAATGAAACAACAATCAAGTTCACAAGCTGCTCACAGGCACGGAAACGGTACTGGAATTAATGATAGGAATATTCAATTATCTTCCCGCGGGAGTCATGGTGCTCCAGCCGCCTCAACTCATGAGTCTGCCTCGCGATTAACCTACCGGCTCTATTGAGCTCTACGAAGCAAAGTCACAATTTCTTTGTCGCCATCGCTCCATGTCACGCGTTAAGTCTAATCGAAAATTTTACGTTTGGCATTCTCAATATGATAGTTGAGCAAACTGCTTTCAGGGACCATCTATTTCTATGAATCTGCGCTGCATTAGCCGCCATATCTCCAGCACTTATGACGAGATACGTCATTCAAGTCTTAAATTCACAAATGGTTGTAGTCAAGCGCAGCGGTCACTTTGTAGCCCAATTTAGCTCGGACACGGAGATAATGATGACAGTAGAGTCACAGTAATAATTCCGGGGCTTAGACTTTATGTCGTGACTTGATTCTGCCATGGGGAATGCTGCGATATGGAAACTGCTTGGAAGCATGTGGCATGTGCATCTTGGCTGTTCAGGAGCGAGAGCGACTCAAAGCTTCTATTGAATTGTCGTGAAATACTCGAGTTGCGTTGCGGTGAGATCACTCCCCTAATAGAACAACGACCAGTGAACGTTACATGTACCATCCGCAGACGAGTGTTCTGGTATTCGTGACACTCATAAACAGCGCCAATGGGCACTGTCTAGCCCGTATTGATGACAGAACTCGACTTTAGTCACGGATGGTATTGATTACAAAAGTGTCTACAAGTTAGACGTGAGGATGTCTGAATTCTAGCTCACGGGAGCAAAGCTACCTACAGCCACTGCGCCCTGGTGATCTCTTGAAATAGAGTGGATCAAGACTAGCCAGAGATAAGTGTGGAAACATGTTAGATGATACCTTGAACGATAAGCAGGCGGATCGTATACTCGTTTGAAAAATTACTGCAAGCCTAGAAGTCGAAAACTCCATGCCCATCCACCTTGTCGTATGCCAACCATGGCGAACCCACTAGAAGACCAGCTGCAAGCAGAACAAGGAACTCTCCTGACCCTCCCTAGATAATCCCCTTGTCGTTCCAAACTTCTTTGTCACACCTTGTCAGATTTGAGTGGACCTCACTATAAGGGGCTCGACCATCTTCCGGATGGGACGGTAGGACAGCACTGGCCACGGGCCCTCGACAATTCGTTCAGTGTATTTTGACGCCAGCCTCGCATCAGCCTTGTAACAACCAGCAGGTTGAATTACACTTGCAATCCACCATAACTGTCTTGCATGTTGGAGATATGGGGCTTGCTGCCGAGTCATGCGCTCTTGGCGCACCCAGTATTTGTCCTTGTCCCTAAAATGAACATCGAGGTAGATGACGATTCAAACTGTACTTACTTGCACACAACGGCTTTCGACATGGCCACAATGGTGAGTACAGGTAAACGTACTCGCATACATCATTCATGGGATCGCCATCCTAGTATTACACACCGCAACCAACTGCCGAAGGAATTAAGCATAACGAACTGGGGTGAGTTGTGAGTAGTCATATCTTCCCACATTTCCAGCGCCATGCTCGGCAGTTGGCCACGTCAGAAACAAGGATAGGAGTATGGTTCATCTCCTGATTTTCAGGTATCACTTGCCCATCATATACCCGCGTATTGCTATCGTATCTAGTTTGGGGGCGGCTCTGTGTTACCTGACGTCGCGCTCGCAGATGCTCCTCCACTGCCCCCACGTGTGATTAATGCCCCGAAGGGTTGCAGCGGCCCGCTCCGGCAGTGAGCCCCTGTAACCAACTACCTCTTCCGCAGTCGAGTTCCGACACGTGCCTTTAGCTTACACGTTCTTCTCGTCCTCGGGCAGGTCAAGCAAAAGACTCAAACTCACTTTCCTTCGCTAATATCGTGCCCTGGAGACAGACATTCACGTTTAGGTTAGGTTAAGCGATGTGTTAGATGTTTCCCTACAAGCATCGGCGACCTGTTTCAGTATATGCGGTAGCTTGGAGTTAGAACCACTCATCGTCATTGTCGTTACCAGCCCATGAGGGTCGCGTAATCATTGTTATTACGTGCCCTCTGGTATAACAGTTCGTGTATATCCAGGGGTTTTCTGACGGAACCAGAAACACAATCCGTTAGATCAGCCACGCCCCGCATCGAGTTCATCTAGTGAAACTGAGGGTACGCTAGGCAGGGCCCTCGCAGCGTGGCCGCAGCGTGGCCGCAGCGTGGACGAAGGTCATTACCAAGATGAGAAGTCGATCTTGGGTCACGTTCGAGCCTATCGGCGACCTTACGGTCGTATTGCTATGCCTCTATCGACATTGGGGTCGGCATGCCGACCTGAATATCGCATAGTTTGGTCCGGCGTGGCGCCCAAGGGCCCGGGCTAGCGCCGGAGGGATCATTTACGCTTCTCCTCGAGGAATCATACCATGAACGGTATATCTCAAAAGAACACCTATCGCAGCCGAGGAATCTGTTTGATCACTCCGGGCTGCGCTAGAAGGGGAAAGGAGTCCCCAGGCGTCGGAATTTCCCCGAATCCACCCTTCCGAGACGGTCCACCCAGCAAAGCCCACACAAACTCGCGGGAGTGCCACCTGACAGGTGGGACGCCGAGGCCGAGGCCCAAACCCACTGGGCTCGCCGCCTGCAATCTCAGCACCGCTTGCTCTCATTTTGAGCGTATATCCGCGTTTATTTCCCTGGCTCGCCATGCGGGGGCAAATGCCGACTTGCATTCCAGGCCTGGTCTATGTGCGTCACTAGCTCAGGGGCGCCTGTGGAGCCCATGAGCTCAGAAGAATGGCCGTAGTGGCATCAGAATTTGCTGCCACACCCTCTGCAGGTCGCCACGAGGGTGGCCAGGACTGCCAGGGACCATTCTGAAATGCTTAAAGAAAACCCATAGCCCGCATTTCGGCAGTCGCCCCGGGGGCACTGACTCGTAGACTCACCATCGACAACCGGGTCCAGGCTGTCAAGCGAAGCGAGAAGCGCTGCACATGGCTACCAGCGCCGAGAAGAGCGACCAGACCCTTGGGTCGCTCGCTGTGGGCTTCACGCTTGGCTTTGGCCTGCTGACAGTATGGGAGGCTGTCAAGCAGACCAGGCGAAGCAAGAACCCGCGGCGGAGCTCGTATGTGTACATGATTTGGGTCGAAGTTGCTTCCAACGTCGCCATTCTGATTTTGGCAAACTTGCTGTTCCATGGGGTCGTCGCCCCTAGGTAAGGTTGAACTCTTCGGCATGGAGTTGAGACCAGCCAACCAGCTGACACCCTATCGCCAGCGTCACGGTGTTGTTCTTCATCCTGTTCTGTTGGGTTTTTGAGGTGCAGATTCTCATGCAAATTATTATCAACCGGATAGCCATCATCTGCGAGACACAAGACATCGTACGACGGTTGAAATGGGGAACGGCTATTGTCATGACGACAATCAACATTGCCGTCTTCTGTATAGTGAGTGGAATTCTGCCTCAGCAAGCGTGCTAATTGGGAAGACTGCTCTGAGCCTCGTAAACCTCAGTAAGCCTTCTAAGATGCCATTGCTAACTCCACGACAATCAGTTTATTCCCGCGCATCGAGTCCCTCCCGTGAGCAATACATACGTCGAGATCAATAAGTACTGGGACAGAATATCAAAGGTCATCATTTGTCTTATCGACGCCGGTCTCAACTATTACTTCCTGAGGATCGTGAAGCAACGTCTACTTGATCAATATGGTCTCATGAAATATGCTCCGCTGGTTACATTCAACGCCAGGTTGATGTTCATTTCGGTCCTTCTCGATGTGAGTACATGCTATCCTATACGACGCTACTGAAACTTGCGGAAGCTCACAATTGCACTCTAGGTCCTTCTGATAGGTCTCATGAGTGTTCCTAATCAGACGGTCTTTATGCTGTTCCATCCACTCGTGTGTAAGTGAACCCCAGGGACCCAAGCAGGCCCAAAGAGGGGCCAAGAGCACCCTACCATCGAATTTGTTACCGGTCGACGCGGCATACCAACACCCATATGGCACCTACTAATACCCAATGTCAACAGACACGGCTAAGCTGAATATCGAAATGACGATGGCCTCTCTCATTGTGAGACTGGCACAGAACGGCCGAAACGACGCCTACTTCGCAAACTCGCACTCGCACAGCACTCCCCACGCCAACTCCCAAATGCGAGGAGGCCGAAACACGACGAACGAGCGAGAGGTCGCGCTAAAGACCTTCACCGAGTCGAGAGTCCGGGCCTCATTCTCCAATGGGAGCGACGAGCCGCAAGCGCCCTTCCCCAGCGGGGCCATACAAAGGACGAGGGAGTTCCAGATCACGGTGCACCATAGCAATTCGGGCAGCATGGACGAGTCCAAGGAGTACACGAACGGAGGAGACGACGAGGCGTGGCTGACGCGGCACCCGGGCCACCCGAGGGATGGCAACAGCGACAAGTCGGCGGGGACCAGGGACTCGTGAGGAAGGATGCTTGCTATACTTTGCATGGGGAAACACAGGACCGATGCAAGATCGAAGGGGGCCCGGGACCGGGACCGCGGATGGAACGGAGCCAGGCGGGCATTAACCAAATGCCACGGCCGCGTAAATGCCGCGTAACGCACGATGCAACGCCGGAAATTTCGCCACATGCACGCCCGCTGCGGACCGCCGCCCGATGGACCCCCGGCCCACTTATCACGAGACGTCACGCAGCACCAGCTTTACTGGGAGGATGAGAACCTTGAGAGCGTAACTTCGCGCCGAATACACGAGAGCGAGAGGAGATCTCCACAGGGGCAGGAAGCCAGCCGTGTCTGCAGGGCAGCCCAAATCCTGGAGAGAAGGGAGATGGACGGAAGGCAAGCGGAGACTTGTGATGAATAGTAGATACCCAGACACTTTTTCGCTGATTTAATGTTAACATTCGGAAGCCACGAATGATTTTCTTGATTTTTCGAGGTCAGCATGGACCATTGACTGCATTGGCCGCTGACTTTTCCTGATCATCTTGCCAGTCCCCACAACACCAGGCAACAGTGCTTGATGATGACGTGTTTGTCAACATATTGATCCACCTTTCCGTCGGCTCAAGCACTGATCAACGCTGCACTTGGTCTGCTCGAGCTCGGGTGCCCAGGCTCGACAACATGTGAAACCAGATGCTCTCATGGCGACCTGGGCACTGTTGCAGTGACATACCCAAGTGACTTTGTGGGTCTGCAGTCGGGCGGATGAATCACGTCTGATTTCTAGGGCAATACCAATGGTTGGTCTGGTTGCCTGAACTATGAGTGAGTGAGTGGAACTATGCTTGCCCTTGTATATAAAATGCACTGTCCGAGAAATCAGGCTTTTGCGCGAGAACGACGCGAAGAATCCGATTCCATCTGGAGGCTGACAGGGTTTATCGCTGTAGAGTAGCGTACGGAACCATCCGTGTGACCACTTGTTTGGGCTCGTTTTCTGATGAGATCCGCCTCACTGGTGATTTGTTGGGCTTAATTTGAAAATAAAGGGTGTTCTCAAGACCGGGGCACCCAAGATTCTTTTGCACTTGGGTCCACCGAGAACGTTTTTCGATTGTATGATCATAGCACCCGGACCATATGTTCCGATCGGCTCGTGTAGGTGGATAAGGACACGGGCCGTCCAGCGTTCAGGCCATGAATGGGCCTGAGGTCGCGAGTACAGATCTGATTTGCGAACTATGCAGTACCTCGCCCATATATTCCAGAACTACCTACTAGGTAACAACATCCATACGATGTGAGACTTATACAGGGAGTCATGTAGGTCTGTCTGCTTGTACTGCTCATCGGCCAGATCTCGAAGAGAACTTTGGCCTCCACTTGAATTCATAGCTGGAACAAGACATTGGGAAGACCAGACATACATATAGACCATGCCATCGTCCTACTATTGGGCCGGAACAGATCAATTGCAGTTTGTAACACATCCTCTGGCGACAGACATTGGTTTTGCCGACTCATACGTCGTCCAGCAGAATAGCCTTCTTTGAGATTACATCCTGCGAGATAAATTGTTCCAGCAGAAATTTTAACATATTGCTTTATCCATCATCCCAATTAGAGTCATACAACGTTGCGGCAAAATCACCTCCTGGCAGGTTACAACAACGTAGCTGCCTTCCTTCGCTTGGCTCGTGCTTGCCACTCTTGCACATTCAATTGCCCTTTTCATGCTTAGCAAAATAGCTAGGTCTAACTTGCCAAGTTTTACAAGACCTCCTTTCCTATCCACCTCTACTCCGGAAGATGTTTACAGCAGCAGTCACGTAGGGCACAAAAGTAGTAGCGAGGGTCATATTCGCTCTTGCGCATGGTCGTGCCCGTGACGTAAACTCGCCCTCGGCCTTTCCTGCCGTCCCGGTCTCGCCGAGAATTGCTGTCCACTCAGGCAGGTCCAGGCGTCACCAAAACAACCACATCTACAGTGAATCTCAGACTCACAAGACCCCCCTGGCGCACACAAACACACATACGCGCATACACACGCACTTTGACGAGTTTTCCTTGTCCTATTTTAGAAGCACGAACGAGAATCTCTCCTCACACTCACTCCTTTTGGCCACCACGAAACTTCATGACGAACTTGTGCAATTCCGCACAACATGGACGAGAACCCCGCCGCTGGGTGTCACTTTTCCTTCTGTGGGAGCAGAAGCAGCCTCAGCCTCAACCCAAACCTCAACCTCATTCGGGGTGACCACCATGCTGGGCATACTCTGCCTCGGACTCGAAGACATCAGGCACATACACACGCACACGCAAACACAAACACAAATACACACGCGCGCACACACACGCACGCACGCACACACACCATGACAATGAGCAAGTCACGGTTCCCTGCCAGTTGTGTCTTGGAGCATCCGGATGCATCACTTCAGGCTCCGTGACTAACACCGATGCAGCATTTCCGCGCGTCTGGGCCGCCCGCGGTTCCTTCTCCGCCGGCTCAAGCCACCCGATAAGCCAACTCGGACACTCAAGCACAGCTCGCCCGCCCTCTACAATGCCCGCCCACAGCTTCCCTTCCTCCCTATTCCCTCTCGCTTCCAGCCCCAACAATGGCGCTACCTCACCACCGAGCGCAGGAAATGGCTGGTGCGCGAGTTGGAGGATACGATCAAGTACACGGCATATTTCTGGGCCATCTTTATCTGCATGGGCGCCGCCACCTGCGACGTCAATCAGGAAATCCTCGAGTCGAGGAAGAGAGAACCATGGAGGGTAGACCTGGTTCCACTGCCGGCCACCGCCACCATGGGCCTGGTGGCCACCATGGTCTGCGGGCTGGCGGCCGGCCTCGGCTTTTTGGTCCCGGGCTGGCCCCAGGAGCAGCACCAGCACCAGCACCAGTAGCAACACCAGCAGCACCAGCAGCACCAGCAGCACGAGGCGCTGCTGCGCCAGCCCAGAACCAGCCCAGCATGGCAGTGGTGGGGAAGGAAGCAACGGGGGCGGTGGAGGCGGCGGATGGGTGGCGGGGTTGAATTTTCTTTTTTTTAGGGGGGTGTGTTATTCTCGGTTTCTTTCTTTCTTTCTTTCTTTCTTTCTTTCTTTCTTTCTTTCTTTCTTTCTTTCTTTCTTTTTTTTGGGGGGGGGGGTATTTTTTCTTCTTCTTTTATTTTTAGTAACTTCGTATAGATTTACGGAGTCTGAATAATTGTTGCCCTGTTTATGGCTCTCGACGTTTTCTTCTGCTAACTTTCTCTGGTGCTTTTACCGTCACTCTCGGCAACTCCACATGGTACAACGTTCATACAGCCCTGGACTTTAATATGGATTGAAACGGCAGCAAGTTTGATTGAAAAATAAGATAATACTCTGAGTACTCAGAAAGTCCATTATCTACTGTATGAACAAAATGATCAGGACGTCGACAAGAACGAGTAGAGGTTGTAAAGGTTGTAACATGGAATAGCTCTGTGCACGAGACTTCCAAGACCTATGTAGGCACATAAGCACACAGGTGTAAAAATACCTCTAGCAATTTTTATTAACCCCCTTAGAAGAAGCAGCGTCGGCTATGAGAGGAGAATTGTTACGGTAGGTTGACGTCTCCACACGGTTGACTTCGCTTACTAGATGGGGGTAGACTTTTGTAGCCTATCTACTCCGAACCTCCTGTTTCTCCTGCTATCGCTGATCGTGCTTCCGCCGTTCTCTGCGACATCTCCTGGTCTGGTATCAGGATGTCTCCGAAAGTGCTCGGGTCCCCCGCCTCTCTCACTGCACGGCACACTGTCGATGACGCTGCTACCATTACGATTCCGTTCTTAGTCTTGGCCTTGGGTTTGTCTGCCCTAGCCTCCTTTCTCTGGCGCCGGTGGTGGTAAATTGGTCTTCCTGAGATGAAAGGTATGAGTGCACATATGTTGTGCTTATCTGGTGTGGGCCCATGTGTCGGAGATTCTGCCTCGCCTCCACGCCCATGCCAGTGGTGACGTCGATACGAGTGGGTATGTGCTGTGACTGGAGACTGATACCGAGTTTGCTGGATACCATTGTTCGTTTTGCTTTTAGGCCGAAAGGACGTAATAATTGAACTTGCCTTTCTTTGCCGGGCCGAATTTCGATCGTCTGTTGTATGATGCGTCATTTGGGTGGGGAAGCTGATATGAGCTTCTTCGTGAAGATTGCATTCGTGGTGCCCAATTCTCGTGCGGTATGGTTCCCAGTGAAGTTTTGTTCCGAGACTAAAAACCTGAGTAGGGTAACTTGAGGGTGGGCTAGTAAATTCGGTTCAACCGGAATGATCATGCCCGCTTTCCAAGCTTAAATGTCCAACCAGCGTTGGGTCTGATTACTCGTGCAAGCTCTTGACGACGCGAGATTGCACGCCCCTTGTCAACTTTCGAACGTCAGTTGCAGAATACAACATACGTGTGAATGTAGATATACCTACGTGAACAACGGGGTCCCATTGCCTTGACAGCAGCTCAAGCGCCGGAAGAACGACAGTAATAGGGGAGGCATCGGGATTTTCTCGTCGTGGAAAGTGGGGTTGAAAAGCAAGTAAGAGGCCGCATGCGCGAAGCGTGGGCAAAGATGCTCTATCGGAATCAGGAACTGTGGCAGATACACAAGATTGTGGGTAGGGAGTGATAGTGCATACCTTGGGAGCATATATTTTTACTTGGCTGGCGGCGTATATGAACCGTTCCAAACTGGAAGCTTCTGAATATTACTCCGAGGAATGGGTGTCGCAAATATTGAACGGCCAAGCACCGATTGGCGTAATGCCAGCATCGGCGGCCGTCGCAGTGTCGACAGCAGCATACAATGCGTTCCTTGTGCGTTCTCCGAAGCGGTCTGGTGGTATCACGCCGCGAGTGTCTTCGGCGAGAAGTAAAGCGCAGCTCTCAGCCGCAGTAACAGCAGCAACAAAGGCACCTTAGGAGCGCGAGGTAGAGACAGCCACAGCAATCGCTTGGGCCGTACGCGCGGCGATCATCGTGGGATCCGGCTCGTCAAGCGAGCGGAGCATTCCAATGATAGCAGCCTCAGCCGCAGCCTCAACAGCAACCTCAACAGCTGCAATTGGGCTAGCCTCGTGTCCGGGGGGGGACGTAAGATGAGCGAATCCTCGCGAGGGGGCCGAGTCGCTGGATTTCGGGCGCGAAGGGTTTCAATGCTGTCGCTTCCTTCTATGCTCCTTAGAGGATTGATGCTCTCGGGCAAAAGGTTTAGTGTGTCATACCGAGGCGGTGGAGAGTTTTTTTTGTCTGCTGAAAGCTGCTGCTTGTGGGTCTGGGCCTCCAAATGTAGTCTCTTGATGCTGTCCCTTGCCGCTCAACTTCAGTTTTCGTCGCAGCCAAGCCTGAAAGTGGTTCGCCATTGTAAAAGCCTAGTCTTTGACTGCTTGGATTGGAGGTGGTTGGTGGACTATACTACTGGTCGCAGTCTATTGGAGACGAAAAAGCCAGGCTGAGACATACTTGTGGCAACAGTGACCCAGATACCTAATTGCCTAGTAGGGAGTGCTAGTTGAGGCTAGTATTTGGCGGCGTCAAGCGGCAGACTTCTATCTAGCCTTTTCCTTTTCTTCCACCGCTTCCAAGTTGAGACTTTTGGAGGGTCGCTTCTTTTTGCACTATTTGGTACTAAGCACACGGTTTCCCGACAGCTTCTTCCCCAATGAGTTTCAGTCAAGAAATGAGTCATGTGGATCTCTATCACTCAGGCACGTGGACTTGCTTGCAATAATGCCACTATGCTCCCCGTTCGTATCTGTATCCAGTCATAGTGGTACCTTAGCTGGGCAATCACTACTAGGTAGTTCAGGCCAAAGCGAAGCCAGTGGGTACCATGAGCCTGCGGCAATGCGGAAAGATCTGCTTGATCTTCGGCGAGGCCGACTGTCCAGGTTCAGCATAGGATCTCTGAGATGGTCAGATTCCAAAGATCAGCAGAGTCCACACTTGTGACAATACATGGCCTTGCTATATTTTGCAGTCATCATCGTAGTACCGTTGCCCATCTTGTGTGAAGTCAGTTGGCAAGACGAGCAGATTCCATTATCAACTCGTGCTCAATTTGTACCACTCACTTCACAGGCAAGGATGCAATACAAACTATGGTACAGTGCCCCTTGCAGCCAGCCGCAACCTCCTGTACAACTCCATGAATGTTTCCCTTGATGATTGCAGAGAGAGACAGGTCGAATCACTGAAGGATCCGTAGACTGTGGGTCACTCCATCATAAGGAGTTAGTGGGGTGGAACGGACATGCTCAGCCACTGGCTGACAGCAACGGCCCACGACACTGATATTTAAATGAAAGTCTTCAAGCAGCAAATTTCCCAGTCTAACGGCAGTGTGAAACATACAAATTCAGCCAATTTAGTTGAATTTGGAACAGATCTGCAGTATGGTAGGTTTCAGGAATTTGTTCAGCGGCTCCCACGGTGGCAGCTGGGAGTCGGTCCTGCCACATATGGCGCGGATGGGTCACCCGCCATCACGCATGCTGGATCAGACTGCAACAATAGAGAGTTTCTTGACCAATATGGTTCGCAAATATCCTACTCGGTGATTTTACGACATAAACAAACTTGAAAGTCGCCTTCTTAAGTTCGAACTCTGTAGTATCAGGCAAACTTAAAGACGGCTACCAACTCGACTCAACTTCTTTGGAGGAAGAGGAGACCAAACACCAAGGGGATGGAATCGAGAGTTCCTGCGACTCACTGGGGCCATGCTACAATGGAATCCAAAGAAAAGACTGCCTGCGAGGGAAATGACCGAGCATCCTTGGCCGCAGTCGGGGCTCAGGGAGGGCGAAAATACAGATGTATAATCAGAGATTAACTTGTGAGGTTGAGTTGGATTGATACCCAGTTTCTCAGAGTGGACCCATCTCCCAGCTGTATTACTATGTCAATTATCATCATGGAAACCCAGGTGTGTTGGACATCTCTGCCTGCTAAGCTTTAGCCAAGCCCGTACCAAGCTCTACGGTGATGTCTCTGGAGGACATGTTATGGGTCCGGTGCTGCAGAAATCCTCCTCATTATTCCCTGCACAGCGGCACCAGTGCCCAGGGCGAATTCGAGTGGATAATAGGGAGCTGCGTCTGTAGAAATGATTAAGCCTATGTGAGAGCCAGGTTCGCACAAGGGCCAATGTGCCGCATGCACGGCGCAGCAGCTGAGATTCATGCTCATTGGCACTAGGATGTTATTTGCAAGTAGACATCCAAGATGATTTGTGCATTTTCCACAGCCCCCGAGTATTTTACAACTGATGCATCTAATCTGCATGCACATGACCTCGTTGAAAAAGAGAATTAAAAATCGCTAACATCTTCATCGCATCGCAGAACGTCGTCGTCAAGCTCAATAGCAGTGATATTGTGGCCAGCCACCTGCCACAACAGCCGCTCTAGATCTTGTAACTCTCATCGACGCGCTTTCCAACCACGGCGTCCGGGCGACGCTCGACCCCAGAGAGAACCTCCTTCTCCTGCTGAACAGCAACATGGTTGTTCAGCAGGTGCGAGGGATCCTTAACCCAGAAGGCCACACCGGTAGCCACAAGACAGAACGGGATCGTGGCGTAGCAGACCATCCTGAAGGCATTTGAGTACGTCTCCTTGAACGCCGCGCCGGTGGCGGCGATGACCGCGGGCGTGGCCCCGGGCACGGCGTCGAACGCGAAGGGCACGCCGACGGCGTTCTCGATGACGGCCGGGATGAGGGCGCCAAGGTTCGTGGGGTCGAAGCCGGCGCCGATGGCGGCCCCGGCGAGGTTGTTGCCCAGGTTCTTGTTGGCGACCGAGGTCAGGATTGTGCTGAAGATGGCGTTGCCGACGGAGCCTCCTGCCGAGCGGAAGGTTCCGAGGAGACCGGCGCTGACGCCCAGCTCCTCGACCGGGACGAAGAGGCCGGAAGAGACGTATGCGAGGGTGGTTACCCAGCTGTAGAATTGGTTAGAAATGTCTCCAGGGAGAATAGTTGTCGAGGTGAAAGGAGTACAGTCCAAGGGAAACAGCTGAAGGTACTCACGTGAAACAGGACTGCCCGAACAGCTGCATCGCGCTCCAGGCCATCCGGTTTGATGGAACAACTGCAGCGTAACTGGCAGTGAACGCACACTGCATCAACAGGGCAAAAATGATCTGGTAACGGACATGCTTGATCTTGTGGACGAAGGATGGAATAATCCAACCGCCCAGGACTCCGGACATTGTGGAGGGGATCATGATAATTCCGATCTGGATAGGATCATTCGTGAAGGCGTACAAGGTGATCTGCGGGGCGAGCGTGACGATCGCCTGCCAGACCATACCCGAGATGAAGAGGATGATGAGGTGCACGGTGAACTCCCGGAACATGGCGAACAGTTTGAACGGGAAGATGGGGTTCTTCGGCTGGGTGAAGTCGTACCAGAAGGCGGCTACGAAGATGATGGCGCCGATGGAGATGGTGGAGGCAACCAGAGGGACGGAGAAGTTCGCGTGGCCGAGATCCGTCATCCCAACGAGGAAGACGCAGAGGCCGGCTGTAAAAAGGGCCAGTCCAACGAAGTCGAGTTCCTTGAATTCCTGCCATCTCGATTTCTCGTAGTCATGCTGAGGGCGAGAGGGTGGGAAGTAGCACACGAACGTGCCGGCGATACAGATCACGGCATATATGATGGCAATGTAGAAGCACCATCGCCATGTCGCGTGGATCAGAAGCTGGGTCGCGAGGTACACGCTGAGGCAACCCCAGGGTATGTTGATGCAGAATTCGGTCCAGCCGAGACCAATGCCTCTGTTGGACGTCAGTATTGATATCAGTGTCTCTACCTCGAAGTCAACATACCGGTATTTGTTAGGAAGCAACTCTGAGATTCCTGGATAGCCGACGAAGATAGTGCCAGCACCAAATCCACTGTTTCTGGTCAGCTCATGCGTGAAAGAAGACGAGGTCTGTCTAGACACCTACATGATTGTTGTCCCTGCGGCGACCTGTAGAGTTGAGTTCGCAACAGCAGCAATGATCTGCATACTCGTCAGTACGGTGCGTACTCCTTTGAACGACGAATTTCGAACTTACACCGCCGACCAAAGTCAACAGCTGGCCAGCCATGAGCACCCAGCGACGCCCGAACACATCACTGAGGCCACCTGCGATTGAGAAAGCGACGGCGGAGGCGACAGACCATCCACCAGGAATCCATATAATGTTCTCCGTGTCGCCCAATTGCTGTCCGATTTGCTGCAGGATGCCGGTTGGGAGAAGTAGACCAGCGCTGATTGCAGGTACATACGAGAGGCCCATAAACTGTTGCCATCTCGATGTTAGTGTGAAGCCAACAATGGCAATCTTGCCTCAAGGAGATTGACTGACAAAGACGGCCAGTATTGTTGACAACGAGACTCGCGGCTCCGGGGCGTCGTCGGGTCCCGTCTGAACTGGCTGCCCGGCCCGCTGGTAGCTGTCCGTGCTAGGACTTTCAGGGTCCCCTTGGTTGTTGACGTGGGCAACTGTCGGGCCCTTGCCGTCGTAGGCCTGCCCCCGGATCTCGTCCATCTCCATGCGGGCTGTTTTTGTGTGTTCGAATCGCGCTGGTGATTCTGTTCAATTCGTATATCGCGGGAGGAGAGGGAGAAGGCGATACCAGATGCGCCGCGACAGGACGGATTGATTAAAAAGCCAGATGGTCTCAGAGGAGCTGTAGCATCGCATGGCGCTACCTGCGCGCTTTAAGGCATCTCGCCGGGTTAATTTCTGCTCTCCGCACTCATGGAACACGGACATGCTGGACCCCTGGCCCGGCACTGAAATTCCTAGGCCAGCCTGCCCGCCAAGGCCTGCGAGTCATGGCATTAGGTTTCGCTGTGATGGGCTTCAACGGGCTTAGTCCCGTCCAATAGTTGGGTGTTGAGCAAATCCCGCCTGCCAGGCTGACGATCACGCCCTTGGGTCGAACATCAGCACCCTTGGCCGGCGCAGAGACGTGGCCGGCCTTCCGATTCCCTGATGGGAGCCAACGGGAAGTAGATGATGCGTGCTACGGTGAAGTGTGTGCAACCACCAGCATCAGATCTCCCTAGACCCTTGGCGCCATTGGGCTACTCTCTTCGAAGGAGCACTAGCCCCTTGCGCTTGTCTTGGTCAAACTCAGCCGGAGCTGGGGCGGAGGGTAGTTTTTACGACCGCGGGGGCTAGAAACGTGGCGTCGTTCTGGGCCACGAGGTGACGGTGATGGTGGGAGGCCCACGAAGCCCTGCGGGCGATTAGCAAGATCGTACCCGTGCCCGTTTGGGTGCGATCGACAGCGTTGAGGCTCAACTTGGGCCCCATTTGGCCCATGGTTGCTGTCACGCACACCAGTCCGTGCTGCATCATGTACGACTGTACAGTGTTGTGACTACAACATGACTGGCCGCGCTGCAGGCTCAATAAAAGCAAGCGATATGGTGCTGACAATGCAACTCGATCTGACGTCTTTCTGGGAACCTTGGAAGCCAACACGCGCATTGTTTCACAGCGGCAGGCGCAAGAGCACTGCAGATTCGTGCTCTGCCAGTGTATGCTCATGTCGGCAGCACCGCGGGCCCTCTTATGGCCGCCCGACACGCTTTGTTTCCACGCTATCTGTGCCGTATGACTTCCTCAGCCTCCGTCTCATCCGTAGCTTCAATCCCTGGAAAGCTGTTCACGGGGAATGATCCACTTAGATTGCGGGGCCCCGCATTCTCCTCGGCCCGCCTTGGTTGTCTCCACTGCTGGTCTGGGGCTTTCTATGGGGACTCTTCTCGTGGCAGTGCGGCAGGGCTCTTGGCGGTTCGTGAAACCATGCACACGCGCTACGGCGACGCCAAAGGGGAGGTTAATGGGAATTAAGTTCTACCGTATTTCACTGTGCGCTGCACTGAGTCCCAACAACCTCCGAATTGACAATTGGGTTGCAGCTGAGCACGCGCGCTCCGGAGTAACTATTGAGGCAATGTCGGCCTGTCGGGGGGCTTTTAGGTTTAGCCATCCGGCGAGGGTGACGTCCGTCGCGACCCTTCATGGATGTTAGACTAGGGAGCTGATCAGCACCGCCTGAGCTTCAGCTACGCACGGGCTTCCAGAAATGTCGCCGAAATTTCATCGATGCTTTACGTTCACTGTCAAACCCAACTCTTCCGAACACTGAACAGTTTCAAACGCAATTCAGTCTCCCTTCGATGACAGCAGCATCCCAACCATCTCTAGGAATCGCACGGGTTGGTCGGAGCGTGACTTCACTGTTGGCACCGCTTGACGTCGCAGGGGTCACTCACGGACGACGGTTCAATGCTACTGTGTACCTTCGGTGGGCGTTCAGGCCAAGGCGAGCAACGATCAACATCATGCCATCACTGCCGATTGGTCCGAGTCATGTTCTGTTTGCTTCATCGATCCGAAATTTTACATTGCTGTCCTACTTCATATATCAGCTCACAGCATTCAGACAGACTTTCTCAACCACCCGTGTACCGACCGAACAGGCGACATTTTCGATGCACTCATCGTCCAGGAAGATCTTTTTCTTCGTCCAAGGCCCGGGAAGAAGTCTTCCGGGTTCACAGATGACTATACTATGTTGTTGAGATAATACAGCTTGCGCATAGGGGATTGAAGAACGGTCAACACTCGATTTGGACGAAAAGGTATGCGTGTGTAACGCGAACCATGCGATGATGCGGTCGCAGAGTAGCCAGGCAGCGAACTCAGATGGCTTTCCATATGCCAGCCATTAAATCGCTTCTTCAGGGGCGACATCTGGCTCCGGCAGCTGAGATAGTGCACGACTTGAACCACGCTTGCAAACCCCAAGAACACAGTGGCAAGCGCACATGTCAAGGTATCGTCTATTCTTCCACCACCTTGATGCTTGAGGATGCGCGACTCAAAGCTCAAGGAAATGTTTGCGCCGTTTCCAGACGTGCTCGATCAAACTAGACTTTGAGATGATTGTCTTTGAATGCAGAGATTCGCACCGGTAAAAACGGCGGTTTTACCGGGCACGGACCAATTCTAGCGCGCAATTAATGCCCTGCCACCAAGTTAATCTAGGGCAACGTTAGGTTAACTTGAACAACAATCTTATTATTATCCTTATTATAAACAGCTTTTTTTATACTCTCTAAGGTTATAAATTAATCGATTATATTTAATTACACTTTATTATATAATATTTTAATATATATTTAAATTATATAAATTATAATTTCCTTAATAATTATAATTATCTATAATAATTAATTAATACTCCTTATAACCCTTATATATTACTTTTTAGCTGTTGGCCTTATATTTAAGGGTGTAGATACCGTTAACATTGTATCAAAAGATGCTGTAACATCTGAAGATGATCTGTGCGGGTGGTCCATACCCAGTAAAACCGCCGTTTTTACCGGCGCGAATCTCTGCATTCTTGTCTTTACCCTCACATTCCTCTCACTCGAAGGTCATCTCATTTGCATGTATGAACGTGGGTATCACCAAGTTGCCTTTTCTTGTCGTTTCACGCTCGTATCAAGCGAAAGAGCTCTTCCTTTGCCTATTCTGCTCCGTCAAGTCCAGTCTGGTTCCCATATTATTACCACCGGCCTGATAGAATGCGCGGCCAGACCACTGCGCTCCAGCCAAGAGTGAAAGCCCTCGCTATCTCCTGAAGGATGGCGCACTTGGCTATTGCCTTTTAAGTATTTAATAAGGTAGGTGCCGCAGACAGGGTCGTGCTTACTTACTTCCGGTTGCTGCATGATCGTGTGAGCCGTGCGGAGTCTGCCAACTTATTTCTTGTTCTCCATGAGACCGTTACCGATTCTAAAGTCCATATTAATCCTGCAGGAACGCGTATTTTTTATTCATTGCATGACCGAGCTTGGTCATCAAAACAAGCCAGATGGCCTGGGCATTACTGAATAGTTGAGTCTGGTCATTGATGGACGGCTACAACTGACATTGGTCTGCGCCGTTGAAGACGAGGATTCATATCTAGACCCTGGCCCATGGATTCCGACTTGGGGATGCTGTCATAGAAATGCGAGATGATAGATTGACCTGGTTTGGCAACATGATATTCTCCCACCGGCCAAAGACATGGGTCTATTATGGATTGGGAGCGCATATTGCTTATGCCGCCTTTTGCGGGCCAATCTTCGGTCTGCTACAAAACCATATTGAGACCCGAGTATTCCATTTAATCTCGCCACAACATCTTTCGTGGTGGTGGTCTCGTTTTTAATTTCATGGATAGTTAATCCTGGCAGCTCCGACCCATTGAGCTGCGCAATTGTCAGTGACAGAGCACAAGTATGCGAGGGAGAACAGTCAGGAGACACAAGTAAAAGAAGCACGTACTAAAGATAGTACCACCAGAGAAGGCAGTGTCAAGGCTGCTGCTGGCATTGCATACGCCATAGACATAACGGTTGCCATTGGCATCCCACTCGGGGCCCAGCCAGAGAGGGCCGCCGGACTGGCCGCCGATGGCGTCGGCATCCGTGACGAGCATAGCCCGTCTCTCGTTGGGGCAATCTGAGAACCCGCCGAGCCTCGCCACCGTGATCTGGCCCTGCCGATAGGGCTGGGTGCCGCCGTCACGGTCCTGCGGGTAGCCCAGGTGGTACCAGACGTTCTTGTTAAGGTGCTGGTCCTCGATGACTCTGGCTCCGAAGTAGCCGCGCTGGTCGCCGATGCGGTCCTTGAGGATCACTGGAACACGGGTGATTCGAGAATCAGTTCCTTGGTTTCCACGGTGAGGTAGTCAACATTTCGAGGGATGGGAAGACTTACGGATGGCCCAATCACTGAATTTCCAGCATGGGGCCCCAATTGGCACGCCCGAATTAAGTACATATTGAACGGCGGACGACGGATACGTGTCCCCGCCGGCGTATGCGGGCTGGAACGTTATCGGGGTCCCCTGCTACGGGATGCAGTGCAAGGCCATGGCGACATGGCGCGGGCCGACAAGGGTGGCCGAGCACCAGATGCCCCCGAACTGGATCCGGCCGATAGGCGAGTAGGGGAAGTTCCTGTCGGTCCAGCGGACGCGGTCGTCCACTGCGCCTTATGATGCCTCTTCTCTCCGCCTGCCCGGCATCACCGAAGTCCGAGGGCGGCACCTCCGTGACGTTGCTCTCGGCGACGCTCCTCAGGATCTCGGCGTCGAGGGCGACGCACTCAGGGACCAGGCCGCCGTCGATGCTGGCGATCCCGGCCTGGGAAACCTCGGTGGTGCCAACACCCAGGGGTGTGAACACAGGCTCACTTTCGGCGGTGGGCAGTGAATAAGCTGTTTGTGCAATGCACAGTGCAACGAGACTCATCAACAGCCTGGCCATCTTGGCTGTGCTCGAGGCTTTTTAGAAACTGAAGGTAACTTTCCTCATTGAGGCGAAGACTGAAGTAACATGGTCATGCTTTATTTCGTTGAATAGGTAGGTATTTATATCTGACGTGATTCTCCTCACTGTTGGCCTTTGATGCTAAACATAACATCGTATGTTGGCTGACTTCACGGAATCCTCACGAGCAAGAAGCGCACTATCAACCTTTGGACGAAGTCCAAGCAATCAATGTAATCCTTGGCTTACAGGGGCATATAGGCTGTATTTCTGACCTTTTTCTACAGGCAAATGGTTGGCATGTACTTCGGTACAGTTCTTGATCTCGGTCAAGTGGTTCAAATGCACCGTATAATCCATGGATTGTACTTGGCGCTCGCAGCTGAGGTCCAGTGTGGCTGCCTCGGAACAATACCCAACAAGTACATTTTCTTTTGTCATTGTACGACAATATGGAGAAGGAAGTAAGCTAAGAACTCTATTTTGTGGCAGTCACTGACTGTAACTCTGATTCCACTTTTGGCAGATGCTCACAAGCTATCGCCAGCGGGTCTGCTAGTATATATAGTGCAGGCTGTGGCTCATTGCCTACTTCTATTGTGACTTCGGCAAGGAGGAACTGAAGAATGAGCGCCATGAGTGTACAGCGTCTTCCCTGACTTTCTACCCGCAAGCAACTTGTAATTACTTGTATGTGACCTTGTTGCCTGAAATGCTGAAGTACTATTACTATGATCACAGGAAACAAAATTTACTAGCAGTACATCGATGGGTATTGTGTAGTCACATATCCTTCGCGTATCCGCCATGATAAGCAAGCCTTTCCTAGAACGGCTTGGAGGTTATCGTAACAAGCCATAGACAAGAGAGAACAGAGACCCTAGGTTTATTAAAGAAAAAAAGAAGAAAAAAAGAAGAAAAAAAGAAGAAAAAAAGAAGAAAAAAAGAAGAAAAAAAGAAGAAGAAAAAACAAGGCGTTACACTGTGAACACTTAGGCTACACCCAATGGACCAGTCTCGACTCTTGGCCGAATTCAAGCGCACGCCAACACACCCCTTTGGGACGACTACCCAAGTGAATTGACCACTATTGGAGACCCTGAATTGTGCCCGCATTGGATACACGTGGTACTATCCAGGCAGCAATATATGGAAGTGGTGGGTGTGCGTTTTCTTGGGACCAGAGAGCCACTTGAATGGTCGGGTCGCGTCTGGAGCTCGGATATCCTCAGATCTAGATGCGGCATGGGGGTTACTTCGCAAAGAAAAATCAATTTACTCCACGACGTGGACTAACCTTTCTTGGTTGATGGTGGGAGCTGACTTTGACAAGCCTGTTGGGTGCGTGAGATCAACTACAACGTAAACATGGAGCCCTATTCGCTCGGATAAACACCAGAAGAGTCAGGTTTTGATCTCATCCACTATATCTGGGTCACATTGACCAAGTAGTACACATATTGCACTACAGGTCTTTGTGTAATTGGTGGTTGCTATAACCGTTCCGATCACAGTTGAGATTAAACCATTCCATTCATGTTCGGGCTAATTAGTAACACTACTCTTCATTTTCACCTGTAGTTGAAATGCCGAGCCGACTTAAGCTGAGATCAATAAACACTCGTTGAAGTGCTCTTTTTCGAAATCTGAGTTTACCCTCAGGCTCGTGCTCAACTTGCTAATGTGCGTCAGGCTGGACTCTGTTGTGTTTGGCGAGTCTCTTCAACGGTACCTAGGTAGCCTCTGCGGCTGCAGTGTGGTGTGAGCGCTTATTTCCCCAGCACCCGCGCTTGCAAAGGATTGCATTACATCTTCATGGCGCAGCTGACTGCATAGGGACGATTTATCGCTTGCCACCTGATGTTGCCCTTGTGTTGTGACTGCTCTGCTAGTTGTGTCTATTTGCAATCCTGGAGGATTTTAAGCTTGTTCTCATACCATTTCTCCGCCTTGACTATGAATAAACGAATGGGCAACTGCTGAATTCGACGTGGAAAAGTCCACAGCTTCGCATATTCTGCAATGATGATTTCGTAATGGAAATCTAGGCTCCAGCCTACTATCAAAGTCAATCTATAGCCCGTCTTGGCTTACAGTAGCCTACCAAGAATATCCGAGATTGACTCAATTTACGTACGTATCGAAGCCGCGCCTATTGCCCTTTCAACGCCACACCCAATCCCTCGCACATTGGTAATCGGAAGATTCGAGCGAACCTATCGCCTGCCAGTCCGCTTCGCATGTTGTCCCACATCTCGCATCCACCGGCACCACATGATCAGATGCAATTGTCTATATGCCCTGTTCTGCTGCCCGATTTGCTGCCAGGCAGATCCGTTCTGATGTGAGGAACGCCTGCTGCTCCAGCCCGAAACCCCTTAAGGGGGACACGATATCGTATTCCATTTTCCGACCCATGCGAAGGATGGCGTCTACCCTTGACAAATATTCCCACGTAATATTCCAAAAGAGCTGATGTTGGTTCTCATACTCACTTGACATTTTCCTTTTTTGCAACATTTTCTCACCCCACGAGACACTCATTTGAATGTCTCCACACAGCATTCAATCAGCCGTACCATGAAATATGAAGGTAAGATCGCTTATTAGTTTCGCTCTATGCGCATCGTACACCGTGTAGACCGGTACTGTAAAATCAGCCAGGTTTAGTTTGGGTACTTACGTCAGGGGTACATTAAAAGAGACTGGTACTGAGAATATTCTGGCAATAACGTAGGTTTAAAGAGCAAACTAAGACACATGGCAATTAAGACGTACCACCCCAACTTGGCTTTGTTTCTTTCTGAGAGACGGAGCGCCTCTATCAAGCTGCTCCTGAAGCTCCGTAATGACAAGCTAGCTCATCATACAGAGTCTGAATGACAAAACAGTCGCAGACTTTTGTCCACCGAGGCCTTATCCACGGTGGGAATAAGCTTAGGAAACGATTAGGCAGGATTGTACTAGAAGCCATCGACGACCAGCTTTCACCCACTGGCTCAACCACCTGACTTCCTTTTCCTCTTCTGACCGGCGTGCTTCTCTTTCAAATGACGGGAGAGGAAGTCTGGCCGCGCGTAGGTGTTTCCACAAATACTACATGTGGCATCGATTTTGGGATAACCTGTCCGTGCCGCCCACTTCTTGTGGCACTCCCATATATGCCGTTCTATCTCCTTGCTGTTCTTGAATTCGAACACACAGTTATCCGCAGGACATTTTGTATGCTGTGTAACATGCTCCCTGAATAGTATGATCATATCAGCGTGGTGCCAGACTGAAATTGCAAACGAGCAAATAATAGGAAATACAAGGAACAAGAAAAAAGACCCACACCATATCATCCACACTCTCAGCTTTGTAATTACAGCCTCTCCAATTGCAACGCTTGCGTGTTCTTGGTTTCTTCTTTGAGGTGGACGCCATGGGCGGAGGAAGGTTTGAAGTACTGGCGATTGTCTCGTCAAGGCTTGCGGGAGGTAATCCCAAATGTGGGATTGGAGGACTCTCATGCACCGTATGCTCCGCATTCTCACCGTAGGCAGATGCTGTCTGATGAAGCGGTGGCAACTCACCAGCGCATCAATTTTGCCGGGAGGGTGATGGTTGTCCTGTATGGACCGTGGGAGAGGGGCTGCATAAATAATCGAACACATCAATGGAAGAGTCATCCTCCACAAGGAATTCAGAAGACGACTCAAGTGTGGATGAAGTCGTCGAGCCCGACTGGCTATCGCATCTCCTTGGATCCTGAATGAAAGACACCGGATCGTGGTCATCCAAGAGCAGAGGATCATCCGCACCAGGGCGAAATGCTGCACCAACGTTCACATCCATACCGTGATCCATATGGAAACACAGTATATAGTGCCGGACAGATCGTGCCTCGGTGAAATTCCCTCTCAGTCACCCGGAACACCATGAGAAAATGGTGAGTATGACGAAAACGTTGAGGGGAGACAATTTGGCAGTGAAAGTAACGGCATGTTGTGGTGGGCCGGGCTTCTCTTAAATCCATCGATGGCACAATAAGCGCCCAATTGGCCGCTCGACTGAAGGCCTCGGCCACGAAGTTCACCTCAGACCGGGGTGCCTAGGAAATTGTTCATTCTTTGTGAAACCTGCTGGACGTAACTTGCATGTTTGTATGAAGGAGGCGGTCAGGAGTTTACCTGCTTCCTCGATGCCTGAAGAGCAACGGGCGGTAAGATCCGCCCTACGGTCTGCCTGGGTTTCCAACCTGCAGCAGCGTGCATAACCGACATTTCGCCTTCACATGGCCGATCACTGACCAATCAAACATGTGTGGCCTCCCACATGAAGAGACCAACAACAGACGTACACTTGTGCACCAGCCAAGAGGGCGTTCCCATGGCGAATCCAAATGGGCATCCAGAGTCAGAACTTTCTTGTTCCTCGAATATCCGAGCACGCATTCTTTGCAACCGTATTTCATAATTCCCGATACCTGGATCTCATTGAAACTGTGGTCGTAGTACCACATAGGGATCCGACATGGATCCCGCATACTCTGCATCTGATGCAACCCTTACTCAGGGAGGAGACACCACAGTACAACCTGGAAGCTTCCACGGCGTCGTGACAACAAGCGTCTCTGGGCAAGCCCACAGGCGTTTTGTGGCTGTTTCGACTCTGCTCTATTTGATCGACCCCGTGCGTGGCGAACCCACGACCCACAGCCTCGACAGACACCCTCATGATGATTCCTGGAAGCATGACCAGCTTCAGAAAAAGTTCCTCGACTCATTTGCCTTGATATCCTCAACCTCTAGAACAGGAGGCGACACTGCCTCCGCCGTCTGTTTAGAACAGGGCCATCCAAGCGGGACTATCCTGCGAATTGCCCGGAACCTTGGCATCTCCGACGAGCACCTCGTGAGTCGGCTACAAGAAGTCCTGGATGACCTCACAGCGGTAGCTTTGAAGGGTATTATTAATCAGACCCAGCCCTCTTCAGCACTGATTGCTAACCTGTAACACATTTCAGACAAATCAGCGAAAGACGTCGAAGCCGAGATCTTGCGCAAGGTCATCGCCCTAACCCAGGACAAGATTTGGTCCATTTTGGAGAAGCTTAGCAGCCCGAATATCCATACTGCTATCGAACAAGCTACCAGTCGGATTTCTGGAACGAACGAGTTCTCCGATGATGCCGAGAACGCAAACTTCAAGCATTGGATCCGCAATCTACCATTGCTAGCGTCCATCCGTTCAGAATCAGATCCCGCTGAGCTGATTCCACACATCAAATGGGCATCACAAGCAAGATGGGTCTACTCAGAACAGCTGGAGAGCTTCTTCGGACCTGAAGAAGGACTCCCTTATTGGTTCAAGCACATATACAAGCTCGGGCGGTACTACGCAGCAACAAAAGCAATGCTCAAACTGGCGTGCAAGCAGCCACTTGTGTTCACCAACGGAATCCATGTTGAGCCTGTTGATGCCCCAGAGCCTCAAAGGTTCTCGCTCGGACAAGAGAAAACACCTCTTCTCACGGTGCTGCAAAAGATCACCAAGACTGATCCTCAGATCTTGAAGGAGAAATTGGGCCAGACTTGGCTCATGGATGATCCCGAGTTACGACTCCGTCGAGCATGCCGCATGACACTAACCGTACATGCGGAGATGCAGCTTCTCAGCTTCTATGACCACAATCCCCAGCTAACACCTCGGCTGCTGTTCATGGGGACCAGCAAGAAAGCATGCTACCTCTGCCACGAGTTCATGTCCCGCCACCCCCTCGCCATCGGCGTATCGGCGACACACCAAAAGCTTTACCCGACCTGGATGCCAGCGCCGTGCTCGTCTGCCGTGAGGAAGAAGCACAAGGTACTCCTATGGGAGTTCAGCCGGCACCTTGAACAGACCACTGCGCGTGATCTTGAGACCAGGCTGGGGATTCGGCGTCCCTTCACCATGGATTCTACAGCTGGACCATCCCTGACAACGACCGGCACATTCTCAACTGAATTTGGCCGCTTGTCCCTCGGCGTTGTCGCTGGCAGCGAGAGATATTCTCTGGAAGAGTCGGAGGAATAATGGATTGGGGCGGCGCGCTGGCATTATGAGTATTTGCATAGTTAATTTTCAAGGACGATTTGATAGCCAAACGCAATGTAGGTTTATCAGATGCACGGGCACTTCAATGAACATGAGACCACATATGTCGACTTTGCGATTACTTACCCTCATTCACATTCCGAATCCACAAAATTTATCTGAAAAGCTTCTGCTTAAGCTCCACAAATGCATGCCTTCCCTCATGACAGTGATACTGGGAATTTGATATTTAGTACCTCGGAGTAGGAATACATTGTTAGGAGTCAGAGGACTTGACTCTCAGCAAACACGCACCAAAGTCAACAAAGAATAATACACAATAGGCCAGGTCTAGCATGTTTCACTGAACCATCACGTTCGCAGCGGCCGATAACCTGGCCATGTACATTTTCCATTTAACCGAACCACCGTCTATACCCCTAATATACGTTGTCTTGTTTCACAAGAAGGTTATGCTAGTTACGTCACGCGTCCATGTAAGAGATCCGTGCGAGCTGCGTACCGACGGCTATCCCCAACCTTCTGCTACCCCGGAATGCCAACCTGGAATCTGGGGGAATACCCGGAAATATGGGCCGGGTCTGGGGTAAGGCCCCACAACCGTTGATCGTTCCCCACGTTTCGACCCAGACGCGCTCCAGTCAAAAAACCTGCAGAGCCTTGGTCGCTGGCTCGCTAGTCCGCGAATGCCACCGGGTCGTCCTATTCAGGCAAGCCGGCTGGATGATCTGACATCGGAATAGTGCCGGAAAGCGGCAGTGGTTAGGAGGGGCAACAGGTAGAGGGGCAGGGTATTATGAGCCGATTAAATGCAACGTCCTTACCGGCCGTCCGTGGCCGTTGAATTTTTTCTGTTTCTCTTATGTTTAACAAATTTTCACCTCACCGATCCAACATTGTTGTGTTGTGACCACTCCAACATTTTCGGGATCTCGAGAGACCAGATACAGCTGTCCATCATGATTCTAACAGGCTGGTTTGGCCGGGGCAGGAAGCTTCGTATCGCTATTACGGTGGCATGCCAAATGGTGAGCATAAAATTCTGGGCTGTTCCAAACACTTCCTCGTTTTTCGGGTTCAAGACCCAGCATAGGTCTGGTCATTGTTGCTGCAACTCATCATCCGCCCCCGTGATAGCAGAGGATCCCAGAACGTCGAGCGCGTTACTGACCAAGCGTAGGCTTTCGTTCTCTTCGGGTATGACCAAGGAGTATTCAGCGGTATCGTGGGTAATGACGACTTTCTCAATACCGTGAGTTTCTGCTGCGACGATGGATACATATGATGAGACACTGCTGACCACTCTCTACAGTTCGGGCATCCAAATCCTAGCCTTGAAGGCATCATCGTCAGCATATACAATTTAGGTTGGTTGTATCCCTCCGCCTCATAAGCATCGATCCACGCTCAGATATCCATTTAGGTTGCTTCTCCGGCTGTATACTATCATTTATCTTCTGCGAAAAGACTGGTCGGAGGCTGGCTATGTGGATTGCCATGGTCTTTATCATCGTAAGCATGCCACAATAATCTTGGCAGACGTGAACTCAGCTGAAGATAATACCACAGGTCGGAGCGGCATTGCAAACGAGCGCCTTCACGGTCCCCCATATTATGATCGCTCGATTTATCACCGGCATCGGCACAGGCATCGAGACAAGCACAGTGCCAATGTATCAATCCGAGCTCTGCGAAGCCTCCAAGCGTGGGCGATTGGTCTCATCGGAGCCATTATTCGTAGGCGTCGGAATCGAGATCGCATACTGGTTCGACTATGGGAGTAAGCAGCTTCCGGATACAACTTTAACCTTCTGAGAAAACCAATTTCCCGTCTGTAGCTTATACCTCAAAGGTATTGTCAGGCTGCAGGTTTTGAAACAAGCTATGGCCATAACTACTATAGCCTGGTCCTCCCTATATCCAGATAAACTTCTTTCTCTGTTCTTTGATATCTAACTCCATTTGCTGCAGTGAGCTTTGTCCCCGGATCCATCGCGTGGCGACTGCCAATCGCATGCCAGATGCTATTCGCCTTTGCTGTTATCGTATTGGTATTCGGCCTTCCCGAGTCCCCGCGATACCTGTATGCACATGGCAAGGAGGAGGAAGCCCTTGCGGTATTGTGCAAGGTCTATGACAGGCCTGCCGACGACCCAAAGATTGAAAAGGAGCAGGGCGAGATTCTTGAAGCCCTCAAGATCGAACGGGAGCATGGCGAATACCAATGGTCCAAACTTCTAAAGCGGGATGAGGTCCAAACAGGAAGAAGGGTCCTTCTCGCGTACGGCATGCAGTTCATGAACCAAATGGGTGGCATTAACTTGGTCGTCTACTACATCACTTCGGTCTTGCAACTCAACGTGGGGCTCTCTAGGCAATTGTCCTTACTCCTTGGTGGAGTGATCAACGCCATGTTCTTCTTTGGCTCCCTTTTTCCGACATTCTTCTTGGTACGTATCGGTGGCTGCGAGCAAATTGCTCCGCCCTTCCCTCCCTGTCTTCCCGGCTACACAGAGCCTAATGCCAGGTATTATAGGATAAGTACGGCCGCCGTAAGCCGATGATGTGGGGATCACTCGGGCTCGGTATCTCTATGATGCTGATAAGCATTCTGCTCAGCTTCCAGAGCAGGGGCGGACAGCTGGCGAAGTCGACATCTGCTGCCAGCGTGACCTTCTTTTTCACGTACATGCTCATCTTTGGTGCCACCGCCAATTGTATTCCGTGGGTATATGTGCCGGAGGTCCTGCCACTCCACGTCAGAGCAAAAGGAACAGCGGTTGGTATCTCCTCGAACTGGCTGTGGAACTTCTTCGTCGTCATGGTCACTCCGACCCTTCTGAACAACTTGGCGTGGAAGGGGTACCTCATATTCATGGCCCTCAACTTTTCGTTCATCCCGCTTGTATACTTCTGCTATCCTGAGACAAGCAACCTCACTCTGGAAGAGATCGACTGGTTGTTCTTGGAAAAGGGTGCGGTCAAAACAAGCAAAAGGGTTCAGAAGCACGGCTGGGGAAATGAAACCCCGTGGCAGAGAAGAGAGAGCCGGATGCAAATCCAGGAGAAGAGTGCAGCAACTGGGACTGGGGACGTTGAGCACTCACCATGAATTCACGCGGTGAGATTGGAAGAATCAGACGCAGCCAAAATTTGGACATCGAGCCGAAGAGCATATGTTGGACTTGTCAACCTATACCAGCCTGTGCAGTGCAAGCGCAGGTGGCTCTCTGACTAGTTCACCTCGATTCACTGTACAATATTCTTATTTACTTCAAGACTTCGTATGAAATGGTAGTATCTGGCGACTTGTTGGCTACTACCTGACTTTGCGAGCAAGTGCATGTGTGAGCCTCAACCCCGTCCCCTGCCCCCAAACCACCCGAATAGGAGCTTTTCAATTGTTTCAAGTCGATGTTTGTTAGAGGTAATAAATATGTTAATGCTGCCAACAAACTCAGTATATCACATGGGAAATGAGTTTGGATTGTTTCGCGGCTGGAAACCGATACGGTGTAGCACTGCATAGTTAGCTGACGGAAATGTTGACAATAGATTACTGGCTTGGTCTAGCTTGTTTTTTTCTTTATTATTCTATCAAGCCCACATGTAAATCTTTCGTCAAATAGTCCATGCCTTTAGAAGAGAACAGGTCTTGTAGATGTAGAAAGAAGAAATGAAGGAGTTTTCCTCGAGTTATCGCGCCGTGTATGCAGGGAGTGAGACTCAACTTGAAGAGAAAAGAAAGACGCGCATCGACTGGAGGTGAAACCAGTGTTCCCTGCAGATCCCGCTGCTCTCGTCAAGACTCGATTGTCCCTTTCTACCAGTTGCAGAGAAGAAAGCGATGCGCAACATAGAGATTGTAAAGGTTCAGCACGATCAGAGGAATCGGATTGTACCACTCAAAGCCATGGGTGAGCCTCCAAGTCACGGCGCTGACCATTCCGCCAAAGGTGGCTATGCTCCAGACCCAGCAGAGGATGCGCATGTTGCGGTACTTGTGGCTCTTGTGGGCCTTGGCGTCGCCGGAGGCGGCCCACATCAGCTCGATGTTGAAGAGGCGGTCCTTGATGGCGGTCAGGTAGGCGTAGGACTGGATCAGCATGATGTGCTGGACGTTCATGCCGTACGAGGCCTTGGACCAGACTCGGAAGATCACCAGGCCGTAGAACAGCGATGGTATGGCAAAGGCGAGGTTGTAGTACTTGAACCACTCCGGGCGGAACCACAGCAGGAGGATACCGGGAATGGGTGAAATGAAAATGCCGAGGGACACGGCTGAGTAGTATAGAAAGCCTTCAAAGTGATAGTTCCGTCAGCTGCTGCCTTCTATCCGCATTAGGGCTGGAAGGCTTACCGCAGAGATAGCAGACTTTCTGCATCAGGGTCAACTTTGAAACCCAGAAGTGGCCGTTGGTAAGGAGTGTAGTACTTCCACGAGCCCAACGCATCTGCTGCGAGAAGAAGGCACGTGGCGTGGGTGGACAGACGCCCGTAGCAAGACAAAGAGGAACATAGCGGACTTTCCAGCCTCTATCAACGGCACCGAAACTGTTCCACGTGTTAGCATCAGTCCCACCCTTGAATTCATAAACCGCCACTTACCCAGTGTGCACATCCTCAGAGAACCCAATCTCCGCCGTACCGCCAACCTCCTCGAGAGCAGCACGGCGATACAACGCGTTACTTCCCACACAGATGCTCGCGCCCCACCTGTTCCTGTTGACCTGAACAACACGGTAGAACAGCTCCTGCGTTGCGCCAGCCCCCTGCTCAACCCACGTCTGCTCATCAGTGACGCGGAAGAACTGCGGGCTCTGCACGATGGCGACCTCGGCATCATCCAGCTGCTCGACCATCAGCTCCTTCAGAAAGTCCGGGCGCGCGCAAAAGTCCGCGTCGAAGATGGCGAAGAAGTCGCCGCTCGTCCGCGCGAACGTCCACCGCAGGTTGCCCGCCTTCTTGAGCCGCGGGCGGTCCTCGCGCACCGTGTAGTTGAAGCCGCAGCGGCGCGCGAGCTCGCGGACGGCCGGGTTGGCCCCGTCGTCCATGACGTGGACCTGGATCTTATCCGCGGGCCAGTCGAGCCGCGTGACGTGCCTCCACGTGTTGTCTAGGATCTCGACCTCCTCGGCGCACACGGGGAGGTAGATGTCCACCGTGGGCGCCGTCTCCGGGGTGATGGGGTGCCGCTCGACCCTCTGCTTGTGGGCCTCGTAGTCCCAGTCCTTGCCGACCACGCCGACCAGGTAGCTGATGAAGAGGTAGATGTTGAGGAATCCGACGAAGGCGCCGTACCAGTAGAAAGGGGTTGCGCAGAGGGAGAAGAGCCACATGCCTGCTGACAAGGAGAGGAAGGAGAAGATGCCGAATATGTACAGTGGCACCCGGTTGGTGTGGACATATGACAGCTTCTCAGCGTCTGTGGGGCAGCTTGGGAGCACCAGAGGCGGCTCCTCAATGGGACAGTACGTGCGCCTCATCCAATGATAAGTCCGCTTGAAGGGATTGCGAGACTTGGTCTTTGGGTCGGCCGACGAAGCCGTCGGTTGGAAATTGTCGGCCTCATTCTTGTCCGCGGTGGTGAACTTCCCTCGAGCGCCACTTGACTCTGGATCCGAGTCGAAGGGACTGGACTTCTCATTCAGCACTTCTTTATTGCCATCAGCGTGGGACTGTCGCTCCGTCACAGCTGGAACAGGGGTCTGAAGGTTGTTAATAAAGTAGACATGTAATCAACCATGACGCCGAAGACTCACGATTTCAAGGTCCGAGTCCTGTGGGCGTATAGGACGGGGCGGCAGTTGGTCTTGACCTCGTATAGAGGCTGGAGAGACAGTTGCGGCAGGGGGAGAGGGCAGAGACGAATCCTGCAGCCATTGTCAGTCAGTGCCATGGAAACTAGACCCGGAGACTTCGATCACCCACACTCGAAGTCTCTGAGGATCTCCCAAGAGTGCTTGGTCGAGAGCCATGCGGGACTTGGTATTCCTGGGCCTCAAAGGGATTGCCGGCAGCGGGCGTGGGTGGTGAGGGAGCAGGCCTCATCCCGGGCAACAGCGTCGTGTCTCAACAGTATGGGTACTACCGCTGCAGTGAAGCGATGCTCGGATGGACAGACTGGGACAAGAGAATGTACGTGGAAAATAAGTGCAAGCTGTGACAGGGGAGCAGGATGCAGGTGGGCGAGTGCAAAAAAGAATTCGTGATGTGGGACAAGCAATGGTGCAAAAAGACGGCGACCAAGTCTTCCCGGCTTGAAGAGCACAGACACAAGAACAGAAGCTCGAATACACGGGCAGGTTGAAGGAGACTTTGGGTTAATTATGTGACGGATGGGACTCACCGGCTCTTGCCAAGCATCAGGCGAGAGCTGCGATTCAACGGTGGCAACATGGACTATCGAAGACCTGCGGTGTCTAGGCCCAGCCTTGCTCAGATATTCTCAACCCAAGGCTCTGGACCTTGGTCTAATGGCTTGTCTCAGAGCTGCGTTAGTTGTCCGGTGTGGCTAAGGGATGGGCACGATCTGCTCGTCCGTACACCTATTCGCAGAGTAATTATGAGCAACAGGGACTTGCATGTCGGTCCATAGAGTGTCCGTTCCTTATCCATAGGTGTAAAGTGTTGTGCGTGAATTGTCCAAATCTAGACACAAACGCCCCTCAGGGATGTCCCGCGAGGACAAACACCCGGCAGGGAGACTGGTCAGATGCAAGACATCAGAAAGGAAGGAGGCAAGAAAGCAGGGGTTCCTCTCTCGGAAGCCAGCAGACCGCTGAAAGAAATTTCGGACATCAGCGAAGAAGGTGGGAGAAGTATGCAGTTACGCGGGTGGCTCCACGCTAGGATGATGCTAGAATCAGCAGGGAGAGTGTAGGAATAGTAAGAAAATGACTGCTCTAGGAAAAGGTCCAAAGGGTCCACAAGTTCAGGACGGATGATATGTCTTGCAGGCGAAAACGGTATGATCTGGGAACTCTCGAACCATGAGAAGCCGCAGGTGGCGATAAGCCACTCGACAAGGATGGTTGAGATGAGTCAAATTACATAGATATGAGGAAATGGTAATGATGCGAAACGATGAGTAGTAAACATTGAAAGCCGAGACAGCCATCGCAATCGGCACCACTACTGAGGAAAGTGGGAAACGGGCGGTAGTGGAAAGCCACTACAGCCCCTACAAGTCTAAACTTGCCACGAAAGAAAGTATGACGGCCATTACCATAATCAATCCTGCCGATGGGGCCTCTGCAGCCCTGGCGCCAATTCCCTTCTCCGGTGACGACGTCCCCTGTGGGCCAGCTGGGCTCTGAGGAGCATCGCAATGATCCGCCACGGGGTTCAGCTCATACTTGACAGGACTCCCAGGCCACACGTCCATGCTAAAATCCCCGGCGCTGAAGGTGACGTTGTTGCTCGCATGGTAGGCCTCGGAGCCAAACTCAACAAGCCCGATCCGGGCGTCAGCAGATACGAGATCATTACGCCAGAGGTATTGCAGTAGCGGCGTGATGTCCTCGTCGAAGGACGTCTGGTCTGTTGGTGACACCCAGCTGTAGACAAGTGTGCCTCGGGTGTTCTGGCCTACGAACAGCGTGCTGCGGGGAGTTCTCTTGCGTAAGTGAATGAGAAATATCAGGGTCCGATCATCGAAGTCAGGGGGTGAGTGAGTGAGCCATGCCCCGGCACTTTGGGATGGCGTCGCTGGCAAACTCCGGCCCTCCCATGCAGAAGCAATGCATGCCGGGACGAGACCCTTGGCGGCGCTCGGCCGAGTGCAGAGTATGACAAGCGGAGCCAAGGGGGTGGGGGGCATCGGAGGCATCTGGGCGCATGGGCGTATGGGTCGCATGGTGTAACAATGCGAGTAGTGACAAGGGGGAAGGGCGGGTTGGGCTGAGCTGAGGACCGGGGGGCGCTTGCTATGCAGTCCGAGGTTGCACCCAGGGGAAGCTGAAAAGCTGGGCAACCGTGTTGAATAGGTGACAAGGGAGTACAGGAAGGAAAAAAAACTTACAAGTTGAGGGAACCCAGCTGCTGGGTGTAACAGGTGGCATTCTCAGAATTGAAGCCGAGGGGTTGGGGCTTGCCAACCTGACCGATCCAGACCATCATCTCGTACTTGGCAGCGGTGGCAGAGGTCGCGTTGTCCCTGTCCGGGTCCATGAAGATGTCGAAGGCGATATTGGCTTTCGTTCCGACATCATTGAGGCCGTTGGCGTCGAAAGCCTCCAGGCGCCCTGCCTCATCAGCTTTGGCGACTGTTCCAGGGGTATAGGCCCACGATGCAGCCAGCCTCAGGGCGGACACGTTAGAGACGGAAGCCGGCAGGTCGCCCGACGAGAATGTGACATGCGGGTATGAATGTACCCCTGTATCCGGATCTCCCGGCCACTTCCATGTCGCATCAAAGCCACCATAAGTGGGAGAACTTGCGTTGATTATCTGGACGAGTTAGCAAAATCACGCATTCAAGTTTCCCGACTTGGGTTGTGCCGACCACGTGCCAGTGAATGCACTTGGAGGGGGGTAGTCTGGCTCAGACACGGTGAAACTTTGACCATGTGTCCAACCGCCCGCATTCCACCGAGGGAGCTCACCGAGAGGCACTGAAAACCGTCATCATCAGGATTCCAGGCATTTGCACTGTCTTTTCTTTTGTTAGCATAATGTTCCAGGAGTGTGTCAAAGTAGGAAACGAATGCATAGACTCTTACACGAGAGACCAGAACCATCTGCGTAGCCGTTTTGACCACAGATGATGGCATCGTAGCCGTTTGTGGCCGCTGATGAGGACGAGGCTGAGGAGGATGATGACGACTTCTCAGACGCGTTGACACCAGAGAGCAGAGCAAGGGTGGCTGCAAGAGTTACTGCAGACATGGATGACATTATCGTGGACCACTCTAGGCCTGGCAGGGCAATTTTAGGGAGAGTAATGTTTGGTGTGGGTGAGGTGCCTGATGACCTGGAAGAGATGGAGAAGCTGGGTGAGATTTGTTCCGGATCAAGCAGGCGAGAAGTGCCCGTAGAAGACTGCCAAAAAAAAACAGGAAAAAGTAATGCGGCAGTGACTGGCAGCTCCCTTCGCTGCATAACGCTAAGCGTGTGTAGACAGCTAGAAAACGTTTTGTGGAGCTACAGACAGTCATGGGTAATCCAATAGGGATCGAGAGTTGCAGCGGGCGTGTGAATATCCTACCAAGCTGCTTGTTTGCATATCTGCCACATATGCTGGCACGCAATGAGCCGCATAGAAAGCCTCGTGTTATCAAGATTCTACGAAATGTTGGCAATCGCTCACATTTGGTTTTGTTCCTGCCAGGCACACGGATAATCTAGCGCTCCATATGCACCCCCGAACTGCAGCAGTACTACTTTGACATCCGAAAATTGGGGCTGAGATAAGGTTGTGTGACACGGTCGTTCTCGGGCAAGATGTTGGACTGACGTTGCCTGATTTACCGTGAATACCCCAAGATGTTCGCCTACTTGATTTATTAGCCTGCAGGCATGGCTAACGAAGTGCGCCACCGATACCAGCAGCGCCTAGTTGCTTCTTCGCCCTCTTTGTTCCGTACCATGCCCTAGAAGGCGTGGTCGGGATGATATCTTCGAGAATGTGAGCCCCCCGATATACGTCATAAATACATACACTAGACTACCGTGAGCCAGGTCGGCCGAATGCCCATGTGGCTTTTCGGATCCAATAGAGCGTTTCTCCTTACGCCACAAGTGACACTCCCAAGGAGAAAAAGGAAAAGCCACACGAGATTGCCATTCCATGTCAGAACCTTTTTGTCTTTCTTCACTGATTTCTTTCCCCAATGACCGCTGCCGCGGGTCCGGCCCCGATCAGCCACAGTCAGCTATACCATCGTTCTGTTTGACGGAACACACCTTTCACTTCCACTGGGATGCCAGGTGATCCCTCATGTGTCTGGTATTTCTGAATGGCTGAGTTTGAGATGAAAGGGTATGTTGGCTGACGCGGAGCCAGTTTGGCCCGAATGAGCACAACAGATGTTCCATTCTGAGCTAGAGCTGCATGCCTTGCGACAACTGCTGTGAGCAGAATCGAATCGGGAAGACATTTGGACGTTGAGAATCAGTCCAAGGCGCTATGCACGGGTTGAGGATCGAGATATGATATGCAGAACTGGCCACACGCCCCGTTCGGTTCGAGTGTGGACATGCCCGTTTATCTGGAAATTGGGCCTTCATCGGACCTCCACCTAGCTGCTTAGCAAATTTGCCTCCATCATGGCTCACATCTCGCCCCATCAGACAAAGGTGTCTCAGAGCTGAATCCGGGATCTGTGCATTGCCCCCGTCACATAGTTTGACCTGTCACAACGTCCGACGGACTGGACCGGACAGGTAACCTCGAGTCGATGCTGTGATGTTTCCTACCTGTCTAGATGGATCAACAAGGTGGTGCCAAAGCAGGAACATGGTGCCTAAGCGCTGGGCACAACATGGGCACACGACATATCCGGACTCACGATTGTCAGACCACGGACGAGATCTGATAGGGAAAAGATAACCCCCGGATGACGATCTCTGGCACCTCCCTACTTTCCAGGACAGCGTGCCCGCCGAGGACCGAAAGCCCGGTCTAGATTGATTATTGACTCAACAAAACTTGCGACTGGGCTCAAGCCTCATACAGGGACCTGGGCGTCGCGGATCGCGATGGGCCAAGTCAAACAAGATGTTCAAACCGACGACAGGGAGGTCAAGCGGACAAAATGAGCGGTGTCCAGCTGACAGTCCCGATTTGTAGGTATGCGACGGACATGCGCAGGCATCCGGATAACTACATATAACGATGGCACCAGAATTATGATGGGGGACTTCAACTCTTCCGGATCACACTGCACCTATCCAGCGCACTCTCCCTTCTCTGCGGTCGCCCTTCGCAATTCCAGGTCTTTTGTCTGGCGACCAACACAATCAGCCAGCTTGTTTCAGTATCTATCAAATTTCTTGCACGACTTTGTCGATCCTCTTTGCATCATGGCAACTATCCCAGAAGCGATCACCATGCCGCTCCTGTTGCGCGATATGAGCCCAGATTCACTCGTGACCACCAGGTCCTCATCCTCTGACGTCTGGGGATCTGGCGAGGCCACACCGGTGACATCTCCTCCCAGTTCCCGCGGCGAGTCTCCTGAGCGTAAGCCGGATCAACTCGACGGAGTCCCACGGCACACTCGGTCAGAAGCCACCACCATCGTGACGCTTTCCTCGGAGCCCCCAGTCAGGAATATCTGCTTCGTCGGAGCAGGCTTTGTTGGTGCGCACAACACCTAGTTACCTCTCCAATCTCAGTTCGTCCTCTGCTCACACTGCTCCAGGTGGCCCGACGGCAGCCCTCATTGCCTATCACAACCCTTCCATCATCGTCAACGTCGTGGACCTCAACGCCGAGCGCATCGCAGCATGGAACGCGAATCACCTACCTATCCATGAGATAGGTCTGCCCAAGATCGTGCGGATCGCCCGTGATGGCACCAACGAGACCACGATCACGGGGCTCCCAGGCGTGACGGAGTCGTCCGGCCTTCGCCTGCCGGCGCGCGAGCCCAACCTCTTCTTCTCGACCAACGTCACCCCTTGCATCGCAGAGGCAGACATCATCTTCATCTGCGTCAACACACCCACCAAGACCTACGGCGTCGGGGCCGGCGCCAGCGCGGACCTGGGCGCCTTGGAATCGGCGACGAGGACGATCGCGAAAAACGCCAAGAGTGGAGCGGTGATCGTTGAGAAGAGCACAGTCCCTTGTGGAACAGCGCGGATTATTTCGGACATTGTAAGTTTTCCCGAGGGGTCTCACGCCCTGACGCCAGATGTCTCTGCTTTTAGACCCTTCTCCCTTTCTTGCGTCTTTCTTCCCTCGTCACACAAGCACGGGACTTCTCATCCAAGGCATCCCGTGTGGAAGCCAGATGGAATTACCCGTTGCAATGTCTCGGGTACCTCCTTGAAACATACCATCGACCTGCCAAAAGGAGGGGGAGAAGCAGGCAACATCCAGCCGCCTACGCACGTGTCGAAGCTAATGTCAACTGCCTGCCTGCATAGCTCCACCAGTACCGGCCGGAGACGTCCTTCGAGGTGGTCTCGAACCCAGAGTTCCTCGCGGAGGGCTCCGCGGTGGCGAACCTGATGCGGCCCGACCGGATCCTCATCGGCAGCGGCACGGGGCTGGCCGGCCTCCGCGCGGCCTCGGCCCTGCGCGCCGTCTACGCCGCCTGGGTGCCGCCCGAGCGCGTCCTCACCGTCAACACATTCTCGTCCGAGCTGGCCAAGCTGGTCGCCAACACGATGCTGGCCCAGCGCATCAGCAGCGTCAACGCCGTCGGCGCCCTGTGCGAGGAGCTCGGCGCCGACGTCGAGGAGGTCAGCCGCGCCCTGGGCGCCGACTCGCGCCTGGGGCCCAGGTTCCTGCACGCCGGCGTCGGCTTCGGCGGCAGCTGCTTCGAGAAGGACATCCTCAACCTGGCGTACCTGGCCCGCTGCCTCCACCTGCCCGAGGTCGCGACCTACTGGACCAGCGTGCTGGATATCAACAGGTATCAGCGCGAGAGGTTCACCAAGACGGCCATACGCAAGCTTAATGGCACCCTCAGGGGCAAGAAGATTGCCATATTCGGCTTCGCCTTCAAGGACGGCACGAACGACACCCGCAACAGCGTCGCGGTGCACATTATTGCCGAGTTAGCCCTCGAACAGCCGAAAGAGATTGCAGTGTTCGACCCTGGCTGCGCGCCAGACGAGGTCGAGGAGGAAATTCGAAGCTTCATCAAGGACGAGGCGATGATGACCCGCATCAAGATCGTCTCTGGCTGGACGGACGCCGTCGAGGGGGCTTCCGCTGTCTGCATACTCACCCAGTGGCAGCAATTCCGCGGCACCGCGGCCGTGGCCTCGAACAAGCTTACAGTTTCATCACCCAACAAGCTTTCCAACCTGTCCTCGGACAGCGAGAAAGAGCTCAGTGAGATGGACATCATCGAGCTTGAGGATCTCGTGCCCAAAACAACTACTTCCGACTCCGAGGATCCATTACAAAGACTCATGCCCCGAGGGTCCTGTGAAGCTGGCTGCAGGGAATGCCAGAGGAACTCTACGCTGTCCGGGGACAAGGACGTCGTGGACTGGGAGACGGTGGCAACTCTAATGGAGAAGCACAGCTGGGTGTTTGACGGCAGGAACGTGGTGGACAGCATTTACCTAAAGTCTCTTGGCTTCAAAGTTCACAGCATTGGAAAGGGACTCTGATGGCCTAATAGTCACATCGAGCAACTACATACAATTCTTCGCGTCTAGATCGGACTTCTTAGATATCGTCTAATTCAGAAATGGTCAACTATTCTCACAAGAAATACCAGGAACATCATCGAGGTCTCCCTGATGTGATCTGACTGGCCTACTCTTCGCGGTACGCGGTCAAAAAACGTCACAGTTACACAACATACCGCCTGCTGCAACCAAGGTCGCCACCATGTCCTTCGGGCCCGAGCCAATATCCATCTATGTGGGCAAATACCACTAGAAAGGGCTGGGCGTGCAGCACAAAATGTACAACTATTCTCTAGCCACATGAGAGACGCAGGCACAGGTCGCGCCGTCGGAATTCTCGTGTCCATGGCCCTTGGATATGCAGTTCAACCACACCAATGACCCCCACGATCATCAAACGCCCGGCAGTCACTCAGCCCTATTGCTACATCCCCATTCCCCACTCCCACCTCAATTTAAATCGCAAGCAGACTCGCGGCAAGTCCAGCAAATCACAGCCCTAGCATATATCAAGCACCCAGCCTGGCACGCACCGCATATCGCACCGCATAACCTAGCCTACCATCCTGGACTTCCCGGAGCATACAGGGTCAATAGCCTGAGAAAACAACCCTAAGCAATCCATCCCGCATATACGCATGCACTCCTTCGGCGAGCATGGATGCATTTCTGCAATCTTCTGGGGCTAAGACCTTCCCAGGCTCAGCCCGTACTTGTATCGTTAACATTGCCGGCTGCCACTCTCCCAGTTATGTTGTGCACGCCCACACAGCATCACCCGAATAACCCCGGGGGAAAGGAGACAATTCTAGCCCACGGTTGGCGCCGACGCCATGTAGAGCGAACTAACGCGGGCACGCAAATGGGAACGACTCCCGAGGAGTACTGCTGGTTCCGTGTAGAGTCGTCAGATGTGGCGGCGGCTGTGATACCATAGAGCACCACACAGCCCGCATAGCGGCCTGACTCTAGTACCCCCGAACGTCGCCGCTTGACCGGACTGGCGCACACTCCTTGGGCACAGTACACAAATCTTTTAAAAGAATCTGCTGTCCCCTGTCAGCCTCAATATCCGGGGTCGAGTCCTGTGGGACAACCTTCTATAGGACAGCCTCTGGTGTAACATTTGAAGCTCCTGGCTCCTGGTGGGGCACCTTGTGGGAGACAGCTTCACAGCATGCATGTAGGTCTGATACAGACTTTCAAAGAGATGATGTCCAATTGCTACTGCCTCTCGATGAAACTACTCGAGAAGACTGATACCCTAACTCAACCAGGCCCCTTTTTTTTCAGGGAGATGTGTACTGCAAGAGACATGAAGAAAAACAAGAACGTACAGAAAACAACAGGTATTCATTCCCCCAATCGCATGTCCGTTCCCAAAAAAGAAAAGGAACTTATGTAGAACTGCCCCGCCGCCCGTACTACACTGATCGTGTCCGCCAGCCAGCCACACGGGCGCACATACACCAAAGTCCGGCCCGCTACCCTCCCGCGCCGTGGTGAAACGCAATCTAGGTAACGCTACGAAAATCAAGCCGCACAGGAAAGTCCAGGTCCAAGGGGGTGGACAGAGAGGAAGAGGTATGCGTGGTCCCTTCTCTAACCCTTGACGATCTTGCAGACCAGATCCGTGCCGTCGACGGAGTCGCCCTCGCGGACCTGGAGCGACGACACCTTGCCGTTGTGGGGCGCGGAGATGACCATTTCCTAGTAAGTATGTTAGAACCGGTCTCATTATTCGGAAAAGGTAAGTGTTGTTTTTGTGTGAGTGGAACTCTTGAGAAAACTTACCATCTTCATGGCGCTGAGAACAGCAAGAGGGTCTCCCTTCTTGACCTCGGTGCCCTCGTGGACGCGGAGCTCCACCAGGACGCCGGCCATAGGGGCGCCGACCTGGCTGGTGTCGGTGGGGTCGGCCTTGGGGCGGCTGACGTTGTCGACGCTGGCCTTCTTGTCGTCGACGGTGACCTGCCTGACCTCGCCGTTCATCTCGTAGAACACCTCTCGCTGTCCCGTGTGCTCCGTCAGGGGCCCGATGGCGAGCAGCTTCAGGATGAGCACCTTGCCCTTCTCGAGCTCGACGTGGAACTCCTCGCCGATCTCCGGCTTGGTGAGGAAGTACTTGGTCGGGAGGACCGAGAGGTCGCCGAACTTGAGGGTGAAGTCCTTGTAGTCCTCGAAGACCTTGGGGTACATGACATACGACGCGACGTCGCATTCGGTGACGCCAGCGCCGTACTTCTTCGCGAGATCGCGCCTGACCTTGGTGAAGTCGACAGGTTCGAGGAACAGACCGGGGCGCTGGTCGAGCTTCCTGCGTCCACGAAGTGCATCCGTGCGGAGTGGCTCGGGGAAGCCACCGTAAGGCTGCCCCATCAAGCCCTCGAGGAACTCAAGTACCGAGCCGGGGAAGTCGAGCTCCTTGGCCCGCGCCTTGACATCCTCTTCGGACAGCTTGTTGGACACCATGAACTGGGCGAGGTCACCGACGACCTTGGAAGTAGGTGTGACCTTGACAATGTCGCCGAGGAGGTCGTTGGCTTGCTCGTAGGCCTTCTTCGTCTCGAGCCATTGGGAGCCCAGGCCCAGCTGTTGCGCCTGGAACATCATATTGGTGAGCTGGCCACCTGGGATTTCGTGCTCGTACACCTCGGGGTCGGGTCCTGCAAGATGAGCCTCAAACGGCGAGTACAGCAGGCGAAGCTGGGACCAGTATGTGTCCAGGGCACGGACGTGGTGGACGTTCAGGCCGGGGTCGAGGTTGGTTCCCTCGAGGGAGGCGAGCAGAGCGTTGATGCTGGGCTGCGATGTCATACCAGACATGCTGTCACTGCACGCGTCAACGGCATCAGCGCCGTACTCGGCGCAAGCGACCATGGAGGTGACACCAGTACCGGCCGAGTCGTGCGTGTGCACGTGAATGGGCAGGTCAGGGTACTTCTTGCGAATCGCGCCGATCAGCAGCTTCGCGGCATGGGGCTTGAGCACACCAGCCATATCCTTCACGCCGAGGACGTGGATGTCGAGCTTCACGAGCTTGTCAACCAGGTCGAGGTAGTACTCCAGGTTGTACTTCTTCTTGGGGTTGAGCATGTCTCCGGAGTAGCACACAGTACCCTCAACGACACCACCGGCCTTGTGGACAGCCTTGATACCAACCTCGAGCTGGTCAATGTCGTTCAGAGCATCGAAGACACGGAAGATGTCAACACCGTTCTTCTTGGCCTGGTCGACGAAGTGGTCAATGGCGTTATCGGGCAGCGAGGAGTATGCCACACCATTGGCGCCTCGGAGAAGCATCTGGAAGGGGATGTTGGGGATAAGCTTGCGCATCTTCCGCAGCCTGTCCCAGGGGTCCTCGTAGAGGAACCGCATGGCGACGTCGAAGGTCGCTCCACCCCAGCACTCCAAACTGTACAGGTTTGCCAGGGCATGGCTCGTCTCCTTGGCGATATTGCACAGGTCGACAGTCCGGACACGGGTGGCCAGCAGAGACTGGTGGGCATCTCTCCATGTGGTGTCCATCAGCAAAGTGCCCTTGTATTCACGGACAGCCTTTGCGAAGGCCGCAGGACCTTGCTCCAGGATAATGTTCCGCCAGCCCTTGGTTGAGGGCTTGCTGACATCGAGCTTGTGGCCGGCGTCATCGAGGAGTTCAGGAATGATGATCTCGCCCTTGAACTTGGGGTCGCCGACCTGACCCTTGATGCTGCTACCGTTGACTGTGAGGTCACCCAGATATGCAAGCAGCTTCTGGGCACGGTTCTGAGAGCCGATGAGGTCAAAGAGTGACGGTGTGTCATCGATGAAGGTGGTATAGCAGGTGCCGGCGATGAACGCCTCATGCACCATTAGAGAGGCCAGGAAGGGGATGTTCGTCTCTGCTATGCGTTAGTCACTCACTCCGGAGAAATACGGCCAAGAAAAGTGTTTAAAACGTACTGACGCCCCTGATGCGAAATTCTACTAGCGCCCTAAGAACCTTGCGACGAGCAATTTCGTATGTGGAGCCATGGCACTGGGGGGTTTAGAAGTCAGTTTTCTTGTAGCAAGTAAGACGTAAGAGGGCGTATGGCTTCAACCCTCATTGATGAGACATTAACTTACGGTCATTTTTGTGAGCATAGAATCGTAGTAAGGAGTGATGACAGCACCAGCGAAACCGTTGCCACCATCCAGACGGACACCATTGCCACCAGCACTGCGATAGACCTCAATGCGGCCGGTATCAGGCTGGAAGCCCTTGGACGGGTCCTCGGTGGTGATACGGCACTGGATGGCGAAACCCCGGGTGGAGATGCGGTCCTGGGTGAGGCCGAGCTGGGCGAGGGTCGCGCCGGCTGCGATCTGGATCTGGGCGGCGACGATGTCGATGCCGGTGATCTCCTCGGTGATGGTGTGCTCGACCTGGATGCGGGGGTTGATCTCGATGAAGTAGTACCTGTTCTGCTGGTCGACGAGGAACTCTGCAGTTCCGGCGTTGCGATAGCCGACCGACTTGGCGAGGCGGACGGCGTCGTTGAGCATGGAGTCGCGGACCTCGGTGGGCAGGTCCTTGGCCGGTGCGATCTCGACGACCTTCTGGTGCCGCCTCTGGACGGAGCAGTCACGCTCATACAGGTGCACGATGTTGCCATGGTTGTCACCAAGAAGCTGGACCTCGATGTGCTTGGGCTTGTCGAGGAAGCGCTCGACGAAGACGGTGCCGTTGCCGAAGGCGGACTTTGCCTCGGACGTGGCGCGCTCGAAGTTCTCCTTCAGGGATTCCTGGTCGCGGACCACACGCATGCCACGGCCACCACCACCGTAGGCGGCCTTGATGATGATGGGGAAGCCATATTGGTCGGTGAAGCTCTTGACCTCCTCGAATCTCTCCACTGCACCCTCTGTTCCGGGGACGACGGGCACGTTTGCCTTGATGGCGATCTTTCGGGCAGAGACCTTGTCGCCGAGGGAATCGATGACCTCGGCCGTAGGTCCGACGAACTGTTTCGGACGCAGAGAGGTCAGCTCGGTGCCAATTGCCGCGAGGGAGAGGTAACCTCGGCTAGAGGCGGAAATGCAAGGCCATGTGGAACGGGGCCAGGGGATGGAGAAACTTACGATAAGGCCAGCCTTCTCGACATTCTTCGCGAATTCGGCATTCTCAGACAAGAACCCGTAACCTTCCGCCCCGTCAGTGTCATGTTTTTCACGTGAGGCCCGGCGAGATGTCGGGATGCAGAAGTGTCGGTAATAGGAAACTCACCAGGGTGGATCATCTGGGCGCCATGCTCAAGTGCGATCTTGATAATCTCGTCGCCTGCGAGATAAGCGCCCACAGGGGTGTACTGCCCGCGCTTGCCGATGACGTAGGCCTCGTCGGCCTCTGTTCAACAGAACCACATGTTAGAGATTTGTCCACGATGGCTTCGGCTCGGAGAGGGGTAGAGGGGTCGGGCCAGTAGGGCCAATGCTGCATACTTTGCCTGTGCATGCTGAGACGGTCCTCATAACTGCGAGAGTCAGTACTCTGGGTCCCAATTGGCGCTATCGCTGCAGCTGCTGCGGTCGGGTTGCAGGGTGTGTGCAGCTTACCTGAAGACAGCAATGGTGTGCAACGAAAGCTCGTGAGCCTGCAAAATCAGGTCAGCACAAACCAATTGCTTCGGGGTTCAGGAATGTGCTCACTGTTCTGAAGATCTACAAAGCCGGGGAAGGCATATTGTCAGCATCATGTTCTCTGTTCATCTCTCACCGCGGCCATGGTTCCCGGGTCTGGCGCCCCGGTCTGGCCCTCTGCTTCTCTCGGCTTGGGACCTACACGAATAGCTGCAGATAGTGTCAGTAAAATGTGCACAACGACTCACACCGGTTGCAAGGTCACAGTAGAGGGGGCCAAGACTTACGAATCTCTCCACGGTTCGCAACTGTAATCAACAAAAAAGCAACGTCAGCTATCTGTTGTACCATCCAACCGCATGGCGCGGTGCTTCCCAAGCCGTCGGACTTTCGACTCGGACATCTCGCTCCAGTCCAGGCCAAGATCCGACGGCGAGCTGGTAGTTGACTCACCCAAGATCTTGCTCAGTTGCATTATAGTAGAGTTGGCACGAATGCGGTGGATGGACTGGGCCTGCTTGGGGGCCTCGCCCTCCTCGAAGACCTCCTCCACCACATAGTCGTTGCTCGTCGCGGCCGCCATTGTGTGGGCTTGAGGGGCGGGGTATGTGTCTGGGTTAGGATGGTTCAGGCGACCGAGCGAGGAATCTCAAGAGGAATCTCGAGAGCACGGTGGGAGCGCGGCCTTTGGTCTGGTACTTGTACTTCGCAGATGACTCCTTGTTGTTGTGGGCTCAGAGCTCTGGAATGGCGGGGCTATGGCTATCAGCGCGACAGCAACAGCGGGGCCAGCGGACAGAGGGGAGCTCGGAGCTTCCCAGGTATGGCGGGCGGGCACGCTTGGTTTCGCTTGGTGACTCCGACTTTGTTGGTATAGGGTATTTTCTTTCTAGGAAACAACAACGGTAGGCTAAAAAATTGGAGGGTATGAGGGAAGAAATAGATGAGCAAGGCCCTGCCTCCGACAGCGGTCAGTATTTTTAGTCCTGGAGCTAGCCTCTGGACAATTTGCGTGGGGTGCTTGTGAAGTATGGGAGTTCGCTTGGTCTAATAGGAGGGTACGAAATAGCTGGAACTCGGGGGGGCTTATCCTTTTAGCTCTGATCTGGACTGCTCGGGCGCTGTCTGGGATGGCTGGAGGGGACCTGGATGGAAGCAGGATGAGGGGTTTTGTTGTTCACATGGTTCAGCCCAAGCTATCTCGTTCGGACCCGGTACGACTTAGCTGTGACTAGCTGTGTCATCGCCATGACCGTCCACCCTTTCTCTGGCTTCTCTCCCTCCCACTGCCTGGAACACTCAGATGGGACTGATTACATCAAGAAGTCTTGGACTGCCCAACTTGAATCCGTCAGCGTTCCTGACCCCGGGTTCACAAGCCCCAGCCGGCCCTCTGTATGGCCTGTGTGCTCACATGTTCACACGGTTCGAGAAGTTGCAGCATGTTCGAGGCACAGGCATCATCAGAGGTCAAAAATAGATGGGATGAGAAAGAATGCCTTTCTATCACCCCAACCCCATCCACCATCATCCATCCTGTGAAGATCTCCCGACACAAATCTGCCCCGGCTGCCAACCCATGAGCATGCAGACCTGAAGCTGTTTCCCATCAGAGCTTATCCTACCATGATCCCTCCACCGCCAAGCTCACTCGTGCGCCTCAATTACGCAGTACCACTGCTTGAGTCTCAACCTGCAGCTCTTGGCTGTGAGACCCTGATGGATCGAAACGGCCTCGTCGAACTGGAATTGTTCCGGAGCCCATGCCGACCTCGACTCAAGCTGGCCCTCCACCCCTAATGCCTGGGAGATCTGGCATGTTGGACAGGGTGATGTGCCAGGAAGCTTGCATCATCAATCCCAGCTCACCAGAGCCCGCTTCAACAAAACACACCCCACCTTGGGTATTGACATGTGCTGTTGCAGATGGATCTTTTTTTGACTCAACCTAGGCGGTGGAACCCCACGCAGGGCCACCGGGAGCTCTGCCCAGGTCCGAGACCCTGCTGCCGCTCCCTGCCAGAAGGGGAAACGAGCTCAAAGGCAGGCGAGAGCTTCGTCCAACCACAGCGCCATGGTAGCCTCTGAGCTGACCGAGGGGTAAATCGGCATGCATGCATCCATCCACCCCTCAGCGTCACCGTTCGTCCTGTTGGTGGCCGGCCCTCTTTACACCTATTTGTGGAATCTATGGTAGCATTTTGTCCTTACACCGGAAGCCCACTATAACAGACATCTCCATCACTATAATGCTACCATATGTCATCTGAGAGAGCCTAAGCCCGCATAAATTCCCAAGGATAGCAAAAGTGAGGCACTCCTCGCACAGATGAATAGCGCATGGTACAGTGCAACCACCAGACATGGCGGTCTGCATCTTGTCAACCTCCTGGCTGCCGTGTCCTGATACAAGCTCGACCCCTGACCTCGAACTACCGCGAGCTTGGCTCTGGGACCGTTTCGCAAGGCAAAACAGCCAAACAATGATACCAAATATAAAAAAATTGGACTATCTCTGGGTTGATAATTATGGTGCTGTGCCAAAGCTTCCCTGGAATTGTCTAGACTCGTGCTGCAGCTGCAGCCAGAAACGCGGCATTTTGTCACCCTCGCTCGCTTCGCCTCGTTTCCTTGGGGGGTCGGTGGCTGGCATCGTCCGACCCCCGATCTGCGATGGGCATGACCCCAAGCACCAAAGGCAAAGCAACATAGTCTAGCGATGATTCAGGATTGGCCCGCGTGTATGTGTCATTCCTGTTCGTGGATCTTTTTCCCCTGTACTTTTCCTTTGGTTTTTTTTTTTTCTTCATGTCCTCATGGCCCCCCATTTCAGATTATTTCCTCGCCCCGGCCGACCTCGGCAGCAGCAACGGACGAGCGGGTAAGGCTGATGAGGTGATGGATGGGTAACAGCCCGCTGAACCGGGCGATGCAATGAGGTGTTTTCCGTCTTTCCTCGGCTTTGCATGGCATGTCCAAATGTGTCAATTTTTTGTTTTTTCTTCGTGTCATCAGGCCAAGCCTTGCATCATCTCGGCCACTAGAATCGAATATCATGGGCCCCGGGCAATACAAGATCTGTTGTCTTTTTTTGCTCGGTGAAACTCTAACAACGGGGACCGCTTCTAAACACCAATATGGAGCCCACATCTCCCCCGTCCCCTCCTCGGCCATGACTCTTTCTTATCTCTGGGAAATCCCTCGTCCCCGTGGCTGGCTTGGGTTGTATGTGTGTGTCAACTATATCCCCGAGACCAGATCAGACAGCCAGTCAAAACACATGAGGCCCCTTCCCACCCATGGACAGCTCCTCGCCTCTCTCTCGCAACGGCACGATCCGTGAATCCCGGTCCGCCAAAGGGGGAAAGAGTATCGCATTTATACCGTATTATGCGAGGAGGCAGGGTACCACGGAGGGGCTGATATGCGTTGCGCGTCTGCTTCAGGAAGTCATCCCATCACCCGGGGCGGCTGAGAAAAACACAAATCTTGGGATGACTTGCATACTGCCGCGATACGCTCTTGGCTGGGCGACGAATACCCGTCCTCTACATAGTCTATAGACTATACTATGCCGTCTGGACTGCAAAAATGGCTGGCCTGGCTGACCCAGCCAATCGATCCGCGGGCTAAGCGTTCGATGCATTCGGTATCCGAACACGGCCACAAATCCACTCCGCAGTCCAGCCGCCTACGTACGCGCGGACCACAAGAAGTGTGTGATCTACGATATTTTGCCAAAAAAGATAATGAGACAGCGGAGGGCCACAAGGCGCTCTGACTGTCCAGCCAAGACGTTACGCTTGTTTGAACATTATCAAGCAGCAAACAACGCCAAGTGGCCAAGAGGCCGAGCATTCCACCGCACGAGATTCCGCCAAAGAAACGCACACACTGTGTGCTCTGGAATTTGCTTGCGTGCTCCTGATATGCTCGTCGGCAATATCTAGAAGAAGCGCGGTAGTATCGACATACTTCAACCCCGTCTTGCCCAGTCGCCTCCACAAAAGGGTGTGCCTTCAAAAGAGGCAAGTTCCGCGGTCCTCTATCACGAACGCCCATCGCCGCCTCTGAATAATGATTCCTCCGTGCCACTCCACCAATTCCTACCCGCCTGCACTGCGTCACGGCAGGTCCCTTCGTCCGTCAAGCTTGGCCGGCGGTCGTCCGCGCCGGGAATTCCAAGACAGCCTCCATCTAACACTGCAGCAACTCCTAATCTCCGGCGTCACACAGCAAGGGTTTACTTGCTGACGGCGGCCTCAGCCTTCTGGGCGCCCTCCTTGATGCCCTCCTTTGCCTTCTCCAGGACCAGCTCGCCCGAGGAGATGGCCTTCTCCCGGCCGCCCCACTTGTGCCAGTCCAGGAACCGGTAGGCCTGCGTCAGCTGGGAGCCCTCGTTGATGAAGTGGCAGGCGAAGAGGAGGTAGTTCTGCGGGGTCACGGCCATGGAGTACCGCATGAATGTCGCGGAGTAGATACAGAGGGCGAAGGTCATGGGGCCGGAGATGCTGTGAAGTAGGGTGTTGTCAGCGATTGCTATCCTCTGGTCTGCAGAGTGTCGCCTTGCGTAGAGTTCCAAGCAAAAGGCCAGCTGGGAAGGTAAGAACGTACAGCTCAGGGCTCTTGTATGTGTCCATCACGGCGGCGATGGGAATACCGAAGTTCGACACCGGGCCCCAGAAATCTGCACATCGAAGGTATGTCAGTCAGTGGTTCGCCAGGAAGTAATTGCGCGGTCAAGAAATAACTGCGGCCTTTCCCCAGCTCCGGATGTTGCGAACCACGACCGCAGCGCCGGCCTGTGCCCGCGGCAACGTGCTTCGCTTCCCGATCGCTGAGGGAAGCAACATGATGTTTTCCCCATGCCACAGGTAGACTGCCTCTTCTCGTTGCACGCCCAGCGCAGGCGATTGTCCAATCTCTCAAACATCGCCAAGTGTAGAGTGTTGGGTGTCATCCGGAGATACCGGGGGGATTGTCCGATGACGGCACCCGAATAGGTTGGGGACAAGAGGAAATCTTTCGCCTCACGTACGTGTTGAGCAGATGTAGTCGGTGTACTTGTTGGAGCGAATCTTCGCGTTGATCGCTTTTACGAAGGCGGCCATCTTGACGGTGGGGGTTGATGCTGTCAATTGAGCCCGGTGGCAGCAGCAGGAGGGAATGACGGAGGTGGTGTTGTTGAGAGGGTTTGGCTGCGAAAATGATGTTGGATTTGGAAATTTGGCGGGCGCGCTATCGGGGCGATTACCGGGGTTGGAATGCTCTGACTGCAAGCTGAGCGAGTGCTGCAGGGTCTTGGCGGCCCAGTCAACCAAATCAGCTCTTCTCGGATTCCAATTGGAGCTCCTCTCAGCTTCACCCCTGTTCTCGAGGTTGCCTGCTGTGGGCATCACGTGTAGTCTCGGTGTTTCCATATCAAAGATGCAGGACAACATTACTGTTACGGATGCAAGTGGACATGGTTCAATGAATTCCAGCCGGCAAACATTCTGAGGTCTTGCAATTGAGCGATTTGTTCCATCCAGCAATGCATTGATATCCATCTATGCTATGGTACAGAGGACTGCCGAATCCTGACTTTCAATTTTGGGAGACCTCTGGAACGCCCTTGATATTTCCTCAAATTTCAGACCGGTGAAGCCCCGCGGCGGCAGGCATGTTTTTCTCGGGGGTATTATCGTGATTATCGTCGCGAAGGAGGGTTGAAGCCAGGGGGAGGTTGGCTGCCAGGAGCACCAGGGAAGCCAGGAGGGAACTGACCACCTGGGGCCCCAGGGAACCCAGCAGGGAAGCCACCAGGGGGTCCGGGGAAACCTGGGGGTGCGCCAGCTTGGTGATGGTTAGCAGAACTCTTTGAGGCGCGCGGACGAGTGTTGTACTTACGACCTCCACGTCCAGGGAATCCGGGCGGTGCGCCGGGGAAACCACCGAAGGCCGGGGGCGGCACACCTCCGCCAACGCCGGGAGCAGGACCCTATGGTATTGTTAGCACACGAAGAACGTCCTCCAGAAAGGGTGGTACTTACAGCAAGAGCAACAGGAGGAGCGGCTCCTCGTCCAGCTGGTCGCGCGACGCCTGGTCCTGACTGCAGGGTCGAAGAGATTCCGCCCGTTGTGGACTTGCCCAGCCGCGTGCTGGGGTCGGCCGGGGGTGGCGATTCAACCGACAAGGAGACAATGTGTGCTCCGCGCACGATCGTCAGACCGAGTGTTCGCTTCTCCTCCTGCACGACGGATTGCGCCGCGCCGGAGGCTGCGCCGGGAGCGGCAGGCTTGTTCTGCTTCTTGATGCGACGGAACTCTTCGGTATCGGCGAGGACGACGTTCATGTGCTGTGAAGGCATCATCAGTAAGGTGGCCACGGTACGAGCTGGCTCAGAGGGTCCACGTACTTTGTCAAAGGCCAGCATCTGCCCGGTCATCTGGCGGCCATCGTTCAGAGTGACTCGCATCCGGTAGTTGATCTAGAAGGCAAGCATCAGTGTCTGCATCGCACATCGGGGGAGGCTGGTCGCATAATGGCATCGATGATCGGGGTTCGTGTATGGGTATTGTACGTACGTAGCCGGCCTGCGAGATCACTTCGTGTTAGCCTGTTGATGTCAACCTCGAGATACAAATGTGACGTTTCGGAGGTCAGCACTCACCATCTTGCCCTGCTTGTTGGTCGCCATCTTTGCGACAAGATGCTACAGGGTAGCTTCTTCTGGTTCTCAAAAATTGGCAACTTGTAGCCGAAGTCGGGGGTATGACTTCTCGTGTCGCGGTCTCGAAGAGCTTCGTGTCAAAGCTTCCAAGTCCAGCAGACGGCGTGTTGATGCCTCCCAGGTCGAATTTGAGCGCGGCTACGTGCCTGCTAGACGAGAAGGCTGCCGAGCAAGCTCGGGCCACCAAAAACTCCCAGGTGCAGAAAGGCGGCTAGTCCACCCTTGGACTAGCGTGGTGCTCAGGGCTCCACCGCACACTTTGCGGACTTTTCTCATTTACTCCATCTTTTTTCGCATTCTAAACCTCCTTCGTAACTAACCGACAGCATCAACCCATCGCCTTCGTCAAGCCCCTTCATCAGGATCGCCGACGACAAACAGCCAAAATGGTAAGTACGATAGTCTGGTGTCCATCATCTGAGGCGCTCAATCACTAACCACCATGGCTGCAGTCTGAGAAGGCCCAAAACCCCATGCGGGAGCTCCGCATCCAGAAGCTCGTCCTCAACATCTCCGTCGGCGAGTCTGGTGACAGACTGACCCGTGCCGCCAAGGTGCTTGAGCAGCTGTCTGGTCAAACTCCTGTCTACAGTACGTCTCACTCATATCCTCCGATTGCACGGTTGGTGCCCATTGGATTTCCAACCTAACAAATCCCCCTTCCAGGCAAGGCCCGTTACACCGTCCGTACCTTCGGTATCCGTCGTAACGAAAAGATCTCGGTCCACGTCACCGTCCGTGGCCCCAAGGCCGAGGAGATTCTCGAGCGTGGCCTCAAGGTCAAGGAGTACGAGCTGCGCAAGCGCAACTTCAGCGAGACCGGCAACTTCGGCTTCGGTATCAGCGAGCACATCGATCTCGGAATCAAGTACGACCCCGGTATCGGTATCTACGGCATGGACTTCTACTGCTGCATGACCCGCCCTGGTGAGCGTGTCGTCCGCCGCCGCCGCGCCAAGGGCAGAATCGGTGCCTCCCACCGCATCACCCGTGACGACACCATCAAGTGGTTCAAGCAGCGCTTCGATGCCATTGTCCGATAAGTGGACAGGCCTCGTCGGGGGACCAACAACAAGAGAATATTCAATAAAAAGGCGTTTCTGAGGGCTTTCATATGGGTTGCGGCAAGGGACGGTTCGCAAAGGTTCTGATCAAAGGGTTTTCATGGACATGTAGCTCCATCTGACGACCATCAATCGTCACTCTAGCTCGCTCTGAAATCTATCAGTCGAGCTGCGGCCTCAGAGTCCGAACGGCTACCATACCGTCTTCCACATCTGCTGTGATTCTTGTTGATACAGAGTTATTATGGTGCTAACTTGACATTCTGACAAATCCGGTCGATAAACGGGATGTTCCGCTGCAAGCCTCTCGCTTCGGTCGAAACATCCTGCCCTCTACTAAGCTCCATGTACAAATCGTAGACTGATTAGTCTTGGGGTAGACCGAAGGCTAAGATCTTGCGGACTCCTGCCTTCAACGGCCTCCGCGTTGCATCTGCGCCCTTTTCTCCTTCCGGTATTGCTTCATGTCCTCCGGGCGGCCGAGGTAAGAGTAGTACCATGTAGGCTGACCGTGAGGGACCCTACAACCGTGGTCGTACTGGAACTTCCGGGCATGGTTCCAGTAGTCGACATCCTGGCACCCAAACTTGGTCTTAATTAGACAATCTAGACACAGGCCGGCGAAGGAGTCGTCCACCCTGACAGGCTGCCGCCACCGCTTGTTGTTGATCCAGGTTTTCTTGTCGTCTAGGAGCGTCCTGACCAGGCTCTTCACCTTGCGGTCGAAGGCGGCCTTGACAGCAGCGTTGATACAGACGCTGCAGCGCTTGTCTTCCGTGGCACTCTGCGTGGCGGGCATCTTGGCACGGGCGGCGGTGCGGTCGGGCACGTTGTGAAGTTTATCGTAGTTGATGTAATCAAATGTAACGGCCAGGATGGTCAGGAGGGAGTGGACGGAGTGGTCTTCCATTGCTTCCCTCACCGGCCAGCAACCCGTGGCATTCAAAGCCTTGTAGTAAGCCGCTGACTTCAGTTTGGGACACCAGCTGGGATCCTCGCACTGCTTTGACGTGCCACCGTCACCGCGAGGGAGGCCATCTTTCCGCTCGTTATAGGGCAGTGCATCCTCGATCTTGCCGATCATGTTGGCTCGAGCTGCCGCAAGCTTGCCTGTATGCTTCGGGTCAGCACTTACATGTCTATCGTGTTGGGTGGTCCTGGTCGTGGTTCAAGGCTAGGAGCTCTGTCTCAAGGGACACCGCTCAAGGAAGAAACGAGAGGAGGCCCAAGGTCATGCTTTGGCAAGAGGTAGTCATGGGGACGTACCAAGCAATGGGTGTTCAGTATCGATCATATTCTTCCCACCTTTGTCAGGACCCTCCGGCATTTTCGCGTTCATGGACGAAGCCTGTTTGCTGTTGGTGTGGAGAAAGCAGTCGTGCGTAACCGACATGAAAGTCTGGGCGTCGCCGATGTAGAATGCGGGCATGACGAGTTTCATCAAGTACTCGGCATCCTTCCCCCGGAAACCCTCACCATTTTGAGCCCACCAGCGACGGAACCACTGTCGCATCCTGACGGTAAGCTGTCCAGGCTCACGTGTCTCGGTGTCGTCGTCAGCTACCTCCGCTTGTCGGACGTACTTCTCGTGAAAGCTGGCGATGGACCACACATCCTTGACTTCGGCCTCGAACTCATCGAAGAACTCGTCTACCTCATCGTCCTCGTAATGCAGAAGCTTCATCATGAAATCAAAGACTTTTGGGGACCAGCCGTGCAGGACGACCTCGCCGCTTGCGTTGGCCTCGAACGCGTCAAGTAAGGTCGTGTTCGCAGTGACCACCTCTCTAGTTGCCTGGGCCCAGAAGTCAGGCAGACTGGAAATACGGAAAGTCAATTCGTCTGTCGCCATCTTCTTGGCTTACTGTTCAGGTCAGTCGAGACGATGTCAGCATGGCTTGGCTGGATTGATCTGGTGGCTGGATCGTAATGAAACCTTACAGTGCTTGAAGGGGAGGGGGGGTTGTTTGCCCTGCCAAAAGCGGAGAAGGGCCTCAACTGGTAGATTTGTAGGTTTGTAGGTTCCTTGGTAATTGGCAAGTTGTCAGACTAGGGTTGGTACAGTCCAAAGTTGCAAAACAGAAGGTAGGGATCTGACTCGCTTTAAATCAAATCAATGTGTTGAGAACAGAAAAGAGCAGCTGTTTTTGCATCCATAGGCTTGCTGAGGTCATTGATCGGACAGGAACGCATGACCTCTCAACACAAATGCGTACGATTAGAGTCTGAAAGATTGTTTTCAAGCACAACATTGAAAGGCAAATACCGGCCAGGCCAGACACTGCGAGCCTTCCATAGGCCGCCCCCTTCTTTTACCAATCAGAGAAGATATCAAAAGTTACGAGACTTCACGAAGGTGCCATTTAAAGAGCTCATCTCTCAATTCTGTCTCAGATCTCTCGGGAACCTTCTCATTGAGTTCTTTAGAGCTCCCGTAGTCATTGTAACATGGCCTTCAGATGATAGTTTTTTCAAAGTTCAATTCGAATACCGAAACTATATGGCCCAGGCCTAAGTATACATCGCTTCCTGACTCTGTCCCTTGTGAGTTCCTCACGGAGCTCCAAGAATTTGACTCACCTTCGTTTATGCCTTTCACAGGAAGATCTCAAGAATGTGAACCAAGTAAATGCATCAAACTGGAAAGACTTATAAACATTTGTGGCAACAGACGACTACATCTGGGTGGAGATAACAAAAGTCAGAACTACTAATATGAGGGAGCAGACTTTTAAGAGGTCGTCGTAGCAACTGACTTCATGACAGTATCACATGATTTTGATGTCTACGTTCGATGAAAAGCCATCATGCTAGAAGGGTGACAGTATGATAGTCTAGATTGTAACTGCACCCCATCACCTTCATGATATAGACATAATGAATCCACAGCTAGTTTCAATTCATCTAGCATACAAAGTACAATATTCTCACACTGTCGCCTCCTACCTTTCTGACCCGAAACTGGGCCAAGATGGGTTTCTTTTGAAAACGAAAGGGAGACTGAGACAGTTCCATGATGATCCTCCAAGACACCTATCTACGGATCGTCAACACCATCCTTCATCATTGCTCATCTGTAGCACTCCTCCTGATGACTTCTTATCAAGTCCGATGCTAATACAAAATCGACAACCTCGATGCTCCGCACAGGATACTTGATGTGTTGGGTGGTCAGCCACTTCCCCAGCCTGTCAGGGTAGTCCCATTGATGGTCTGCTTGTTGGCATCGTGACCCACATCTGCATGAACATCGCTTCTCGGGTAGGTATCCACGTCGTCCACCGGTACTGCCCAAGCAAAACCCGAAATCCTGGATGGCACACCTGAGGATTGGTCGAGAAGAGAATTTTTTTTTCTTCTTTGCTTCGCAGGCAGGGGAGTTGACCGCTTGGATCGAACTGAGGACAGTTTTCTGTCCAGATACACGTGGTTGATACTTTTTCGCAAAGTTTGTCCATGCTTCTTTTCCATCAGGTCGAGGGGATACCCAAGTCGACAGGAAACGCAGCGCTTGGCCCGGGTATTTTACAGGTGCATGCAGTCGGGGACTTGATCCCTGCTCGCCGCGCTGATCGCGGCACGGACAACTCAAAATCGACCTCATCTATGCCTCAAGTTCATGGGGAAACATGTGCTTTCTCAATACCAACAGTATCGAGCCGGCATTAGTGCAGCGCAGGTCGAGCCTGAAGATGGGGGCTGGAAGCAAAGACCGGCTTACCCGCGGGATGTCGCGCTCTGCAGCGAAGGCAAGGGAAGATCCACAGGGCGAGCTGACGCGCCTGACGCACGCCACGCCATCGCAAACCCCAAACAAGACAAGCCCACAAACCCACCGACTGTCAGGCAAAGAAGAACTTTTAGAACGCGCGCAGTAGCCTCGAACTTGGTGCACGCCTCCCGACCCCCCCGCGAACCGTTCCCACTGCCTGAATGCACGATCACGACATGGCCCGGAAGTTTCTAGACCTCCCAGGGCGCCGGATCGCTCGCTTGGCCAGGTGCGCCGGCACACCGCCCCATCTCCCCTCTCACGTCGCCGCCCCTGAGGTCACAAAAAGAGGAGAGCCACGTCTGAGCAGGGGCCAGAAAAAGGCCAAACGTCTCGTGGTCAGGCCTCGAGAGAAACTGGAGGACTGCAGAGGTCAGCGAGAAGAGCTGCAGCTGCGAACCCACCCGCGCGGTCAGCATTGGAGCCACGAAAGGGCACCGGCGCGGACGGGCACGATGTCGATACTGCAAGACAGGTAAGGCCGCCCACTCCTCCTGAGGATCCCAGGCCCCATCCGGCATGGCGCCATGTCATCGTGGAACGTGTGGCCCAATGGAATCGAGTGCGGGAGGGCCCGACGAGGGGCCCCGTCGAGTCTCTCTGCTAAAGCACGCGGGTTTGTTTGTTGCGGTGAAGGGTCTTTCGCCTTCTGGTGGGGGCCCAGCCCTCCCGCACCCCGGTCTGCCCTTTGACGACGTCCCCATTCCAGTGAGTGACTCTGAGGGAGTCAGAGATACACCAGGTGCGGAATTTGTGCAATGCGTGGAATGTGCTTTTGTATATCTGTGCCGCGCCTCCTCGAAGTCGAGGAGGGCGGTGGACTCTCCTCTTCTTGTTTTCTGCATGGCTCCAGCGATGATGTATGCATCTGTACTACGTTCCTGAATTCCCGATTGCGACTCCATATCACTGCGCTTGCTTGCTGTTACTAGAAAGGGCAGGATCCTCTTTCTTCCCTAAATTGGCCTGGCCCAAAGAATTGAACTTTAAAACAGAAAAGACCACACCGGTGTTGTCTCCGTCCTGTATCCACCATGTCGAGCTTCATCGCCGTGTGCGTGACCTTCCTGGGTCTCACCCTCATCATCGTCAACGTCGTTGTCTTCCTGCAGATGCTGCTCTCCTTCCCGGCCATGTTGAGCAGCAACTCTCAGGCCTACGTCCAGCAGCAGAGGAAGCTGCACCACATCCCATCGTCACGGGAAGACCTTGACGGACGCTACGCCGACACAGCAGACGCCGAGGGTGTGGACGCCGAGGACGAGCAGGAATGGGAGACGACTGGCAGGTGGACCGACGAGGTCGAGGAGGTCGAGGAAGACGAGGAACAGTACCAGGCCGACGACTGCAGCTCCGAGGTCTGCGTCACACCAAGGGTGGTGGTGACCGCAGCGAGGTCAGGCTCGATGACGCGGGGCCGGCCCCTGAGGAGGCAGCGGAGGAGGTACATCGCGCGGACGGTGCTGCGCGTCAAGGACATCGGGCGCGTGCTCGACAGCGACTACGACAGCGAGTACTCTGAGACGGAGCGGCGACCGATTGTGGGAGGAGCGAGAAGCAGGGACCGCGGCGGACATGACTGCAGAGGAGGGTGGAGAGGCATGGACTGGACGCGGTAAATGCCATTGATTGGCATCCAAGATCCAGCGGCGGTCATGAAGATGGGGGTCAAAAATTGGTGTGAATGGGAAGCACGGGAAAAGGGAAAAGAAAAGGAGCACTGCGGCCAGGACGGACTCTTGAGGAGCCGCACGGCGAGTGGGCATGACGACTGTACGAATGTTTCTTTTGATGTCGGGATACCAAATAGCCAGCGATGTTGCATTTCCATTTGTGTGTTATCTAGCATAGGCGGCGAATTGCTACAGATGTTTGAACTGCAGTGTGAATCTCCCTCAGCCATTCCGGGAGGACGAGAGGACCAGCACTATTGGAAAGCACCGTTGGGAGGGTTGCCTGACCGTGAGGGATTCTTCGGGCAGCAAGTTCATGGCGACTGACACTCCCGCTTCGACAGGCGTCAAGAGTCATCTATCGACATTTGACGAAGCGAATTTGGCCCCTCGAAGTGATTGGGCTTGTCATGAGGTTTCGAGGTGGTGGTGCCATTGACTCAGACTGAGGGAGTGCCTTCCAAAAATGCTCTCAGTGATGCATCTCCTAGCCGTCCCCTTCCATTCTTGTCTTGTAACGTCTTCCTAGACTTGGACCTGGATTTCTTCCGTCTCACTCGGTCAGCACCTTGCATGGCCTGATTTTGTACAATCTTCCCTTCGATTTCAGACCCGTTTCCTCCAGGTAAAATGGGCCTTCGGGTCTCGAGCCAGCTCCCTCATCGCTGCGACGTCGTCTGCATCAGGCCCGAACTCGACGATTCCCGACTCGACCGCCAGTCTGGAGTACTTCTTCGCCTTCTTCGCGTCGCCGAACAAGTTGTAATTCAACGCTGCGAGCACATACGCGCCGTGCACCTTGACATCCAGTCTCTCCAGCTCATACACCTCGAGCAGCCGCTCCACCATCTCCACCGAAGCCTTCGCGCTCGCAAAGTTGCCAAGCTCCGCCTCCATCTCGTCGATCTCGTACAGCCGCGCGTCCGACTCCCGAATCTTGTCCTCGGCCATTGTGCAGTGCTGACACGTACACTTGAAGCCCCACGACTGCTGGATGTGCGCCTGCCTCGCCGCGAACGTCTCGAACGGATTCATGTACGTCAACGTGAGCTCCTCGCCGGCGGCGATATCTCGAACCGCGTGTGTGTGGTGTGTCAGGCGATCGTCAATATAGAATGCTGCATTTGGCCGGCAGTCGTGGTTATACAAGCTCACGTCGGGGAAATTCGAAAGGTGATGGCCCTCCTCTCCACCTCCCTCTCCACCGACGTCCATCTGGAATGAATTTGTCAACAGGATGTCGCTGACGCGGTGCCCGCCGAATTGGCCCAGCTGTTTCAAGAAGGCCCTCCTCCGCTGTGCTGGCAGCTTGAGCAGTGCGGCATCCAGCACGCGATACTGCTCCTCTTGGCTCAGGTCGTCCGGCAAGCGACGATGTATCACGAAGCTTGGCTGCCAGGTCATGATCACCTCTCCGCGTCTGATCGTGCGGTTCGCGACAAGCCCGGTCCCCTTGCCCGGCACCTCAGTGGCAAAAAAAGGTGGCGGCCCACTCCTGACCGTGGTGATCTCAGGGATCTCTGCTATCCGCTTCGCATTCTCGGCTGTGGTGATCACCGTAATACCTCCTGCGAATTTCCGGTTGGAGTAGACGCAGTACTCTCTCACGCAGTGCTTGGGGCCCTCCCAGCCAGTCTCATTCGAACTTGCCGGTCGCTCCGTCCCATGCCGGGCGAGCCTGTCCGTGGCGACCTCCGGGGTTACGGGAGCTGAATCACGGCGGCATGAGACGTCCTCGCTCAATATCAGGAGCGGACTCGACGCGCAGAGTCCCTCAAGTTTCGTGCCCGAGAAGCCATGTTTTAGACCGTCGACAAATGCCAAGAAACAAAGGATTATGGGGAAACGCATGGCATCCGTGAGATTCGACTTCAAACTTTGAATGCACTGCTGAAGAAAGAGGAGCCTAAGAAAAACAATCTGAAGTTGTTTAACAGGTCTTTTGGCCAGCTCAAGCCTGCTGGTGGCTTCGACACTTCTTGAGTCCGCCAGCTTGGAGGTAAGCGGAGATGTTTCATCGACGACCAAGGCGTTTCAACCCGGCGGTCAGGCCCGCGAGCCTCCGCCAAGTAGGCCCCATCTTCGGCCCCAGTCTGCCTCGGGGGCGAACTCCAAATCCCGGGATGCTTCAAATAGTCCGGGTTCACTTCTGCGGGTCGCTGGTATTCTGTCTGCGGGCTGAATGGCGGGCAAGACGGGGCCGTCAGATCGATGCCGTGTTGGGTCGGCCGCCCGGATGGCACCCGGCGGGTGGGGGCCATCGTGGGTTTTCACCAGCACTCGCCTAGCGTTACCACAACCCCTTACGACTCGGGCTGATGAGTTCGCCCAAGCAGCAGCGGCGAAGACAATCCATGAGACCGCCTCTGATGAGAGGTGCATCCGGCTTGATACCAATCCGGGCAAAAATTTATCATCGCGGATCAAGTTCTCAAGCTTCACGGCCCCGGAACCGGCAAAATGGACGACCACGGGATCGAACCGTGTACCTCGCGCATGATAATCACCTCTGAAGAGAAGACTGATGCTAAGCGCGCGCTCTACCATTTGAGCTAGACGCCCTGTAATGGAAGAACAGCTTAAAATATTTACTATGATAGAAAATTTCAAGAAAGCGGCCGAGAGCTTGGGCACAACATCAGACTTGAATCCCTTCAGCGTGAGTTAACGCATGAGCTGGTGCGGTCTTCGGCGACCTGCGTCCTGTACGCTTTCCCTATGAAAGAACTCTCAGCTGCTCATCGCTGCAGCCCGTTGATTAGCCGGTAACTCTGGTGGCGAGATTGGCCTCCAGGAATTTACAACGCAAGCCGACGAGCCAAGGCCCCAACAGCCCAACATAGGGAACAATGCCAAAGCCAGCGGGCTGGACATGGCATCAATGATATTCAGCTCGACACTTTTATATAACATGCATGATTTCTTACCAAAAACGAAAAAAGAGGTGAGTTGTAGACTTGGGTTACCATTCCCGGGCAACCCATCCGCCCCCTCCCCCGGGATTACTGGTACGATCGCCTTATGCCATTTGCGCTGGCTATCTATATGTTCCAGGATTCGGCACGGCTCTGAGCTGAGAACCAGGCCACAATCAAAGCCAGTGATTCTACCCAAGGTGCCGGGCACATAAGTCAAGCTAGGGCTTGACTCGCTTGCTCTGTCCGAACGCTGCCATGCCACACAGGACTGCACGAATTGGCACGGCTTTCCAAACCCCAGAAAACCTCAAGAGTCAAATGTACTTCAGATTTTGATACAATGAGGCTCGCATAGACGCAAGGTCGCCAAAGACGCGAAAGAAAGCTTGCGCTTAAATGCTGATGAATTATATGTGAATGCCTCAAGATAAAGCCCTGATCTCGTTTTCGATGATTTCAAGCGGGTCATACTCCCGAGACTCTGCCTGCAAACTGAGAGCTCTCTTCTTGTACTTGTCCTGGACCAGAACCTCATCCACGGCCGCAGCTACGGCTTCCGGAGTCGGGGGTGAAGTCGGGAGAAACACACCCAAACCAGAGTACTCAACCCTTCTACCAATGTCAGGCTTGTCGAAAACATCTCCGGCCTGTACCACCGGCACAGCCTGAGCCACAGCGTGGGTCAACCCTCCGTATCCAGAATTCGAGGCGAAGACGTCTGCATGCGGGAGGATTGCATCGTAGGGGAAGTAGTCGATGACTCGGGCGTTGTCAGGCAGTTTTCCGCCGTCGAAGAGATTGAGATGCTTGTCGATAGTCGCCCCTTTTTGGCAAAGCACTGCAACAACCAGTATGTCCTCTCGACCTGCAAGACCTTTCACACATGGTATCAGCAGGTCTCTGTGGTCCAATACTTCCGTTCCCTGAGCCACAAACACAATCCTCTTCCGTCCTGGCTTAGCAGCTGAGCTTGAGCTGTTCTCCTGTACTTCAGAGTACCAGTCTGGGTACGCTAAATCGGATGGGATCGGTTTCGGGGGCAGCGAGCCAGCGAATTTCAGGTGGGCAGGCTCATTCGGCACAGGGAACTCGAAACTCGGCAGGCCCATCTGGAGAACCACGTCGTGACAGACCGTCGAGGCATCCCAGAAAGGCCGCTTTACAGCCGCCGAGCCTTTGTCGTATTCGTCGTACAGCTCGTCGACCGACTTGCTGCAATTCATCGCCCCGAGCACCCATCTCGCCTTATCCTCTGCGGTCTGGTCCCATTTCCTCGTATGTGCCTCCAGGTTCCGCGATATTCCCTCCTCAGACACATCATACGACAGGCCACTGCCCCACGGCGGCCGCTCAGGGGCCGCCCAGAACCGCGGGACCAGACCGATGCCCACGGTCTTGACGCTGACGCCCTCGTAACCCTGGGGCAGGTCCGTCCCAAGCTTGAGCGGCAGCGTCCCCGAGAAGCACGTGTCCGAAAGAACGACCACCGTCCGGCCCCTCAGCACGTCCCCGCCCCCGAGGCGCTCCCTGATCCCCGCCAGCGCGTGCCGCACCGACTCGAGCCCGCTGGGGAGCAGCCTCACGAAGCCGTCGGAGAGCGAGATCCGCAGGCGCTCCTCGGCCGTCTGCGCGCGGATGATGTCGCCCCATTTGCTGTAGTCCTCCATCGCGCCCCAGAGGCCGATTATGGGCGAGGGGTGGGCGCCGATGGCGGTTATGGCGGGGGACCACTTCGCGTCCCCCAGGATGGTCACGTCCAGCCCGCGCGAGACGAGGTGGCTGCTTATCTGGAGGGCTGGGCGCATATGACCCTCGCGCGGAGGGATAGCGTATAGAATGAGCGGTGGTGACATTTTCCGACGGCTTTGCCAAGGAATGATGGTTTGGCTGTGTGTGGCTGTCCTAGCAGGTTGGACAAGTGGCCGCGATGAGCTTTGGGCTGATTGACCTACGTAGACTCGGAGAAAACTGCCCGTTGCTTTGTCCAAGGCGGTGGGTGATTCTTCTCTCGGGGTGTTTATCTTCACGGCATGCCCTGACTCGGACGTTGGCTTCCGATTCTAAGGCTAGGCATGGCCCTGATAAGAGACTTTATGGTTTGTCACTCGAACTTGATCTTGTGACACAGGTGGTGGTCACTTCCCTACACTGTAAGCTATGCCACACCGCCTACGATTATGTCTATTGAACACGACCTGCTTCTCAAGGCATTTGTCTTTTGGCCGTCCAGGCACACGCTGCACACATCATCGGGAAGGCTTTGCTAGCTGTCCTGTTTTTTGCCTGTGATCGAGTCATTGCCCTTGCCCGAACCGTAAATTCCTTACCTCCGCTGCCGGCTTTCAATGGTGGACAAGGCGGTCTTAACTAGGCGGTTCAATCTGACATACTATTGTATTTGCACTACCGCTTCTCTTATGATCGGAGACCAGCCTTGACTTTGATGGCCATATTGCCTGCTATTACTTCCAATCTTGGATCGAAACTGATTGTTTCTATCCGAGGTCGCAACCATGGCCGATCCCTTCGAGGTGCTTAGTTTGTCTGGCAGGTCGTTTCAAATACCTTATCTCCACATTCTGTGGGGATTCTGGTTGATGGATGGTAGATGATATCCTGGGGAAATCGTGTCAGAGAGGATCAATGTGCACAGAAGTTCCTCACTCGTGTTTTCAGCTATACAACAACTCCATAATCTCGGACTGCGCTGGTTCGGCCTCAGACTAGCTTTCGTTCAACGGATCACTTGGCGCCTTGCCGTGCTCCCAACGGAAACGGGATGGGTGAGGCGGGCTCTTGAATGTTGCAGGGTCACGGATTATCTCTGGTGCATTGCAAATGAGATGGCCAAGTCAAAGTCCGGGGATTTCCGGGGCCCATGAGGTCTTTGCAGAGTCTCAGCCTTGAACAGGGAGAGGCGTATCTGTCAACCTGTCTCCCGAGAGGGGGTATAGAGACCTATACTTAGTACGCGGTGAACCATAGTATGCGATTATCAGCTAACACAACCGCGGACACTTCCCAAGCCGGCATTTGAAACCAAATTTTGGCAACTGCGAGTAATACGCCTCCTTATTATGGCTAGATGGCACTCTGAGAGTTCATCCTCCCGTCTGTTATTATGCCAGTGTATTCCCATTCATGCCATGTTTGAATGCTCGCCATAGCGTGCTTAAGGTTATCGCTTTCTGTTCCCGGCGGGAAAGGGATTACTCCGAGCCAGAGGCAACCGTCGTGATATGGGTTGAGCCCACTTTTGCCAAAGATCGCTACTATGATCTGCGCACAGCAGATCACCGCGAACACAGTCTGTGCTGGGCCAAAACAACTCTGCAAAACCAAGGAGGTCTGCCAAGTGCGGATCCCCAAATGAAGCAAAACCCAAGCACCCACACAAGCTTTAGCCGCCCTCGCTCTTTTCAGAACCAACAGGCAGAAGTTTGGGTTGGCGTGAATCTGGCCGGGGTGCCGATCTTACGCTGTTGACTGCTCACGGGAAGGCGAGTCGTCTGAGGTTTCAACACCCACCCCCTGGCAGCTTGGCAGTATGCAACCGAGCCGCCAACCTAAATTTTGCCCTCCCGCGCCTCCCAATGACGGTGGTTTCAGATGGGGGCGCAGAGCCTCAAAACCAGACCTGCATCAGGTCCTGGGGCGTTCCCAGTCAGGCTGCAGTGCCACTTTCTCCGGCTCCGCCGAGTTAGTCGTGTGTGATGGGCTGTTGTACTCGGGCACACGAGGCACGTCGATTGGGTGTCCTATCCCTTCTGACACCCAGGAGATGTTGGTGCTGGATCCCGAGGTTCGCATGCCATCCGAAACCCATTCCGTGGTCCATCTTGGCATTGAATCTCCCAACCCATAAAGGATGTTGGGGCCGTCTTCTTGGGCAAAGGCTTGACCGTCTCGGCTTACTAGTTCTCAAGTTCCTGAATAATACGTGCATCATACTATACCATTCTGTGCTGGGCACTCACTCACTTTCTCTACAACAGCCAGTCGCTCTTTTACTATTCCATTCCTTACGGTGCAAATTAATCGTCAAGATGAAAGCCTCCATCGTTAGCGCCTCTCTCTTCGCCGCGGCCGTCTCCGCTCACGGCAACATCACCTTCCCTCCGGCGAGGCAGGCAGGTGCCGCCATGGCGGCCGTGTGCGGACAGGCTGCCGTTGACACTATCAACTCGGACCCAACGATCCCCCTCGAGGACGTGACTGCCGGATCAACACAGTGTAAGTGAAACACCGAGCTATACGCCCCAGAAACCTCACGGTGCTGACACGACAACTCAACCAGGCGACCTCGGCCTCTGCAGGGGCGCGCAGTTCGAGGACAACGCGAACCAGGTGCAGCAGTTCGCGCCGGGGCAGGTCGTCGACATGGAGGCCATCATCCCGATCCCGCACGCGGGGCCGATGAACACGAGCATCGTCGACACGGCCACCAACACGGCCGTCGGGCAGCCGCTCATCTCGTTCGACGTCTACGCCGACGAGAACCTCGCCCAGCTGCCGGCCAACAACACCGCCTTCAGCGTCACCATGCCCACGAACCTTGCCGCGGGCCAGTGCGCCGTCGCGGGCGAGTGTGTCCTGCAGTGGTTCTGGTTCGGCACGAACGCACAGCAGACGTATGAGTCCTGTGTTGACTTCGTCATGGTCCAGCAGTAGGGGCTGTGTCTGATGTGTTTGTGTGTGCGCGCTACATGTCACGGGGATTGAAGCCGCCAGTATTGGCTGAGGGCGGGAAAATGTCTACTAGTATAAGACAGTGTACCAAGTTACGATTGAACGGCCATACTGGATATTCTTCTTATGAGAGTCACAATAAGTCAATTAGATTTTAATCAGGCAACAAGAATTACGGGACATTCATAAAGGTAATGAAGACTCGAAAAGTGTATTTCCACAACAATGGCTACTCCAGCGAAAATTCCCAAAGAAATGTAGTGGAAATGAATTTTGTCTTGTCCGAGATTTCTATCGGAATGCTTCATGAAAACCAACATACGTCTACATACATTGAGCCTGGCGAAGTCAGCGGATTTGCTTCCAAGTTCTTCTGGTTCGGTAGGCCGGAGGCTGTCGGGTATCGGCGCCTGCCCGTATGGATATAAGCTTCGACGGTTGGCTCGGTCAGGCAGGTCTCCGTGCCTGTACTGACTCTCGACATCAGACGACACTGTTACAGCTACCTGTTTCAGCAAGTGTTTGCCGATCGGCCTCACCCGCTTTAACAGCCGGACTGGTGGTACTGCATGTCATTGGTGCAGGCGGTATGCAATCAGCAAGGGCCGAAAGCCTGGTGCCCCCCACACCCGCTAGCCCTTGTAAGGTCTAATCGCTCTGTCAGTCACTGCCGCGCGCATCCCAGGACTTCGTCCCTTCACCTCTCCCCACTGACCACTCCGTGGAGCCTGAGTGGCTGTGCCCGGCGGTGTTCATCCCAATCATGCTTCTTCTTTCGGACCTCTCGTCTTAGGATGAGCTTTTCAAAGCAGAATTAACAGCAACAGTTACATCTGTGGGCAAGGTCCAGTAGTAGTACCAACTGCGCTGTTGCGCCGCCACTCAACCTTTCTTCTGCAACAGCCTTGTTTTAGTTCTTCGTATGCATAGTACATTACGTCTTTTTGCTACATAGTCTCTGAATACGTAAGCCCTGGGAGGCCGAAGGTTACGTAGGGTTGTGCTGGCGGCGCCGCGCAAAATGTCCATGGGCGCGTATACACTTGTTGTAAGTTCTTAACAATATGGCGTTCGCTCAGCTATATCTTGGAATTGAAATTGAAAATGAAAATGATCCGTTGGATTCAAGCTGAAGTGGTTTTATGGCTTTCCACTCTCTACATGTGTTATCATCTTATTAACCATGTTTAGTGTGCCAGGCAAAATTTCATCTCGTTCGTTATGTATAATAATCTCGACGAAGATATTATTTGGCAATATCTCAAAAATTGACGTGCTATTAGTTATGATATTGGGTTCCACTTCATTTTTCGTCCTTGTCCATGCACCACTCTGCATTCCATTTGTGTTGTGATGTCGTCCAGCCGCGAAAGAGTACTCCAAAGCGGACAAGCGTCAGGGTCATCAACCCCGATCCGGCGACTTTCAGGTAACACAACAAGTCGAACAAAGCAATGACTTCAAATCTCGATGTGTTGGGATGCCAGTAGTCGATGCAAACAATTCTCAACCCGGGGATTAAATCTCGAAAATTATCTCCACAGTCTCGTCTGGTCCAAGCACACACCGCCGTACAGCAACCACCAGCTCACATGTTCGCAATGCCGTCGTTCCAGTCGCTCCCTGCTGAGCTCCGCCTCGACATCTGGGAGCTCGCGATGCCAGATTGGAGTGAGCCGGCCATCCTCCCGTGGCACCACGCCCACGACTGCGGGAACGACCCACCCGTCATATCGCCGCAGCCCAGCATCTTCAACGTGTGCCAGGAGTCCAGGGTCGTCGTAGAAAAGAACAAAAAGTACGTCTTCACGTGGGCCGAGAACTCCCAGGGGGACAAGTTCGACAACCTCGTCATACGGCAGTACATGCGGCACGACGCCGTCTACGTGGCCAGGTCGCAGTTCCACTGGTTCCGGAGACACCAGCTCATACTCCAGCAGCGGAACCCTGGCCCCGAGGCGCGCGACTACCTCAGGTACAACACGGTCCTGACCAGCCTGACCCACCTGGCGCTCGACTCCAGCATCTTCATAGAGAACCCGACAAAGGTCCGCCTGTGGTTCAAGAAGCTCCCCAGGTGTCTCTTGCAGCTGCGGAAGATCACCATCGTCTTCGGGAGGCAGTGGGAGAGGCCCGCGCGGCGGCCCTCGGAGCTGTTGGGGAAGGGCAACAGGGTCAGGAAGTCGGAGAAGGAGTACGACGCCGTGTCGAAGGAGTGGGCATACAAGGAAGTCGAGCCGCCGCTGGCCCTCGAGGAGCTGAAGACGTGGTCGTCGGACCAGACGATCCGCCTGTGCCACGACGACCCGGCGTCGAGCCGGCGGCTGCTCGACCTGCATACCGAGCTGAGGTGCCTCCTGGACTCCACCAAGCCGTTTGACGACGTGCCGGACGAGTCGAGGTGGAAGTTCAACAACTTCATCCCCGCCTGGGACATAGAGCTGGCGTTCGCGAAGCTGGTCGTCAAGAAGTGGGCATGATGCGGCCTAGTCGCAGCATAGCTTTGGTCTTGCGTAGATATGAAAAGAATATCATGTAATTAATTGCCGGGCAAGCTCATCTGTGATTGTAGAGTCATCTCGCACTTCCCCCCTTTGGGTCCCGTGAACACCCACTGAACCTGCTGCATCGAGTCGTCGGTGCAGCTCGTCGCAAGCCGCAAGCCCCTGCACTCCCTGAAGAGCAGCGCACCGGCCAGTCGCAGCTCCATCATCGCGAGGTGCTGGCCGATACAAGCCCGAGAGCCTATCATAAAGGTTGAAAAGGCGGCTTTGACGTCGGGGGATGGGTTCTCGAAGCGGGTTTCGTCGAACCTGGACATGCGCTGTCAGCTGCTGAGGGTGGCCGAGGAGAGAATTGGGGGACAACTTACTCGTCGCCGTGGGGAAAGATGTCTGGGATGCGGTGGACCGCATAGCCCAATGTACAGACGACGGAACCTCCTGGGATGTGAACCCCGTCGATGGTTTCTCCGCCTGGGGGGCATGTCCGGGCGTTCGCGCCGGCAGTGGGGTTGTACAGCCTCAGGTTCTCGTTGATGACGCGGTTCAGCAGCGGCAAGGCCTCGACGTCCTCGTCGGTGAAGTCGGGCTTCAGGCCGGCCACCTCGTCCTCGATCCTCCTCTGCAGGTCGGGCCGCCTCACTATCGCCCAGGTGAGGTATGTCAGCGCCGCACTGGTCGTCTCGGCGCCGCCGATCATGAAAGTCGCCGCCTCGGACCGCACGGCGTCGTCCGTCAGCCCGGACGCCTCCTTGTGGTCGGCCTCCTCGACGATCTTGTAGAAGATGTTCCTCGTGTCGCCGTCCTTCTTCCTCATGTTCTCGACGGCGATGCTCCCCTGGTCGTAGACGGCCTTCTTGGCAGCGGCCACGCGCCTCAGCCACGCGATCGGGAGCACCCTCGCGAGCACGTCCATGGTCTCGGGCGACACGTACTGGCGCAGCAGGATGGTCTGGCCCAGTGTCCGCAGCGCCGCCCAGAACCGCATGTCGGCCCTGTCGAGCCCGTCCAGCATGTTGAAGGCCTCGCCGAAGCTCAGCCGCGACACGACGTCGCTCGCCATGAACTTCCACCACCTGGCCACGTCGGCGGTCCCGCCGGATGACGACGCGTCCTCCTTGATCTTACCCACCGCCTTCTCGACCAGCCTCCGCACCTCGGGCTGCCAGTTCTGCCGGAGCGACTGCGTCGTGAAGGCGCGGCTGAACAGCCTCCTCCGCTCGGCGTGGGCCTTGGCGTCGGTCATGTCGAAGAGGGAGGGCTCCGGGCCGATGCGGAAGTTGACGTGGAAGGCGCCCTTGGTGAAGCCGGTCCCCATCTTGTGGACCGTCTGCAGGCCCTCGAGGCTACCGACCGAGATCTCGTTGGGCGCGATGAGGATCACCGACCCGTAGCACTGGTGCAGCGGGTGCGCCCATCTGAACTTGTCTGCTCGCCACCGGTGGTAGTTCATGGGCACCGAGGTGAACTTGGCCCACCACGGTCCTGGGATGTGGCGGCGCGGGTTCGTCAGGCCGGCGACGATGAAGCGGAGTGCGGTGAAGACGATGAATGCCAGGCCGGCGAGGGCACTAAGGCTCATTTGGGTGTGGAAGTATGTCATATTGTATGTTGGATTATTGCCAAATCTCTAATTACTGCGGTCCGCATATATGTCGTGGTGCCGGCGAGTGGCCGCTCTAAATCGCTGGAGCGCGGGGAATTTCAAGTATTAATTGGTAGATTCGGTGCACATGTGCAACGTTGCTAGAGATCGTATATAAAAAGAAAAGTGTGGCCAGACCTATGGCGTATTCACGGGATGAGAAGGAAGGGAAACAGTGAGTATATACACGTGGTAGGGCTGGCAGACGGCGGGTCTTGTGCAACCACACCGGTGGGCAGTTCGACGAGAAGAACTCAAGGGTCGGTTCGAGAAGCAGGATGGAAAACCGAGGCTGCATGGCCTGGGCCTATAACACCTTATAACACCTTAAGAGAGCTGGTAATGCATCTGCCCCTCTAGTGGCTGCCCCAAGAGATAGAGACGCCGATTTGTGATGAAACTAATCGACGCCGGCTCGAGCTGACGTTGCAGTGGACCTTTTCTCCTCCCGTCCCGAGCAGCAGCTGCCGCAGGCACTCAATCAAGTGCTCATGAGAACCCACCTCGCATATATCCGCGGGATCGAGACTCAACACCCAGACACCGGGAAGGTGTTTGCCGGTGTGAACATGCAGCCAGGTTGTCACATGGAGAGCGAGAGAAAAACGAGAAGAGCAGCTGGAGCCGTTGAGCTTCGCGTGGGACGAAAAGAAGAGGAGACCCCGGCGCTATGCAAAAGTCCCTCTGAGAAGCTCCAGGGACGCCCGGCCAATCACTGGTGCATCGCCGAGAGAATCTGACCCACACCCCAATATAAGCACGTCAGGCCTCCTTTGGACGAAGGGACCTTTGATAGCCCCTCCTCCTTCGCGCACACGTTGATGTGCCTTGATGACATTTGATCGCTCGTATCTGTGGGCTTCATTTCATCAAGTGATGGTACAACACTGTTGATCTGTGATGCGGTGAAGACGCCGCCAAGATCCCTCACACCCACTTGAACGCCCCAAAAACAATCCTTTGGTCTAGACGCTTCATCACTTGCCCATTAAACCACAAGTTGCCTAGCGGCATCAGACGGCCGAGTTGTCTCGGCCGAGTCCGGACCACAAGGATCATCCCACGGTAGATTCACCACCGGCATCCCCGTTGCACGGCACCTGGCCCCCGATCAAATCTGCCGATAGCTTCTGTATGAAGACACGGTAGTTGACCTGATGGTAGGCTTCCCTGGCTCCTAACCCTCAAGCTTCTTCCGTGTTGTCGCTTCTCTCGAGCCATGTCCGCCTTGCTCGGCTCGTCCCATCGCTGTTTTTCTTCAGAAACGTGCTCAACCTAGATTCCCCCCGTCGCTTGATCCGGTCTTGCTTCCATATCGATACCCGTGCTGTTCAGCTAACTGGACTGTGCTTATAACTACTTCTTCGTCCAGGTCAGGGATGCACGCCCAGGGTGCAACATCTGCAGCAGCAGCACAGGTCCCGAGTCCTTCTCGATCAAGTCCAAGACTCTCCTCCGTGCATGGTCCAGGCTCTCCCCACCATCGAGCGGTATCGGGTCGACTCGCCAGTCGCGGAGCAGAGTCGCCACTGTAGCCACGAACTCGACCTGCGAGAACTTCCTGGCGGGACAATCACGAGCCCCCTCGGACCAGCTCAGAAAGGTGCCCTTCTGCCGAGTTATGAGTTCCTCCATGCCAGGCGCACCAGCTGCTTGGATCCAGCGCGAAGGTCGCCAGGTGAGTGAATCAAAACCCCAGTACTTCGGATCCGTATGGGCGGTGGCATAGCTAGGTATGACCATCGTATTCAGCGGCACGACACATGTCCTCCCGTCGACCTCCAGCGACGCCATCCCGCCGGCTGTCCACTTGGCCACAGGTACGGGCGTATAGAGGCGCAGCGTCTCGAGCAGGACGGCGAAGCACCGCCTAAGGCGTGGGAAGCTCGCGGCGTAGTCCCACCCGGCCTGGTCCTCCCGGCCCAGAACGCCGCGCGCCTCCTCCGAGACCCGGTCCTGCACGGCCGGGTTGGCGGCCAGGAAGTGGATGGCGAAGGTGAGGGTGTGCGCCGTGGTGTCGTGCCCAGCGAAGTTGAGCATGAACATGTTGCCATACATCTCGGACTCAGTCAGGCCGGCACCGCTCTTAGCCTCGTTCTGCGAGGCGCGCACGAGCGAGTTCATTAGTATCTTGGGGGTGTCTGAGCCTGTCTGCAGGCGGGCCTGGGCTTTCTCGTCTTCGTAGAGCTCCGTCATGTAGCGCTGGAAGTCGGCACACCTCTCGGCTAGTCTTCCGAGCTTCCAGGTCTTAGGTAGCCAAGGCCGAGCCTTGGATAGGGTCTCTGGTCCCAATAACATGATGAGGATGCAGTTCTCCAGGATCATTTCTGTGTACGTTAGTAAGCTGTGAGGGAAGTGAAGTGTGGGCTTTGTAGGGTCCTTGAGGTGGAAAAGATCGCAGCATAAGGGATATACATACGCAGAGAAGTCTTGTAGTCACCGCAGAGACTAGTACTCTTCCTTTTGTCGTGTCCTTCAAATTCAAACGACTTTCCGAAACCGGCTCCAGTAAGGACGTGCAGAGAAAGGGTGCGAAGATCGTCGGCGGAACTTGAAATCAAAGGCTTCTTAACCCAATACTTGAGCATGTCACGAGCCAGGGAAAGGCTCTCAGACCAGACGATGTCGTTGTTCGGCTGGTCGAAACAGGTCGCAATCATCTTCCGTTGAATCTTCCATTGCTGCCCTTCGACCTATATAAATGCGTCAGTCAGCACTCTAGCATTGCCCCGAGACCCAGGGAATCGGTGTCTCTGCTCACCGTGCCCAAGTTCGTCCCAAACACATTGAACACTTCGGTCAGCTCGATGCACTCGGGAAACTCAGAGCGGCGTTGGAACATGTCCATCGGAGAATCGGGATTAGCAATGTAAAGCCAGTTCCTCCCAGGCGTGACCATCATGAAAACATCTCCCATCTCGTGGTGCGATCGAAAACAGTCGTGCATCTCCCGTGTCCGAAAGTTATAGCGGGTGAAGCTGTTATCACCCAGGATTCCGGGAAGCTGCCTGACGAGAGAGAGGACCTTGATGTCAATCAGCATCCATAACGGATTGACATGGGCGATGGGAATAATGCGCAAAGGCACGCCGATCTTGCGAACCACCAGATAATTCCGGAGGAGACAGAGCCGCAGTATAACGTCCAACCGAGTACGCCAACTGCAGGCCACAGCAGTGTGGAAAGAAGCATCATTGTACTTGGGACCGGGGCTGTATGACTTGAGGTCAGCAGGAGACAACCTGAGGACACAGTCCCTGAGGACACAGTCCCTGAGGACCTAGTCCCTGAGGCACAAAGCCTAGACACAAGAGCAGTCCTTATCCAGCCAGTAAAGGTAAGTTCAAAAGTAAGAAGGACTGCACACACACTCAGTGCATCAAGAATGGCGAGAATCCTGAGGGATCGTACTGCGGAGTGGTAGCAGAGCTCCAGTCGTCAAGATATCCACCTGTTGACGAAGAAGTTGGTGCCAACAGTCACCCCTAACAGTAACTAGCCAACCAGCCAGCCAACCAACCAACCGCATAAGTGGAATGCAAGGAAATGGGGCGGCCTGAAGGCAATTCACCACTCAGGACACTTGTAAGAGGCTATTTGTGGACGTTCATCGTTTCAAGATAACATTTGCCAACTGCAAGGAGCGTGAGGTCCTTCAAGAGCTTACCGTGTACTGGAGCTTCCACACCAACGTCGTCGGCGTGAGGAACGCCCGACCTGCACCAGAACGCCTCAGCATGATTTCGGGAGCGTGTGGTGCGGGTGCAGCGTTGGTGCGTAAATAGATCCATCCCTTTATTAGGGTGAGATTTTGATCACATGCGCTGCGGCGATGCAACGGTGCACCAACGCACCAACGCGCTCTAGTACAGTACCACTGTACCCAGTGTACCCGCCACATGGAGATGAAAGCCATGCAGCGGGTTTAGCGCAGGCGATTGAGGCCCATTTGCTACCAAGTGGATGCCTGACAACGAATACACTCGCGGGGGAAGGCCAGACATGCGTCAAGCAGTGTGCCAATGGCCTAGACAACAACACCATGATGCCCGGAAATTCTAGTCAGTATTATTGTGCCGCACAATATTGACAATATTATCGAATCCAATTCTGGATTGAGCGGTCTCTTACACAACATAGGTGTTCGAAACCTACTGTTATCGGCATTGTATTTTTTTTTTAACGCTGGGTGTTTAAGCGTTTATCACTATATGAATGGACTGGATGCATACTGCTTAAGAAGCATACGTGTACAGATTAAAAATGAGACCACCCGCTTACACACCATAGTGTCTAGATAGATCAAGTCTAATGAGAAGCAATCGCCTGACAGGATTGGCTAAAATGATGGACCATGCCGACCTCGGCAGTTCTCCTCAGTCACGATAGCTTCTTCCCGGCCTATGCTGTCAGTCTACAAGTGCAACAGAACCTGACGCTTCTCGGGATGGTTTCCCCGCTCTTTCACTGTTTAGATTCTCCAGCATAGCGTTGCTACTGGAGTCATGCCGTGGTTCCAATTGTCACAAAAATGCAACAACCGAGGTTCAATACAATCAGCTCGCTATTGCATATAGTCATGCTAGTGAGTCAATTGCCGTGGAGTGAACTACACATGGTTGAAAACCTTGCTGTAAGAGTTTTTGAATATGAGTATCATCGGATGGCTGAAGGGGATACCTTCGCTGGCCTTTAGCTTTTTCACTTATGACCACCTGAGACACAACTACGGTGACTGGACTGTATTACTCTACAGTCTTGGGATACGTCACAAAAACAATAGGAAACCTACATTCATCGATGCTTGTGTGAGACTTAATATACACTGAAACCTAGGAAAAGATGACTTCTGTCACACGGTCTCTACAAAGCCAAAGATGCCCCAGTAAGTATTAGAAACTTTGTAGATCGAGGTGGGAGTTCTACGCCGAAGGGTGTTGCACCATGTGACACAGTCAAGCAGACATCGAATTACGGCGTGATACTGTTATTATGCCCCCAATCTAGCTGGAAAATTACACGGAACCATATGTAATTAATGGCTTGGCTATATACCCTCAAATTGCACTGATTCTAAAGGGGTGTCCTAGTTTGTTCGCTTTGTGATAGGAGCTGGCGTATTCGATAAAGCATCGATTATATCTGCCGTCCCCTGTGACGAAACCAAAGTTTAATGGAATAGCACCAACGTTTTGTCATACATTCCGAACACTTTGAAGACTTCCCACACGTGTGACTGTCCATGTAGCATGTAGCAGACAACACGGCGGGTCCACGTCGAAGTCTCACCTTCATTTGACTAGCTCATCAATACCAGTTGTCAGATTTCAACGTGCTTTTGCCACAATTGCAGGCAAATAAGATTTTCATCTGAGTAGTCTTTCGTGGTTTCTAATCTGGCTTAAACTTGGCACTGTGCCGTGCTCACGTGGTGCAGCTTCTACGAACTGCACGAGGCTGTGTGGCTCCCACACCAGTCCTGGGCCATCTGCAAAGCCCAGATAGGTGCAATTCTCCGCATGGAGGTAGCCCAACTGAATTCTGGAAAATTGCCTGAAGTGCCATGTCACCTCCGCGTAAGAATCCTCGCATACCCGGTATGCTCTCGACACCCTGGCTTAACTACGATCCATGCAGGGGGCTGCAGGGGCGAGGCCAATGACCTCAAAGAAGACTGCAGACACTGTCTGCGATTTGTCAAAGTCCTGCAGCGTAGCGAACAAAGCCTGTGGCACGTAGATCAAATACATTCTACGAACGTCTGAGGTATCTTCGGGTATCCCTTAACGAGCATCAACTGCTGAATTGAACCTGGAGGAAATAAGCTGGAAACGGTTTGATACAATGAGTATGTCAGTCAAATATACGTCAAGGCCAGTAATCTCTACCCTCTGGGAAGACCGACGATGAGATAGTCAACAGAATTTGGACTTTCTGCTGGCTCGATGGCACCTGAGTTGGCAACCTGAAGATTGTCAAAGTCCTCCATGTTCTGCTTGGATACATCTGTGATATAGTCCAGCCGTGGAAGGGCTAAGGGGTGGGAGCGGTCGAAACGATGCAAAGACATTGGGTGCAAGCCCATTCGCCCAGTCGTGACACCGAATACTGTAGGTTCTGGACGGGGATCAGGGATCAGGACCCGCACATTTGAAGTACATGATGACCGCAGATAGCTCCAGCACAAAACGACTGACCTCCCGAAGATCCAATATTGGTCTCCAAGTCCGAAGCACCTGCAGGCGGGCCTCAGATTTTCAGCTTGATATGCTGAAACCGGTGAGACCCCATGACGGTAAGTGTGTCTGGGCAACACGAGGAGGTCACCACCGCGCCAGAATGACCAAGTGGTCAGCTGATCCCAGAGAAACTGAGGCCAGAGGCATTCCAGCACAAATTAATTGTTGATAAGGAACATGAAGCTACGTGCTAAAATGGGCACTGATCGCAAGGCCGTTGCTAGTGATAAATACGCCGGAACTCGTCAACAATGAAGATGGCCAAGACCAGCCTCATGCCAGCATCTGGCGGCGGAATGGGAATGTAGGTATCACAGCTGGAGTGAAGGGTGTGGCAAAGCATAGGCACTTGTGGACACGGGTGACAGCATGGACATCAAGCATCTCTAGCATGCAGAGGCTTATCACAGCGGCTGTTCCAGCCGGCCGTCTCCAAGTCCGAATCCAAGACAAGGAGAGCGAATACCGCAAAGCTATGTCGTCAAATTCGACAGAACACTGACTAGTGAGTCCTTATTAGCCGCCGATAAGCACACCGCCCGTGCCGTCGGGTCACAGCCGGTGAGCTGATCGCCAGACCAGCAGGACCAGACCGCTTCCCATGCACGAGCACACGCACACAGCGCAAGGCTACTTTGCCCGCCTCCGCGCTCCCGGGTGAGCCGGCTCGGATGAAAACAGAGATGAGAAAGCCCCAATAAGCCCAGCGACGCGGTCTGACGAGTGACATCTGTGACGACGGGCGCGCTTGCCCACTCACTCGGGGAGGGGGGGGGCAATCATGTGGCCGCTTAGCCCGACGGGTAGTAAGCAAGCAAAAAGCACGCGGCCGTGGAACATGAGGGAACAAGTGGTGTGACTCGCGGGTACCCTGGGGACGGCCACAGAGAGGGACATGCGTGCCCTTCGTCCCAAGGGTATGTCTATGTATTCAGTGTCCGGTATCAAGTGTGGCGAGGGTAGTGACCGGATCGCGGGAGAGACGGCCGATGTCAAGCTTGGGTTTGAGCGACAATGCCCAATTGCAACATCACATGTCTCGACGACGTCTGCTGTTGCTAATGCAACCAGGCCAGATCGGAAGAGCTACAGAGAAAGACAGAAGGAAGAAGAAATAAAAAAGAGCTGGAAATACCGGACGTACAGTAACACAGAATGTGGCTCGATGACGTCTCATGCAGGGACCAGAGAGAAAAGAAAAACCCCTTCTGCTGTCCCTCGAGTCCGGCACCGTCAGGAGAGGGGGAGGCGCGTGGGTGAGGCATGGGGCCCAACAAACAATAACAGATCAAAAGCAGAAACAGTTTCAGGGTCTCTTTTGTCTACTTCTCCCACCTGGCGCCCCGAAATTCTCCCGGTTTTCGAGGTACCAAGACCTCAAGCATGTGTGACTTGCGTCGTCTGTATCACCCCACGCCCGCTTCTCCCAACCCCACATAATCCTTCCCTTGCCACTTTGGACCCCTTGGGGGTACAGTACAGTAGTGCGAGTGTTGTTTTCCCTGCTAATCCAGGAAGAGGCAAGCAGGCACGGCAGACGAGGGCTGACAGGCGAGGAAAAAGGACGCTTGCGAGCAACCCTGATCCTGGGAGGATGACCCTCTCCCCCATAATCCATAATCCCCGGCCCAGTGACGAGGCGCAGTACTTGTTGTTGGTAGGCAGGCAGCTGGACCCGAACCCGCAAGACGTCAGTCTGTCTCTGAGTCTTTTCTGTTCCTTGCGAAACAATCCATCCGCTTGGATGTTTATAGTGACAATGACGTCGTATGGGTCGGCCCGGAGTCACCTCTTGCAAATCCCACCTCCCACCTCACCCCTGCTCCTTGCCTAATCTGTGTTTTGTTGGCCTGAGGAATTCCATACGGGTGGAGCGACGGGGGCGAAATACCTCATCTCACGCCTGTTGAGGAGGAAGCGGGAACTGAAATAGCCCTACCGGATCGGAAGGGTGGCGAGCCAACGTGAGGAATCTTGCTTGCCTATGCGACTAACGCACCACGTGAGGAGTAGCATCATGCGCCCCTCATGGCGCTGCCCACCCTCTTCGACCGGGAGGCTCATTTCCTCCTTGCCACCCACCACCTCAACAAGGTCGGAGAATGGATGGTCAGCGTCCAAGCACAGACGTATCGCAGAAGTTCGATTCGATGGTGAGGGTGGGAAGGACAAGCGGCAGAGAGGGCAGGATGTTTCGGACAAGCGTGTCGAGTTGCCCTACCATGCATGTACGACACAGACGGTGAAGTACATAATCTACGTACCATTCAATCTCACACCTGGCCCATTGGGGGCGTTCAAGACCCCAGATCTTCTCCCACTGCGAGCCGCCGGAACGCGGGGTGACGTCAGCGGCGTCCGGAGAAAGATCAGCGACGTCTGTCTGCCGCAAAATGTGGCCGCAGGGGTGATCGGTTCCGGTCTGGAAATGAACCCTCGTGCAGTGGGTGCTCGCCCCTGCAGGTGGCTTCGTCCCAGTGCCTGAGTAGTGTTGTGCTGTCACATCTCAGACCGCAAGGGGGGAGGAAGCATACGGCACGCACGCCTACGGGTACAGGCACGGGCACGGGACGGGACACCGCATGCAGTGATTTCTTTTTTGGAACTCTGCTACGAGGGTTGTGTCTGTGAGCTCCCCCATCACCCCATGCTGGGTTGCCAGAAGGGCCAGAGGGAGCAAGCACTAGATATATGCAAACCCTATTGTCAATTTCAAGACAAGTTGATGCCTCCTCTTTTTGGTGAGGAGGCCGGTATCAAGACTCCCCCGTGAAGCTAACCTCCACACACAAAAACACCATGCTCCTGATGAGTCGTTATAAAAAGACTATGTAAGTGTACAATATGCCGTCACTCAGAGAAGAAGACCAGTAAGAGGGGGAGACTAAAAAAGAAAAGAAGAAAAAAAATGCATGACAAAACGCCGACGCCTTTGTGGACATGACGCTACCCAGTCCCCAGTTTCTTGAATGCCCGTGAAAAAAGAAACCCCATGGCTGTATGCAGAAAGTGCAAATGTCCGTTGATGAGGTTGTTGGTGCCCTGAGGTCAGTTGTTGCTCAGGGAGGGGATGTACAACAGCGGACGAAGATCCTTGGTATTGATGTGGTATGATAGGAGGAATTTTCATCGGTGCGCCGTCACCACCAAAGAAAACGGGTATGATGTGTGATGTGTCGACCCCCAGCTGATGAACCAAACTAAAAAGAAATGGGCGTTGCCATGCCCCCCTCCTCCTCTGACCAAAAAGCTCCCCATGTCGTAGGTGTTGCGTGTTGAGTGTGTCTGTCTGTCTTTCTGTCTGTATGTGAGTGTTGTTATGACGAAGAAGAAAAAGGTAGTATGAGAGTTGTCGGTAGGTAGTGGTATGGTAGTCTTGCGTTCTGCCGTCTTGACAACCCGAAAGGAAAGGCCAACTCCTGCCCGTCTTTGCCCTCAATACCGCCGTGCTGACCGGCCGGCGATCATAACCCCAGAGGACGTCCAATCCCATGCGCGGCTCCAACTGCGGCGGTCGAGATCTCCGGTGCCACGAGGGCGTCGTGTAACCATGTCGCCTATGGCATGTCGCCGGCCAGCCTCAGCGAGAAGCTTTCGTCCTTCGCATGACGTAGATGAGCAAGATCGGCTGCCTGCTGGCGAGGCCCACCAGAACACCGCCCCACAGTCACGTTTGCCCCTATTAAATTTTTTTTTTTCACCCCCCGTGAATGGCTGCCATCGGCGCTCAGTGCCAAACTCTGTTGATGCTGCTCCGCCTGGGCAGCCTAAAGAGTTGATGAAAAGAACGCGTTCACTTTTTGGCTCTGCTCGACGAAGTTGCTGTGATTTTGCTCGTGCTCATGAGATCGCCAATGTATTTTTGCAGGAACTTGTTGTTGCTGTCCAGCTTGTCGTGCTCCTCCTTGACAGCCTCGATGCGGTTGAATATCATGAGTAGCGATTCTTGTAGAGCTTTTGCGTGCCTATTGACGGTGCCTCGCGCGTCAGCAACCATATCGCATGAACGACACGTAGGGGGCCGGGGGAGTCGGTTGGAGGGGTAGTTCTGCAGTGGCTCACCTTCGGAGTTCGTCCCGAGCCTCACGTCCCAGTGCCTCGAGGTCTTCGCTGGTCCTCCGAGGACTCATTGCGCGCACGTCGCCGGGCTCTATCATGACATCGGTTGGTTCAACTGCTTCCGCTGATTCTCGAGGGACAATGATAGTACCGCTGCTTTTCCGGCTGGGGAGGCGTGGTCGTACTGGGACGGGAGCGACGATCTGAGGACTGTTGGACTGGTCGATGGATGAGGCCGAGGAAGAGTCTGAGCGGGCCATCTCTGGCATCTGATGAGAGTACACTTGTTCTTGCGGTGAGTGGCCTTCCTCCATTGCGGGTGGTGGGATGGAAGGATCGGGCAGCTGTGCGTGGGCTATCTCGTCGTAGGTGTCGGTGTTGTTGTTGTATCCGTCGTTGGAGCTATTGTCGTTGGAGCTATTGTCGTTGCTGTTATTGTTTGTGGGTGCGCGAGGGTGCGGCAGAGAGTCGAAGGTCGGGGGAGAGGGATGGGGGTTAGTTTGTGTCGTGTCGTGAGTCGTGGCCCCGGGTGTCTGGCAAAGACTGGGTGGTGGAGTGGAGACCATTGGTCGGACTAGGAATCGTGTTGAGCGGCGAATTCGACCATGTGCCTCTGCAGCCTCGTCGGTGGCCAAGGTATAGTATAGTGTGTGTTATGCGGAAATTCTCAAAACGACCGTTACTGTTGCAAGATCTTGGGTAGATGTTTGACACCGTTGGCCGAGAAAGAGGGATCCGTGGCTGTGACAAGAGGAGGAAAGGTACCGCGAGACAGGTGGGCGGCCGGCGGAGAGAGAGGGTTTGGAGGGCTGAAGCGAGAAGAAAAGAATCGGGAAAAGTTGGTCAGGGCCACGACGGCAGGACGGCAGTGAAGGGAAGGAATCTTCGCTGGAAGAAAAGAGGAGTCGGCGGGTGGGGTGTGAGGGAGAGTAGAAGTGGGCGTATGGATCGTGGACGGGACAAGATGCACGGCGCTGCGCTATGCTGCACTGCACTTGCACCGTAACGGGCGATAGGGAAGGAAGGGGGGTTGCTGAGTTCGAGAAAGAGGCTCAAATCGATCAGGGCATAGAGCACCGGATCGGAGCAGAGCAAAGCAGAAGTCTGGCAACCCGAAGTCAACGAACGTCCTTTGCTGAGTACAAGCGAGCAGAAGACCCGTTACTGTAGATGGGTGCTGCACCAGCAAGTTTTGGGGGGCGAGGTGGAGGGTGCAGAGAGCATCAAGCAAGGTACCTGATGTACTGGGCAAGCCAGATACTGTGCCCGGATGCTGGGCCCTGGGACGGACCCTGGGCTCCTCTGACGCTGCACGGTGAACACCACACTGTGCCAATGGAGGCTGAAGCAGCTCTGCCTCACCCACGCAGGGCGGCTTCACCGTTGAGGGGCACAGTGCCGTCCAAGACAGGTCACCTCAAGACACGACCCTTTTTTCCCTCTTCCCCCCAAGCCTGATTGGATCAGACGCCAGTCTCCAGGGCCCGCAGGGTACCCAATGTACCTCGGTGCCCGGGTACTTGACGCAGCAACCCCCTGCCAACCCCCCCAAGACGCCTGCCCAATGCCAGTGGCCAGTGCCGTTTTCAACGGAAAAAAGACGTCACATCATGACGGGGGGCGCAGGGAGGCACGCAGCTCCCTATTTGCACCACCTACCGTGCGCACGCCGGGAGAAGGATTGCCAGCCGATCGCTTCTCCTTCCTGTGCCCGGCTGGTCACCGCCAAAAGCGGTGGATTCGCTCGGAAGCAGGCAGGGCAAGATTTCGTGCGATTTCTCACGGGCTCTACAACTGATCGTCGACGTCTGCTGAGCACCCAAACACGCCTCACAGCTGGCCCTCGAGGCAGGACTGGCAGGGAGCCCCCAGCTCGGGTCTGTCTAGAGGGGCAGAGGCAGGGACACGGAGATAGAGATAGGCATGCGAAGGAAAGACGATGGGATGCTGCTGTGCTCGCCCATCGCCAGATGCGTGGATGCGAATCGAAAATCCTGTGGCCTTCTTCTCTTCTTTTGCCTGGGATCAACGGTGGGGGAGGTCGACAAGCGAGCAGACTGGCAGACAGCAGCGGTTTTGCTGTTTGGGAGTGGCCGGCACTGGGTCTGCCGTTGTCGATCACTTGTGCGAGAGGAGGAGAAGAGGACGAGGGACAGCGCCTATTTCGAGACCTCCTGGCAGGCACATGTGCAATTGGCGAAGAAGAGGCCCCGTTGCTCCTGCTGTGGACTACTCCCGATTTTTTTTTTGGGGAACAATCACGATGACACGCAACGTTTACCGTGTCCGAACAAGCCAAGGAGAGCGAGCGAGCCCTCTCATGCACACACAAGCTGGTGGATTGTTGGCTGTTTCGGACGAGATTAATGGACCGCCAACAGCTAGGCTGCCGGTACCGGTGCCTGCAGCGAGCAAAGGAATCAGTCCGGCATGGTTGATAATAATAAGCAGGCTGCGGAACCGCGGCGGCTGTTTCTGCTCGAGGGTGAGGGCGGCGACGATGATGACGATGGGTGCGGGAAGCACAAGGTCAGGGTGTTTCAGGTCCGCAGACGCCGGCCCTGCATGGAAACAGATAGATACGGATAGATACCTGCCAGGTGTACTGTATCATTGCAGGTGCAGCATCTACCGCAAGAGCAGGACTGCCTGGTGACTGCCCGCCCACCCGCAGAAGCAACTGGGCACGCAGCAGTAAAACCCAGCTTGCTGGCTCGCCCCCTCCTTCCTGCCTCGTCCTGCCCTGCCCCTGGCCCCCTACCCTTGCCCTTGCCCACCCAGACAGCCTGGTCAACCCACGATGTGACAGGGAAGGCGTGTCATTGCCCTCAGGTGACCTTCCCTGTTTCTGCAGGGCAGCAGTCTCAGAAAGGGAAGGTGTGGAAGGTAGGGAAGTCAGGGAAGGCAGGGAAGGCAGCGAACGCAGGGAAGGCGGACCCTGATTCTTGTATTTCATTTCATTTCTTATTTTCTTTTTCTTTTCCTTTGATGTTTCTGGTTCCCCCTCCGCCTTTTTTTACCTTTTCTGACAGAGAGGAAGTGGCCCAATGTAGCTAGTCCCCATCTTGGGTTCGGTGGGCTCCTCTCACCCGTCCGGTCGAGCTCTGCCAGCTGCCAGTATGCGATTGCCCTCGAACCTCAATTTCACCCAACTCCGCAGACGATCTCAATTTGGGCGGCCTACCAGCTCTTGTGTACTGCGTACTGCTGTGTAATTGGCAGACCAGCCCGAGCCAGCCCTCCGACGGGCTCCCCTCACCCATGCGCGACACACACCCACGCACGCGCTCTCACTCACATGGCCCTGCCGTCCTTCACCGTCGGGTCTTTGCCCACGGGCCTTAGCCTTGCCTGCACATCGTCATTTTGCCTGCGGATTCCACGACACGACACGTTTTTGTGGAATGAAGCCAGAACCTCCACGACGCGCCAGCCCATCGTATGTATACGAGCCGCCAACCGCAAATCACCCGAGCCCTACTGTAGAAGTAGACGGGGATTCATTTACATTTCGGACCCAAAGTAACGCGGTACCTACCCTGACTACTTACTGCAGGCGCTGCGTACCACAGTACACACAGTAGTCTAGTGGCCCTGCATGGGGCAGATGGGCCAGCTGCAGAAGTGAGCGGTCGATTCCCGCAGTCAGACACGCAGGATCCGAGCTTGATTGATTGATTGGTTTTATTGACTGACTTGTTTGCCTGATTGAGCGATCGCCGCTGGTGACGCCCTCACCGTCCCCCAATGCGCACACCACCTTTGCCAGACAATACCTGATAACATGGCATTATCAGCCCGTGATATACAACGGGTCTGTCTTGTCTCGCCCTCCCCCATTAGCAGCTCCTCCTTGCCCTCCTCCCACTCGGGTCCCTGACCACACGGGTCTGGTTGGCTGCCCGTCCTCGCGTCCCTGGTCGATTGTCGCGGCGCAATTGCACATCCTCACTCGGAAGAATCAAATCAGATTACCGAGTCCGTCCCTACCCGTGTTTGTCCACAGCAATCGCAATCAACGTGCGCCCAAGCCGCCAAATCGCAGACCAGCAGCGCCGGCGATCACCAGCTCTCGTTGCAATGCCCGGCCCTTCGGCTCCTCCCCTCTGCACCTGCGTCACGCACTCGCTTCGCCTCGCCTCGCCTCGTCTCGCGTTTGCCTCGGCCTTGACAGCATGATTGACCCAATTCCGGCATGCAAGCAGCACTTGTCCTGGGCAGCCTGGGCGATGCTCGGATGCCCATTGACAAGCTTCCGCAGCAAAAGCCTAATTGGCATCTACGACTCCCAGCCCGGAAACTCAATGGGACCTGCAAAACCGGGCACCACCCAGCAATCCCGGCAACACAGACACGCTGCCCGTTGGCTGCCGCCCCTCTGTCCTTCTTGGCGAGTCAAGAGGTCAGAAGGTCGTGCAATTAGAGTTTGCCTGCCCAACCGCCTCCAACCCAATCTGGGAGCATGGATGACATCACCTCAGCCATGCAGCTGGCGACCGCACACGGATGGGGTAGCCACGTGACTGTCCTGGGAGTACGGTGTGCTACGGCCCCTTCTTTTGTTTCACCCCGGCATCGAGGTCAGTGGCAGCTATCTTGGGATCACGGCCAGGTTTCGCAAAGGAGGCGAACACAAGAACTACGAACATGGCGCGCCTCCCAAGGATAGGCCCGAAAGCCCAGGGAGCGCTGTGTACCTGTGTGGTACAGGAGAGCATTGCTGGCCTCGGGGCCTGTTTGAAAGAGCGAGAACAGCCCCCGCAGTTGGTCGTTCCTAGTCATGATCGGCGCCGTTTGCTCGTCCCCGGTGTCAGATGGGGGGTCTCTCTTCTCGGAGTCGTGTCGGCCAAACAAAACTTTGCTGTCCTCCTTTCTATCCGACTTGGCCTGGAATCCCACTGGCTGATGAAACGCAGGAAAGCAAAATTGGACAACTGCTGCGCACAGGTGCCACAAATCGCACAGGTCACACACCACACACAGTCAGGACAGTACAGTACACGATGAGGCAGCTTCGCCAGTGGGCCATCAAGCGTCTGACACCCCCCACCCCCAGACCCTGTCGACCGTGAGTGCTACAGGGTCTAACGCCGGGAGCTGTTCTCCAGTATTTCTGGCAAACAATACTGAACGTCAACCTGATCCGGCATGGAGTGGTGCAGCCGATACAGGCCGTAAATGAGATAGATGCCTTTCGAGTTGACGGCCGTATCTGGTCGGTTCAGGTGATGGAGAGCATGCGTCGGCGAACTTTGCCCAGCAGTTCTCACACCGACGAATTTCTACGGAGTACACTTTACCTCCCAGCTATACCGAGTCGCACTTTTGAGCACTTAGAGACACACCGGACAGGCCCTGAAGTTCGTGCCCTCAACGACCGAGAAAAATCTTCCCAGCTCGATCCTCGTCTTTCATCGACACCTTGAGCACCAGCTACGACGGCCTGTCACGGCTCTGCAGCTATGGGGCCAACCAAGACTCAAATAGCTCTTGCTATCGCGGCATGCCCGCGATTAAAGAAGCTAGGCACCCAGTCACCACGAGTCCGCCTCGGGGACCGTCGGCTTGAAGCCCGCATCGTATATCTAACACTGTGCCGGTCTCCATCAGCCGACCAATCTCCGTGGCTGTCAGGGCTCCTGAGCTCCCGGTATGGATCGCCCGTTGGCCATTGCTGCCGCCCAGCGGTACTGTGCCACCCTTAATCCTTTTCACTGCCCACCAGCCTCACCTAACAATATTTATTCACGGTCCATTTCTCTTTCACATCTGTTGCCCATGCGAACATGATGCACGAGGGCCTAATTCATGCTAACGGACAGCCTCCGAGTGACGACGATCTTGCGGTGCGCGGGTGGGTGTGGCCCGCAAAACAGCAGCGCATGCTGCTCGGTGACTGCTCTGTGAGCACTGAGCACCTCGCTTCTTGGCCACGTTGCCTGGCCACTGACCGTATGGGGCGTCCGGAGCCTTTGGTGAAGCGCCTGCAACGGTCATGCCGCCGTCACCGGGGGCACGGGGCGCCCATCTCGTCGCGTGCTTTAGCGGGGCCTGATGCCCCCCTTGTAGGGCGCGTCCCTATGAGGCAGTGTTTGACGAAAGATATGACACGACAGAGATTGATCTTACTTGCTGCCTTGTTCACGAGACTCTCTAGGCCCCGGACGCGTGTATTTGAGGACAAATGACTAATTTCGTAGCAGGGCCGAATCCGAAAACTTTCTCCTGTGCTGTGTGACTGGAGCAGTCAATACTCGTTCAACAAGGTCCTTTTTTTTCCCACTGCCCTTGCACTCCCAAATTTGTGCCCAATGTGGGACGAGCTGCAGCGAGTGCAGCGGCGGGAAACCCGGGAAGGATGCGGACCCTCTCCCCGACATAGAAATATCATAGCAAAATCTGTCCGCCTGTGCTCTTTATGCGCATCTGCCGTGTAGAGCTGCACTGCGGCCGCCCGAGATTCGACCGATCAAAAAATCTCGGATACCGGAACCTTCACCTTGTTCACGTCAGACCCATGATGAATCTCGGGTCTACCCGTGAAATCGGCTCTTACATAAGTCTACCTGACTACCTTCCGGTACGTGGCTAGCGTTATTGGCGTCTTAATCGCGCCGCGAGGGAGGTTCTTTTTGCCCTCTTCCCACGACCGATGTCGTAACTACCGCAGAGAAGCCGTGAAGGGGCCTGGATGCACACGTTCTTGTTTGGGGCGAAGGATGACTCGTGACAATAAACAAGGCCACATCGTGTCAGCACTGCCACATCATACGGCGGCTGTGGCATGCTTTGCATTATTGACCGAAATCCGTTCGGTCGATAAAACAATTCGGCCCAAAAACGTCGACATCAGCGCAACGACGTACTCGAAACTCGAACCTGTGGGAAGGCCTCTCCCCAGCATGTGCGTGCGCGCGCGTGCGATTTCTGCCGGCGTTGACGGCGCCAGCGCTTGACTGCAAGCATATCGCGCGCGCATGAATCTACAGCGGACTCACCACGTGCTATTTCTCACATCGACATTTTGTCCCAATTATCATCTGACAGCCTCAACAGACTTGCAGTGTTCCTCCTGTCACTACTATCAAAAAATGTTTCAACAAAGCCGAGCTTCAACATGCGAGTCAGCTCGACGCCGGGGAGTGTCAGACGAAACGTCCCTGTACAAAGCCAATCCTTGATCTGGGGGGGGGGGGGCGATCAGAGGTCCCAGACAAATGGAACCGCGCGGTTCTGTCACGTTTGCCTGGGACACCTTGGGTCTCTTTTTTCAGCGCGAAGTCCATGGGACCGCCCGGGCTTGTCGTCCGGCATGCCGATCTCTGGAAGAAGCGGAAGATACCGATGCAAACCTGTTTGTGGAGGGTTCTCGTCCTGCTTCCCCGACCGAACAGACCCCGCTGCAGACCCTCCGCACAAGTGTCGACGGAGATCTATATCTGGGGTCCGGGGGTCGGACTAATGGGACGACGGGGCTTCTGCTCTAGATGGGGGAGCTTCGCCTATCCGGATACCTTACTCAACACGCTCCAAGCGTTTGCCGCGCCTGGACATGACTCCCTGGCAAGTGCGGGACTGTCTGATGGCACCCAGGGAGCTCAAGTGAATCTGGGATAGTGCGAGAGTTGGCGCAGATGCGTTCGAGGAGTGCATCTGTACTGGGATCCTGGGCAAGATGCCTAGCCTTCTCACGTCTGGTGAGGAGAGACATCTGTCTCAGCATGTATGGCGATTGGTGGATTCGAGACCAGTGTTCTCGCGCAGGAAGCTGGTCTGACTCCACCAGGTGTTAGTGATCTTCTCCAAAGTTCATATCGTCGCCTTTGTTCTTTCACGAGACTAGGGTCGCCAGTGGCTCCATTGTCTCTGGCTTTGCTGCATTCAAGCGTGCCATCCGGTGGTCATCCAGTCTAGTAGAGGATTTAGGAGCAAGTCTCTTGCGTCCAGTCACACTATTTTCCATCCGGAGCATCGACTGTTGCTTTCGTAGGAGAATCGCTCTTGAAATAGTGTGTGTCCTCGACCACGTAACGTGTGCCTCCCTCGCCGGCTCTAGGTCGCCGGCGCCATGAAAAGCCGGGTCGGACTAACGGGGTCATTTCTCCGCAGGGCACAGGCCCAGAGAAACCTGTTGTGCGCCGGCGGGCCTGTTCTGTTGTCGATAATGGGTGCTCCATGGGGAGGATGAGTGGAAGTTTCACAGGTGCCGAGGCGTAGATGGTTTTCAAGGCTCGCTTTTTTATTCTTCATTTTCTTTGCGGTGTTTTTGCCTTCGTAATGCTTGATGCTCGAAACGGAACGCGTGCCCCTGCCTTCTGCACCCATACGCGTTGGTTAAACCTATTGGAGAAGGTTTGTTGGTCGTCGATTTGTTCAATGCTTGATTCGCTTTCATGTTCCCTGTGGCGGGAGGTCGGATGGGCTTCACCTCGATTTGGCCGAGAGCATCAAGGGTCGACGGGCCTGGGATGGGCGTCGATAATGGGATGTCGCTGACTTTGAAACGGACATCGCACGTCTGTACAACATCGGGTTGAGTAGGAGCTCTGGTGAAGACGTGTGTTGTCCCCGGAATATTCAGCTCCGAAGTGAGGGATGCGCATCGAAGGCCAATCGGCTCATTTAATCCGCCACGGGATGGGCTCGTCTCGAGTCACATTGTCTTTGGGCTGTCCCCTTTGTTAGTTTCTTTTTGGCGGAACCTAGGTCGTCTAAGGTTTTGAGGATGATTGATACACCAGACGGTACCGGAAAATCCTCAAGTTGGACAATTGCCTCAAGACCATCACCCTCTCTCGAGCCTTGAGCGAGAAACACCTCGGAACCAAGCGCGTACTGTCAGCCTCGTGTCTGTCTTGGTAGTCAGGTTCGTGAACGTCTGAAGAGAACACCCGGGTGGTGGTCCGCTACACCTAGGGGCTCAAGGTGAACAGAAAAGCTTGAGAATAGCTCCAGAATGCGTCATGATGATGGATGTAGCTACAATCTCGGGAGACAAGAAAAGCTCGACAGGGAAAGTAGCATCAGGACCATGACTGTCGACCGACTAACACAAGAGGGTCTTTGAGACTGGTTCGACCTTGCATTATAGTCGGTTTCGAGAGTACAAGATGCGCGAATAGGAGAGAGAAAAGATCATTTGTCGGAAATGTGCTTCAAGAGCCTTCACGGGTTTGGAAATGCTGTCTCGGTGTGACTGAGAACGTGTGTGGGCAGTAAAAGAGTTTACCCCCGAGACTTCAACTCTGCTGATTGACCAAGGGCTCGTCTTTCAGTTCAGAGTTACTTCCTGCCCCGTAGCATCCGATCCTACATCTTTCGATAGTTTGAGCAATGCCTCCTACGGATTTACCAAGAGGGTTGAGGTTGAGGCTTATCTCGGCACAGGCCTCTTTTGCTGGTGAAGCTGTTGACGTCCGGAAATAAGGTTTGGTCCGCTCCTGAGATAACCAAAGCCTTGGACGACGCGGGACGATCGGATTTACAAGCAGCCCCACTTTGATCGGAGAACACGACATCTCACCCCGTCACAACACCGTCCTCACTCCCAAGGTTGTCTCTAAAACCGTCCACAAAGGCAAACATAGATCCGATCTCTCAAGTCCAGACTCATGTCCACGGCGCTGGCGAGGACTTCTCGATTCGGCACGTCACGCCACCGCAAAGCCCCAGGCCCTCGGAATTAGTGGGCTGCCCTATCCCCGCCGCCTGTTCTCACTGGTTGCACCATCAGATCCACCGGAAGCCCTATCACGCCGGCGGAGGAGGCCAGGTCTCCAGAGTCGTTCCAACGGGGAATCGGAAAGCCTGTCACCTGTGAGCCGTCACGGTGTGGCTGGCTCTCGCCTCAGCAGCGCCCGAGGTCCAACGAGGGCGCGCGGCCGGGCAGGCTGCCGGTGCTGCTGCTGCGACCGGGATGGAGAAGAACCCCAAGGCCTGCGAGCCGTGCCGCCGGAGGAAGGTCCGGTGCAACGGCCAGACGCCGTGCAACAGGTGCGACAGGAGGCCCGGCGACTGCGTGTACCGCCTGCGCACGCGCATCCGGAAGAGCGGCGCGCAGAGGGCGGCGGCGGCGGCTGCAGCAGCTGCAGCAGCAGCCGCTGGCGCCAACGGCACGGCAAATGTGGCCAAGGCGCCCCCTCCGCCTCCCACGCCCGGCTCCGACGTGCGTTCGGTTGTTGTTGCTGCTGCTGCTGGCAGCGAGCAGCCCACGCCGCTTCCAGCACCCCCGGCGGGCCATGAGTCGCCGTCCGGGTTCCGGAGGGACGTTCCTGAGGCCGGCGAGGGCCCCAAGTCCGACTCGGCCATCTATCAGAGCATAGCTGCCGTGCCTCAGAGGAGCGACGTCGAGCCTGTCCAGGGGGGCACTGCACGGCTGTTTTATGGGCCGGCTTGTGAGTATAGCTTCTCCTTCGGGTCACTTCCATTATCTCCGCAATCCGGGTCTTGTAGAGCGGAGACGAGTCTCTGGTGTACTGTTTGTCCGATCTATCGTCTACTGCAACACTGTTCTTGATTCGCCAGAGCCAGCGTTATTCCTTTCAGCGTGCCATCTAATGTGACACATCCGTCATGATAGCCCGCGCTGTAGCGACTGACACGGATGGATCGTGTAGCACAGTTTGCATTCCTGCAACAGGTCCACCGGGGCATCTTGTCGTCCACCGGGCCCCACGGCCAACAGGACCGTGAAGTTCAGGAGGGCGGCCCTGGCCTAGATCTCTTCCTTCAACGAAGTTTCTTTTTCGGCACGGCACCAAGGTTCGATGCCACCGGGTTTCACCGACCAGCGAGTAGTATGTTCAGCGAACTTACTTTGGCCCAGGCTAGGTTATTCCTGGAGAGATATAAAGCATGGTATGCTTGTGTTTTCTTTCACTTCCTGAGATGTTCAAGAATCCAGCCCTTGTGTACCCGATCGTCCCAAGTTTTCTGGGCCGTCTTAATGGTGGCAGGCGATCCCCTGAGTGACCGTCACGCGAGACCCTGGTGGCAGCAGGAAAAAGTATGCAGAGTCACGTCAAGCGGGTGGCTTTTCTTGAGAAACCAACGCCTTCTTTCAAAGAGATGCTTCCCATTGGATCCAGCATCAGCTTTTCACATTTTAGCCATTTGACGCCTAGACATGATGGCTCCTCATCCTAGATATGCCTGAAGTCCAGTAACCATTCACTAACATGTAACTAGGTCCGCGTACATACTCCCGTTCTTCACCAACGCGGAGCTGGACAGAATGCTTCATGAGCTCTACAACAGCGACGAGACCAAGCCGTCTCAAACCAAAGCCCTCATTGTTGCAGTGCTAGCCCTTGGGGCCCTTGCCACGCCCCACACTGACATCGCGGAGGAGCTACTGGGCAGGGCCAAATATGAAGCCATTCTCTTCGATGACACCGTCAGCCTGCCCATGATTCAGTTCTCTCTGCTGCTGGCAGAGTACCAGAACAGCATGGGAAGGCCGAATCTGACATACCTCATGCTCGGCACCGCGTGCAGGAAGGCCTTCGCGCTCGGTCTCCACCGCGAGGCCGCCAACTCGTTAACACGGTCCGAGGACGCCGAGAAGTGCCGGACCACGTTATGGTGCCTGTACTTCCTGGAGAGCTGGTACACCATGATGGTCGGGCGGGAGAGCATGTTGAAGATGTCCGATATCTCGTCGCCGTTTCCGGAGAACCAGCCCTTTATCGTGACCCTGAGCCGCCTCGCCTACATCGGCGAACAGTGTTCCAAGACCATATACAACACAAATCGCTATGACTCGTTGCGGAAGCTGTTTGTGGCAGCGGAGGACATCCACGCCCAGCTGCGGGACTTTGCGAACAAGCACGGCATCGGGTCTGCCGGCCTGGACAGCAACGGGCTGCTCTCGGGCGCCGAGCACCCGCTGAGGCTGCTGCTGCACAATCTTTACTACCACACCATCCTGCTGACCTTCAGGCCGTTCCTGGTGGCCGACTACGCGCTGGCATCGAGCCCATCGCAGGACGCGGCGAGCGCGATGTGGCTGCGGCAGGCGTGCCGGCAGGCGACCAACACGGCGCAGGACTGCATCATGTACTGCTACTCGCAGCTGCAGAAGGACGAGGTGTGCCGGACGTCGCGGTACCACGGCTTCTTCCTCGAGTCGAGCTGCGCGGTGCTCTTCTTCGACATCCTGCGGCACCCCAGCAAGTACGCCTACAACATCGAGTTCATCCAGATGGCCATCGCGAGCGTCAACATCATGATCGACGACGAGCCCGTCACCAACGCGCGCAACTCGCTCAAGAAGATCCTGCGCGTCGTCGAGGAGACCATCTCCAAGCAGAAGATCGCCGGCACCACGACGGCGACGACGAGCGGCCTGCCGGCCTTTACGGACCCGCTGCTCCAGACGGCCCCCAACCCGTCCCTCCAGTCCCCAGTGTCGTCCTTCATGGGCGCCGGCCAGGACCATCAGCAACAACATCACCAGCACCATCAACACCAGCAGCAACAACAACAACAGCAACAATACCAGCAGCAGCACTCCCACGGCATGATCCAGTTCCCCTCGCTGCACGCCCCGCCGTCGTCCGCGAACCAGCTCATCTACTTCAGCGACCAGCCGGGCTCGCTAGGCGGAAGCACCGACACGTCGATGGGAGGCGGGGCCAGCACGCCGCTGGCGATGACGGGCCTGGGCGGGGGCGGGGGCGGGGAGGCGGACGCGTTCGGGGGCGGCGAGGGCCTGGACCCGCTGACGCACTTCCACTACGACGTGCTGACGACGGACCTGTTCAGCTTCTTCCCGCTCAACATGACGCCGCCGTCGGCCAACGGCAGCACCGACGCCACCGCCGCGAGCATGGAGTGTCCTCTCGAGAATGGGGGGCCGGGCACGTGATGATGATGCTTGAGGGGCGGACAGGGATAATTGCCTCAAGGAGTGGGATCCATCGGTACGTCGAGTGAGGAAGGCGGGCCGGCTTGAGTGGCAGTCTGTTATCGGTTGATGAGCATTGCTGTGTGTGCGGCAGCTTCGGGAGGCTTTTGTTGTTTGACGGCGATGTGATGGGTGTTGAAGGCATGCTCCACCACTCGCTCAGCGATTTGGCGTTTCAACGAGGCAACTAGACCCACGACTGGGCAGGTGGGCTTTGCGCCACCTCGGCAGACAGACCTTGTGTGTCTCAGCACTCGACATACTGTGTGGTATCGTCGAGCCCTTATTGTAGGATAACTCTCAGCTCCGGACTGGGAGATGGAGTGCCTCTGGCTGATTCGAAGATGGAAACGCAGTTCGGATGCGGATTTGGCTGTTTCTTATTGTTGAGAGAAGGGCAAGGAAGTGTCCTGCCAGATGATACCTCTACAAAAGCTAGGTGATGTGTACGAAGTGTGGCAATTAATCTTGCTCTAACAATGGATTATCCGCCGGGATGCACGTCAAATCGTCTTGGTATTGCTATTGCACAGTCCTTTATGCTCCTGTCTGATCCGGGTCGGAGTTCCTGATTCCTCTGGGCAAGAATGCGCGCCTGGCTTCGTTGGCCATGGCTGAGACTTGCCTTTTTCCTTAGGGTCTCTAAAGACGGACAACGTTACATCACAAGCCTTGAAACCCACGGCCCGGTACACGGCGTGACAGAATCTCTCGGCAACCTTCTCTACATGATCCAAGCTGTCCAACCGGGGACCTGATAAGTGGCCGAAAACCCTCACATGCTGGCCACCAGTGAGAGTACTACTCTTGTACGTGGTTCTTCAATCTTGGGTGCAGCAGAAATCAACAGATGGGCACGTGGGCGGCACTGGCCCGGCTGCGCTCCTGGGTGACAGCAGGGCGACCCACGGCCCTCTGAATATGCCAAGGACCGGTTGTATGGGAGGCCATGCGCTTGCGGGGGGCCGCCGGTGTTTCTCCTAGGCCTTGTTACCGGCAGTATGGAATTGTGGGTAGGTCGAATCAGGGCTGAAGATGACAAACACATATACTTGGTGCATACTTGACTGCACATGCACGTAGCTACCGTGCTGGATGGGGCTGGAGCTTCACGAGCGCTGCCACATCTATCGACCCTAATCTCCGTCACGGAGCCTCGTGTTTGTATCAACCCATCCAACAACAATCCGTAGGAAGGCGGTTCTCGGGGACGGACAACTGCTTGTTTTGCTTGCCTGCGCCTTGCGTTCCGAAAATGGAAACAATTGTAGACCCGGCGGCCCTGCCGGGGTGGTTTTGGCCTGGGTGGGCGGGGATCGGCAAGCCAAGCCCATTGTGACCTGTTCACAGGGAATGAGAAGCGGCCCGCGAAAGGGGATGGAGGGGCCGGGCCCTTGTTCGGGGGAGGGCGAGGGATCAGGGGGGAGGTCCGCCGTCAGCCGGAACTCGAAACTCTACTCTGCTGTATTGCATAAAAGTGACAAGAAGATAGATGGGAAGCAGTGCAAAGCAAACAGCGTCGCTCCTTGCAGTATACGGGACGATAGGCGCCGGTCGATGGAACAGTGAGCGCTTGCAGGCGCCCTGCGAGATGGACGTCAGGCGCCTAATGAAGATCAATGTGTCTGGAACATCTTTCCATCTGTAGGGCGTGTAGGGATGGGCGGACGGGTGTCGGGCGGTTGCGTTGATTAATTCCCCAGTCTTTCCAAGTCTCACCCGGCTCCAGTTCGAGTTCCGGGCCAACAGTCGAGCGGCGAACAGGGACCCCTGAGACGAGAGCAGTTGTGTTGTTCGAGACGTCGGCGGGTTGTGGACCATTTCATGCCGGCCAGCACTTACAGTTTACGATATACGGTGAATACGCAGCCACAAGGTTGTGTGTAGACTTGTAGGGAGGCGGACGGGTGGTGTTGATCTTTTGGATCGTGTATATCCCGGAAAAACAATGTGTCATCCTGCGGGCAATGCCTGACAGGGCGACCCGGGATGGGCGATGATGAGATCTACAGGGACCCGTCAGGCGAGGGGGAGAGTGTGGAGGGGAAGATGGAAAAGATGAAGATGGTTCCTGACCACCCGCTTGATCGCCAGAGCAGCAGCAAATAGTTCCATGTCGTCCAGGTGAGTCCAGGTGTTGTGGTGTTGTCGGCAGTGTGGCTCGTTGTGGTTTTTTATTGCCGGGCGACGGTGCATATGCGCGTGCGCGTGCGCGTGCGTGGGTGGCTAGGGCGCCAAGCTGTTGGAAACGGAGGGCGGAGATTGTTCCGGGTTTTCATTTCTGGAGCGCGGCATGGCTGCATTGCATGGGGGGCCGGCTGCAGGGTGTCATCAATCATTTTCTACGGTGCTGCGAATCGGCGATTGTGATTTTTTTGTTCTGGAAATTTGGTCCTGCAGCATGGCAGATTGGTCAACAGCCATGCTGCCAATCGGGCCCCCCACCAACGGCACATCGGCACGTTTTCTCTGGCCTGGGCCGAGGCTAGGTGGTTTAGGTGCTGGTCTTGGGGCCGACGTCAGGCCGTTTCCAGCCAAGGGCGCGGGCTACCGGCTGCCCAGTGGCTAGATGCCCAGGTGCTGCAAGCCTGCAAGGCATGGGGGCTGGAGCTTGCACCATGCTGGCACGCTGAAGAAACACGACGCGGCCGGGTTCTCGAGCATTGACGGATGAATTCGACGACGGGCTCGTGATGCGCGACAGCTGTCTCCCCTCGTGTTGCCTGTCACCAGGAGGGTGCCGGCATTGACTGGGCAATCTATCTGCAGCGTCCCGAGAGAAGAACCCAATCGATGACAGGCCAAACTCAATCATTAGCCCTCCCAGGTAGGGGGTTAGCCTCTCACACAGTACCCAGGTGCACGTGTGTAGACCCGTAGCTTCGGAGCTTCCCCAGCAGCCTGGGACCGCAACAATGGCACTCGTCAAGCTCTGCCCGGGGCAATTGAGTTTTGCTGTGACCACGGTGCGCCTGCCTGGCAGCCTGGTTGCCCAGATGCTGGGCCTGCCGGCTTCCGGGGCCGTGAACATCCCCCCCTGTACCATGGCGGTGATCTTTGCCAGTCTCGCAGGGAGCGGTTTGTCAGCACGGGTCAGGTAGTCGGGCCCAAGCGTAGGCGGTGGGAGATGGTCGTGGCGGTGGGAGGCCACGGTAGGGTTGATGCTGTTTCGAAGACAGATATTGCGCAAACAGATGGTTATTACGCCACACTGGTGAGGAACGTTTGTTCCGGAGCTGTGGGACAGCTTGTCTTGGGAAGGAGTTCGTGTTTCAAGGCAGAGGCACGGGGTGACGGAGGGCACATCGAATTACCGTGACTGTGACTGTCGTTGCTGTTGTCATCATCAGTGGTTGCTGCCGTCTCGTCCCGTCCCATCTCATCTCATTTCCATCTGGCCTAGTGTTTTTTTTCCCGCATCCCAAAATGTGACGTCAACACTGCAGATAACTGGGGACATATTACCGTAGCAGATCTTGGACCACAGCTCGTGGCCGGAAAGGGTGACGCGTAGCAACGCAGCAAGCACCCAGCTCTGCTAGCCTTAGGCCAAGTCTCCGACTGTTTGATCGCTTCTTGTCACTCACTGGTCCGCCGCCTGGTTTCGGTGTCATGTTCGTGCAGCTTGGGTGTGTGCGCATCCTGCATCGTGCATTTCACTGCCTCACTGACCGCGCTGGCTGCTCACGGTCACAGCCTCTCCCTGCCTTCCTCCCTTCCTACTCAGGATCTCCGTGCCGTACCAGGCGTGCCTACTCATAACCCTGCACTCGGCACCGGAGTGCCCAGATGGCAGTTGCCACCCTGTGCTCCATCTCCCGCCTCCTTCCCGTCCTTTGCGAACGAGATACAAAGCACTTCTACGACAGGATGAGGGCATGAGAACGACCACCAGTCCACCTTCTCCCCCCCCCCAGCCTCGTAAAGTGGGCACTTTCGCAGCTGCCAACGTCAGTCAAGCCCACCCTGCCTTGGCTGTGTTCGAAATGTTGGACAGCTTGACGGATCTGATGGTTTGATTGACTCCAGCTGAAGGATCGTTGTTGGTGCAAAACACACACACACACATACATCACACCCAAGACTGTAAGACCGCCTGGGCGCGTACTCAGAAGAGCCGCCTTTCCTTCTCGCCCCCGTTCAAATCCACATCGCCATCCACTCCTTGCCGTCGATCCTTCCAGCCATCCTATCGCGACTCCATCCTGCCAATTTCCCCCGATCCAGCACCAACATCATCGTCACCGGCCAAATCGACTCAACTGGCTTGACCACCGGCAAGGAGACTACTTCAGTGCCTCGAGCCACTTGCAGAGCCTAGCCCATCCTCCTCCTCCTTCCCGCCCTTTTTCTGACCCCATCCCCAATCCCACCCGTCCACCCGTCCTCCCGCCCTCCCCCAGATAGACCAATACTGTTTAATTGTCTCCTAGCAAAATTGGGGGCCCTTAGTTGTATGCTCCGGTTTCTTTGATCAATCTTGTTCTTCCCCACCACCCCTGCCCTGCACTTCTCTCTGCCCTCCTCCCCCTGCTCCAAGCTCCGTCTGGTCTCGTCTGGCCCGTCCGTCACCGTTGCAACCCGGTCATCAACCAATCCCATCTAGTGGGGCCCTGTTTTCTCGAAGCTCTTCATTGCGTCTTCTTGTTCACCTGACTGCCGTCGTCAGCCTCCTAAAAGGTCGAGGCATATCCCACCTCTTTTGCGCCCGCCTTCCTCCTGCCTGCCATCTCCAACAACAACACCAGGTGTAAACCCAAACCCAAACCCAAACCCAACCCACGTCGTCGGTTCGGGTTCCTGCATTAGGCAACGCGCCTGAAGGTTAGGTTTGAGGTCAAGGTCGCATCCACGCCACCGTCACAGTAAACAACACCAGTATGGCCTCGCCAAGATCACGGGCCCTCGCAGGCGCGCTGGCCACCTCCGGCCTCGTCGCCTCCGCCCTGGCTCAGTCAGCATCCTCCCTCAGCTTCGAGGTCTCGGAGTCTGCCCCATCAGGCATCTCTCAGACCGTCGACCTCTCATTTGGCGGCTTCGGCATTGAGCCCTCGAACCTCTTCGCCTACACCGGCCAGGACGAGCCAAACCGCCTGACCATAACCCTGCTCGAGAACCTGGGCAACTACACCGGCAAGCCACCACACATCCGCCTCGGCGGCAACACCCAGGACTACATGGTCTACGATGAGTCCCAGAACAGATGGGCCCAGATCACAAACCCGGACTCGACCGGCGAGGGCAACATCGCGTGGGACAACATGCTCATCGGCCCCCGCTACTTCGAGGCTGCAAACAGGTTCCCCACCGGCACCCCCTTCACCTGGGGCCTGAACTTGGCTTACAATGACGCCGACTACATCGACAAGATCGTTGACATGGCCAACCAGATCATCGACAGGTGCGACAACCTGGATATTGTCTCCTTCGAGATCGGCAACGAGCCAGACCTCTACAGTACCAACGGCTTCCGCAACGGCACCTGGGTGTCTTCAGTCTACTCGGAGGAATGGCACGAGCGTGCCGCTGCCGTCTACGAGCGTGTCCTTGAGCCCGCTGGCCTGCCCACCACTTTCTTCGAGGCCGGTGGCACCTCGCACACCAGTGGTACCACCTTCGAGATCGAGGAGATGGACAAGTCCGGTGTCGACTCCAAGTTCAACGGCGTCGAGTACCTGACCAGCTGGAACCAACACTGCTACTCCTACTTCGTCGACGTGACCGAGGGCCAGGCCCTGACCATGGACCTCATCATGAGCTTCAACTACGTCGAGAGCCAGTTTGCCGACTGGATCACACAGATCAAGCAGGCCGAAACGACTGGCTTCCCCTACGCCCTGCGCGAGATGGGCATGGTGGGCCCTCTCGGCGTCACCGGCATCAGTGACACCTTTGGCGGCGCGCTGTACACGCTCAACTTTCTCCTCTGGGCCGCGTCGCTCAACATGACCAGCGTGCAGTTCCACATGACCGCCAACAGCTTCACCAGCGCCTGGCAGCCCGGCACAAACGCTGGCGGTGGCCCTCACGTCCGCCCCATGTACTACGGCCACGCCGCCTTCAACGAGATCATCGGCCCGACCTGCGCCGCCCAGATCTACCAGGACACCCTGTCCAACGTGCCCTCTGGCTACAGCGAGTTCGTCAGGGCCTACTCTATCTACCAGAGCGGCTCGCTGCAGTCCATCACCGTGCTCAACAGCAAGGTGGCAAACACGACCGAGGCCGACAAGGCCAACGTGACCGTGTCAGTGTCGCTGCCGACGTCACTGGCCGGCAAGACGGTGCATCTGGCGCGCCTGACCAACGAGGGCATAGACGCCAAGTTCAACACGACCTGGAACGGTGTCAGCTTTGAGCAGGACAGCGTGGGCACGCAGACGCAGGTCGACGACACGGATGAGACGGCGACGGTCGGCGATGACGGCACCCTGTCCTTCAGCGTGCGCGACTCGCAGGCTGTCGTGGCCAACCTCGAGTCGCGCCTCGGCGACGGCCTCAAGCCCGACGAGACTGCCTGCGCGGCCCAAGCATCCCGCAGCCCTGGCACCCACAGGAGCACCGCGGGGTCGTCTTCCAAGTCGTCCTCCTCTTCATCGGCTACGAGTAAGCCTGACAGCAGCGATTCCTCCGGCAGCGATGGTAGTACCTCTAGTGGCGGCGCTGACTCCCAATCTGCAGGATCACCGGCGCTGGCGACTTTGTCGACAGGCGTCCTTGTGACATGTCTTGTACCCTTTGTTTCTCTAATCTCGGGCTTCTTCCTTTTCTAAGGATCTTTTGACCCATCCCTGCACCTTTTATGATGTCCGACTAAATGTCATTTCCTCCTTCTTTTCTTTTTCATATCTCATCATCCCACTGTTCTCGGTGGGCTCATTTGTTGCCGAAGAAGTATTTCAACCGGTGGAACGATCACGGCTTCAACAATCATGACGGAGGGCTTGCGTTGGCGTACACGCGAGAGCAACAGCATAAGGGCCATGTTTTTTGTTTTCTTTTATTACACATCCTGAGCTGAGGGACGCATTCGATACACACGTACGCATTGCATTGGCTTGGAGTTCTTCGCATTGTTTTTTTTTGATAATGTCGGTTGGATTTTGGAGACATGAAACGCGATGGCCTCTTCCCTTGCGTCAAATTTGGTTTTATTCAGACTACTACGTGCTAGATTTTGAGCATCTCAAGATGGAGGGCAAGGAGACGGTGTTGGGAGAGAGTGCGCATGTGGTGGTCAGTCTGAGATGACTGAGGTGTCCTGTTGGATGGGACTTTGTGGACCGAGGGGAAGGAGAGACGCCGCGGTCGAGACGCTTGGTTGAAAGGACAGTCGTGGCATAGACGTCTTTCAGCATTGAGCATACACGAGGCTGATGTGGGCACGCGGGCATTCTAGAAGAGGATGTCCTGCTGCTGCTACCGCGAGTCGAAGAGGGTGTAGAATAGACTCGGACTAATTCAATAATTTCGAGACTAATCGTCGAGGGGCTCTCGTATACGAGACCTTACCCCCTTCTTGGGTGATGTGATGTCTTGTGTGCGCGCGTATGTGTGTGTGTGTGCATGGGATGGCTGGATGGCTGTTAGGGGTGCGCAGACGAAGCATATAATGCGGCAGCTACTAGCCAGTCAGCCCTTGTCGTAGATCGCAAAATGTCGCCCATGGGCTGGTTGGCTGGCTTACCCTGGAGAACGACGGTCTCGTGTGTTTGTGTTTCAGGATCGGCCCGGCGCTACGCATTCATGCCTTCGTGTCCACCGACAGGCCTTCCTTGGTTCTCGATGCTGCCGGAACTGTGAATAAGCTCCCGTGGCGTGTTCATGCGTCTTCGTTTCGGCGTATCAGTTATTGTGCTACTAGTGCGCGGGATCACGAGGATGATTATGTGTCGTTTTGTCTTTTGCATTTCGTCACTCTTCTTCTTTTTTTTTTGAGATGTCCAGGGTGGCTGTTCACCTGCTCCGATTGCGCAGCGACACAGCGCCTCCGGGCCCTTTGTCAATATCGGGAGGTGGTAGGTGGCAGGCGCGTCATTTGACCAGTTGTCGGCCCTCCTTGATCTGCTTAAGTCGTGGCGGAGGTAGTGGTTGAATACGGCTCGAGTGGGAAGATCAAGCACGGTATCACAACTTTTTGAGAAAGATAAAAAGAAGTACACTTGGAGCAAGGAGCTGATCATCGTGATGTAGCCATGCCCAAGGAGATGTCGCCCACGAGAAGAGATGTTTTGACGACAGTGTGTGACGGCTTGTGTCTCTGTCCATGTAGACACAACGAACTTGTCTCATTTTTGGTTGCCACTCCTGAGCTCGAGAGCGCCTTGACTGTACCGCGCATTCTTCCTTTGATGCATCTGAAATGTAGCATGTGTTATAAAATTTCGACGTAGTCAAGATCAAAAGAATTCGTTATTCTACGTTGACCTGACCACAAGTAGCCTTCATTACAGATCAAGACCTTGTCCAAATGACCTATGGGAGTTCTCAGATACCCAACAGAATGAATTCGCTGCGGAGGACAGGAGGAAACGTATGTTGTAATTCTGCCGGAGTAAACTAAAGTGGTTGAGAAAATTATCCAGTTCACTGCTGCAAACTTGACATGTGTGTGGTCTAGAGAAGCCATCACAACATGAGAATGTTGAAGCAGTCCACATACGTTGACTGCCCAGCACTAAGGATCCCGTAGCACTCACTAGGTCATTGGGTGGATTCCATGCAAGGATGAAAGATGTGGAAATGATACGCAGTCCGCTTTGATGAATCTCACATCATCTTTCAGATCTCATCTCTTACGGCAACGGGAGGATCCGAGGAAGCCCACTCAGAAAAACCTAATCAACCGAAACTTAAAAGAAGGGTCTGTATCCCATTAACTCCCCGGAACTTTTTCATCTGGTATACACATCTGGCCGACCATGTCAGGCCATTTTGGGCGGTCTTGCAAAGTCCTTCAAATCCCGAAGACCATATTCACATTTGATCCTCGGATTTATCCCTTGGAACACATGTTGCACCGGATTTATCGTTTCCGTGTTGGCTGTCACACGTAACAACCCTTTTTCTGCTGTCTCATGTACGTGCAGCACATGCTTTTTCGCGATTGTCAAAAGGCCGAAGAGCGACAGTGTGTCAAGCACAACGACTTCGTGGGCCACGTCCAGCGAATTTGTAGCAGACGTCACCCAGTGGGTACATATCTTTCGGCGATAAGATTGTGGGCATAAAAACGCCGAAGCCAAGCCCCTGAGCTGCGACCGAAGCACGGCAACCCGGCTCGGTACCATGGCTGGGCCCGGCGAGTCAGTTTGGTCGAGATTCTTCTGCCATGTTCGATGGCACTCGGGGAGTCTGAGCTCCTTCCCACAAAACTGGGCCTTTACGTCGCGGTTCCCACAGCGGAACGGCGGCGGAAGATGCCCTCAGGTAAGGGATATCTTGTTGTTCCCGAACGGGTGTACAAAGGCGAGAATATACCGGGCATCCCGGACCCAGAGACGAAAAATTGGTGAGCTAGGAGGTAGCCCCTGAGGCTCTGTGTTATCATGCCGATGCTATGTTGTCTGTATGACGCCGTTTATCTTTTGATGGGGCACTTTGCCGGTGGGTGCGAATTCTTCCAGACTTGGATCTAGACTCTGACCCATAGTTAAGTAGATTCTCTCGTCAATAAAAGCCATCAGTAGACTCCAGTTGTTTTAATCACCGCAGACCTCGTAGCTCTTTCGTATTCACCTACACCTCTCTTCACAAATTTACACCATCCACACACAAACACACAATGGCAACAGACTACAAGTTCGAGGGCTGGGCGGCGCAGGACGCCGCCGCCATCGAAGGAAAGATGGTGTGGCAGGAGATCAAGCCAAAGGCGTGGGAGGAGAACGACGTCGACATCCAGGTCACCCACTGCGGCATGTGCGGCAGCGACCTGCACTTCCTGCGCAACGGCTGGGGCAACTCGACCTACCCGCTGACGGTGGGCCACGAGATCGTCGGCAAGGCGGTGCGCGTGGGCAAGAACGTCAAGCACATCAGCGTGGGCGACCGCGTGGGCGTCGGCGCGCAGGGCGACAGCTGCCTGGGCCGGTTCGGCGCCTGCCACGAGTGCGACGACGGCGAGGAGAACTACTGCGACAAGATTGTCAACACCTACGGCGCGCCGCACTTCAACGGCGATATCGGGCAGGGCGGCTACTCGACGTACCACCGCGCGCCGGCGCACTTTGCCGTCAAGATCCCCGACGGCCTCGAGTCGAGCCAGGCGGCGCCGATGCTCTGCGGTGGTGTCACTGTCTTCGCGCCGCTCAAGAACCATGGCGTCAAGGAGGGCATGACCGTTGGCGTTGTCGGCGTCGGCGGGCTGGGCCACTACGGCGTCATGTTCGCCAAGGCCATGGGGGCCAAGGTCATCGGTATCTCTCGCCGCGCGAGCAAGCGCGACGAGGTTCTCAGCCTCGGCGCGGACGGGTACATCGCCACGGCCGACGACGCCGGCTGGACGACCAAGCACGCCAGGAGTCTCGACCTGATCATCTCGACGGTGGCGTCCTCCAAGGTCCCGCTCGCAGAGTACATGTCGCTGCTCAAGAAGGGCGGCAGCTTCTGCCAGCTGGGCCTTCCCGACGACGGGGCGTTCCAGGTGTCCGGAGCGTCTGTGGTCTTTGGCCGCACCAAGTTCGAGGGCTCCCTCATCGGGTCCCCTCAGGACCTGCGCGACATGCTGGAGTTTGTGACGGAGAAGAACATCAGGGGTCTTGTGCAGGAGCGGCCCATGAAGGACGCCAACCAGGCTGTTCTTGACCTAGAGGATGGCAAGGCTCGATACCGTTACGTTCTGGTCAACGAGAGCGCTTAACTCACATGATATACGTATGACGCTTGGTAAATGGCAAATGAATTTCAAGGAAAATAGAGCGGGAGTAGAAGGCAAATAGAATAGACGGCGCGTAGAATGGATAGACACAGCAACGACTTCAATTCTAAGGGCCATGAAATGGTCTGTCAACCGACCCAAATTGATGGAATAATGCGCTATTGTGACTTTATGATTCGCTCATACTATAGAACTGTGTCCCCAGAAAGGCTGCAGCATATGACTACGCATAAATCACATGCATTTTAGCAGATGCACAATGACGAATCCGCACCGCTCCGTCGAATGATTGTACAGAACGTGACGTTGATCTATCACAAAACTGAGCCTCTCACCTGGCAAGGATACAAAAGTCGATTATCAAAATAGCCTCATGTTTTATATTGAAGCGTATCTGGAGTGTAGAAGCATGAAACAAAGAAATATGATTTCTAAAGCATTTTCCAACGTGTCCTCGTTTTATGGCCCAAAGTACTGGCAACCCCCTACGTATTCGTAGCAGAGAGCGCTTGGAAATAGTCTTCGGACGAGCAAGGTGGAGATGCCTTGAACATTTCTCCCATAAGCAAAAGCAAGCCGTCTGGAACAATCCCATTCAGAAAATTATTCCCGTGAGACTGGGACTAATTTTGAGCCCACTCTAAGAGAAGCTATGAGAGCGTAAGGACGGTGCCGACTCAGGCACGTGGGAAACGTGGAGGCTGGCGGGCCATCTAGAGTCTTGGCCCCTTGGCGGCTGCCAACGAGACACCCACTAAGACGGGAGAATATCGCTCACCAAGGCGACCCCATGTAGGGTGACCAGGTACCTAGAGCTAATCACAGCTTACGCCGCGCGGGCTACAGAGCCAAAACTCGGTTACACAATGACGGCGGCAGGTGCCACGTCGAGCTGAGAAACGGCGCCGGGTGCTCCCGTGCCGACGTCAGCTCTTGACCATCAAAACACCAAGGGATAGGGACAGGGCAAACGGCTGCCTCTTACCCCTCCTGGCCATCACAACCTCTGAGGTCACTTGCTTGCATACAAACTCAAGGAACCACCCCATCATGACTGCGCCGACCAAGCTCGCAGTCTTCAACACCCATCCCTACGACAAGAAGTTCCTCAGCGCAGCCCACGCAGCCCATGAGTCCTCATCCGCCATCGAAACAGTCTTCCACGACTTCCCCCTCTCCCAGGACACAGTCTCACTGGTGACTAACGCGAAGGCCGTGTGCGTCTTCGTCAACGACGATGTCTCAGCCCCCGTGCTGGAAGCCCTCTACGAGGCCGGCGTGAGGGCGATCCTGCTGCGCTGCGCCGGCTACAACAACGTCGACCTGGACAAGGCCAAGCAGCTGGGCATGTTCGTCGCCAACGTGCCCAGCTACTCGCCCGAGGCCGTCGCCGAGTTCGCCCTCGCGCTGATCCAGACCCTCAACCGCAACACCCACCGCGCCTACAACCGCGTCCGCGAGGGCAACTACAACCTCGACGGCCTGCTGGGGCGCACACTGCACGGCAAGACGGTCGGCCTCGTGGGCACGGGCAAGATCGGCGTCGCCCTGGCGCGGATCCTCAAGGGCTTCGGCTGCACCCTCCTGGCGCACGACCCCTATGAGAGCGATGCGTTCAAGGAGCTTGGGGACTATACTGACCTCGAAACTTTGCTGTCGTCGTCGGACATCGTCAGCCTCCACTGCCCGCTCATGCCGAGCACACGCTATATCATCAATAAGGATACCCTGGCCAAGATGAAGAAAGGCGCAATGCTCGTCAACACTAGCCGCGGCGCGCTCATCGACACCAAGGCCGTCATCAAGGCCCTCAAGGGCAAGCAGCTGAGCGGGCTGGCTCTGGACGTCTACGAGGGGGAGAGCAAGATCTTCTACAAGGATCATTCTGGGTCCATCATCGACGATGATGTGCTGTCGAGGCTGACCACCTTCCACAACGTCATCGTCTGTGGGCACCAGGCTTTTTTCACCGAGGAGGCTCTCACGGAGATCGCCGAGGCTACGATGAGGAACCTGGGGGATTTCATCGAGGGGAAGCAATGCGTGAACACGCTCATCAAGGATCAGCCGCCGACGTCGGGTTTGTTTCCGGTCCGCACGATATGATGGGAGCGCTGGGATAGCTGCGTAGGGTGCCTTTTGGCTTTGCCTCTCATCTGGCTGAGCAAGAAACGGCGCGGGAAAGAGGGCCGCTGTCACCAAGAGGCAGAACACTGAGAGTAAGAAAGCCTCATCTCTACTCCACTCGGTGCGTTTAGCTTGAGAGAAACGCAGTGACGGAATCTGCTCAAGGAGAATCAGTCGCCGACTACAAATAGTCCTGACGCTCTTTACGCATGTGACTCGTATTGATGCCAGACCAGTGACCCAAAACTCTTACCATTTGCAGGGCCATGCTGTACCACTACAAGCCTTGCCGCAAGCGATGCTCCGCTTCAATGACAGATTCGTAAGGTGTTGCCATCCCGCCCTAAAATCCATGCAGATAACGTGTATTGTTTAAAACTTGCACAGTCTCAGCGGCGAACGGCTGAAAATTGCACGCAATAGACGCGGTCTCCTGTCACTACCTAGGCTTAGTAGAAATCACATTCGTTACATTTTGAGCTGAGCTAGCGATAAGAAAATGGACAGATCTCATGGTGGCTTTGGAAGGCGTTCAGGCTATCAGTGTCACGGATCCGCAGAAATGCAGGAGGCCAAAAAGAAGATCGATTTCGTTGTCACCACCAACTATTACGCAAGCAATGTCCTGATTACCAAAAAACAATCCCCTATCCCACCCAGAACAAGGTAAATCAACCATCGTCAAATGTTACCTAGCGATCCTCACAGTCGCTTCGAACCTCATCCGCACTCCCCTGGACAATTTTCGTTCTCGATCTTGCCAACTAGTCATTGAATCCGATAGGACGCTCGTCCACCGCTGCCCTTGCCCCCATTGATGTCTGTCGGCTGACCTACCCTGCGAAGCTAAGTCGTGTGTTCTTTGGGAGCCGGCTCGCCCCTGGTCGGGGCGGAATACCATTAATTCACAACGAAGGCGTGTTAGAAGCATTAGTGTCTGATTTGTCGGGGATTCGCGTTCCATTCCACGTGTAGGTGCCTGTGACGCCGAAATTCCAGTTTTCTACTCCCTGACCCGTGCTTCGGAGGCTTGTCATCTGGTGTTCCATTTCCTTCCGCTTCTCATCAAGACGTGCCAATTTTTCCTGCAGCTTCTTCTCTTTTACGCCATCGGGGTCAGGAGACAATGTTGGGTAGTATCTGCTCAGTCTTTGTAATTGATCGCATACGCTTTGAGCTGCTTGTTTATGGCCGTCAAGGTCCATTTGCAAATTTTCGAAGTTTAACAAGTCTTCTCGTAATCTCCATTCAAGTTTAGGAGAGACAAGAAAAGGTGGTACTGGATATCCTGCTTTCTGCGCTTCTTCTTGTAGAACGGAATACATGCGCGGGGCGCATTTGAGTATCAGATTTGCACATTCCTGTCGTTCTGACGCTCTTTGTCGTGCTCTCTCGAGCTGATCCATCACGCCATCCAAGTCTTGTGAGACGACGATGATTGATCGCTTGACCTGGTCAATAAGTTGTTGGATGGGATTCGCCGCTGCATGTTCACCAGGATTGCCAGATGAGCTCGTAGGCTGTTGTGCTGCCGGGTCTCCGTCTCCGTAACCATGTGTGAGAGTTGCGGACTGGCGATCTCTGTAGTCTTCATCGTCGCGGATATACATATCAGAAGCCGATCGGGGCTCATTCTGGTATGGCTCTTGACGCTCGGCCCTGCGATGATGGGACACCATTCTATGGGCCTCTATTTGGAACGACTAGAGATTGCTTCACAGTTGCCGATTGTGTTGGAATTCTTCATGCAATTTGGCCTTTGTCGCTCCCTAGTTGATCATTTTATGGACGAGTAATTGCGAATTTGAAAATGTCTGGTAAGATGAGCTTATCAATGTTGATGTTTTAATGCGGTGGGATGTGGAGTGGTTGATGATCCAGTGGGAAATAGCGAGGGAGAAAGTCAAACGAAGTCGCTTTATATATCAGCAAAGAATTGATCTTGAATAACCCTGCCAGTGAATCACTCTCCAAAGTGATCAAGGGATTTATGAAGCGAATGCCGTCATGCCTTCATCGATTTCACTGCGCCTGGTTGGCCATGGTATCAGACGAAGCGCTTGAAGCCGACCAGAAGGACTCATCGCATATGTAACTACATAAATTTTTGTCCTTAACGCCCTCAAATGGAAAGAAAATTGTAGAGGATGAGAGTCAATGTCTTGTACATAAGTCCAGCTCTGGGTCTGAAAGAGACCTCCTGACCAAGGAAAGATCGTAATACGGAGAATCCAGGGCCCGGAAAGATCATGGTCTGTGATCTTTGAAGATAGCACTCGTCCTGTTGTACCGGTCTTGCGACTTGCCAAATATCTAGACGACTGCGATGTTCTAAGATCCTCTAATGCTCAAAACGTGGATGTGGTCCCTACGACAGAGCGGCCCGCTTGTCCTTCATCTGCCAGAAAAAAGACACATACATACTTACGCGGCGATCTAAGAAATCACGGAGATTGCTGTCTGATATCGACTCTATCTCTCTTAGCTCCTCGTCTATCCTGATCGCTCATTTCGTACAAATCTCCACTCACAAGCTGGCGGTTGTCGCTAGTGCACTCAATCAGAGTCGTTCGCCCCAGAGAACCCCCCGACTTGAAGATGGATGCTGCGGCGCTAATAACCTCCATCGGATTAAGCATGCCAACCCACGCGTGGACGCCGAGGAACCCTCCCCGGTAATGTTTGGCCTGGGCGTTTTGGGAGAGTTAATGACACGGCTCTGGGGCGGAATTCAACTATGGGGGGGCCCGGGGGGAGGGGGGAGGGTTGAGCACACAGCCTGGACATTTCAGTTGTCCCACAAAGTTTAATTGACCATGGGGAAGAATTGCACAAGGTATGCTCACACGTGGACGTTTTCTCCATGCCTCCGAGGCCATTTAATGGCCTTTAAGTCTTACTTACCTCGTAAATTTCCAATTATAAACATTACGCCTAAGTTGGATAGAAACAGACGATTTTTCGGGCTCTCTTGCGAATAGGGACTGGATAGATCCTATGCTCAACATCGGAAGTCTTCACATTGCCGGAATGGAAAATCCCTGGAATGTCCAGTAATAATTCCAAAAATGCCCCATTTCATTTCATCTTCAGCCATCGTTAGCCTGAATCCAATCTAAGACCCCCCCCCAAAAAAAAACCAAAAAAAAAAAAAAAAAAACCAAAAAAAAACCAGAAAACCAAAAATGACCAAAACCCCTCTTCCTTATGGGACTTTGTCCCCACCTCCCCCGTCACCTCCAAATGAAGACGAACCAATGATCTGTCCGCGATGCCCTTATGAACTTCTCGATCATCAAATCTCCCTCAATGCTTCCTCAGTCCTCCCAAAATCTCAGCCCCACGACGGATGAACAGCTCCTTGACCTCCGCCTCTGACCTGCCCCGCCGTTGCTCGGTCAAGCTATCGTGCGAGGCCAACATCCTGTGCTTTGTGTGGCGGTTCGGCGGCGGCTGTGGGGAGGCGTCCAATGTTGATATGCTATTAAGCGAAAGACCCGTGTCCGATTCCCAAAGCAGCCACAGTGATGATCATTTGAAGCGTCTGCAATTTGATCTGAAGCATTCTTACTTGCTCCTGCGCCTCAGTCTCGACTTGTCGCAGGGTTTCACCGCTCACAGCCAAGTTCTGTCGAGAGATACCAGATGACATTCCACGGAGAGTATGCGGGATTCCCTCCAGTAACAGAACTCCATGGAGTAGAAGATAAGTATTCAGTTGTGCGCGTAGAAGCAGCTGTTGTTCTTCTTTCACAGTCGAGATCTGTCCCAGTACTCTCTGTTGCAGCTCACGAGGATCAATTCGAGGCGATGTCGAGATTCGCTCTATCTCTTGTGTAGTATATCGATCCAGCTGCGTCTGTAGATCCATGTATTCCTGACGCGATGCTTGAAGTGCCTCAGAAACCTCGGTCACTTGATCCCTCACTTTGTCCGCCATATCTTGCACTACATTCGTTTGTGGTATTGTGAACGCGGACAGGCACGCCCTGATTACACACGCTGGACAGCCGGATGAATCCGTAGGATGCTGCTCTCTCCATTGGAAGCAGGTACATGTGGGAATTGTGACCTGGTGGCGTCCGTAGTCTTCGTTTTCGGTGAAACTCATTTTAGATGTCGATCGAACTCGTATGTGGCTGGCTCTTTGTGCACCACTCTCTTGGTGATTGGAAGGCTTGTATCGGTCTGCGTTCTGTGTTTATGGATGATAATCGCTCGATAGTTGTAGATGCGCTGCAGCTTTTCCAGCAGAGTTGCCTATCTCGATTCCGAAAGGCGTTCTTGGCGGAAAAGTGTCTGAAATTGAAATGATCGGTGAGCGGCGCTTTGTCGATCTTGTCAGTTTGTGGAGCGGTTGATGTTTTTGTGGGAAACTTCGAGTCGGCAGAGAGGCCAGAGACACTTCTTTTATATCTGAGAAGGACAGAATCTCGGTTCTTCTGTGACTTGCTTTCTGCTGTGATTTAGAATTTTGTGAAGCAGATTGCGGTCAGGCATTCATGAATGTCATTGCGCCGACATTGGTCTGACGAGATGCGACACGCAGAGCTAGACAGTGATCCATGTACTCTGATCTCATTTATATTTCTACACGAGTCTGTGTCACTGCTCTCCATAAACGGCAGACCCACAAAACCAAACAAATCTAACCAAGTACCGCCGACTTGCCTAAAACCACTACGGTTAGAAGCAAACCTTGTATCACCAACATCAAGCCTGTCCGATCCATCGTTAAATACAGTGATGTGTTGAAATTGAAGCCGGTGTAGAGAGTTAGTATATTTCCCGTGAACACCCCCGTATGACCAGGAACAAGATCTGCCTTCATCCAAACGGATGTATGGCTATATGGTCTTCCACGTGCGCCCAAAAGGTCAAGCAGTAGAGTTAGAACACGCTTTCAAAAGGCTTCATTGGTAGTAGCCACTTAAATGCGAGGCGGCTGTTCAGCCAGATCGAAAGAGCATCGGCAAAGTCAATATGTCTGTACACCGGAGCCATGGCGTCCTGGTTGACCTTCATCGGCCCATGACTGAGGTTGTGTTTGGACTCTTTGTAGCTGGCTTTACGTAAGTGTCACTACTTCCGTAAAAGCCCGGTAAAACTGGACAACGACTCGCATTTCGAACTAAGACAAATTTTGAAGTTATCCAGAGCGTTGCGGTCGCATGCCGATTTCCAGCACTATTACGACATGATTCGTCAAGTCGAGTCACCTACACAGCATACGTGGTACGTCTTCCATATTAATTTCCTGGGGTAAGAAGAAGGATACACATCTAGGCGCTTATTCAAGATCATCATCCGCGTAGTCCTCATGAGATTCGGGCTCAGCACATGCGTGGTATCGATACTCCCCACCGGAGCGAATCCGGAAACCCTCAGCGTTTAATTCGACGAACTGAGCTTAATGCTGAATCCATCTAATGAAAAAAATGCACAAACGACACTCAGAATGAGGTAAAACGACCAAGTTCGAATTCGGCGGCTCGTGTTGCCTAGATGGCGGTCCGCCTCGTGACCCGCATTTACCCTCGATCAGGATCACAATTTGCGGCGGGCTTTGTTGAGGCGCTCGACCGTTACGAAGGCAAATTTGTGACTTACTGCCGATCATCATAGCGGGCCTAAAACTCCGTAGGACCATAGTGCTATGTTATGTTTGTCGATGGCCCAGAAGATCGCTCAGACGTCAGGTGTTGGCTTCTTCTAGGTCTCCAGTCTGCCCTCAAAATGTTCAAAGATGGTGGAAGCTATTGGATGATGCTTACCGAACAGAAATAAACCACCCTTTGAAGTAGACAACCTTGAAAGCACGTGAGTTGTGGATCCTGGAGCTACGGGGCGAGCCGGGGTCGGATCCGGACATTGCGCACTTCGACGACTGTCTGCCCGGCTCCAACAGTGACACCTTGGACTTTCAATGAGGTAACCAGCCATGATAATTGCCCGCATAATTTTAAGCACCAGCTGTTGATGAGGTGAAGCAGTTCAGCGCAGTTTCGCCGAAATTTCCGCATCGAGGTATTTCAGGACTTCTCTGCTTGGCTTGACTCGTCGCAGTCGAAATGCCTCCTCCTTTGATCATGTCCTGCCCGAGGGAGATACGACTCAGGCTTAGCTCCATTCATTATGAACGTTCAATAATTACTTCTGCATCTATTCTCGGGCGAGCGCTGCTTGGAATTCCTCGTCAAGTTCAGCGCTGCTCCCCGATAAAGTCCCAGAGCTCGTAAGACCAAGTCAAAAACGATGGACCGTCTCTCAATCTAAGTCGCATGCTAGTAGGCCGACATGGGTTCAATTTCGCCGCACATGGACAAGCTGACAGGTCCAGCATGAAATGGGATTGGTTGGGGGTCAGAAAAGTCTGAGAGATGATCCCTGAGACAACGACCGGGCTGGGCCTGACTATCATGAGATATCCCACGCCCAAACCCAGGCAGCCGGGAGCCCGCGTGCTAGGATGCCTGGGATGTTGGGGCTTGGAGTTAGTCACTGCTTCGGCGAAATAACCGATGCTCAAGTGTCATGGCCCTGCTCTTAAGCACAGACCCGTGAAGGCTTGCATCGGTTCAAGACTCATGGGGAGGACCAAAGGATCCTGGGCCTGGAGAAGCCCAGATGGTCTCGCCAACTTGGCTGGCGGTGATGTGCTCATCCTTAACAGGCAGGCAGGCGTGGCATGCTTGGGGAGCTGAAAGATGATGAGTAGACTGGGCATGCCATTCGTCGGGAGTAGTTTCACCAGTCACCTGGAGTGCATTACAGATTGTAAGTGTATAGTGGCAGACAAGAAGCATCATTCTCTGGATCCAGGAGCCTATGGTTGTCCAAGTTGATCAGATTCATGATAATTTCACTGCTCAGTGTCCTCGTTAGTGATTGTCAGTTGGAGAAGAGGTTGCGCTATTCAAGCGTAACGTAGACTACCAATACACACAAAGAAAATTCTCCCCAGTCGCGATGCAGATGGTAAATCGCGTCATCGGGTTAAGTGGGGTCCCAAGAAAACCATGACAGACGTCAACTCAACCGAGCTCCCCAAACGAGCAGCCACTTTCCTAAAACCAGAATCTGAGGATCCTAATGGTTCGTTGGCCTTGTCTTTTTTCATGGCTTCCACCGCCTAGTGGACTGTCAGACGTGGGCGATGTGTGAACGAGCGACTCGTGGGAGGCAAAAGACGTGATTAGGAGACGTCCTTTTGCAAAATCCGCCAAGATGGTTGGCCATGCGCTATAGCCAATTCCTTCACATCAGCCTTATAGCCTTCGGCCTTTCCGAGCTCTCGTGTTCCCGTGTGTGTGCCGCCTGCAGCTGATGTGCTTGTGGCACCCAGCCACGTATAAGCAGCTGCATATAAGTGGCCGCTGGGGACGCATGTAGTCCACTCCCTCACACTCCACATTTTAGAAAGGACATTGAGTTGCCTCACGTTGCCGCCCGAGGACAACTGCAGTAACCTGCCCACGATGTCGGCTTCCAACCATTCCAGGTCGAACGTCTCTAAGGATGGGGATGTTCACCAAGTCGTCGGTGACGAGGAGCTGGGTTGGTCTCGTCTGGGTCTCCTTCGTTGTTCCCACTTTACTGACTCCCGATGCAGACAATGGCCGGATCTTCGACGCGCGCGAGGCGAAGAGACAAATCGGCATCCCGACTGCCATCTTCCTGATCGTGAACCGTATCATTGGTACCGGAATCTTCGCTACTCCTTCTACGATCCTGGGACTTTCTTTTGGTCTCTCATTATTCATGTGGGTAGCTGGTATGCTCATCGCCCTGGCCGGAACTGCAGTTTTCATGGAATTCGGCACGGCGATCCAAAAAAACGGCGGCGAGAAGAACTACCTGGAATACGTCTGGCGGAAACCCAAGTTCCTGACTACAGGTCTTTACACCGGCTATGTCATCCTCCTGGGCTGGGCCAGTGGTAACTCAGTAGTCTTCGGCGAATACATCCTGCACGCAGCCAACGTTGTAGTCGACCGGTCGAACCAGCGCGGCATCGGCCTGGCCTGCCTTACATTCGCGTTCCTGATCCACGGCCTCGCCCTGAAGTGGGGATTGCGACTCCAGAACTTCCTCGGAAGCATCAAAATCTTTATTATCTTGATCATGGTCTTTGCCGGTTGGGCGGCGCTGGCTGGCCGCGTCAAGCTCGACAAGAAGCCCGACAACTTCACCAACGCCTTCGAGGGAACGACGGGTAGTGCCTACGGAGTCGTCACAGCGCTCTACAATGTCATCTGGAGTTACAGCAATGCCAACTACGCCCTCAGCGAGACCAAGAACCCCGTCCGGACGCTCAAGATCGCCGCGCCCCTCGCCGTCGGCGTCATCGGTGTCCTGTACATGCTGGTCAACATCTCCTACTTCGCTGCTGTGCCGAAGGAAGAGATGCTCGCCGCCAAGCGACTCGTTGCCGCGTCACTCTTCCGCAACGTCATGGGGCCGACTGCTGAGCGCGCTCTGTCCGTATTCGTGGCGTTGTCTGCACTGGGCAACGTGCTTAGTGTGATCTTCTCGCAAGGTCGTCTGGTTCAAGAGCTAGGTCGTGAGGGTATCCTGCCGTTCTCGAAGTTCTGGGCCAGCAACCGCCCCCTGAACGCCCCGTTCCCTGGCCTCATGTGGCACTGGCTCATCTGCGCCATCACCATCCTGGCCCCGCCGCCAGGTGATGCGTACAACTTTATCCTGAAGTGAGTCACATTTTCACTGCTATGACATGGCATGTCACAAAGCTAACTGAATTTTCCCAGTCTCATCTCCTACCCCTTGGCCATTATCAACGCCTTCGTCGCATCCGGCCTGGTCTGGCTCTACATCAAGCGGGATGAGTGGAATTGGCACCCTCCCTTCAGCGCCACCCTGCCCGTCGTCATCTTTTTCATGCTTAGCAACATCTACCTCGTCATAGCCCCCTTCGTGCCGCCCGAAGATGGCCAGAACGTCTACGAGTCCCTGCCCTACTGGATCCACTGCGTGGTCGGGTTTGGGGTCATCTTTGCCGGCGGGGTTTACTGGTTTATCTGGGCGAAGATGCTGCCCAAGATTGGGAAGTACCAGCTCGTGCGGGAGACTGTTGTCGACGACATCGATGGCTGGGATAGGGCTGTCTTTGTCAGGAAGCCGCTTGGGACTGTGTTACCTGAGGAAAACGATGCGCCCCATTACGGATCCTTGTAGGGGGAGCCGTGGGCTGCTTGTTCTATTATGATAATAATCATATAGAATCTCATCTCTGCCGGAAAAATAGCTACTGAGATTGTATACGCATATAATGATACCCGGAAAACTTTGGATGTCGTGAGTGTACGACGTTTTTGGATTTCAGCTCTCCTGATATTCAATCAATTAATGATTGACCCACATCAGTGACACATCGGTTTGGTAACTGAGTTCAGTACACTCTCAAACACTTCCTAAATCATAGGCTTGTAAAACAAACCGTGATTCTGATTCCGAAAGCTGCCTGAACTCAAATAATCAATGCCGAGCCACCTACCAGGTACCAAGTTAGCAAATGACCAGCTCACTCCGCCTTTCCGGCCCAAGCCCTCACATTCCAAAAGAAAAAGAAAAACGCAAAACGCAAAACGAGTAGAACATAAAATGCGAATCATGTAAACCCCATCACCAATTTCCAAACCCTTCAGATAAGATGCCCAAGAAACTTCTCTAAACCCCCTGTTGTCTTCGACATGACCCAGCACAAAGCAATCAAAGGGTTACTGCTCTTCCTCCAGATACACATACCCGTGGTACTCACACCACAGCTTGCGGTACTCATCCCGCGCTGAGCCCTCTAAGTTGACCTTTTTCTTCCAGTTCTTGTCAAAGTCTCGTTGGAACTGCTCCCATGTGTAGCTGACCCCATTTACCCTTGATCCTTCGTCGAAAATCCAATGATGTAGTACAGACCAGCCCTGTCTGACATGCTCTCTAGGGACCCCAAGCGGAAGTTCAGCCTCCGAAGGTTGCGGAGGTTGGACGCCGAAGCCACCAGAGCTGCCTTGATTCGCTGGGTCGCCGACGGCTGCAGAACCCAGGACGTTTTGGCTGGTATTCGGCATGGATACATATTGGCTGCCGTAACCCGGCTGAGAGAATGTATTTTGTTGGCGGTAAGCAGTTGGATCTATGGAGAACGTGTTGTAGACAGTTGGAACAGCTCCAGGTCTGAGGCCGGTGGTGGGATCGACTGGCTCTAAGTCGTCGCCATATTCCCGCTGATATGCTTGAGGTTGGCCGATCATACCCGCTCCGGGATCTCCGTGGAATCCTGGGTGAACTGTTGGGATTGCTCCCTGTGGATTACTGCGGCTAGGCTGTCCCTGAGAGCCTTGAGCTGGCGCGGTCGCTGTCCCAGGAGGAAGTCGGCCCAGCCGAGGGGGCCAACGCCTTGGTAACGCGCGCCTAATGTGATGATACCAACCATCTTCCAGTCCCTGAAGAGACAATGTCATATCATTCCCAAACTCATTTTGCATGATGGGGAGAACCTTGTCAAATGGCATTTTTCGCTTGCGGTGTTCAGGGTCTGCTGTTCCTCTCAGCTCAATCAGGCGTCGAACCCACTCGGGCTGCCAACCCAATTTTCTTGCTAGTTGCATTTCCTGGGAAGTTGTGAATCTCAGCACTGGATCAGAAGTGATTACTGGTATTACAAACCTTGGGCTCCTGTTGGACTTGTTGTTGAGAAGCTGCCCCCGTTGGACCGGCGTCAGTATTCGTGGGTGCTGCTGAAGCTGCGGGGTAATAACCAGGCATCTGGGCTGCACCTGATGAATGGGGCTGGTCAGGGTAGTTTGGATCCATTTTGAGAGAATTTCTGCTGTGATGCCTTTTGGATTTGTTTGAGTAGTGAGAGCAAAAGAGTTTGAAGCAATGTGTATCTGTGGAGATTTGGGATTCTCAGTAGTGAGAGGCTGTTTGAACCTGTTGTAGTAATGCGATTGCAGTTGTTTGAGAAGTTAATAAAAAGGCAAAGGCCAAATACGGCAGTTATTTATAAGAAATAAGTAGGCAAGTCATTAGTTGTCTATGAACTTGAATTCTTGTTACTGGGGAAAGCGTGCTGTCACTGACCACATCTACACATTGGAGTCCCTCCACCATTTTCACACCTTCATACTAGTCATACTAAGGCCATCTCACTAATAGGCTTTGTTAAAGTCTTGAATATTTGTGGGGATGTGCAGAGAGCGATTGCGAGGAGAAGAGGAACAAGGGAAATCACGGCTGACTGTGAGGCAGGCTTTCACAAGTGAGAGAAGGGAGACTACCATCTAGTACTAGTGACAAATGAATTTCTGTGATAATCAGCCCCGAGATTTGTGGCCTTATAGTAAGTACATGTTGGTCTCCCTTACACCTGACAAGGAAGGAGATGGACAGTAGCTACATTCGATCTTCCGAGACTGTAGATTTTGTTGGTCGCTGTATATTCGCGGCGAAAGTAGAAGAATGGTCATCATTTAATTCTACGCGTGTGGTATTTCTGTGCCGAGAAGCTACTTGGTGCCGGTGTACTGAGGTGGCTTGTCTTGCTCACACTTGCATGGAAAGCAACAGGAGGAGAAATTGGAAGTTCAAGCTGTCAACGATTCGTAATTATTTGAATGTAAGTGATTACAGGCTATAACCCTCTGAAACTGTCACTTGAAAAGAAGTGGTGAGGCTTCTATGTGCATACATCACCGTATCCTTTTCTCCGACCTGCGCCATGTTATTAACATCAGAAATATTTGAGGGCAAAGACTATCAATCCATGACGGAAGCAATACATCGCATTTGAGAGAAGTCAAAGAACATGTCTTCTTGTTGTCCTTCGCCAAAATAGAATCTAAACAGAGATATGAGTCCAAGCTCGAGATTGCACTTGTTACTGAGTAATGGACCAAATGTAGTTATGCAGCCAAGACTCAAAAAAGAATACGGAGACTCGCACTTGTAAAAACGGAGGGTACACTCGTCCATGGTCGCAGCAAATGAAAGTGCATCATCACCCAGGCCTAGTTCGGAGACCCACACCCAATACCCGTACACTTAAGACCCATACGCCCAACACGTACAAACCTAATACTGATATAAATTATGTGTAAGGGTATTAGGTGTATGAATTGAGTGTGTGAATTGGGTGTGCGAATTGGGCATCGGTGTTAGTTTAGTGCATCCATTCTCTTGTTATAAGTGATTCAGTTCCAGATCTATCATCGATGTTTAGAAGACAGCTCTCCTTCTCACATATACCAGCCTTTCTCACCGTGGGCTGTGACTCCTTATTTCCTTTCCTTTAACTCACCTTCTGCGTCTTCCTCAGGTAGTTGGGACCGAAAATGAAGCTCTCTGGACTGGTGGTCTTGGGTGTGACTGAGATGTTGAGCTGAAGGGTATGGAGGGATTCAGACATGCAAAGTTTGCTCAGTCACAGAACATCCTTTGCAGTGACAATAATTGAAGCTCCTTGCCTGCAGAACCAGTCTTCTGCTGTTTTGTATAAATATCTGGCATCCTGCCCCATGGTCTACCCTTTTCCTTTCTTTATTTCCAAAACACACCAATACCAACTATATCACCACACCGGGGATAAATACAGCATCCACCACTCGTACAGCCAAATACACAACAGAAACCATCGTAAGATGAACCCAAATTATTACCATCCTCAGTCATCGGGTGCAGCAGCCCAAATGACCGGCTACCAACCTGCAGGTCCAGCAGCACCTGCTAGCCTTGGTCCAACGGAGGAAGCCTTTCGAGACCAAGTCCAAGGGAATCCTGAGGTTTGTAATTATATCGATTATACATGATCCAGTACTGAAATTCACGACTTCACCACCAGGAGACTTTAGCGGCACTAGTGAGACAAACGGGTTGGCGGCCTGAGTGGATTCAACGCCTGGTTCACCTGAGAGCCACGGAAGATCCTCGGCAGCCAGGGGCCAGGCGACATATGCCATTTGAAATGATACGCGAGATCATGCAGGGAGAATTTCCAACAATGGGTCGGCGTCTAGACGCTTTGCAAGTTGGCTGGGACAGCACAATCAGGCAGGCAATGCAAGATCGTTTCCGAGTCAAGCACAGGCTTCCTGCTGCGACGGCAGCCGCGCTAGCTCGAGGCTCATACGGGGCAGGTCAATCTAGCTCCGTCGACCCGCAAGGAGCACGTCCGGATGCCTCCCAACACCCTCAAATGTCATTTCAAGATGTCCATCAGTTATCATACAGAGCATATCAGCCAGGCCCCGGCGCCTCATGTGGAGGATCACAGCCGGGTCGCCACCAGCAATACGAAGCCCCTCAGCCGGGCCCCTGCGCCCCAGTCGGCAGAGCACATGTTGGTCACCACGGCCAGCAGTATGGAGCCCCTCAACCGGGCTTCGGCGACCCGTACCAGAACACCCGGGGCACAAACCAACAACTACCGCCAATTGCATTTCCTAACCCGCCATCGGGAAACGTCCGAGACCAGCTCCCGCGGACCGCGTCCTCCGCCCAGCTACAGAGAAATCAAAGGCCGCCGCCGATGGAGCCTCCGTACCAAATGCCAACCCACAATTACAGCAACGCGGCCTCGAACAGCCAAGCTCCACAGGTTGGTCAATGGTCAATTTCCGAACAGGAAGCATACGACCAAGCATACCCGTTCTCCGCTCAGCAGAGAGCGTGGATACTTGATCATGGAATGTACATGGGCTCTGAGGAAGGCGCAGAAGATGAGTTCTACGGGGCATTTCGGAATGCGTTTGGCAACCACCGGCTACCAAGCAAGGACCGAGTGATGGGAGAATTCAACCAAATGCGGAGGTAACGATAGTTGTTCGTCTTGAGTTTTCATGAGCCAGATCAAGGGCAAAGACATCGTGAAAGAATTCTGGTCCACCCAAACTCAAAAAGAGTCATAGGAAGAGCATGTGAAATGATTGCTTAGTTTTTGGGATTCTTTTTTTGGGATTTTTTTTTTTTTTTTGGAAGCTAGTGTTTGGTGATTTAAGATGGAACTTTGGAAGGGCATGATTAGGCATTAGGTATTTGCAGTCCCTAGAACATAATAGGTATGGATGAAGTAATAGCGATTCATTTTTAAAACATCAGAGATTCACACCTGTAAAAACGAACGGTACACCGGTATATCGCCAGCACTAAACCATGTAAGAATTCTCACACTTAAGACCTACAACAAATGCATATAATTAACACCTAATATATATATATATATTCATCTAATATATCTAACTGACCCTAGCTATATTAGCTATATAAATTAAGTATATAATTGTTAAGTATATAGGTGTTAGGTTACAGGTATTAGGTGCTGAATATATAGGTATTAAATATATAAGTGTTGGGTATATTATGCTATTTATTTAAAATAATCAATAAATGGAAAATTTACTATTTATTTAAAATAATTAATAAACGGAAAATTTAATATGCTAGATTAAATTTAAAGCTTAAATGTTAATTAACTAAATAATATAACATTACTAAGCAATTAAATTATTAAATTAAGCTTAAAAATCAATAATTAATTAATTAAAATCCTTACCTTTAATTAATCTAATACTTATCTTTAGCGCTAAGTAAGGCCTTGATTTATAAGCGCCAGGGGCGTAAAGCGCCCCTGGCAGGGGGGGGTGAGCCAGAGGTGCGAAACGCCTCTGGCGAGGGGGGGGGGGCCGCGTAGCAGGGGCCCCCCCCTACTCTTAAATATTTAGACCAGCCTATACCAGATGAATAGCTCCCAGGGCCCCGGGAGGGGCTTCCACCTGGTTTAATACGCCAGACTGAACTCGAAGCTTAAATGCTAATTGGCTAAGCAGCGTTGCATTACTAAGCAATTAAACTGCTAAACTGAGCTTAAAAATTAATAGCTAATTAGTTAAGATCCTTACCTTTAATTAATTTAATGCTTATCCTTAGTGCTAAGTAAGGCCTTGATTTATGGGCGTTAAGGGTGCTTCGCGCCCCTGGCGGGGGGGGGGGGCCGCGCAGCGGGGGCCCCCCTACTCTTACTTAGACCAGCCTGTACCAGACGAATAGCTCCCAGGGCCCCGGGAGGGGCTTCCACCTGGTTTGTTCCCGAGTGTGGGTGTGTGGATGGCCTGGTGATACGGCTTAATTGGCTGCAGCTGCAGCGTGAGTGATGTACGGGTATACTCTCCGTTTTTACGAGTGCGAATATCCGTTCTCTATAACAATGGCCAGACGTATGTAAAAATATTTGTGTCTTGTTATCAATGAAAATTTCAGAAGCCAACAGGGTGGCAGTGCAGATATGGCTGATACAAACCTTGCTGACTTACTATTGGCCTAGAAAATCCCAAGCTTTAAAGCTGCTGGCAGGGTATCAGTACATGAGGACTACAGGTGAGAATCTTTTCAAACGGTGATGGACATCACCGTTACTGTTCCAAATTCTTGCTGAATTAAGAGAGTGACAGATCACTGGAAAACTGAATTATCAACAGCAGTGGGTGGTATGGACTGCTGCCACCTCATCCCTCAGTATCCTGTTTGAATCTGGGTTGCTGGAGAACATCGAACTGAGCCCTGTGAATGTCATGGAGATTATCATGGCGTGGTGGAACTATCAAGCATTTCCAAGAATGGGATTTGCGGTCAAATGTCCATGATAATTCGCTAGTCCTGCCACAGAAGGGAGTGGCTTCGAATGAGCATTGAATCTGTGACTAATGCTTGTAAATGCTATCAGGGTGGTTTCTGTCAATCTTTGTTGTACCAACAAAATGGTGAGTGGGCAAGACGCAGTTCTGGGCGCAAACATGGCAGCGAACCATGAGGGAAACAAGGTCACTGTGGCACGATGTGTCTGTTCAGATATAGAACAGCGAACGAGTTGATTATTTGTGAAGAAGAGAGGCCATCTTAGCCTATTCATGTCTGCTCTGGTCTTCTCGGCCGAATCGAAGTGGTGCTGGGCGCCACAGCAACTGCTCCACCGATAACCTATGTAGGTGGGTTGCGCATCTTTTTGAACTCCATTTTCAAAAGGTGGGGATCTACTCCCTCCTTGTTAAATGCTTTCTGGTAATCCTCGGTTATCTTCCCCCATCCATAACCAGGACTATACCAAAGCCCCCGCTGGAAGATCCATTGTAGCTGCTCCTGAGTAAATTCTCCGTCGTTGAAGCCAGTGTCTCCCGCCTGATCAGACGTCGACCCTGGCTCCATGCCTGGTGTCATGGCGTGCGAGCCTCCATGGCCATGATCCTGGTCCCAACCCGGGGCAACAGATACGACCGGCGGGAGTCGTTGGTTTGTATTTGGCGGGGATGCATATTGGCCGTCGTAACCAGAGATCTGTCTCTGCGCCGGGGCAAAATACGCAAGCGGCGGGAGCTGGACTGCTGTGTGCGGTGTGGAGGCGTACTGGTGGCCATAACCATACCCCTGGGTCCACGCCGGGTCAACAGGCGCGATTGGCGAGAGTTGTTGGCTCGTATTCGGTGCGGAGGCGTAGTGGCCCCCGTAACCATAGCTCTGGTTCCACGCCGGTTCCATAGGTGCAACCGGCGGGAGCCGTGGGTTTGTACCCGGCGTGGAGGCGTATGGACCGCCGGAGCTCAGTTGGGATCGCGGACCGGGTTGAGCTGCACCGAATGCGCCGCCGAGGTTGGATTGAGGCGGTCCATATGCTCCATATGAGCTGCCGGGATACGGTTGAGGTGCGGCATACATGGTGTTGTAGACAGCTTGTGATGTCCCGAATGAGCCGCCGACTGGCGTAGCAGGCACTGCAGCAGAAGCCCTCTGTTGACTGGTTGGAACTGTTTTGAAGGTTGATTTATCTCTATGATTCCAGGTCCCTGCCAACATTCTGTCATTGAGAGCAGGGAAAGAATGCTCCGAGAATCGTTTGCATAAATCGTCGTAGATGAATTTCCAGCCGTACTTGTGAGGATCATTCTTTAACTTCACCAGGGCTAGAACAGCTTCGTCGGAATAGCCCTTTAGAATCGGTATCTAGGGTAACTCTTCGTGTCAGTACTTTTCAGATGCTATCGTGGAGAATGTTCAAGGTCTCAGACCTTCTGAGGCTCTTGGTTTTCGTGCTCTTGAGAATACTCCCCGGCGGCGGCAGAAAGAGCAGTGGCAGGTCCTGCGGACGTGGTTGATTGGTAACAGGCGCCCTGTGCTGCACCTGACGAGGGCAACAGTGGATAGTAGTAGTTCCGGCTCATTTTGTGCCGGCTGAGAACTGTTGCTTGTCCGGGATTGTAGGAGTTCACTGATGCTTCAATGTAGGATACAGACTCGGACTGCTTGATGCTGGCGTGTTGATATGGTTGCAAGTGTCCTGATCGAAAAGAACAGGAGAGGTCTGAAACACAGGACCCCGGAATATTTATAGTGAACAGGATGTGAGTGACTTCAAGCTGGAAACTTTTGGGCTTATCACTCAAGTAGGGGTTCTGTGACTGGTTATACCCACGAATTGAGCGACGCGAAAGCATGTCTTTCATGCAGCGAGTTTCTCCCACTCATACACGACAGACTTAGTGTGACAGTGGTCAGTTTTGTCTCTGATATGAGCAGAATGCACAGTATCTCTGAGAGCTAGGAGTGAGGCGTGCTAATCACTGCAAAGTCTACCAGAAATGATGTCACAAACATGGTCATAAGAGCTGTGCGCTAAGTGATCATGCTTGCCTAATGGAACAGAGTTATTTGGAATGATGGCTACGTTTGGGTATAATCGGTTGCGCCTTGCCATAGCCCAGAGGCCAGAACTCATTATACCAACGGGTATTCTATATGACTACGACTGGCACCAAAATATAATGACTCGTCTATGGAAAGGCACAATTGGGTCAGGATACGAGTGTTTGGGATGGATGGGGAAAGGGTCATAATGCATGGAGAATCAATGATCGTCATCAGCATCCCCGCAATGTGCCTGGACACTTGTCTGCCAGAAGTCCAAAACCTGTGAAAATACCTGGGTGTGCAAGCATTCTACCACAAACCCCCAAAACCTCTTGATACCACAGAGTCACACTACAAGAAACATGAGCCTCACTACCTCCAGTGGGACGCTGGCTGTCTTTGCCTCTACTATGCTATTGAAACTCGTCCAGTGCAAAACCCAAATTAGGTCTGGATGTCTTCCATAACTCTGCTGTAGTTTTATAAAACCCTTCTTTCCATTACTGGGCTGCTGGAATCCCAGCACAATCGCGAACAATTGTTCAATATCGAACCACGTCTTTGGACCCATTCAACACCTTATCCTCAGGTTACGATTGAGGCATCCTCTGAAGGGTCATCCTTTAATCAGTTTGCTTTGTGACGGTAGGATGTGATTCAGAAACCGGGAGCCGCGTAAGTGACTTGTTGTAGCTAGCCGCGGACCCTCAGGCTCCGCGGTGGCCGTGGCTAGAATATGGTAGCTGCTATTCTATACTATGACTATGGATCTGCTAGTCGCACGACCTTCCTATGGGTGGTCCACTTTGCGTGATCTTCAGGAGAGGCGAGTTTGTCTTTTATGTGGGTGTTTCTCTGCCGCCGTCGTAAGGATAATGGGATAATTCGTACAAGCTATCGTCGATTGGCTTTGTTTCATGGGAGTGAGGGTATGTGTGGGGTCGCCGATGGCACTACTCTGTTTTTAAGGTGGTTTGGCAACACTTTCTTATCTTGCTTTCTGCCAGTGGTGCAGAGAGATTGCGTGACTGGGTTTTAACTGAAGCGAGATGGTTGCGCCACGTGGGTTGTAGTAGCGAGGGAGCTGGCCAGGCTTTCGGCTTTGCCCCAGGACCTGAACGCGCGCAAGAGCTCCTCGCCAGTCCTTTCTTGATTTTCATGTTATCCGTCAGACTGTGCCCAAGTGTATCAACAGAAAGTGTCACGATAGACCACATACGATTGAACCGCCTTCTTCTGCAAGGGCTTTTGGGGATCATCCCTTTTCAGGATATAATTACAAAGACGAGCGCTACATGGCTGATGGATCACAGGCACCCGTGTCGGGAACCAGGCAGCTTTCTGACACCGATCATAGTAATGCTTTCCGGCTCTTCTGAAAGTCAATGACTGTCCCAAACAAAGTTGTTCAACATATTTGTTGACTCATAACTGTGACTTGGCCATATCAGAATATTCCAGGAAATAGCACATGATACTAGCTTGGGTTCAGTCCTCAGTTACGCTGTTTGAACATGGGTTTGGACTTAAACGAAGTGTTGAGAAGCCAGAGCAGATTGCAATAGCGCTTGAAGAATTATCTTGCCGTTTCAAAGCCCGGGACACGTTCGGCCTGTTTGATCCCTTGGTAGTCCTGAGGCAGAAAGTAGTGACTTGCCAACGGCAACGAAGCTGCTGTCTTTAGACTTGCTACCCTAAGTGCAGGATCCCATAGTGTTTCCGTTGGATGCGATACTACTATTACTACTTATGACTTAAATCTTGATGTCAGGCCATCAGCAATGAGAACTCTTACGAGAGGCTCTGTCAACGCGTGCAGGGAGAGCCGATGGCCGCGCCGTTCGCGCCCCCGTGGTTCGTGCAGTGAAACAAGCTTGCTCCCCCTTTTTTGGCCTGTGTGACGGGACGGACCGAGTCACATTGACGATTTCTCAAGGAGACATAATTTTAAGAGTACAAGAGCAGGCCAGCAAAGGCACGCTGAAACCTGGGGGCCGTGATGGCATTCGAAGCTGACTACCAAGACTGATTGGCCGGTTCCTTTTACACGGCCAGGACCGCCGTCTAGCTGAGTGACCCAGTTTTGCTGCTTTGGTTGGCTGTGAGCGCACCCCATCCGTCCTCGAACCCCTGGCCGCAGCCAATTGTGGGCCAAACAACGGCACGGCGCATCCACGGTCGAAACATCGTCAACTGAGTCGCTCCCGACCCAGCGCAATTGATCCTTCGTCGTCGGCAGCGACTCCTTTGTTTCACTGAGGCACAAGTACGACAATGGCAGACCGAGGGCTTGCCTCGTTGATAGAAATAATGCATCATTGTCCGCCCTTTTCCAGAACTTCCAATGGAGCTGTGTGCTCACATCATCTTTTGCATCAAGTTCATCCGATCTTGAGCTGGCTGTGTGTGTCACCACTTACACCCACTCACCCGCAGTCAGACTTTACTCAAAATCTCAGTGACAGCGCCGGCGCAAACCTCATTTTCAACTGACCTCACATTCCTTTGACACACATCCACCTGGACAAAAGCTCTCTTTTCCACAGTCTTTTGGCGCTCACATTCCTTCCCAACACACGCTCTTTTCCACCACACAGACACTCTCTAAATTAGATCTGCACTTGACAAAAATGGCTGCCACCCACCGATTCCACCTAGCAACGGCCATCCTGGCCCTCTTCCTTTCGCAGCTGTCCATCGCCGGCGAGCTTGTCGCCCGCCACATCGAGCTAGTCACGCCGCAGCCCTTCGTTTTCAACGAGTTTGGCCCTACCAACCCCGTCAGCCCCGACGGCTCCGACTACCCTTGCAAGGTGCCCCAGGGCCAGAGCTTCAAGATGAGCAGCGCCCCGACCGAGATGGTCATCGGCGAGGACCAGACCGTCTCCTTCAACGGCACGGCCGTCCACGGAGGAGGCAGCTGCCAGTTTGCCCTGGCCGAGGGGCTGGAGCCCACCAAGGAGTCTGCCTGGAAAGTGATTCAGTCCATTGAGGGCGGAGTGAGTAGCCTTCCATTACCCCTGTTTGGTGCCTTTGTGGCATGTTTACCAGGCACCGCAGTCCCGTTTGTAGACTGACATGATTCCATCAAGTGCCCGAAAGCCAACATTGAAGGTAACCTGCAAGACGGCCAGTCGCCTGATGAGTACACCTTTACCATTCCTGACGACTTCACCCCTGGCGATTACACCTTCGCCTGGACCTGGGTCAACCGAATCGGAGGGCAGCCAGAGTTTTGTAAGTCAACGCTCGACAGCATAGCATAGCATCTTTCCCTCAAAATTCCTCTCATTGGCAACAACTGACAGTCACTACTTCCCAGACATGAACTGCGCCCCAATCAAGGTGAAAGCAGGAGCTGGCTCGAAGCGAATAGTCAAGGACCGCCGCATAGCATACGACCGACGCCAGTCGACCTACCCAGACCTCTTCCTTGCCAATATCGGCGAGGCGAGCAACGGTTGCGACACATCCGAGGCCCTGGCTCAGCAGGTGGCGATCCAGTATCCGTCCCCAGGAGGCAACGTCCTCACTCCCAACGGCCCGGATGGCCTGTTCAAGCAGCCCTGCGACGGCAACCCCCGCAACAACGGCGCGGGAGGGAGCGGCGGCGGTAGCTCCGGATCTGCGGCCACTGGTGGTGCCGCGCCCTCTGCGACCGGAGGCGGTGCGGCTGGAGCGGCGCCGACCGGCAAATCCGGGCAGACAGCATCGGGCCCATCGGGCGGTGCCTCTTAGGGAGGGGCCTGCACCGATGGGCGCCTGATGTGCGTGGGAGGAACGCGGTTTAGTGTCTGCACGGGCGGGCAGTGGACTCCGCCTCAGGCACTCGCGTCTAATGCCCGATGCAAGGAGGAGGGCGAGAGCACTGGCTTAGATATCACCAACAACAACTAGTTCGTGGTGGATTTCGTAGTTACGGGACAGGCCGGATTCTGCATGGAAAGTTGAGACACAAGTGTCTCTCACACGGATGTCCTTGGCAATGCTTCATTTCTGGGCCAGGTGATCTTTTGAGCCCTTCTGTTCTGTTCTGCGTGTAGCTACATGATCGGACAGTCTACAGTGGTACCAATGCATGTACCGGCACAAGTTCCGGGATACTTTCCACCTCCAGAATCGTTCATTATGAGAGCGAAAGTGCCAATCTAGTAAATTAGTGCCTCTATGACTCTGCCTTAGAGCTGTGGTCTGCGGACTAGTTGATTCTAGCCGAACATTTAACTCACTCACGCTGCACAAGTGAAGAAATAGCAAAAAGACTCGACAAGCCCACTTCAAAAGAAAGAAAGAAATCTTCGATCCGTCAGACGAGCACCGTTCAAACTGGGAAGCAAAGCCGATCCTCCCGCAGCCTCCACACTTGTTGCCCTGAGAAAGCCCGCAAGTGACAATTTCAACTTTGACCTCTCTACCCGACTCCCACCGTCTTGCGTACGAAAGCTATACTGCATGATACAAAACACATCCATAACCAAGGAAAAGATGTCTCAGTTCACCATATTCTCACAGCTGCCCCCGGAGCTGCGCGACCTGATCTGGGACCAATCGATCCGCGACGACCGCCCAGCCGCCCACTTCTTCACAATGTACGACCCAGCGGTCGACACCGACTACGTCGTCCGCCAGGAGAAGAGGGTCCACGCCACGAGCGGCGGAAACGACCCGTCCTACCGCGTGGGGCTTGCTGCCCCACGCGGTCAAAGATGGAGCGAGCACTCGTGGACGGACGGAAACGTATCGTCCTACATGACAGACTCGGGCCTCTGGACCGCCTGCTGGGAGTCCCGCAGGCGCATGCTGTGGCGTTTCCGGCCGACCGCGACCAGCTCACGACCCGAGCCCGGCCCTGCGCATGGGTTCCCCGTATCGTCCTCGGCACCCGTGACCATGCCGTTCCGGCGCGACAACGGCGAGCGCCAGTACCTCACCATCTGGCCCTCGGAAGACCTGCTCTGCTTACAGTTCGCCAGTTGCTCCGCCATCTCTCGGCAGGAGGGTGACCAATGGAGTCACCTCCAGGACTTCCCCCTGTTCCGGTGGCGGCGTGCCGGTGGCGGGTGGCAGTCACCGCAGCGCGTACGCCACATCGCAATCGATTACGACATGCCGTTTTTGGACGAATCAACCGGGGGCTGGCTAGGACTCAGCTCCATAAGGGCCGACGACGTGGTCGGGCTCGCCGGCTTCTGGTTCATCAACTACAGGCTGGAGCGCAGGTACAGGCCGGACAAGGACCGCCGCGCCCGGAAGACCTTCCGGGCCGCCGGCGGGGTGGAATTTGTCGAGGTTCGAAAAGGTGATGATGAGTGGTGGGGCCGAACTTACGGGTCCTACGCGACTCCTCCAGACTGCGAAGAGTTTGAGATGGCGAATATTCTGAGCTATATCAAGAAAGGGATGCCATCTGATCAGAGCATCCTCGACAGCAGCGACGAGAACAGCGAGGACGACAATGAGGAGAGCAGCGATGACAGGGCTGATGAACGACGGCTGCCGCTTCGCTACGGTGTGCTTGCTTGTGTGAACCCGGGTTCCGGGAAGCACCTACCGACAAAGAGCGAGTGGATATCTGGTTTTGGGTCCGAGGGACAAACTTTGTGCCGGCATGCGGACAATGTCGATTCAACTGCCCTAAATGTGCTTTGACGAGTTAGCGGGAATCAAGCGATACGTTGGACCGATTCTCTGCAGGACTTGTACCAGCTCAGGCCACCGACTGGATTATTGCGGGGTGGTGTCGGCAAGCCCTGAGGGAGAAATAATAGCAAAGAAGTGATAGACAGCGGTTGGAGGCTCCGCCGAGGGAAATTGTTGATTTGTGATAGACAGCTCTCTCTTTCATCCCCCAACTAGCTGGTGTATCGAACAAGCTCTTTATACACTTGCGGGTTTCCTTCTATATATCCCATCGATGGTATAATCCTTTTGCGGCCCATTAACCGTATACCCCAGCCTCCACTCCTTGAGATTAACAGCATTGAAGAAGAACTCGTACTTGACATCGTAGAAGTCCTCGATGCAGAGATGGTCCGACTTGGCCTGCCAGCCCTTCTCGCCGCTGTAGTCGCCGTGCTCGTGGCCCTCGGGGACGAGGAACTCGATCTCGTGGAATAGGTAGTCCGCCCTCATCTGCTCCTCTTCCCTTTGCGGGTCGTTTCTCGCAAACTTGTCCCCCGTGCGCGCGAACCACACGCTCAGTTTGTCGGTCCTCTCATCATACCGCCAGATATACCTCCTCGTGGCGCGGAAGGTCATCCCGCTGGTGGCGGTAAAGTTGCCCTCTTCTATGTATAGATACTCCAAGCCTGGGTCGTCGTCGTCTTCATCATCTTGGTCCGCCATGTCACCATTGGTGGCCCCATTGACGGCACACCTATTCCCGTCCGCGGTCCCCTGCCGAAGGAGGAACCTCGCAGTCCCGCTCCAGTGGCCGCTGGGGTGGGAGGGCAGCTTGGATACGAGGTCGCGCTCGAGCTGCCACTCGCCCAGGAGAGACCTGAAGACGGCCCTGGCGACGAACCTGCCCCGAGCCAGCCCCGCGACGGCCGTCTCGTGCGTCTGCCGTAGGCTCCTGTCTAACTCCACGTGCTGCGCGGCCGTCAGGCCCTTGGAAGCGTATCGCGCTGGCGTGAGGATGTCCATCGGTAGGCCTGTCTGCGGGAGCGGCGGCGTCTCGCCCACCGTCATGAAGATGCCCAGGTCCAGTGCTGAGGCGAACTCCTGCATGAGGAAGGCGTAGTCGCCCATGGGGAACTGCGACACGCGGGTGTCGGTGCGGAGGGCTGTGAAGCGCGGGATGGAGGTATCGGTCGATAGGGCATGCTGCATTGAAGGGCTGAGATACCCGCCAGGTTGTTGCTGCTGCGCCCACAGCTCGGTTAAGAAGCGCGCCTGCATCTCCATGACGCCCCAGTATGGGCTACGATAGAAGCCGACGAAGCCCAAGTTCGGGACGTCGGGGTGATGGGTGCCGTGTAACGCGAGGAGGACCGTGTTGTCGAGGTTGGAGGGGTCGACCGCCAGAGTCCGTTGAATTTCGGCTGGGAGGAAGGCGAGTGAAGGGGCTGCTTCGAAACCTGTAGCCAGTACAATGGCAGCAATGTCGGTGACGCTTGTGGTCTCGATGTTCGATGAGGCTAGAGATACAGTAGCAGTATTCCCAGAGATCGAAGACAGCTTGCCTTGGGAGAGCTCAATCAACCCCGAGCGCACGAAGTCCATATACCAGTCGCTGACGGTGAGATAGGGCGGGTTATCGAGGTCTTGGTCCGTGGGGGCGAGGAGCGGCGAGAAGTCAGACTGGTCGGTGCCAAGCACGCTCTTGTAAATCCCGTTTACTATCTGAGCTGCTTCCACGCTGATGTGGCCCTGCGAGTTGGTGAGTGGCTGCGGTCGGTTGGCCAGATTGTAGGATGGCAGGTCGAGGGGTAGAAACGGTGCTGCAGGGCTGGCGGCTACAGGCGAAGTAAACAATGGGAACACCCATGTCGGCCGTTGGATGATGTGATGTATCTTGTATTTATCTGCCCCCGGCAGCCGTTTCGAACCTGGAGAGTTGACGGCAGAGGAAAGATGGGAGCCGATGGTGCCGGCAATTTCCACACCCGACATCTGCCCACCAACGATGAGTATCTTGCCTCCCTCCCCAGTCGCGTTCGGTAGCAGGGTCTCGAGGTCGCGATACTGGCTGCTGTGCACCACCGGGATCCCATGGGCCTCTCTAAGCCCGGAGACTTCGGGTGTAGCTGGTTTTCCGAAGAAGCCAGAGGCGATGAGCAGGTAGTCGTACTCGCCCTCGTCCACGACACCGTCCTCTGATCTTGCAGTCACCCGCCACCTCCTCTCAGACTGCTCGTCGAGAGGCAGCGTCTTCTCCACCTTCCACCCGAGTCTCAAGCGGAACCTATCCTCCTCAAAGGCGCAGTACTTCCTCAGGTACTTCTGCAGATACCTCCCAACCTGCCAGGCCCTCGGGAGCTGCGGCGCATTGCTGTCCCAGGCCAAGTCGCTGAACTGTACGGTGTTCCGGCTCTGGTTGAGCACCATGAGGGGGTGCACGAGACCTGCGCCATCCGTCTTGTCGACGGGCCAGAGGCCGCCGATCCGAGGCTGCGCATCGTACACGGTGACGGAGAAGCCGGGGCTGGAGCCGGAGGCGTGGTGGAGAAGCGTCTTGGCGGCTACGAGACCCGAGGGTCCGGCGCCGACGATGCAGACGGTCTTGGGCGCCATGAGATGGATGTAGCAGCGTGAGAGTAGGATGGTACACTCGATGGGTGAGCCGGTGAGCCAGGATCACGAGGATGCTTGACCGGGTGACTCTAAGGCTGGCAGTGAGCGGCTCAACGATGGCTCGGCCTAGCAGAGTTCCACAAATCCGTCAACCCAAGGTCATAGCCGGAGCACCATGCTAGAAGGTGCCTCAAGATCGTCTGCGTATAGGAGACAGCACGGAATCACCGGCGTGGGATCTCACGTAAGGTCCTTAGCGCAGTGCAATGCTGGAGGGGAGAGACGACGACTGAGGTCGGAATGTGAAGTTTGGGGGGACTGACGACAGCTGATGATTACATAAGCAGGGTTGACTCATTCCTGTCTCTCCACCAGGAGTCCCTTCCCACTCGACCATGCCACCATCTTTATCATTGTGCCTGATGCACAACGCCTTCACTGGCTCCATTTAGATCTCTCTGCATTACCTAGGTGTCTGCTATGATGTGGTGTGCCTCGTCTTGTAGTCCTCGGCCACGGGGTGGTCACCCTTTTGGCGACATGGCACGTCTGGCATCACGACAAATGATTCCGGGCTGCACGTGCTTCCACGCTCGAGTGCCTCATCCCTGAATGCTGCGTCAACTCTCTCATCGGTATCGCTCCCCGAAACGACATCTTCCTTTCAACACAGATAAACAGGCTCTGAGTATCCGTGTGACCCCATGTGATGACCGTTCGAGCCGGAGTCAACTACAAGACTTTCTCCGAGCCGCGGACTCCCCTGATACGGGAGACATGTCAGGCTGGCTGTCTAAGACACAGATCACAGTGTCTCGATTTAGGACACCATGACGGCTGGTTCACTTGACAAATAGCTGACCACGGAAGTCTGCCACGCCGACTGTCTTCGGACTGCCTGAAAATCTCGACCATTTCGAATTTCCGTGGACAAATGGCTCCCATCAGTCCTAGATGCCTCGCGTCGGAGCTGCTGCTTCGGCACCCATGTTAGCCTCCATCCTTCGATGACAAATTGCGAGGTGATACAAGAGATGCGCCATCATACTCGGGCAATGAAACAGCAGACGACGCACTGGGGAGACCGATTTCTCGGAGGCTGCTGCTGCACCTCATACCTGCATGCCGCCCTTGCTGCCAGGCCATAGCGGCGCAGACCGCCGAATACCTCGACGTTGTCGCCCGAGAGTAAAACAAAATGGAGAGAGAACCTCGGTCAAGTCACGTCGATATTGCTGGCGAAACGATTGGCTTGCCTTTCATCCCGAATCCTTGCATACTGTTTCTGCAACGCAGGATGCCGTGTATCTAATGCGAAGGAGCCTCCCCCTTAGGAAGGTCCTAAGTGGCCAGCCGGAAGCTCTCAAGTCTGACAGCCACGTGCTTCCCGCAGCACCGCCCAACCCGGGTTTGAGGTTCGCTGGCCCTGCTTCCGTGAAGCAGCCAGTGAAGGCGAGCAAGCGGCCGCATAATAGCCGGGCTTCTGGCCACAGCATATGCCTGCATTAGGACAGGTCTTGGATTACGAGCCGCTCCAGACATCCCCCAAGACCCTAGCTGGAGAACCTGGTTCTTTGATGCCCGGAGAAGCATCGATGCCGCAGAGGTTTGCTTCGGATGGGAGTAGGTGCAGTCTTAAACCGTACTGAAGACGGCAAAAAAGCTTTCTTTAGGCTGCGACTGCCCAGGTGTCCAGATGCTGTGCGCCATTACAGAACACAACAGCAACCACAGCGCCACTGACAGCAAACCCTAGGGAACAAACATCGTGATCAAACGTCAGATGCAGCCGCGTGATTCCTCAAGGATTTGATATGCTGCCCCAAGACCGGTGAGGCGGCGCCATGGAGCCTTTATTCCGTCCCATTACCGTGGCGCCGAGCATCCGCAATATGGAAAATTCGCGCAGGCTCTACGGGGAGCTGCAGTAAGCCCATGCCTCCTGTGTCGTACACGGATCCGGGTACTTGCTTCGTCGGGGGCCCTGGGGTTCCAAAGCCGCCAGCGGGCGGGCGAGCGATCTTGCTAGTTCATCTCTTGGCCCGTTCTCTCCAGCGGAAGGTTCACCTTCTCCCGTAGTCTATCTAGACCAGCGTGCCTGATATTGTGCTGCCGCCGGCGATGCAACGCAGTGGCGCCGTCGTCGTCGGTCGTGGGTTGAGACCCTCGGCCATGGGGACTGGCAGCGAGATCAGCAGGCTCCGGAGACCCCCATTCGAGGCTTTGAAGCCGAACTAAAATGCCGTGAATGCAGTCAGCCATGAATGGGTATCGTTACAATCTGCAGAATATGCGGATCATCCGCCGAGTTTGCTCGCAGTCCACCGTCCAAGGACTCGTTGTTCTACAAGCTGAAAGGCCCCAACTTCAGCCTCGAATAGTACAGCATCAGGCTGGCTGACATAAACCACCACCTGATGGCCTGTCGTTGACCAACCACGCCCGGCACCTCAACGTAGCGCGGGCCTAGAGCAGAGCCGAGCCACGTGTTGGCGGTGCTGGATCCCGCTGCCATAGCTGCAGTCCTGCCTCTGATAATGATCTTGGACTTCGCCGTACCGCTCGCCGATAGCCGGTGTTTGTGTCTGTTGGACAGACACAGCACCGGGACAGCTTTAATCGCTTGGGCCTTGGTTGCGAGTGCGGCCGCTCAACAGCCGAGACTCATGGTTGTTTTAAGCTTCCCGTAGCCCGAAGGCCATGGCTTTCGAAGAGCTTGAGCGCCGCCTAGCTTCTGGTAGTGCTCGTGGCGGGCTTGGGCGAAAAGCTTCAACCGAGAAGGCGAGCCGGCGCGGCGCGGCGTACGGGGAACTTCATTGCATGACTACCGCATGCCGGCCAGTTTTGTTGCTCATGCCAAGACACGGACTTGGCCCACGACGATTTCGACCCCTAAGCGACAAGTGACTGGAGCGGACTGTTTGGTTAATGACCGGTCGACATCTTCGGTTCTTCGACGAGTGTTCTTCCCCATCTGGGCGCGGTTGGACCTGCACGTCCTCTCGGCCCGGACAATGACAGACCGAGAATGGCCTTCCTCCCGTAGAGCGGCCGGTGTCATGCCAGTACTGCTCTAGAGCCGCGAGAACGCGAGTGCGCAACTCCAGCAACCAGGGCGCGTAGGATCTCCCGGTCAGATGTGGCGGTGACGGGGGAGAGTACAGGACAAAGTCAATCAGCGTCGTCACACCCCGCTGATGGCACTGTGCGACCGTTGGATCTCAGACATGATGTGGTTGTGTTCAGCGGTATTCAGATCCCGGGGCCAAGAAAGAGTTCGGTCATCGGGGGGTGCTACGGTGGGCGGGTTTTCGGCGGTAGACATTCCTTCACTTTGCCTTGCTCGATGCTGAAGATCAAAGAGAGGGAGGATATCCTGTCTCTTGACGCCACAGATCGGAGCAGGTGACGGTCATGAGGAGGTCGGCGTCATCTCGCTGTGATGTCTCAGATCTTGTTGCCATTCTTGCTGCCACGCTGCAAGAAAGATTGCCATGCTGCTGGATGGTTTGCCTGGCACAGGTGTCCCAAGTGATGGTGGTCGAGGGGTTAAGCGGTCGGGATACGGTATGACGAATGACCCGCATTGGGTGGTTGCCAGTGATTTGGGAGGCCTTGTCGCTTCCCAGCGGTCGGGACCAGCTACGCGTGTACATCTCAGACAGTAATCTAGGGAAGGAACACCGGCACAGGCACATGCACAAATACGGGCACGAGCACGAGCACAGGCACAGGCACAGGCACAGGCACAGGCAGCCCCGCCCGGGAGGCTCAACCATGACAGCTCGTGGCCATTGGAGGGAACAGCACGATACCCAAGACATGCCATCCAACCCGTCCTAGAAACTCAAATAATCGTGCGATATCGGCAAGTAATGCAACATGGAGATAGAAACACAGAGAAAGATGCAGGGACATGACTTGAGATGCCCAATCGAGGTAGAGGCCCGATGCTGCGTCCCGCAATCCCTCTTTCTTTTTCACGCGTTGCCAGCACCCGCGCGTCACATTCCGATGCGCCGAGGGTCTTGAGGTGGTGGGGCAAGCTGCATGACGTGCGATATCCAGCAGCCGTGGCAGTTTTTGTCAGTAGGTTGTCTAATAACGCTATCTTGGAGGATTCGGGGCAACCAGCTGGTCGATGATGCCAAGCATAGAGATGGAGAAAAACCAGGCCATTCGAGTCAAATCGAATCGAATCCGAAGTGCCTCAATGCTTGCCCCAAGGCTCTCCCCACCCTCCCCCACTCGGGCGCTAAATCCACCTCCGCATCTGGGCACTCTGGCGGGTCTGGGGCAGGCCAAGGGTATCCCCAGGTTTTGTGTGGCTTTCAAGGTTGCTGCTGCTATCTACACTGCGGTAGACTGTTCTGTCTGTCTGCTATTGTGTAGGTATCGAATCAGAGAGCTCCAAATGGATCCAGGCACTTGACCCACTCCCGCGATTGCTGTGCTCTGCTGTGTGCTCTGCTGTATGCCCTCTGGAGGATTCGAGTAACACCGGAAGCTCCAGGTACACAAGCGTATCCCCGTCTCAAGTACCTTGTACCCCCGTACCACTCTACGAAGATACGTACTCTCGTCTCTGCCACTAGAAGTACCTGCCATTCTAGCCGTCAGATCTGAGCCTTCCAAATTGGTGGCCCAGATCCTGCCGGCAGTGTTGTGACCACCCTGCCGTTTCCAAGTCCAACCTACCACCTCCTTCCCCGCCGTTGCAAGGAGCTGCGTACCTAGGGTACAAGGTGCAAGGTGCAAGGGTCACTTCATCATCCTTTCCCCTTCCCCCACACCCACTCACACTCTCCCCCCAACCGAACCACCAGCAGGACTGACTGATGACTGACCGACGGGACTGACTGCGACTCTGATCCCTTCGCCGCCCGTTTTATCGCTCTGCAACTGCTCCCTCCAATCAGTCCAGTCCGCCAATGGTCCACCCACACACTCTTTTTTTCCTCCATCTCGCCGAGCCCAGGACTGTCCCACACACTCTCTTGCCCACGTCTGCGCTACCTACCACATGCGGGCACAATTTGTCACCACCAAAGCCTGCCCCTCTGGCGTTCATGCTGACGGCAAGATCCCTTCATTTGAAATATAGCCCCTCATCCCCGACCCTTTCCGTATCGTCATACAATCGACATATCCAAATATCTGGAGCGTACACAGAACAAATACTGCACACTTTCTCAGTGTAAGCAGACGCGTCTCCACACAGTAACAGAATCATCTCAACGTGGATTTCACAACCATCCATTGCCTATTTCCCACGGTTTCATTCTGGTACCTGCTGGGATACTTATCTCCTCTCCCGTTCCTTTCGTGATTCTCCACAGGCTTCTGGCCAGTCTTCTCCACATCCGACTGTCTGGGCAGCTCTGCTACTGCAACGCCTCTTTCGCCAATCACCTACCCAGTCACCTCGGTCCATTCGCCCGTCCATCCTTAATTCCTCCCCCGCTGACTTCATGAGATCCAAGGGCCACTCTTCTCTCTCTTCTCGGGCGTTTCTTTGAAAGGTGACGATCAGCCTCTATCTGCTGAACATATCGGAAGATATTCACACGCAAACTGGACTGTAGTTTGAAAAGGTACCTATCTCTCTCACTCTCACACACTCTCTCCCACAAATCAGACTCAGCCTCCTCGCTTGAGCCCTCACTACTCCGGTCGGCGTTATAAGACCTTTGCATTCCAATAGGGGGTACTTTTCCGAGAGCTGTCTGCGGTCCAATTCCTTCCCCTCCGAAACTCTTGTCCTGGCGCTGTTACAGACGATCATGCTAATGGATCTCAGCCTCCATCCACTCTGATCTGGATTGAGAGATTACACGGATCTTCCAACCTTTTCTACCGTCCTTGATGTGAGCATCCGACAAGATGGTCATCAACAGCAACACGGTCAACCTGTCCGACAATGACACGGAAAAGGCCACAGAGTTGCAGCAGAACTATGTCGGCACTCTTCGGGACCTACCGCCTGACCCCGATGCTCACCTGTCCGAGTCGGAGCGAGCCCTCATCGACAGGAAACTTGTTTGGAAGCTTGACCTGGTCATGATTCCGTGGCTGAGTCTGCTGTACCTGTTGGCATTCCTGGATCGCACAAATATTGGAAATGCCAAGATCGCTGGCCTGGGCGAAGACCTGCACATGAATACTCAGCAGTATAACGATACTCTGACAATCTTCTTCATCTCTTACGCATTGTTCGAGCCGCTCACCAACATTCTTCTGAAACGTCTGCGCCCATCCATCTTCATCCCCATCATCATGTACGTCACCCAAGCCCATGTTGAGCCCCTGCTATGTTTCCTGGAGCTCGTGCTGACCTTGGTCAAGGGTGCTGTGGGGCGCGTGCATGGTTGGTATGGGATTTGTCCACGACTGGTCTGGACTCATGGCTGCCCGGTGGTTCCTAGGTCTCACAGAAGCGGGTTTATTTCCCGGAATCAACTATTACCTGTCCTGTTGGTACAAGAGGTCTGAGTTCGGCGTGCGAGCTGTTAGTATTCACCCCGTGCGCTTGTAATCCCACGATCCTTGGGGCTGACATTTCGTACAGGCCATCTTCTTCTCGGCTGCCGCGCTCTCAGGATCCTTCGGCGGTCTCCTCGCTGCCGCCATTGAGAACATGGCGGGCGTGGGAGGCAAGCCTGGTTGGGCATGGATCTTCATTCTCGAAGGTCTGGCAACGGTCGTCATCGGCGGGATCTCATTCTGGCTGGTTCACGACTTCCCCGACGAAGCCAGGTTTCTTTCCGACGAAGATCGTGCCCGAGTCGTTCGCCGTCTGAAGCTCGATCAGCAATCATCGGCTGAGCATGAGGACTTCTCGATGCAATACTTCTGGCAGGCCTTGAAAGATTGGAAGATGTGGCTTGGCATGGCCATATACATGGGCTGCGACATGCCGCTCTACGCATTCAGTTTGTTCTTGCCCACGATCATTAAGAATGCGGGGGTGGCAGCTCCAAACGATGTTGTCAAGCAACAGCTGTACAGCGTTGCGCCGTATGCCACCGCCGCCGTGTTGACTGTCGTCGTCGGCTTTGTTGCTGATCGCACAAAAGCCCGTGGACTCTGCAACATCTGTGTCTCGCTCGTGGGCATCGCCGGTTTCTCCATCCTCATCGGGTCCAAAGATGCCTGGGTGCAGTACGCAGCAACATTCCTTGGGGCGGCCGGCATCTACCCCTGCATCGCCAATACCATCACTTGGATGGCGAACAACACAGAAGGCGTCTACAAGCGTGGTGTTGTTCTCGGCTTCGTCATCGGCTGGGGAAACCTCAACGGCGTGGTGTCTTCCAATATCTACTTCAATAGCCCGCGATACTTCCAGGGTCATGGCGTTGTCCTTGCCTACATGATCCTGTTTCTGTTTGGAGGCTCCGTCCTGATGACATTGGGTCTTCGCAGAGAGAACAAGAAGCGCCGCAACGGAGAGCGTGATGGGTGGGCCGCCAACAAGACGGAGCGAGAGCTGGAGAAGATGGGCGACACTCGACCTGACTTTTTCTACACAACATAATGTCACATGACGAAACCGCAATCGACTTTCTGCGGCGGGACTCGCATGAGAAATTGGGACGGCGGTTTTGGATCGATTGCGATTTTCTGCGATGCGTGCTCCGAGAAGTGCTTGTTGTTGCAGTGGTCGGACGCTGCCAGGTTCTACTTGTTACCCATGAAATGACAGCTAGGAGTTGGCGGCGTCCTCCTGTCTACAGAGCCAGCTCTCTTTACTGCGCTTTTAACAGGTCCCTGGCGACTCACCACCCCATTGGACGCTGTCGCCGTCGAAAAGGCTCTATTTCTTGCACATGATTCCCCAAATCGCGAGATGGTTTTGTTACGGAGTTGAACGTGGGAAATGTACATAGATGCAGCAATCTCTCCCATCAAGGATCTCTAGACGAGCAATCTCTAGAGGAGCTACCTGAAGGCCGACCTTCTCTCGTGACTGGTGGCCGTCAGGATCTGTGAATTATGCAATCGAATCCTGGGACCCAACCAAGTGAGGGGTGACCGACGCCCAGAAATGGCAGCAATGTCTAGAAGGGGGCCAGATTGGCTGCACATGGACGACGCTGTTCAATAATGTGATTGTCTCGGAGAATAAACACAATTGATACAAGGCGAACTGTCTCGGGAAGACAGCCCTTCGACGCCCATTTCGTGGGTAGCGATAGGCAGGCTACCCGAAACAGTCGTTTGTCAGTACATTCGGGTCGGTCAGTCAGGTGATGAGAAGGTGTGTAGGACAGGCGGGAAAATACTGCATATGGCAGGTCTGACAACATGTTTAACGGGCAGCATGGAAGGGCAATGTAGGGGGGTTGGTGGGGTGGGCTATGGATGGTGGCACCGCGCCACTTGACGTGATGCGGCGCAGGCAACACCAGGGCTGCCCCGCTAGCTCGTTCAGAGATCCTGTTTGGGAGCTGTTGCTTGTGGGTTTGGTCTTCGTCCAGGTCTTTTTGGCATAGAGTGTCCCTAGGGACTACCTAAGTAACGTCGTTGTGGACTGCGCATGATGGCTGCTGGGGGATTCGGGATGGATGCCTGTAGCTAGAAATTGTTGCTCATCCACCTATCTCTGCTTGACAAGATCCAACGCCGCCTCCTTGTACATGGCTGCGCCCCTGCTCGTGGGGATTACAGCCGTTAACATGTTGATCGGTCGCACCCACTGTGACACGTTCGACCCGATCGAGACGCTTTGAGGGCTAAAATGTTTGATCTCGGCCTCTCGGGAAGCGGCAAGCAGGGCAGAAGGAGCTGAGCAATGCAGTCCAGGCTCGCTCGAGTCGATCTACCGCATGCCGGCAGCTTGCCCCGGCCCTAACTGCCGAGGGCCACCCGCCTGTCCGATCCCGAACGACCCCACTGTAGACCAACAAAGCCTACACTAGCTACCTGCGGGGCAAAGTACCGAGGCCCGCGTCGAGAAACGGACGCGAGACTCGAGATACGCGAGATCCACACCCGACGTCATGTCACCTGTTGGAAGGGCTACGCCGTCGCAAAAGAAATGAAAGGCCAGGAGTCGCGTGTGCCACCGGATGGGTGAGACACTGCACCTCTGACAGCTTCACCGTGCATTCTGTTTTATCTCCGAGCACCGACTGAGACAATCCTACAGTGAACATGGCACAACAGCAGCAACAACAGCATGGTGTTCCGGACGTCAGCACCGCCGACAACGACTTCCTCCCGGTCCTAACGCCCGAGACCACCCAGGAACCCGCGGCCCAGGACACTGTCACGACTACCACGAGGCCGGGAGACCCCCGCCACGCTTCAACTTCAACACAGGGCAAGACGGGGGTGGCAGAAGCGGATGTGGACGCGGACAAGATCTCGGCCGGGTTCTCGGCCGGCAGCCTGGCGCAGACGATCAGCCTGCCTGCGCCGCGGCTCGTGCGTGACTTCCGCATGCAGGCGCGCCTCGAGGGCAAGGTTTCTCTTGGGCGGAGTTGCTGGGGGGAGAGGAATTGGATTGGGATATGCGGAGGGGAGTGGAGCGCTACTTGGGGGAGGGGCACAGTATTGGTGAGTGTCTTTCATTTCGCTATTTATCTCGGCGAAGACGCCTTTGCTTCTCTGCCTCTCCTTCTCCTTTTACACAATCTGGTGGTCAACCTCTTAACTACAGGCATCCCACCTCGGACGGGGACCTTGTCGCTGACGATGCTTCCAACCCCCAGCCCGGCGGCCAGGACGCCCAGCTCCTGACGGAGAACAAGTCCACCTTTGTGGACACGCGATACCTCCTTGCCACGGCCGACGCCGAGCCCGCGCACATAATGGTGCGAACCGAGGGCTGGAGGACCGGCCCGCCTGAGGTGCTAACACGGCTGCTCGACCCAGTCGAGGGCGACAAGGTGTCGCCGGATGAGTACCGCTTCAGGATATTCATTCGGCTCGAGACGGGCGACGAGAGGTACCGATGGGTCAATGAGGGCATGTGGATTGGGAGTGGTGTGCGTAGGGGGCTGGAAGGTGAGTGCTCCTTCTATTCATGGTTTCCGATCACTTAGCTGGAGACCGGTTGGGGAAAGACCTTGGACACTCGGTGACTGACATCGCGTGCAGTGATTTATGACGGCTACCGGCTTCTTTGAACGCCAGTGACTTTTAGGGCTGAGCAGGAGTTTACCGTCGCTATGATCTCGATTAGCCCGAGTTAGCATCCATTTCGTCAAAAGACGGTCACGTTGCTAGTCACATCCGAGGCTCCTCCCCTTGAGGCCAGAGATGCACTTGCGGCGTTGTGGGTGAGCAAGCTGTTCGAATGGTTCGTCCTTCCAGGGAGCTCAGAATAGCTTTGCGGGCAACAATCACATTGTGAACTCCCCTTTGTATCCTTCCTTTGTCACGGCAACACTCAGCCCCAGAGCTGCATCCATTCATTGTTTCTTAATCGCCCGCGCCAATCATGGAAAATCAGAAAAACTATTTTAAAAAGCTCTCAGGATGTCTCAAGTTTTCAACGACTGGGGTACAGAGATCAATATCGATCACAAACAAGACAAGCCCTGAAGAAGAGCCCAATATGGAGTCAATAGGATACACATCTGCAACTCTGGAGGTCCTCGCTAAGCGCACCGACCCAGATACCGAGATATCCCCCTATCAAACATCCTGGCCTCAAACATTCAACCAAGTCGCGGCTCGCATACAGTCTGCCCTGGGGGAATCAGCCCTCAGACTGGAGCACGTAGGGTCGACATCGGTGCCCGGACTCGCTGCAAAACCCATCATCGACATTCTTCTAGAGGTGGTCGACCCGTCGGATGAGAACGCATATGTACCGAAACTAGAGGAACTTGGATTTATATTGCATTTCCGCCAGCCAAAGTGGCACGGCCACCGTTTTCTTGCCCTCGCCCTCAACGAGCACGACGCCGAGATCAACGTCCATGTCCACAGGGCCGGCTGCCAGGTCGCCGCCCAGTTCCTCACATTCCGGGATTTTCTGCGTGACAATTCCTGGGCAAGAGAGCAGTATGTTGAGGCTAAGAGGAAGGCTGCCGAGACGTCCAATGAGGAGAAGGGGGGCCGCTTGCAGTATCAAAGGGAGAAGGCTGCTGTGCTTGACCGGCTCAAGGCTAGGGCCCTGGAGGAAAACCCTTCGCCCCCGTGTAGTCATTGTCGTGTGGGTTAGGCTGCATTTACAACACATATATCAGAATGTGGTTAGGAACTTGTTGCAGACAAGATTTCTATTATTTCAAGGCAGCAAAGCAAATAATGTGTGCTCAATGATCAAATGTACCTGTGAGTGAGTCAATCGTGAATCATGGAGGAGAGCTATAGGGTTTGCATGGTCTAGGAAAGGGATGCTCGTGTTTGTTTTGATGGTCCCCTAGCTCTGGCCCTTCCAACCCATACTTGTATAAATACAGCTATTATCCAGATCCCTGGTCTCATTTCCCTGCGCTCTGTTACCATGAAGATGGCCCGGCCCGGTCTATATCAGCAGGCTTTAACTGAACCCCATATGAAGTCTCGTTATGAAAGCTGACAGAGGGTGCCTTGGTATATAATCACGGCGTCATCATAATGCGTATTTGAAATGCCTATGCTAAGAACTATATGCGGTCTCGGGGATGCAGTGACTTGTCTTGACTGAGCATACAATCAACGTACGAACTCCAGAGTAGACTTGGCTAGCCTGTGACCCCCTTCATGATATACACAGGCATCCGGAAGCCCATTTCCATATAATTTCCTCTTTGTAGTTAGATATTCGAAGTTCCTTGGAGATAAGAAGCCAGGACGACCATACCTTGGCATGATGACAACATATCGTCGTCAGGGGTTGCTTTCCCGTGAATAGACTTAAGCATTCGCATCTAGATGCAAAAGGTGAATACTTAAACAACTAGCAATCAATTCACAATTCACCAGTGAAAAAACAGAGACCCGGATCTAATTTCTTCCATACCTAGGCAGTCGTCTTCGAGAGTCTTGGATTGGAAATGGGCCACACGCCGCTCAGGCCACCCACGGCCAGACCTCCCAGCCCCAGATCAATCAACACCTAAATCACAACCTCTCTGACACTTTCTACAAACCCATACCACCGCAAACGAGCAATTATTCAAGAGGAAAATGGACCGCGATCAGACAATTGAGAACAACCAGAATGGTACGTATATACCCACAGTCTGTAAGCTTGCAAAAAAGAGTCTAACGTTTCCTCACACTTTTAGTCGTCGTCTGCGTCGTCTGCGGCGACCCCGCCGAGGAGATACCGCCCTGTTCCCACGGCTACTGCTGGGACTGCCTCACCCAGCTCATCCTCCACGGCTGCCGGGACGGGGAGCGCTGGCCCCCGAGATGCTGCATCTGGGAGGTGAATATGGCCAGCCCCGAGATCCGGGAGAACCTTCCCGAAGACGTACTCCAGCTTGCCGCACTCAGCAAGGCCTACTACTCCGCCACGGGCAAGCTCTTCTGCTGCAACAGCAAATGCCGCAAATACATCCCCCCGGGCGAAGTGGACGAGTTCACGCACATAGGCTTCTGCAGGGCCTGCTGGGGCGGCACCTGCGCCCTCTGCAGACGATACCCACACATTGGAACTTGCAGGAAAGACTTCCAGCAGAAGTCGATGGAGAAATACCTGATTTACATGGGCTGGAAGAGATGCGAGCAGTGCGGGAGGATCGTCGAGAGGGCTGCGGGCTGCAACCACATAGTGTTAGTATCGAATTCCCCAGCAATTGTCACAGCCCTAAGTAACTCCAAGCCCGAAAAAGAGATAGTCTCGCTGACAAGACTCTGCGATCAGCTGCACCTGCGGCGAAGAGTTCTGCTACATCTGCGGCGAGCACTGGCGCCACTGCTACTGCCCCCAGTTCGGCAGCTACATACTCGAGCACGAGATGGGGGACGCGGCGAACGCGTGGTTCCAGATCCCGCAGGCCCCGCGCTGCTACGGCAAGGAGTTTCTCGTAAACACCTGCCTCCCCCAGACCTTCTTCTGCGCCAAGTGCGGACACCGGTGCGGCAGGTCTGGGGGGTCCTCGTACCAGTGCCAGGACTGCGGGAGGCACCTGTGCAGGAGCTGTGTCATCCAGTGCGTCGACGACGGCCGGTACCACAACCCGGACTGGAACGCGGAGCCGGCGGAGGGGGCTGAGTTCTTCGCCATCGAGGGGGACACGGAGGCGCCTAGTACTCGGACGCCGATGGCACTGGCACAACTGGGAAACAACTGAAATACTCGTCGCCAGCTGCGGCTGCGTACGATTGTCAGCCGCCTGGCAGTCTCGGCGAGGATGCAAACAAGATGAGGTGCCTCCACTTAGTCGCAAGGCGCCATTACGCGTGACGTCTTCAGGCCTACCGTCCCGTACGGCGTTGAATTCTTTTGAATTGGAGATTGAATGGAAGGAAAACGCCAGCTCTCCGGCATTCTTCGGGATGGATATGACAATAACGATGTACATACTCGGATGAAAGGCTTGAGGATGGGAGACTTGAGGATGGAAGATTGGGAGACTTGAGGATGGAAGATTGGGAGACTTGAGGATGGAAGATTGGGAGACTTGAGGATGGAAGATTGGGAAGCTGCCAGAGACGTAGCAGCCCGATGTTCAGCCTGTCGGAAACTGAGTACAGAACTTTTGGGCCTCAGAGTCACGAACAATAGAAGCACTCAATCGATGACTCTACGTCAAAGACTCAGTGTTCGATGTCTCGAAAAAGATTATTTTCTTGACGTATTTACCTCCGTCTTAATATGCCATCCATGCACCTTTCAGCTATTACGGAGCCTTCAACAACCCCTCGTAGCGAACTGACCAGGTGCCGTCCTTGGGAAATCCAGGGGCGTCCCCTTCGGAGCCCTGCCACCCGGCGGCCATGTACGCCACTGTGAAAGTCGTCAGCTCGGGTTGTCCAAGGATTTAGGGGGGTGTCCGTAGTCCCTACCAGCATGAAGAAAGAACGCATTCCCGTCGAGGAACGGGGGAGGCGTGCCACCTGAAATCCCCGAGTCAGCACAAAGCATTCAGCGTCTCTCAAAACCATTGTTGCCCCAGGGGCCAACAGCTTTGAATTGTTAGGACTCACCATTGCCGCCCCTCTCCGCAAACCCTGCGTCATCAAACACCCAGTAGTCAAAAGCCGTCAGATGTCCCACCGCCCGCTCCGGCTCGCCCAGCCTCGCAGCGTTGATAGCCAGCACCGGCCGCCCCCACCCGAACACTTTCTCATTCACGCCTCCCCACACCTCGTGAACCTTATCGGCGGTCCTCTTGGCGACCTCCTCGTCCACGCCCGGCGTCCCGGTGCTCGGCAGGATCCCGCGCAGCATGCTCAGGCTCCGCGGGTCCGAGTTCAGCTCGGCGTCGTCCCACCAGCTGCTGTTGAGGCCCTCGTAGGGCGTGTACAGTCCGTCGTCCGCGGTCGGCAGAGGCGCCAGGTTGGAGGCAACGGTGGTCCAGTACTCTGGGACCGGGGCGCCCAGGCGTTGCTTCCATGTCCGCGCCTGGTTGAGGCCGTACTGCCAGTACGCGAGCTCGTAGGCGAGGTTGCGCGTTTCGAGGGGTGGGGTGTTTTCCGTGACGCCGTAGGATCTGGGACGTGTCAGCTGCTGCTGCTAGATGTGTGGCTGGGCCAAAGGGAACGCCTGTGGGGCTGCCTTACGGCGGACCGAGGTCGTAATAGCCTGAGGACTGGTTGTACCAGGCGTACGATGCCATGTAGTCTGCAGATGCTGTCAAGACGGCGTCCCAGCGCTTGAGGGTTTCTTCGGAGGGGTCTGCTATGTAGGCGAGCTCCGCTAGGTACATGGGATGGGGCTGTGTGGGATTGCTGTCAGCCTCCACATGCTCGGTGAAGAATCGCCGCCAAGACCGGACATGCTCACCTGCTGCCACAGAAGCAGGGCGTTGATTGCGCCAGGCGAGCTGTGTCCCGTGACGAGTTCGGTCATTTTCGGCCACCTTTCGTCGAGCCAGTCAGTGGAATGGACAGTTGGCGCCTGTAAGCTCTAAAGCTGCGGTGATCTTATCAAAGCTTACCTGGCCCCTTCCCAGCCCATATTTTCCGCCCTAACAAGAGATGACGGAAGCAACGTCTCATACAAGCCTGGGAAGATATCGTCGAAATACTTCTTCCGGCCCCAGGTGACCCAGTGGGCGTTGTGCAGGACCACGACTTCCATGTGGAATTTGCCGCTGCGATTCGCCGAGGAACATGTTAGTGAAGATCCATGGCCAGCGTCTCATAGCCTGCTCAACGGCAACACTTACTACCACCCATTGTTCATCAACCCGGACTCCTGCGGTGACTGTCCGTCTGCAGCGCTGTTGACGCGGACATGGTACTGCGACTGCACGATTCTGCGCTGGAGCTCCGTTGCGTTTGGATTAGTCGACCCCGTGAGATCGATGAAGCCGCCCTCTTCCCAGTAGTCATTCCATGCGAGTGGGTTCCGCTCCTGGATGGTGGCTGGCAAGTCCGGAGTGGCCCTGTCCGGTGAGAAGTTCGCTGTGAATGATATGGTAGAAGAGCCTGAGCTGTTCGAAGTTGTTGGTTGCGAAAGCGTGTAACGATGTGCTGTGATTGTGGAAGAGTTTTGAGCTTCGTTCCTAGAAAGGTCTAGGGGAGCATCTGTGGGCCATCGCAGGTTGACGAAGTGGCTCGTCTCTTGCATCTCGTGATGAATGTGAGCCATTCCATCGTTCTCGGATCGGACAAGTGCCGTTGAATGATTCAGTGGAAAGTCATAGCTTCCCACAAATACCTCATACTTGTATTTCGTCGTGTGGATCGGAGGGTACGGAAGGTCAAGCTCAATCTCCAAGTCTCCTGACGATAGGAGGGGCGACTCGACCTGGAAAGCCACACTATCTGACTCGAAATCAGCTTGGGTGGTGACTTTCACGGCGCTTCCATCCAAAAGAAATGACGATGTGATGACTCCGTTCCATAGGTCAAGCTCCTGAGATGGCTCGGAGATCGACGATGATGACAGACTGGCACCCTTGTATTTGAGCCCGATGCGGCCGAGGTTGATGCGATTGGGGTTAGCAATCAGCCACTGCGAGACCAGCGGAAGGTTTGAGTCGGGATAGTCGTAGGAGACATTTCGACCATGTGTCTCGAGAGGTCGGCCGTGGTAGTCACTCAGTTTCTCACTGCAGCCGTCTCAGCTATGATCAATGGTTGGAATAAAAGACTCTACGACTCACCCATTGCTTGGCAGTGAGTCATTGTGCCAGCCCCAACTCGACAGAGTATTGAAAGGCAGGAAACTCTAGTGTTCAGCTCGTCAGTCCATATGCCTTCTAGACTGAGAGGTGCAGCTGTGAAGGACGCACACCTGCATTCCCGTGTTGTCCACATTGAATGCGAAATTCCCATTTCCTACTTGCAGAGGAGTCGAAGTATTATCTATTAGACTGGTCCGTACAACATTGAACTGTGAGAGAATTCCTTGTCTGTCTCTGCGATCAGCGGTCTCATTTTCACCCATGAAGGAGTGGCTGGATGTTATACCTGTCAATCAAGGCAGAGACTGCCAGGGGCAGCATCGTCGCCGCCCAAAGAATCATTTTGTTCCAATGCCATTAATTTGGACTCAGGTTAAAGAATGGCCGGTAAACCTCTGGTCGAAAGATGCATTGCTTGAGCAGTCATATACTGGACTGGACGGTTCTACCTGTCTCCGCATTTAATGTCGTCGTGGTGATAATTGTGCGTGTTGATCAATCCTGCCCAGTCGAATGCACCCTGGATGCCAAGCCGGCTGTTTTCCGAACGAGGTTCGTTCATGACGGCGCAAACGCGGCGAGATGACCCGAAGCCGAGGATTGCGTTGGTGAGTTTTTGCCTCCAATTCTGAGGCAGGGCCAGGAGATTTGGAGTGCATTTGGCAATGCCCCACAGTCGCGGAGGATTGGTCAAAAGACACTCACGGTCCATTCCCAACAGAAATGACCTTGCATGGTCTTGGGGGTCTCTCGATGCGGCCTGTAAACTCGGGTTTGGTATACGTTGAGGTGAGTACCTCGCATCCATCCACCCTGTTATTGATCGGATTCTGAACCACTATTCGGAGCTCAAACTTAATCTCGACTACAAGACGTAACATTCACAGATTACTTACCTTGCCCAGATGCTCACATGTGCACACCGGGAAGGATGACTGGCAATGATATTATACACGATATTGGTTCCCAAGCGTTGGCCTGGATTGGATGACTGCTCGTTTTGAGAGCGCGCGGGCCAGGAGCGCCGAGGTGGTTTGAGCATTGAGAATATCCGGAGGTATTGCCGCTCACCGAGAGCGCCTCTCCAGCAAGGTGCATCACCACGTGTGGGATATCGACTCTGCCCGGCCATCCAGGAAGGGCATAGCATCAACGCCACTGCCCACCCGTCTGTGAGTGATTTTCAATTCCACCACACCATATGACACAAGACGGGTGACGGGCCGATCCTGCATGGGAAGCCTCATAATTACCTAGGTACCCTTGGGACAACATCATGTTAAGGCTAGAAGTCGTTGCCTCCAAATTGACAGGATTCCCTGTGAGAAATGAAACAAGAAACAGGGATCATAAACAGGGAGCTCGAGCTCACGAACAAGAGAATCTCGCCATAATTCGGAGCGGATCTCAGTGTGTAAAATCTGGACGTTCAAGAATCGTGTAGTTGGGTGAGGTACGTCATGCCGTAATTCAACATTTGTTCGCTATAACGACAGCGTTGATTGCTGACGGATCAGGGTGCTTTTCAATCGTGTCGCTCCTTCTGCCAAGCTTCTGACCACCGCACTCGCCGGCCTGTTGTTGCCCAATGATGACCGAGTGTGGATGCAGTAGCTCTTGCCGACTTCAGTGAGACAAGATGGCGTGCAACCCTTCCAATGGCTTCAAGGCGAACACCCATTTTGGGAAATCATGTGTAATCAGTCTAAAAGCAACATGGTTGTATCAGTCACCCAACCTCGTGGGGGCCGTTGTCCTCCTGTCAGCCTAATCCTGAATCCTTTAGCACCCCAACAGTGGCTTGACGAGAGGGCTGTGGTTGGTGTCGGCGGTATTCTCAGGAAGGCCTCGGGACCTGCTCACATGCACGTCAACCCCTTGCCCAACTGTCGCCCTGTCTGACATGTTTGGCAGTACTGGCGTGAGCGCTGGCGTGTGCCGCCCCTGGACATGCAGTTTGCCTTATCGCTCGCAGTTTCCAAATTTGTCTGCCTATCTCAGCCGCCCACCATCTTACAGGCCCTGCGCCTCATCAGTGAATAGGCAACACCATCAATTCACTCGTCGTCAAATACATAAACTCGCCACGTGCTGTACTGCCCATCCATTCCGACTGCGATCGTCCCTTGATCGACAACACAAACCTCTGATGGACCACAGGAAGCATCTTTGTGGCTTCTCAGAGATCAGCACCTCTCCGACTCTTTTACCTACGCAAAGCGTCACACCACCCAAATCTTACCTACTACAGAATGGGTTCGCCTGCTATCCTAGGATTCCAGCCCAGACCTCTTGGTCTCAAACTGGGGGTGAGGCGACCAACACGTCGTCTCATCTACGGCCTGCTGTTTACCCTAGCCGTCCTCTCCTTCATTTGCTACGCCCATCCGCAGGCATTCAAGCATCACATCTGGTGGAGGATCCAAGAAGCGCATCTCTATGCGATGCAATACACACGGTACAACTTCAAGCCAACTTTTTTCGAGCAACAATGTTTTGATGGCACAGCGGCCCGCATCAACGCGCACAACCTTACTGACACGATACCAGAGACTGTTCACTTCATTTGGATTGGGAACAGTGAGATCTCTTTCAAACTGTACCTTGCAATCCGTGCTGCCCTCGTCTCAACTGGGATCAGGTTTGCACACCTTCACCACGATACACCTCTGAACGGCAGCAACGGCTGGCTCCGCCTGCTGCAGCCGAATCTGACACTCATCCATTTCGATCGCCCCGACTATCTCACAGAGGTAGCTGCCTACCATCCTGAGACATGGCGTGGGTCCCACCAGACAGACGCCGTAAGTTCCCCTGAAGATCTCAGATGCATTTTACACGCTCTTGAGATATAAACATCTCCCGACTGTGGTCTGTGCCTTGGAGGCTATTTGGAGACTGTTTCCTGGTCCTATCATATTCGAATGCAATTTCTTTCTTGATGCTTGGATTACTGACTCCTGATGTTGCAGATGAGGCTCCACGTCCTGCTTGCTCAAGGTGGCGTCTACCTGGACTCCGACGCGTACATTCTCCGGCCACTCAACCACCTCTTTGAAGGAGCTCGCGACGTGTACATGGGCCACGAAGGTGGAAACAGGTGGGGGCTCTGCAACGGAGTGATCATGGCCAAGGCAGGGGCTCCTTTCATCGCGCGGTGGCTGGACGAGTACGCCAGCTTCGACAACAGCCGGTGGAACGACCACTCAGTCTATCTTCCAAAGACGCTTGCTACGAAGCACCCCGATGAAATCTGTACTCTCAGTCCAAGTACATTCTTCTGGCCAATGTGGACAAAAGCCACGGTGAAGTGGATGCATGAGCCGTTGGACAAGGATGAAGCAGCAGGGGTTGAATCGCAAATTGCGAAGAATAGAGGGTCTCTGTTCGAGGACCAGCTGATCTATCACGCCTGGTCCCATCCGAGCGCAGAGTACCTAGGAAGGCTGACGCCGGAAGTCATTCGAGATGAAGATACTCGGTTCAACATCCTGATTAGAAGATTCCTGGAATAAATCCACTGCTGACTGCCTCCGGCCAGGTGGAGGCAACATCTAAATAGCTATAATGCATCATTGTCTGGGCCCCAAGAATTGATAAAGCTTAAGGAACGTGACGAAAAGTAATCGAAACTTTCTTTATATATGCTGTTCCGTTAAAAAGAAGAGCAGAGTTGGATGCGGACCTGGTTTTTATATTGTTTCTTCTCGAGTACAGGAGCGTGGATAGTCTGAGCCCAGGACCAGTGGATGTCACCTCCTTCGGGAAAACTCGCATCCATGCAGCATCATCGGGATGAGGGTACCTGGCCGCTGTTCTGCACACTCTTGGGCGAGGTGCGAGAAGGCACACCTGATTGGACGCCGAGGGTGCATAGCTCAGGGTCAAGAAGGGAAAAAGACTTTCACAAGGGGATTGCGCCCCCGCTATGTCGTTTTGGTAGAGGCAACTCCTAACAGTGCCTTCCAGCGCTTTTTCTCGAAAGACCTCAATTCTCACAAGGCTCTCCAAGGTGTTCCCCGTATCCCTTGAGCGATGACAGCTCCGTTGGTGGTTCAGAATCCAGCGAAAGATCGATCAAGGTCAACTACGACGGCAAAGGGGGCCTGTGAAGAATGATGAGCATTGATTGCCTGAAAAGTTGGTACAGTAACCTGGAGTAAAGAGCACTGCATGTCGTTGCACACATTGCGGGGTGAAGCGTTCTGGAAGGATGATGTGTAACATTTCGGCTGTAGGTCACATGCAGAGGATTCTTTGCGAAGTTTCGCAGCCTTTATCCCAGCAGACAAGTCTCCCCACGTGCCCCGGCGATCACCTCAAGAAGCAACCACAAAAAGGCTGGTTCAACCGCTCCACTCTGCATTCATATATCAGCGAAGACTTCGATTGGAGGGGAGGGGGCCTGACAGCCGGAGACGAGCGGCCTGGAGACCAACCTCTATTTGGAAGGTAGGGCGGAGCCGTGGTGTCTGTGTACCTAGGTAGTATGAGCAGGCTCCAGGCACGAGTGCATACTGCGTTGAGAAACGACTGCTGTGGCTTCCGATCTGTGACGTAAAAGTCTTATCAGCTGCTGGATCTCGGATACCTCAGAGGAACACGTTGCTTTGTTGGCCCCCTCCCTTGTCATCCTTCTTTTTGGAAAGGCCCACGGTGCTCAGACCGCCGTTTGGAATACGGAACACCAGGAGCCGTCTATCACTTTGAGTGGTCTCGTTTTTAATCTGTATACATATGCCTCTTTAAGCAATATGCATCAATCCCTTCATATAGTAATAAACGCTTAAGCACCTAGCATTAAAAAAAAATATAATATTAATAATAATAGGTTTTGAATATAATTATAGCTTATAACTAAGCAAATAATAACAGCTATATAAATAAGGCTAGCAAGAATCGCTTTTAATGGCGCTATAGATTAAAAAGTTAGGTAAATAATTATATAGTAAAGATTAGAATAATCTTTATAAAATGAATCCTATAAATATAATCCCAGTTGAAAACTTAATCTCTTTCCACCCATATTAATACACATCTTATATAAACTCTTAAGAAAACCCTCGCTAAATAAGCTATTATTATAACTAATATTTAACCCTAAAGTTATTAACTTTAATAAAAGTTAAAATAAAAAAATACTTTAATTTATTATATTTAAATAACTTTTATAAAAAAGTTATAAAACTTTTTAATAAAAGTAAAGATAATATTTATAATAAAATTAATAATATAAAAGAATATAATCTTATTATATTTTGCTAAATTTATTATTTAATTATTAATAATATAATAACCCTTAAAAGGATTAAAAGGGAATTGAAAAATAAAGGTAGAAAAAGGTATTATAATATTTCTTTAGAAAAGGATAGGGGTAATAAATAAATATATCAAACCGTACGCGACTTTATATATAAGCTTAGGGAGGGATAGTTGGAAAGCTGAGTAGATAGCAGCCAGACTAATGAACAGTTGATTTAAAAAAACAGTGTGGCCGAAGCCCTATCACTTTGAGGTACTTGGCGGGCGTGACAAAAGAGCTCGGTATGCCGACATCTAATGCTGGATGGGTCGACGTTGGCTGACACCGAAGGTTCGGTCAGAAACCCTAACTTGCCACTCCAGCTGAGGGGCACAGGATCCCCAGTCAGATGATGACTGGTATCTGCGGGAACCTGATATACTCTATAGAAGAGGGGACGGACGCAATACTTCACAAGGAGAACAAGTGCGATGGCTTACGGAGCAAAACCTAGACAACTCAGGCTGGGAAGGCCAGGCATACGCAGTGTCTGTTTCATGGTAGACAACATCGAGGATGCGCGGGAATGTATAACGCATGCACCCGCAGACAGGCATGGTCGAAGGGTGATAGCAGGTGATGATCATCGGCGGTGCCGCCTCAAGTGCTCCTTTTGAGGCAATGCAATGTGAGTAGTCATCACACTAGCATTCGTGTCCCTGAAGCAACCGGCCAGTCTCAGAATCTTTACACAGCTTGAGGTTATGCTGTTCCCTCAACAGCTTTTCTGATTCTCGATGCTCTCACCTGTGCATTATGCAACTGGCTCAGGACTTTTTCTTCTTCTGAGGAATAATGACAAGGGGAACTGAGGAGGGCAAACGACAAGGTCCACGATTTTATTTCTATGAGATGTGGTAATACCGGCCAGAGTACATCACGCTGGTACAAATTTCAAGCACAACACTAGGAAGTTCTCCGCTGCTGCAGGTGCTGCCGAGAATAATGACGGGGAGCCTGCTTGCTGCGAGGAACAGATCCTCACACTGATTTGATTCAGGCTGGGCTCAAGTGGGGATATATTATCGCGTGGTCATGGCTTCTCAAAATGTGAGTCTTTGGTGTCGGACAGGACTAGTATCCGGCCACTGAAAACAAAGGGTCATCCTGCAAGATAAAACGACTTGAGGGAACACCAGCGGACCCAGTATGCCAGAGGCCATTCATTTGGGAAACCAGGCAGGAGATATCAGAGTATTTTCACATGAGAAATTCTCTTTATTATTCTTTAACTAATGATCTAGGTTCTAATTCCAAGGATGCTGGAGAAATCTTCAGCCTCTTAGCTTGAAATAGCCACTTAAATCCCAGATATCGTCGAGTAACACCTAGTCGCTGAAATACTCATCGTCTGATTTGTACGGGAGGATTTCTCTCTTGTACACAATGCGCCCGAATTTTCCTTTAGGCTCGAGTTGTCTCCAATAGAACATGTCTTGATGGTTGTAGCGCTGGTCGTCCCATGCTTCCTCGTCGAGAGCCTGATACTTGTGCAATTCCGTCTCAACATTCCAGATTTTCGGACCGGTGTTAAAGGTGCACTGAATGAGTTTTGACTTGTTGTTGATAATGTCATCTAGTACCAGTGGAAAGTCTTCGTAGAGATCTGTTGTCGTGATTAGCAGCATGAATGTGAAAAGTAAAAAGATGAGGGCAGGGAAGGGCTCGGGTAGTCAGAATGGGCTTACAGCAGGAGGATGGACCACGTAAACGCATGAAGTGATCATCTACGTCCTGCTCCCCGTGCTTGGACTGCTCATCTTTCTGTTCCAATGCAATTTGCCAGGCCATCTGCCATACCGCATCGCGTTGGACGTACTTGATGAAAACGTCCGAGAGGACGTCATCGCCCGGTGCACCATCAAGAACCAACGTGAATGAATCTTTTGGCATTCCCGCTGGGATAAGAGATGCAGCCTCCATGACCCAGAGTGCGATGTTTTTCGTGGCCCGCATGGTCGAGAAGCCCGTTTCGCCATAAATCCGCGTCGTTGTCAATTTGCCCTCCGGAGTACCACCCAAATCATCCTCCATGTCTTGCTCCTCATTGCTGGGTTGCTGGAGGATTGTTTTCCATACGTTGACACGCCGCTCGACGCGAAGTTTCGGATTCTCCACGCAGAAGTTGATGAGTCCATGGGCGTGGCTTTCAGGAAATGCAACACTGATATTATTTTCCAGAAGCCGCATGTGACGTAGGTAGATGCGCAGTCCGCTTGGAAGGGAAGAAAGAAATTCGGTCGCAACCGACGCTGCGGAAAAACGATATTTTCCCCTATTCTCCGCTTCATCCGACACGCGGTTGGGGAACGCAGGGAATGTGTGCCGACAAAAATATCTAGGTCCGTTCCAAAACTCAGCCGTGTGGAGCTGGCGGCTCGCGTGACAGTAAATATTCCCGTTCTGGCAGACGTCGGTGGTCCTCTTGGCGTAGGGTCGAGATAGCTCGAGGAGGTCGTCATCTGTGGGGAGGCTCCAAGCCGGGAATTTGGAGTCCAGAGCCAAAATCTCGCGAGGGGAGAAGGTGGGCCGCTCAGCAGCTGGTCCGCTGCCGAAGCAGTCGTGATCCGCCGTGACCTTCAATGCATGCATGAGGGCTGCGCGCATTGATGAGCGCACGATGCCCCATGTACCTGTCGGACCCGGCCCCTCGTCAGGGCAATGTTCGTGCGGTCGGGCTTGAAGGACTTTGTGGGCGGAGTTGATCTCAGCCCAGTGGGTATTCTCCTTGAGGAGAGTGCGTAACAGTGGACCAATCGAAGGATGGGTACGTACCACCTCCTGCAAGCATCAAAAGCATAGTGAGTATTGGAGCGAAAACAACAGCAGCGTAACATAGGGGCAGGAGGAGGGGAGGGCAAAGGGTGAATGGCTGACTTACATCCACTACGGCTTGAGTGTAACAAGGTCGGACGACCGGACCGTCCTCATAGTACAGGAATGATGCAGCCTCCATAGTCAACGGGACCCGTAGAAAGTGGAATCGAGCTGCTCTGACGCGCACCTCGTCGGAATTCTTTCTCGAAATTCGTGTATTCGAAAAGGTGATGGTATTGAACTTGAGGATGAGACCCTCTGTCTCCCTGTGGACCTGCTTGCATGTGGACCTCAGGCCGAGATCGATAGGATCCCTGTTGTTGGCCGGGGCCAGGTTTCGCAAAATGTTCCGAGACTTTGCGCTTTTTTCCCCATCGTATTCGAAATTGTACACAAGGCCGTCCTCATACGTCACATAGTGGCGATAGACCTCGTCACGAAGCTCGCGGGGAAGGCTCAAGAATGCGCATTCGGCAGCCATGATACGGAAGTTTGGTGTGGTAGTTCAGGTGAAGCGATATGTTGATTGGTATGAGAGGAAAATTCCCCGACTAGGAGGGGTTGAGGTGGGGTTATTTTATACTCAGGTATTCAAGATGCATTGGTGCTAGTCATGCTCTAAGCACAGGCGCACAGCTAATTCTGGCTGGTGTGGTGTGAGTCTTCCGGCCAGTGGACCTGGGTATCTTCACATCCCACCGCCTCAGGCGCACCACAATTTTAGTAGCGGGAAAAAAATTGACAGATATGACTAGCACCAATCGAACTGTGCAGCTAGGTCTAGGGACTGTCAAGCCAGAACAAGTCGCACGAAAAATCACCAAAATGCATCAGGGACAATCAATTCGCGGCTGCATGCATGCTACGCAGCCGCGGCCATATCGACTATTTGTATTTGTTTGAGTTCCTCTACTTAGCTGGAAACCACAGTTAGTGTCCTAGAAGGACAAGACACAATTTAAAAAAAACACAGTAATTTTTGCCATGCAGGGCTTTTCACAGTGACTTTGCAATCTGCTAGGTATGAGTTAATAATTTGTGGTGCTGGGGATGGGTCCTGGGTCACTTGCCTTCTGCAAACCTGTCTGTAGTCAGAAGCCGCCATTCTGCGCTAAAAGCCGTAGCGTTGGGCCGTGCCTAGTCTCCAACGCTTGCCTGTTAGTCTGAGGTAAACTGTAGCTCAGAGTGAGTACATACCTGTTTACTGATCAACATACCCGTCAGCCTTGACATGGACCGGTCTCATTTGTCAGCTTGGAAGGGGGCATTTTCTCCGGTATCTCTACACAGCGTTGGGACACATACCCGTCGAGGTTGAAGCCATCGCGGGCCGCGAGCTGCATTGTGTTAGCTGAAAAGGCGCAATGTGGTGTGGCGTATATTCCCACGAGCAGACAAGCGGATCAGCGTGAGAATTGGGGTGGTGCTTATGGGGAGGTGGGCCGCCTACCAACCTAGTCTGGCGCCGTCAAGCACTATGTGAAAATGCCATCGCCGTGTGACTCAGGCCTTCCTTGTCCTTGTCAGCTTCTTCCTACGGTCTCGTCACAAGGGATTTTACCACACACGAACACCTGATACTGTATGAGTACGGCCCTAGCTGTCAATATGGCTGGAAGGAAGACTTACAAGTTGGCCGAAATGGGCAATGATAAAAGCCGCCTTTGCCCCGACTGCTATATGAAATCAGCCGCAAATCACCACGCTGGGTACTTGGGCGTTGCCAAATACCGTACTCTCGTGGGACACGCACAGGTTCTGGCTCTGCTCTGCTTTGCGGTGTTAGCAAGTATCATGTGCAAACCAGTCTCCGAGCACGGCACTGCTTACCAAACACACACCCATCTGGCGAAACCGAGCGACTGGGATGTCAGCGTCAATCGCAAGTATGCTGAAATGCGCTGTGGAGAAATATCTCACCCACCACGACCTTGTTGCGCTGCGTTGCTTTGTCAATTAGCAAGTGATGAAAGTCCCCGTTGTCACCGCGAGACTGGACCTACGAAGACCACTCGAAAGCAATCATTCAGCCTGCCGCGCTTGTTGTCATCGTTAGACGTCCGTCGTCTGGAGAGAATTCCCGGGCCGACTAACCCACCAAAGCCGAGACGACTGCCTTTGACAATTAGTTATTACATAGAATCAACACGAGGGAAGCAGGGCGCAGCCAGCATACCAGTCAAGCTTGAACCAGTGCACACATCTGAGACCCTTGAATCTTCGGGTATTAGCATGAATACACTCAAAATGCGACTTTAAATATCCAAGCCAACTGACCCACTGAGCGAGTTCACAGCTGCGGTTGGAACAGACTGCTTTCACGGCGCCGAGGAGTCAGTGGTTACTTGGTACGCGACAGGGGAAGATGGAAATGCTCACTGACCAGGTAAGGCAACCACATCCAATTGCTGCGCACAGTATTCAGCTATGTTAGCATCGGTCGTCGAGGATCAGTTCTGGCTTGATCTACCTACTCTGGATGTGTGGACCTGACAGCTCTGCCTATAATATCAGATTGGTTCCTCGTTAGTTAAGGCCACGAAATTCAAAGACTGTTATCTCACCACGAACAGCCACAGAAATGGACTTTGACTACAACGAGCAAGTCCGTGCCCATGCAAGGACAGCGCTTGCGAAGGCGAAGGAGCGCGAAAACTACATAGAGGTCAGCTTAAGTAGCAAAAGTCAACAGTACCAGATTTTACCGAGGGACCTTGCGTAACCAAACAGATCAACGTGTTCATTGCCACCTTGGAGAAGTTTGAGGACTATTCTGAACAAATAGATAAGCTCATTGCTCTCAGAACAACGATTGGCAAGAAGTCGAAAAGAGGAAAGAAGGCAGCCAAGCATGCAGAGCATTTCTTTGACAGTATTTCCTATCTACCTTAGATAGACTAGAGATGTTATAGTAGAGGAAGTTAGTAAATATCTTTCCAGAGTATAAGTCTTGGTTCTTTCTTACCGAAACGTTATTGCAGAAATACCACACAGTTGAATATAAATCAGTTAAAAAAACACAATTATAGGTCTTTTACCCTCATACCCAGGAGGGGACTTGTCGGAGCCACATTGAAGCGAGGCTAGACGAGCTCGCAAGATGTGCAAGAAAATCAGGAGGGGTGAGAGCTGAATGGAGAAGACAAAATATGAACGTGGGTGGGACACAAAAGAAAGAAACCGGTGATAGTACTATGGCTGCGCCTGCTGCCTGAGTCAATTTCGAGCATCGAGTGCGCCGAGGGACATGAAATAAAACCAAAAGAAATCAGGACATCGCGGGAGTCCTCGGAGAAAGGGGCACGAAGCTGGAAACGTGGAGTCTGAATTATTGGTCTACCAAGGGAAAAGATTAGTTAGCTAACACGTTGCTATGCCGCGGCCTCGTCGAAAGTGGCCGCCACCGGCAGGAAATTGCCGCGCCTCAAGTCCAGATGGATGTGTCGCTTCCTCTTCTTGACAGGCGCATCTTGGTCGACGCCGGCGCCTGCAGTGGCCTCGGAGCGTCCGCGCTTGTTCGCCTGGGAGCCGCCCCACCTCTTCGCCTCGGTGACCTTCCAGCTTGCCTTTGTGAACTGGGGGATTCCAAACGTCTTGAAGGCGAACCTGACGGCCTCCTCCGGGTACTCGGCGAAGATGAGGTGCAGGTCGGTCAAGCCTTCTGTGTTGTTGTAGAGGGTCGCCCTCCTCTTGGTCATGTCATTCCCATAACAGTCCCTGCCGGTGCAGTGGACGAAGAGGTGCTCGATCGTGTGCCTGTCTTTGCCGCAAAGTGGACAGCTTTCCGTCGGGTGCAGCGCCCGGCTGTGTAGGTTGGCGGCCAGGCCGATGTTCCCTGTCCTGCAGTGGAGGAGCACGGTGCACTCTTTGCGGGACAGGTCGTCGTAGTAGAGCAGGCTGTCGAACCCCCAAGGCTCAGCAAGCGCGAGCGGCCTGGCCCAGCTGTGCGTCTTGTCCCAGTCCTCCCTGTACCGTTCCCACTCAACAGAGCACCACGCGTGGACTGCCAACCACGTTATCTTGTCGATTGCCCTGTTACGCGTCTTTGCTTTGCTCCATTTCTCCAACATATCCTCATGTCCGTGATGGTATTCCAGCCGTTCCTTGGCAGCCTCAATGACCTTATCCGCCTGGGTTTGAAGCTGCTGTAACGGGTGATGCTCGAACCTTTCCTTTAAGTTCTTGGGCGGGTACGTCAGGGTTGCCATGCGTTCTTTCTCAAATTCACAGTAGTTGGGGCAGTGATAAGTCCTCTTGGCGATATAGGCAAGAGTCCTCATTTTGAGGTAGACGGACATCTTCGGGATACATAGCTCTTTTCGGATGACGTGTGCGCTGGTCCCCTTCATAGCCCCGGAAATCTCATAGAGGCACTCCTCCTGGAGCTTGTCCAAGACGGACACCTGCTTCGCAGACAGAGTCCCTGGCTTGCGACGGCTGAGGCCAGTGATGAACCACGCAGGGGATGCGTAGGAAAATGCGGACTGAATCTGTGAGGTGTAGAGCATGCGCATGCGTTGCAAGTCGGGACCCCAGGTTGACCCAGACATCTGCTTCAACGCCCGCATGCTCTTGCTGACCCTGGACACCACATGGTCGATGTGGAATTTCCATGAAAGGCGATTGTCCACCAGGACGCCGAGGATCTTGATGAATGGTTCCTTCTCATCAAACAATCTTTCGTCCGGAGGCAGATCGTCGATAGAGGGCCGTGTTTTGATCATCCGGACGCCATCGTCGGGGCCTAAGAAATGAAGCAGATGATATTTCTGAGGGTCGAAAGTCACAGCGTTCCCCATTGCCCAATTTTGGAGCTGGCCGTGCACCCATGCTAGTACTTTACAATTCGTTTCGAACTTGGTGGACCGTACCGTGATGTAGGTGTCGTCGACAAATGCGAATATGTTGAATGCGTGGGAGAAGTGAAAGGGGTCGACATCGAAAAGTGGGGATGCAAATATCAGGAACAGAGTCGGGGACAAGCAACTTCCCTGGGGAAGCCCTCCGTTCTCAAAGTAGACTTGGCCTTCGTGACCGGGAATCTCAAGAACAGTCATGCGGTTACACATCCACGACCATATGATTTTGATAATGTATCCTGGAACACCCTTGTCGGCCAGCATCTTAAGCAACTTGTTGCGGTCGGTGTGCGGGAACGTGATATCCAAGCCGAGGACGCTTACCTTTAGCTTTTTCGCAAGGCCTATGTGGACGAAGTTCAACAGGTTGTGTAAGGCCGCCGTTGTCGACTTGCCAGCGAGCCCACCAAACTGACGCAGAGGAAGTGCAAGTGACTTGGGGAGCAGGTTCAGGGCTCGCCTGAGGCGTTCGAGGATAACTTTCTCGAGCAGCTTGCCAATGCTGGTCAACAAGGCGATCGGTCGATACGAAGTGGGTAGGTGGGCATCCTTTTCTGGCTTGGGAAACAAGATAGTTCTGGAGAGCTTGAGAAAGTTGGGGTAGTAGCATTTGACCAAGCAGGCGGGAAAGATATTTTCCAAGTGGGGTGTGATAATGTCGCCAACCATCTTAAGTGCCTCGTTGCCAATAATGTCAACACCGGTGGCTTTGCGGTCAGGAAGTTTTTTGATGGCTCGGAGGACTTCCCCTAGCTGTTTGTCGTCGTCAGGGACCATGCGATCAAGCTCGTGTCCTGGAGGCAGTGAACAGTCAATGTCCGGCGGGAGGTCCGGATGGACAGAGTGCTCCCTGCTCGTCTTTCCCTCGCCATACACAGCTTCCATGTACATGTCGTCCTTGTCGGAACCTGTCCTCGCAATCCTATCCTCGAAGTAAAGGTCTGGCGTGAACGGACACTGGACCGGTTGAGCCCGCTTCTTGCTGAGTTTGGCCCATTTTTGAGTGTTTCGATCATGTCCAGTAGTGGCAGAAGTGACCGCTTGTTTGTAGGTTTTCTGTTTCCATCCAGCAGTCTGAGCGGGGGGTTTGACGGGCTCTTGCCCATCATCAGATGGAACATGCTCCTTTGTAGCTGTGTCAAGGACTTCGGAGATCCTCCAAAGGCCATCTTCGATACCGTGGGTAGTGTCCAGATCTGGGCGAGAGAGTGCTTCGAGACTGGTCTTGATAGCGTTGCGAAAGGGCCCCAAGGGTGTATTTTGCCACCTGCGGTGAGTGCTGATTTGAATGGTTGGAGGGCAGTCCAGCGTGGTACGCACAACTCTGTGGTCAGAATCAAAACCGCGGGTGTCGACAATCGACCAGCCAAGGAATCGATGATGCAAGAAAGACCAAACGAAAGTGAGGTCAATGGTCGACCAAGTACGGCAGGCTGGATCTGCCGAGCGGGTGTACGTGATCGGGCCCTGTTTATTGCACAGGTATAAGCTGTTTGTTGTCAGAGTGGTCGCAAGGGTTTTGGAATCCTTGCACGATGTGTCATGGGTGCCACCCCAAAGCGGGTGGTGCAAGTTGAAGTCTCCCAAAAGGACGCTGTGAGTGCCGGAGCCTTCACGAACGAGTCTCTCCATGTCGAGTGGAGGGCCCGGACTGTTTGTATTCCGGTAGAAATTGTGTATTTGGACCTCCCCTGACCTTGTCTTGAGGTGCAGCGTAGCAAGCATGTCACCGGCCCAGTCAGGCGCCACCACCCGCCAGTGGGTGGTTGGTATACGGTTCGGCACGAGGAAGCAAACAGACTTTGCCATTTCCACGGGTGACTAAATGCAATTGGATGTCAGTAAAGCTGGCCATCTGGAAGAGCGCCATACAAGGCTACTTACACCGAAGGATGAGCCCATGCTTCACACCTGTGTGTTATTTACAGTATGAATGCAGCGATCTTGCTCATCTAGGTATTTGTGACCTCAGGACGGCAAGGCTGAAAAGCCACTCACGCAGGCCAGACGTACCATTTATAACGCATGGAGCCTACAAGTAGCAACCAAACCCTATGATATTTAACTTTATAAATGCAGCCATCAATAAGCAACAAGCAATTGACGCTTGGTGCACGAGCCACCTGCCGTTTGTCAGTGAATCAAATAGCAAAAGCTGTGCCCCGACCCTGAATTGCCAATTCGATCTTTCTTGCTGACACGACGACAGGTCAAACTCAGCCTGCTCATGTGCCAAGCCCAGGTGATTCTTCACACGAGACTTTCTTGATATCATTGATACAGGACTCTGAAAGATCTCTGTATCAAGAGGTAAGCCCTGAATCCCCCATTACCCTTCCAAGGTTGTCACCAACCATGTCGTGTCAGCCTTGTGGTGTTCACCCTAGACAAGTGGCTGACAACGTTGAGCCAAAATGGACACTCCCAAGATCTCCATCGAGAAAGTTCATCAGGACGAGAACGCGCCTACTGCTGCAGGTGAGGACAAGATCGACACTCAGCAGCTCAACGCGATGCCTGCTGCCAACGCCTTCCTTCCGCTCAGCCCCGAGACTGCTGGAGGAGGCAACATGGGTGTAAGCACAAATGACGCCCCAACCTTTACAGCTCCCTGCCTGTTGTGTTTTGGCACTACATGCCCCATAAGGGGCAACTGACACACTCCCATCAGACCAGCGCCAACCCAGCCGACCCCGTCATTTCGCTTCGCATCCAGCGCGCCGGTGCCAGCCGCGACGAGCTAGACGACGAGGCGCTGGAGCTCACGCAGATCCTGCGGGACTTCATCTTCAAGACCAGCGAGGTGACGGGCATCCTCGCCGGCCACCCCGAGATCATCGCGCCCTTCCAGTACGACCTCAGTATGCTGGACGCGACCTCGGCCTTCCTCGCCAGCATGCTGGGCCCCGGCACCTACGGCAGCGTCCGCCCGACCGAGGACCAGGCCCTGCGCCGGACCGAGGCTCGCAATCGCTGCTACCGGACCATCCACCAGATGCGCCGCATCCCCGGCGAGCAGCAGCAGGTCGATTACTCTGACCAGGATGGTACTGCTTCTGTTCAGGAGACACAGACTCCGGATTTCAAGCCGTGTCAGAGCATTGAAATCCGCAGAGGCGATACCTTGGCCCACAACCTCTCACGTGTTCTGAAGTTCCAGCTTGATGGTACCGGCCAGGAGGACTCTGGCTCCACCCAGGAGGAGCAGGATCAGCTGGAGGTTGGTGGCTCCGACCAGGGAGGTTCTCGCCCCGGCCAGAGCGACTCGGTGGATGAGGTTGACTGATGGAGAGGATGGGAGCACACATTCTGTGAGGAGCATGTCACAGGTCACACATTTACATGAGGCTGGGTGAGCAGCGAATAAAGTCATCAGTGTGAATTGTCAGGGACTTTGTCCAAATCATCCTTTTTACCATCCTGGTGAAGTCAACCAAACTCCATGTCCAAAGCGATCGCCACTACCAAAGCGGTGCAACTGTCAAACAGACTGCGAAATATCCCTCTGCTGTGAGGCCCCCTAATTTTGTTCAACAATGTCGGCAAATACAAACGCAAAGCTGTCCCCAAAGGATACTGCAGGGAATCAGAACAAGCCAGCAGTGGTCAAATGTACTGCCATGTGCGAAAGAAAGACATTGGCAAGTGCTCCTTCAATGATCATCAAGACTTTCTTGGAAGGTAAAAATTCAGTAGTGCCTCACAAGCCGCGCAATCCCATCACGCCACAAGCTTCGCCTTCTCCCTGTCCATGACCGAGTCTAGATCGGCCAAGTTGCGGCCGCTCCAGGTGTGGTCGTAGAACGTGAAGAGACAGTACAGCTTGATGAAGGAGTGCCAGTAGGCAAAGGTGATGTAGCCGGGCAGCCAGACGACGTCGGAGGGGTGGTCGATGAAGTGAGCAGTGATCTTGACCATCTTGGACGCCAGGATCCAGCCCACCATCAGCACAACCAGGAGGGGCTGGTGGTCAGACCCGAGGTAGAAACTGGTGCGCCCGAGGGTATAGACGAGAAGAGGGTCCCAGACGGCGGCGAAGCTCACAAGCTGGGAGATGTAGATGGCGTAGACGCTCCAGGGGTATCGGCGCCAGGTGTGCCACGCGCGGAGGCTCGCCGGGCTGCTGCGCCAGGTCGTCCGGGTCTAGCGGCGGACCTTGCCGAAGAAGGTGGCGGGGTCCCCCAGCGGGGTGAGGATCTCGGCCTCGGGGGTGCACTGGATGCGGACCTTCCACTCGTTGCGCAGCATCCAGCGGGTGACGTAGTTGTCGTCGTCCGAGTTGATGGGCCCGCGCAGGCCGAAGAGGTAGTGCTCGTCCGTGAAGCCGCCGCGGAAGCGGTCGCTGCGCAGGATCGAGGTGCGCAGCGCAAAGGTGCGGCTCGAGACGACGAAGACGCCGCCGTCCAGGTAGGGCTCCGAGCGGATCTGGAAGTTGTGCCGGCACAGGTAGATGCAGGCCAGGAAGTTGGTGTACGACTGCCAGAAGCCGCCCCCTTTGGTCCGGATGACCCGCTTGTTGGTGCCGACGAAGCCGACGGCGGGGTCCTCGAAGGCTGCGAGAAGTGAGGTGAGGAAGGTTGGCTTCCAGTAGACGTGGTCGTCCACATTGACGGAGATGGGGACCTCGGCCGGGTCGATCTCTAGGCTGGCTCGAGCGATCTGCCTGCGCTTGTTGGGCTTCTTGGTGTTGACAACGATCATCTCTGTATCTGGGTATCGCTCGTGAAACCTGTGCAGTTCGATAACGTCGCGTATGTAGCTTTCCATCTTCTCGCCGACTCCGCAGATGACAATCTTGATGGGGCGATTGGCGAGGACAGTCTCGCAGCATTTCAGGAACTCCTTGGTGTAAGGAGCCACGGTCGGGACGATGACGGCCACGTCTCGGCTGGTGTAGCGGGGCTTCTCCTTGAGCGGAGCGGGCTTGTAGAGGAAACATCCAGTGATGAAGTGGACAACAAATCGGAGGTATCGGAAGATGAAGAGGAAGAGGAAGAGCATGTCGGCAGAGGAGAGATTGACCGCCATGGAGCCAACATAGCCGTGTGAAGGGTAGAATGACTTGTAGGCCATGTCGCAGAGAGTCTGCAGGCCAAAAAGGATTAGTAAGGATGGAAGGTAGCTGTAGAGGCGGAGACTCACGAGATGGTGTTTTCTGGAGGGAACCCTGTCAACAGTTATCGCGTCTCTTTTGACCCGAGTGTTCTTCTGGACGAGCACGTTGCTCCTGGACACGGAGGGCGTCGACTTAAGTCAGGTATTGAGTTGCTCGAGGTATTCAACGATGGGGCTCTCAGTTGATTGTGATGCTGTGTTGTTGATTGAAGGAACGAGGGCTTCAAAGAAATTGTGGGGTCCTCCGACGTCATGATTTGTGTGATATGTAGCTTCTTGAGCTTGTACAGAGCTGCCCCTGGTGGTTAGACCCCAGAAGTACCACTTCGGGGCTTTATTGGGAGCTTGCAACTTCCATGTGCTGGCCATTCTAATGCACAGGTAGACTGGGAATGAAGGCCGGCTCAACAGTGCAGACAAAGAGAAGGCCAGAAAGTCCTTGGATATGTAAGTCATGGCATTGGAAATGAGGGCCACATTCTCATGTATGGGAATGAACAACTCCTGTTGAAGAAATAAATTTCCGGGCACGCACATTGTTGGTCAGAATCTAAGAATTGTACCAAAATGGTCACAACCTGGATGTTTACCTGCACGCAAGCCTATTCTACCTACTCAATTATCCTCGCGACTATGCTCACTCGATGATCAAGAACTTTTCTTAGCAGTCATAGGACCATGGGGAAACACAAGGACCATGTATGCTCTTGTAGACTTAGTCTTCTCGAAGCTCTGATTCCATTCAACCCTGCCCCGCACCGGTCGCCATATCTTTTGGCTGTCTTCCTTGACAAGGGAAGCAGCTCTGGTTTGAAAATAGGGTTGCAGTTCTGAGTGAGCATGGCTCAAGGCCGGGGCAGGTGAGTGACGGCGAGGATCGCTGATCTGATCCTCTTACAAGCAGCCAACTCGTGACAGCCAGAGCACGTCAGGATAGTCCAACGTGGGCATGATTTCCGTCTAATGAGTCTATTTGAATATTGTACAGGAAATGCTGCGTGACAGGACGGTGTGTGGGATACTCGAGCCTTCAACCTTGCGTGGTTTGAAATGCGAGAGATTGACAATCAACCACCGGCAGGCTGTGTCCAAGCCAATTCTGACCGACTCATGGCATCGGATGGCAGCAACCATACGGGGCAAGCCAAGCTTGAATGAAATTGTTTGCTATCTATTCGGCTCCGGGAACCTCCGGCAAGTAGACTGTAGATGACATAGAAACTGTTACAGTCCCTGGGCATGATGACAAGCATTGTATTGACCCACCTAACATCTGTTCCTCAGATAGGAGTCAACTTGACTGCCGGTCTGACTTTCATACTTCATGAGGCCTTCTGTTCTCTGTGAGCTGCGTCCCATCTCAGCAGAAGCAGGCCGCTGGGTACACATGGGCAGTCGTTAATGGAGGAGGCATGACTGCCAAGCTCGCAGTGCCCCATATGACGTCGGTAAGGCTCAGGTATATCACTTTTGGGGGGATCGATCCAAGGACGGACACCAAATCGCCTTGCAGTAACGAGTAAGGGGGAGCGGCACCGGCCTCATGAGGCCATTTAAGCGATGCTCTGCTGGCCCCTACCTCACTCCACCAGTCAGCACCTGTGCGGAAACGTGGCAGTATGCTCCGTATCTCCGTATACACTGTGTCCAGTAGACTATGAATTATTCCGGTTGAGAAACCTCCGCCCATTGACGGACCCTCCGGCCCTGGAGCAGATGTTCACCTAAATATGTGGCTCCAGCTGGGGCAGTGCTGGGGGCTGCAACGAGGTGTTGAGACGTGAGGAGCCAAGTGATCGGCTCATGTCGTGGAAACAAAGTTGATAGTCCCCCTTGCCAAAACAAAAGTCGGCGATCCCTTTGGCACGCTGGCAAGCTGACAGCGGCATTACCTATTTAAAATGATGACCCCACTGGCCAGACCTCTAGACTTAAACCGAAACCCAACTGCTCGGAAGCTTACAGATACCCGTTGGCGTGCGCAGGGTTCTCCCGCACGTTTAAACTCAGCAACGGCCAGAGGCATCGTACAAGAGCTGATGGCATTGGCCGGAGCATCGGATGTTGGTCGACTCAGGGAACAACCTCGCTTGGAAATTGTACAGTGCTGATCTGTCTGTTTTGTCTGCAGAGTGTGCCGTGATCCGTCACCTGGTGGACTCGAGGGGGGCGGGGACAAGAAGCACCCGGGAGTCGGTCGGGGCCTCGGGCGAAAGTCGTGAGGCGCTCGAAAATAGCCTTTTGCATCGCTTGCATCGCTTGCATCGCAGGGCTGGGGAGGAGTGGTGCAGGCGAGATTTGGGCAGGATTTCGTAAGAGCGAGGGATTGTGGAAATTCGCGGGCGTCTAATTGAAACATGAGGTGGAAACAAGTTTCCCCGCCAAGTTCGTTTCTCGCTGTAGAATAAGATTAACAAGGTTGGGCCGGGGGACCCTGACAGCTGACGATGCCTCTTTGGGCCAGACTCAGGGGTTCCAGGCCCCTGGGACCGCCGCCGTAAATGCCCCCGGTCGGAAGGGCCCACTGGCATGGCTAGCGTGGCCCATGTATCCGCAATCCATCTCAGACGAGGGGGACAAAATCGCCAGATCGGTGTGCAAAGTGATGGTTTCCTCCGGGAGACTGGGGCATGGCCTCGATCCGACCCAGAGTTTACCAGAGTACATAACACGATGCCGCCCGTCGTCGAAACGACATGTCACTGTCCAGCAGGAACCAGGCGTCTTGTTGACAATCGACGACATATTCACCCGCAGTTGATCTGCATCCACTCTTTACTTCACTTTCAACATCTTGTTGACCACACTCACTTAGCCTTGTTGCAAACACCATGAGGCAGTCACTGCTGTCTTTTGTGCCAGCCCTGCTCTCCCTGGCGGGAGCCGCAGCGGCCCAGGGCCTGACCGAGTCGTCTCTGGAGACACACGTCGACGCCGTCACGCTGTCGAGCAGCTTCAACCCCATCAAGGAGGCCTACTGGACCGGCTACGTCCACCACCGTCGCACGCCCTTCTCCGTGTCCCCCGACGGCAAGTCGGCCTACCTGGCCTTCCTCGACTCCTCCGACACGGGGGTTCATGTCCAGCCCATCGACCCCGCCACCTTCAAGGCCACGGGCACCGTTGTCACCGTCGATGGTGGAAAGGAGGCCGGCGGTCTCGTCGCCCAGGATGACGGCTTTGCCCTGCTGACCAACGAGGCCATGCCCTCGGGCACGTCCAACGCCCCTCCGGACAACACCCCTGTCCCCGTTCTGTACCGTTTCGATGCTTCTGGCACCCAGAAGTGGAAGACCTGGCTGGGCGGTCCCGATGTTGACAGCAGCGAGGGTCTCATGGCCGCTCCGGACATGAACGGCGACCTTGTCTACTCGGCCAAGACTGGCAGATACGCCGCCTACACCGTTGTCACTGCCTACAGCGGCTCTGCCCAGGGCCACTTTGGCGATGCCATCAACTACGTCGAGGACAGCACTGGTGAGCGCGTGACCATCCAGGGTGCCACCTCGGCCTGGGGCTGCAGCCACAACACCGGTATTGCCCTCGAGGCTGCCGATGAGGCTCCCTACGCCAGTGTCTGCGCTGAGGATCAGGGTGCCATCTGGCTCAACTCCAAGGGCCAGGGCATGAGCACCGTCGGAACCAAGATTTCCAACGAGAACGTCACCAACGGTGGCGGTGGCGAGTCCCTCGGCGGCATGTCCGGGTCCTACAGCAACCTGGCTCGTTTCCAGGACAGCGAGGCTTACATCTTTGCCTGGGTCTCGCGCGGCGCCAAGGACGTCACCCTCAACGACTGGATGGGAGACGGCTACACCCACGTCACCAACCGCACCAACGGCCGCAACGTCGCCATCGCCACCTTCAGCGACAAGTACACCATGGTCGGCAAGCAGGCCACCAGCGAGGTCGGCGCCGCGTCGGGCGACGACCAGGTCAACTGGCTGACCACCGGCACCGCCGACCAGAGCAACGCCCACGTCGCCACCTTCGACGGGACCAACGCGCTCGTCACCTGGGAGGAGATCGCCGACCCCTTCTGCGAGTTCATCGCCATGGGCTGCCGCGGCAAGTTCACCGGCTCCAAGTTCCAGCTCGTCTCCAACGACGGCACCGGCAAGGCCGTCGGCGAGCCCCTCACCAGCCAGGACGTCACCGTGGCCGGCGACCTCGTCACCATGGCCGACGGCCGCATCTGCTGGCCCTACGTCAGCATGACCTGGGACCTCAGCTCCCCCGTCGGCTACGGCGGCTCGACCACCACCACCACCAAGATGTCCTTCGCCTGCATCAGCCTGAGCGGCTCCGGCTCTTCCACGGGCGGCTCCTCCGCCTCCTCCAGCGCCGCGGCCACCGCTGCCTCATCGACGGCTGCTGCTGCCCCGGCTTCCAGCTCTGCCGCCGCCGTGACCAGCTCCGCTGCCGCGGCCACGTCCTCCGTCCCCGCCGTGGTCGCCGCCGCGGACGGTGGTGATGCCACCCCCTCCGTGCCCAGCGTGTCCCCCGCCCCGACCTCGTCCGCCGCCGCCGTGGCGGCTGAGGAGCCCGCCACCGGGGAGTCCGCTGCCGCCACCCCCGTGCCAACGACCCAGGGCACCAAGCCGCGCCCGTCCAAGCGCCCCTGCCCCATGAAGAGGCGCGAGGCTCTGCTGGCCGCCAGGAGGGCCTAAAGCCTCCTGACTTGACAGTCTTGTGTGACTTCAATGCTACTGAAAAGCCGGGAGGACAGGGTGGGTGAAAAGCGTTGGCTACTTTTCATGTAAATAGTTCGGCCTTGTTGCATTTCAAATCCCATTTAGCGCGATCTGTGTACATCTAGCATCCAATATAAACCCGAACGGGACCGATTGGTCAAAGTCAAATGCTCCAACTTGCCCCATCGTGAGCTTGTCATGAGTTGGTTCACGATGGTGGAAAGTTTGGGAAGACCGGGAATTGCCCATGTCGAAACCCCTATGGTACTCACCTGGTGGGCACTGCCTCTTGTATCTCCTCTTCTAGCCTTGGCACATGGAGCCCAACTCATCTAAGATCATGACTGTGTACTTGACACGCTCCTAGTGAGAAGCACTCAGTGGCTTTCGGGCTATGGTTTCCGGGCTCTGGTCACAAGACAGAAGACGGCGAACAGAACGTGACAGATACCCGGAAATACGAACCTAATAGCATCAATTCCACTTAAGACACGAATAGCCTCCAATACAAGTGGTATGCCGAGCACATAAATCGCGATCCCGTCATTATTCCCGAGGCCAAAGCCGCAGATCTGAGATTGAGCTGCTCGCGGAGGCCATGGAAAGCTAATATCGCAGCCGAGCTAGGCGGCTTAGTGGTAAGGTTAACTGCGTTGCGGCGACCGCGTTCAAGCCAGGGAGAGTGAGTACATGCATCTCTAGGGCTGAGAATTGGATGGAGTCTGGTCCAAATGTGACCAATAGCCAGTCTCCGTTCCAGATCCGCCGTGAAACTTAATTGACGGCATCGGGAAAGATGACATAAGATTGTGGCGGAAGCCCCCAGTTGCAGTATGCTCAGGTGTCACTAGATAAGTAGAGTTGAAGTGCCACAATTTTAGAGAACAGTGGCTGGTGCCAGTAGTTGGGAACATATAACCAAGGGTATCTGCCCGGGTCGCACACGAAAAGTGCGTGGCTGAATTTCCTGATTAAAACTCACCAGAAACCTCAGCATACCAGCCCTATAACAATGGCATATCAGAACAAGGCCCTGGTCAGCGACAACCCCAACGTGTTAGCATTATACGAGTACCGCACCGCAAAGGACTACGCCGCCTACCTGCTCCGACACCTCAAGCCAGACTTCCACATCCTCGACGTCGGGTGCGGGCCCGGCGGCATGACGCACGACTTCTCGCTCCTCGTGCCGCTGGGCAAGGTCGTCGCCATCGACGTGTCGCCGGACATCGTGGTACGGGCAGCCGCCACGTACCAAGAGGCCAACCTGTCCTTCGAGGTCGGGGACGCCTACGAGCTGTCGTAGTTTGCCGACGCCAGTTTGTAAGTCGACGTGCGGCGGCACTCTATTCCCTCGTCGTGCTGCCTTCTTGCGTAGTGCCGTCGTAATGCGCACGCCCGGCAAATCCAGTGATGTAATCCACGCCCACGCCCTGTTCATGCATCTCACCGACCCCGTCAAGGCGTTCAAGGCCATGTACCGCGTGGTGAAAGCCCGGTGGGATAGTGGCTTCGAGAGACAGCTCCGGCCGTGGGATCATTGCCGTCCATCCGGACCGGCCACCCTTCACGGCGTTGATGACCGAGGCCTCACCGGCGTAGCTGAGGTGCCTCGAGGCGATGGGGTCTTGGACCAAGGCCGGCGTGTATAAAGAGAAATGGGCCGGGGAGGCCGGGTTTGGGGGGGACAGAGGCAGGATAGAGGTGGCCATGAGCCTGGAGCATGTTACCAGGGAGTGGAATGGCTTCCGGGGCACCATTGGGGATCGCGCGGTCGAGCTGGGTGTTGTTACGAGGGAGCAGGTTGAGCGCTGGGGGGAGATCTGGAGTGAATGGATCAAAGAGGAAGACCGCTTCCAGAAGAGGGAATTTGTCGATACCTTGTGTTTCAAAGGCGAAGGGGCCTGAGATGACCGAGAACTACGGGGACAATCTTGCCCGCTGCCTTTTGTCGTTTGTTTTCGAGTCGTTAACGGAGCTTGCCAAAGCATACCATCGTTCAAAAGGAAGGGCCAACTGCATCGTTGAAATTATGCGGCGCTATACAAATATACTTTTCAGATACATTCCCAAAGTTTTCTTCCGGTGCTCTTAGAACATGCTAGCTAACAGTCACTAGACCTGTGCGATCTTAGCGATGCTCAGTAGACAGACCAGCTTCCTCTTCGTGACCAGCCAGGTCTCTGAAACCTTCCAAATGGTGCGGACGGCCGCCTGCCTGAACGCCTCCCGTCGGACTGTTCGTCCTCGTCCTCGTCATGTTCGTGGTAATGGCGCCGAGGCACGACGCAAGCTACCAATGATTGCATCGGAATGGGATCACAACCCTTATATTTCGTGGCATATGGGTATGGTGACATGCATATTCAGTATTACAGGTGAGGTCACTTATTACATGAACGATATTCTGCCTGTCCGTGCTGATAAGTCTCCTACCTAGGTGTCGATGTTGTTATCCATATGTCTGAGGAAACTCGGCGCGCGAAATCTGCCGTCCCGCGGGCCATGGTCTGGTCGATTGCCATCAATGGCTCGCTTGCCATAATTATGGCTGCCGTCATACTCATTCATGTGGAAGATGTCGATGTGGCATTGGGGTGTCCTAACCCATTTGCCACGATCATGCTCAATATAAAGGGCTTCAAAGCTGCCACTACAGCGATAATAAGCGGTTTCTTTCTGCTCGGCTTCAACAGTAGCTTGAAAACCATCCGCTGTCTCTCGGCTGACCTAGGCGTGGTCTCACGATGGTGGACTCCCGGTATATTTCACGTATCTCGACCCGAAGCAGTGAATTCCTGTCCGGGCGGTCTGGCTGGGTGTCATTTTCATCTACCTTAATTGCTTGCTGAACATTGGCTCCCAGGGTGGAAGCCACTGGCGATGGCCGAACCTAACAATCATCGAGTACGTCATGACGCATTCATAAATATGGTTATGGAAGTGCTGCAGAACCATGCATCGAGTAAATAATATAGAGGTTTATCAAGACCCTGTACACCATCCTTTTTGCTTGACTGCCAATGTGCCTACGACCCATCACAGTACACGTGAAGCATACGTAAGTTACAACTTTTGGAACCATTCAGTAACGGAGATGATAACAAGACAGTAGAACTCTTCACTACCTTTCCCCTCCGCTGTAGGCTGTGGAGGCTGTATCTTGAGCAAATCTTTGATGGAAAGCGGAAGCATTAAAAGACTTAATTTAGATGGCTGGCGACTCCCTGTATCTTTAACACAATAAGATCCGCTACCCGGTTAGAGGCGGACACGAGGATACTTGAGACGTGGACATCTGGCTCGTGAGACCCGCTTCGGCCACGTACAATGCAGATGTTTACCAATTCGTCACCTTGATTCAATTCTATGCTAGTAGAACTGAGGTCGGCTAGTCCATCCTTCATGTAGCATTCGGGACTTGCCAACCAACAACACAGCCTTGTTCCCCCGCCCCCGCCCGGCCCCGTACCAATTCCGATGAAGGTCTGGGTAGTTCCATCCAACCCAGTACTCTAGGTGTGATCTCGGCACGCCCTTTAGTGCCTGGCTCTAACTTGGGGTGGCTCAACATTACCTCGCTGGTCTTGATCTCTATTGGCCTAAACCTGGATTCAGGCCAGTCAGTTCAAGCCCTTCTTGCGGGGAAACAGATCTTGGTTGCAAAGGCTAGGAAAGTGGCTGGGCCGGTTCTCAGGATTTAAAGTACTACACACGATATCCGAGATTCTCTTTTGGGTGGCTTGAGCAACAGCAAGGGGTGTTGGAAAGAAAATAGGAGGCAACCATATGCACCTATAATGTACGGAATTATTGAGACCATGTTCATTGTTAAAGCCACTGACAGTTAAGGGGCATAGAAATCTGTGTGTCAGAGTTTTAATCGGATGCAGGGTTATAGGTCCTTCTGCTGCTTCACCTTGTCATCTCATATGACTGGTGTTGGAGCTCGAAATCAGACAGGAAAGATCACATCGGTTGACTCAAGTTTGTAGATTGTTTCAATAAGATTTCATGCATAGAATCGATTGCTTCTGCTTCTTCCTGTCCACCAAAAACCAAGGCTGAATCGATAGAAATGAACGTGCAGGAGCAGAAATATTCTGGAACGCGAGGTTTGCAGCGGAAGGGGGTTGTACTCGGTAGCTTTGTCCTGTCTTCGCATGGACTTTGCGGCTACAGGGAAAGTATTGCGTTGCGGAGGCTGAGATCCGCGGACTTCGTATCCAGATGCAGAGAGTGCGAGCGCTGCCTGACTCTCGGATTCCTCGATCCCAAGTGGTGGCAGACTTCGGCGGTACGGTGTACATGATCCTGGTTTATGCTTTTGTATCCCTCATCGGCTGGAAAGATGAGACGACTGTCAGTCCTCCCGCTGGATTCACCCATGAATGTGGAGCTGTCACTCTAGGCCAAATACGGAAACCCATCCATATAAGCCAGGGATGTTGCATTCGAGGGCGCAACGGCCGGAGCATTATTGATTGGCCTGACTTAGCGTATGGATCGCCCTCTGGGATATGTTCGACTTCTCCAGCCCCTGACGTGTGGGCCGACATGACGATCTGCCCGAAGCCCGTGTATAATATCTCCAAGCCCGACAGTGTTCGCCTTGCACTTGTGCGTTTGTGACAACATTCTCAGATGCACGCTCTGCCACGCCCTTTTGTCCAGAAATTCAGACCTTGAAGAAGACCGACAATGCATTCTCTAACCTTTGCAAGTCTCTTGCTCGCCGGGGCGCTCGCACAAAAGACACAAGTCAGCACCACTGTCTACGACCAGCTGTCTCGTTATGCGCGTTTCGCTTCGGCTTCGTACAGCTCAAGCTGCACAAATCCTCCTTTCGGTTCGAGCGTCGCGAAGATGTTCGAGGACGAGAAGACTGATACTCAGGTGACACTGTTCCGTGACGACAGTGCCCAGGAATACATCTTGTCGTTCAGGGGGACCTCCAGCGTCCAGGACTTTGTGACAGACTTGCAACAGACACTGGTGTCATGTTCCGCCGCCGATGGAATATCTTGCCTCGGCTGTACTGTCAGTTTCTTCTAAGTTCCGGCTTGATATATTTTGTGCTCTTTGTTGACATAACCTGTATTGCAGTGCGCTGAGGGCTACCTGGGGCAATACGTCTCTGTCCAGGATGACATTGTCACCACTCTGACATCCAGCCTTGCTGCAAGCCCCAGCTACAAGCTCATTGTTACCGGGCACAGCATGGGCGGCGCTCTTGCTTCCCTGGCTGCCGCGTCACTCAAGGGCCAGAACTTCACGCTCACTGCATACACTTACGGGCAGCCACGCACGGGGGACCAGGCGTACGCAGACTACGTCGACACGGTGTTCCCTGGCTCAAGCACAATAATCCGCGCCACTCACTCCAACGATGGCGTCCCGCAGATCCCACCCCAGTCGGACGGGTACCGCCACCACACGACCGAGTACTGGGAGAGCGACGACTCCTCGACGGCCAACGGAACTTACCAGTGCACCGGACAGGAACCTCAGGATTGCAACCAGAGCGAGACAGGATACGGCATCGGAAATGGAGGGATCGGCATCAATCTTGCTCATCTCACGTACTTTGGCATCAGTATTGGCAACCCGCTGAACCCCAACGCAGCTTGCTGAGCGGGAGGTGGAGCCGGGCAGGGGAGTGCCGCTGTGGTGTTTGGGCGGCTTCTTCCTGTGATGTGACGGCAGATAATCACACGACATGACCATATAATCCTGACTACTCATTGTACAACTTGCCGAGGCAAAGGCAAAAATTCGCATATTTTTATGTCTAAACAGGTGAAAAGAACTTGGCTGGTTAGCGGGGCCTCGTGTGGCTGCCGCGTCGATGTAACCCCGAATCATTGGCGATGAGAGAATTGTCGTGCCCCTCTCTTACTAGCCCCTTTGGCTTTTGGAAACAGCAGCAAGGCTTGAATAATTCGAGTGATGGCCCCTGGCGTTCAGCGACACACGTCATATGGTGTCGATTCACGTTTCTGTTCGTCCCGAGTCATGAAGACGTCAGCCGTCCAGTTGAGGTAGACGTTTGTGAGGAGGTGATTATTGTCTGAACATGGTGTGATATCATTCCATCCTTGGATATACTTGGGATGCATTTTGTTCCGGAGTATCTTGGATGACACCCTACTTCAGCTAAACCTGTCAGGAATCCCGGCATTGATCGACGGGTTCCTCGGTCCTGGTCCATGGAAACTGGAGTCGGGAGATGCGATTGGTCCGCCGGTTTGACAGCTGCTGGAAATACAACGGCGGCATTGTCCCACAATGGGATGAAAGCTGGAAACTGTTGCGAACATGGCCTTTGCCGTCGAGTCGGCAAATCTCCGATCATGGGTTCTGCAGAGGCCTCGTAAGGTCACATGAAAGGACACCGCTGGCCTTGATGGGCTGGGTGGAATCCTTGAAAAGGGGGGCGTGCCCCCAACTCGTCGAATGCCGGTCGAACCTTGGTAGAAGGCAACGTACTACCGGTAGCCGACACTAAGATCCCAGCCACGTGGTTACAATGTCCCTTACCCCAGGTTGCCGGTCTACCCCTAACCCTGGAAGCTGTGTCATTTTGAATATGGGTCCGGACAGGGTTAATTGGAGATGAGGCTATCGTGAGCCTATCTGTCCGTCCCTGTTTCCCTCGGGCTACATCGTGCCGTAATAGGACACGCTAAGGGTCCCCAAAGTTCTCCACTTAGCGGCTACCTCACCTAACCAGATTTAGGCTATTATCCTGCCCCTCGTATACACTAGTAATTCTTCCGCAACAAGACTTTAAGATTCATCGATTGTAAGTGAATGATACTGAAGTTCGGATGAAAAATGGAATGCTACTGAACCTCCTACCTGTTGAGATTCGCCCATCTTGTGTCCTCGTGGTTGCATGGAATATTGTTGTCCCATCTTGTTGTGGCGCCCACAGTACGGTGGCTTGCTGCCGCCGTCTTTCTAGTGCTTCAACTCCATGCCCGTGCCTCCATTGCACGCGTGATACATGCACGGAATGAGACCAGCGCAGGACGAGAACGCACAAGCCTGAACTCAGATTGGCGGTTCCAACGCAGCGAAACAAATCCGGACGGGCTTACTTACGATATTCGCCCAGACCAAGCAAACTTAATTTTGAAGGTCCTTAAGCCATGGATTCTTCCGTCCGCCAACGACTACATCGTCAACTCTGCCGACAAATACCAGGTTCCCGACACAGAACCCCCAGGGAACGATCTTGCCTTCCTGCAAAGAGACTTCGACGGCGGTGCATGGGAGAGTGTAACGCTGCCCCACGACTGGGCCATCGCAGGGCCGTTTTACACGGATGAGGTGATCCAGTCGTAAGTGGGGGTATGGGCCGTCTGCCGATACAAGGAGTTGGATGGTACCGACGGAACATTTCGTGGACGGAATCCGAAGCCGCTCTCGGTAGGCAGGCATACCTCGATGTCGACGGAGCAATGTCGTATGTGATTGTATGGCTCAACGGAAAATTGGTTGGAGGGTGGCCATACCCGTACAACTCGTTTCGTCTGGATCTTACGCCATACCTTGAGCCGGGAGATGGAAACCTGCTGGCAATTCGTTTAGACAACCCCAACGAGTCAGCTCGTTGGTATCCAGGTGCCGGTATCTACAGAAACGTCTGGTTAACAAAGACCTCTTCGGTACATATCGGTTACGACGGGACCTACGTGACCACGAGCGACGTATCTTCAGACTCAGCGGATGTTGAGCTGAGTGTACAGGTCTCGAATAAAGGGTCAACGGCCAACGGGGTCGAGGTTGCAACAGTTGTGCACACGTTCGACCCGCAAACTGGCAAGTTAGGAGAGCAGATTGCTGAGTCCTCACGCTCGCCCGTCGCTGTCGAATCAAAGGCCAGCCAGTCGACCAACATTTCAATCACGATACAAAACCCGAAATTATGGAGCCCAGAAGAGCCCAGTCTTTATGTTGCCATCACAAGTATCTACTCCAACGGGACCGAAGTTGACACTTACGAGACTCGGTTCGGAATTCGTACCATTACCTACGACCCTAACCAGGGGCTGCTGGTCAATGGGGAGCATATCAAGATCCAAGGAGTAAACCAACACCACGACCTTGGCGCCCTAGGTGCCGCATTCAACGTCAGGGCAGCTGGAAGGCAGCTTGAAACCCTGGAAGGAATGGGTGTGAACGCGATCCGGTTCTCCCACAACCCCCCAGCCCCGGAGCTGCTCGACCTGACACACCGCAAGGGCTTTCTTGTTATGGATGAGATCTTCGACTCTTGGCAGCTGAATAAGACTGATAACGACTTCCACCTGATCTTTGACGACTGGCACGAGGCAGATCTGCGGGGAATGGCTCGCCGGGATCGCAACCACCCGTCGATATTCCTGTGGAGTTACGGCAACGAGGTTGGTGAGCAGTATACTAACCAGACTGGCGCTGCACTCTCGGCAAGCCTCCGCGATATTCTCCGTGAGGAGGACCCCACTCGTTTGTCTTCGGCCAGCCAGAACTATGCGACCCCGGATCTTCCCCGGAGCGAGGCGGTCGACTTGTTCTACCTGAACTACCAGGGCGCCGGCATCAGAGACACAGAAGCCTACGGAAACATGACTGGTATTCACACGCAGCCTTTGTACCCAGTGTATCATTCCGAATTCCCAGATAAGATGATTCTAAGCTCGGAGACCGCCTCGACTCTTAGCACAAGGGGCACTTATATCTTTCCTGTCACGGGTTATGATTCCGCTCCGATCAACGACCCATCCGGCGGCGACTCGGTTGGGCGAAGGGCCAGTGCCTATGGCCTATATGCAGCAAATTTTGTCTCCTCCCCAGACAAGGTCTTTGCAGCTCAGGACGCCAACCCCTTCGTCGCAGGAGAGTTCGTATGGACAGGCTTCGACTATATCGGCGAGCCAACGCCGTACTACACAACGCGGAGTTCCTACAGCGGTATCGTGGATCTAGCTGGGTTCAAAAAGGACCGTTTCTACCAGTATCAGACAAGATGGAGGCCGGACTTGAGAATCGCGCACATTCTGCCACACTGGTCGTGGCCGGATAGGGTTGGCCTCGTGACGCCAGTGCACGTCTTCTCGGAGGCAGACAGTGCCGAGCTCGTCCTAAATGGAAAGCCGCTGGGCAAGAAGACCCGGGTCGAGGGAGAATATCGCTTCCGCTAGGACGAGGTCGTATACCAGTCAGGTGAGGTGAGCGTCGTGATGTACAGGGGCGACGAGCCCTGGGCCAACGCTACGGTTAGCACGGTAGGAGATGCCGCCGGTTTGCAACTGAGCGCAGATAGGACCACGATCAAAACCGATGGGCTTGACCTATCCTTAATCACGGCTACAGTTGTGGACGGGAATGGCAATGTTGTCCCATTTGCCGACAATGCCATCAGCTTCAACCTCGATGGGCCGGGTGAGATCATTGCTACGGACAATGGAGATCCGGCGGATTTTACTCCTTTCCCATCTCTAGAGCGCAAGGCGTATAGTGGCCTTGCTCTGGCTATTATACGTTCCACTGACCCAGGCGCAATCACAATCACGGCTGTTGGCGAGGGATTGGACAGTGGGGAGGTAGCACTCAAGGCTGAGTAGTAGACTTTAAACCAACCCCATTTTTAAGCCACTTTGGCCCCTGGTATACATTGTGCAGGTTTACCGTCTTCAATTTGGACTTGGAAAGGTCTCACCAAGCCCTATGTAATCGCTAAGGCGTGAGAATCTGGCGTGGTACCCAGTCTCTGAGGCTGATGTTTTGCCTAGCGAAGGGTCTATATAAAGTGTGTTGATGAGTTCGTTAGAGTCCACAGGTAGCAAATCGGGAAAACGTTAAATTCTAAGGCACTGTGTTTACAACCCAAAAGAACAATACTCCTGTTCCTCAATGGGAGTCTGAGCGGTATGTAGACCGTATCCACCCGGCCTTGAAAGGGATGAGAAGCAACTGCTGTACCAGTGCGTACTTGCATAGCCACAGCGCACAAGGTGACCTGAAATGGACCAAGTACAGTAACTGTTCCAGTCTTTAATCCAGAACTTTTCAGCCAGAATCTCGGGACAGAATAGCCAGCCATCAGCTTATCTGACGTATCTGATAACTCGCCCGACAGGATATTATCATCCACTGTGTTCTAAGTTTGTGGTGCCCCACTCATGACGTTGGCCCGAGCGCGAGGCTGACCGAATCCACAAATGCCTACGTGCCCACTTGGAGCGCACCACGGACCACGACCAGGTTCATAACTTCAGTCGATTCCAGCGATCTCAACAAGTCAAAGGCCACTTGGTGTAACGGTTAGCACGGTTGCTTTGAACGAGTGAGTACGCTGAAGGCTGATCTACACCAATCCCGATTTCATAGCAATACACACTAATCCCGATTTAACGACAATATACGCCAACCCCGATTTACTGATAACATACACCAATTTCGATTCAACAATCGGCTGGACGGGTACCTATCACCGTTGTAACGAGCAGCAGGGCGCCAGTTCGACTCTGGCAGTGGCTTTTCTTTTTGTTTTATTTTGCTCGATTTCTGCTCCCTTTTGGCCCTAGCCACCGCGCCTTATCTGGAATGTGCAGTTCCTCCCATTGACACAGCACGATACCTCAAGACGAGTCACCTGCTAATCAGCAACTTCGTTTATGCTGGCTGTATCTACCCATTGATGTTTTATCAAATGATGCAGAGTCTTGCATTGGCCTATTCTCAGTACATCCTCGCTAAATCAACAAAATTTGTGGCCTCGGATTAATGGATTCGAAATCCAATCGCACTGTCATTCCGAGGCTCAGTTACAGTTCTATCCGGCATCACATGCTCACACTGCAAACGCTGACTGTTTGTGTGCACCGATGCTAGGACCGTTTGCGCAGAAGTGAATTATACAGAAGTTAAGAGCGTACCCCACCAGGACCATTCCCCATTGCCGATGAGTTCAATCATTTACCTTATCGAAGACTGTGGGCAGGCAATCCTGTAAATTCCACTAGATGTTGATTTTGGCACTGCTCAAGACCACGTAATTTATACCCGACTCCTGGCTACAGACAAGTAATCAGCCACAACGATACATACTCAACGAATCTTTTGGGCGTGCAGGGACTCTAAGTGTTTGCAAGCCCAGTGTTGGTACCTTCCTGACCTCTACTGTTCTTTTCTACCTTTTTCCATCTCCTTAACCTCCCCCCTCCTCGCCGACCCCAAGAATTCACTGTGCAGCCAGCGTCTGACCTCGCAGTCGATCTCTATAGGTCGGTCTCATCCTGCCCTTCGAGTTGACGGCCTTTCAACCTTCCAGTTAACAATCTACTAACTTCCCTCCTATCAATAGGAATCCTGCCCTTGACATCCTCCCTATCTGCACTCTTATCACCTTCCAGCCAATCCATACCTGTCGACACCCTTCCAACCACGCAGTCGATGCTTACCAGTTGGCACCCTCCTAATCTCACTACTCCTCATCAACATACTTCCAATGGGTACCCTTCTTCCCCCTCCTCAAATTAGCATCTTTCCAACAGAAATCATCCTAACCTGTCCTCTCCTATACAGCCTCGTTTTATTCGACATCCTCCTAGTCACACAGCACCATGTCGCTGAACGTCACGATCCCGCCCAAAGTGGCTGCAATCGACGCCGCCATCGCGGCTCAGGCGAGGGCTTCTCCAACCGACACTCTCGTGATCCATGTCTACTGTGATGGCTCGTACAAGCGTGGCTCGTATGTCAAGAGGACCAGACCGCGAGCTGGCATTGGAATTGTCGCCAACATCTGGCTGCCACGCGACACAGCGAAGCAACGAACCTCGAAGGCTTGCTTCATCCGATGCTATCGCGATGATGACAACACCACCACTGAAGCGCTTGCACTCGCCGAGGGAGCTCATGTTGCACTTCAACAAATCTCGAGGATCGAGATTCTGTCCCCCATTCGCTCCACTGATCGAATCGAGGTGATCCTTTGGTCAGATTCGACCACGGTACTTCGGGCGCTTGAGGACCGGACACGATTCCAAGCCCAGTCGAAGAAGACCCGACACCTTCTGGACATTGTCAAGCTCAAGACGTACGAGCTGCAGGACTTGAGGGCAGATGTGTCGATTCATTTTCGATGGTGCCCTCAGGAATGTGTGGAGCCGCACGAAACAGCCGACGACCTATCCAAGCAAGTCAGATTTTCCGGTGGCAGCACACCTTCCAAAGCAGAGGAGCTTTTCAAGAGCGGTCCCCACAGTTTCATTGAGTCGGCCCTCCACCAGCGCCTAGGATCTGCGGAGAACCCGCTACTTCCCGAGCAGACCTTACAGCAGGATGCAGATGAGCAAATTGGGCCGCATGCGTCCTCCTCGGGCCACCCAGACCCCTATGCCTTCATCGAAATGGCAGCTCTCGAGCTGCCGTTCCAGCACAAGGACGTCATGCTTGCCGCGATCGAGCTGCAAAAGAAGGTCAACGTAGCACGGTCGCAGGATGCCCCTGAGGGCCAGGTCCACAAGCCAAAGGATCAGGACTCTGTGCCCGAGGGTCAAAACTACGAGTCTGATGACCAAGTTCAAAAGTCCGAGGGTCAGTTCCACGAGGCAAAGGATCAAGACGACGAGACTACTGGTCGCGTTGACGGCCATGATGGTCAGTCACATGAGCCTGAGGGTCAACCCGGTCAGTATGATGGTGACATCGACGACAATGAGGGTCTATCTCGAGAGTCTGAGGCACTGATCGACGAGAATGACGGTCAATCTCGCCATCTAGGGCGTCAAAATGACGAGTCCGGAAGCAGCAAGGACGACGATGTGGATGATGAGCCCGAGGTGGCTGAAGAGGTCTCCCCAAACCGCATGCTTGCCATGTGGGACTGGGTTGGACGCAACTGGGTTGATCGCAGGCGCCCGCGCCGTTGAAAATCTCATGATATCGACGATATGTCACAAATATTGGAGCTGGCAGACAATTATTGCAGGATAAAGCGAGAGAAGCAGAGAAGCGGGGCGTGGCCTAAAACTGCCGTATGGTGCAATCTACCAAGTTCCGAAGTGGTTCTGATTTTTCGCAGGACATAAATAAAGGTCCTACAATGTGTGTCAAAACAACAAGAGGGCCTCCGAGCACACATAATTAAGAGCGGGATTATTAAGGTGATGATTAACTTGATTTAATTGGATACCATGTATCAGTGACGTTTGTAGATGGTGCAAGACGTACAGATGCGCTTTTACGAAGGATTAGAGAAAAACAACAAAGCGATAGAAATATAAAAAATGCAAAACAGAGCCCGTTGGTGTCCCAGGAATTGAACCTGGTCCTTGGCACCTCGTTTAAATGCGGAGGCAACCTTGACAATCTTTCAGCCCGTGGTCGCCCCGACTTACTAAGGCACCCATGCTACCATTACACCATACACCCCGGCCTCTCTGTGTTAGAAATCAGTGGGATCCCAGGTACATAACGGCAGAACGACCCAGACAAACAGAGCACTCGGTTCACTTGCCTTTCGTGCCCATCGTGCCCAGCAACCCAGGTCTATCACACGTAGCCTCGTCTCCCGATGTCGTCGATGTGGGGCAAGTGGTGTTAGGCGATTGGATCATCCGGCCCCCACTAAGCAGAACCAAGTCAGAGCGCCCACTCGACCTCAGCCCCACTTACGGCCTTCGACGTCGGCGCCGGCCATGGCGAGGCAGTGGCGGGGGAATGCAATCAGCGTGGCGTAATTCAGTCCTCGGCCTACCATCTGAACGCTCCGCCGGAGACGAATATGAGAATTTGCTTGGTGGTAGTAGAGAGACCAAATTTTCAAATATTCTCTGGTCAAACCAAACCAGTGAAACGAAGCGTAAGCGCACCATACCTCCGAGCCGCCCCAGAAACCTCTTTTTGTCTTGAAGGAGGCACACCTGCGTGTAGTAGATTAGATCCTTATCGCAATTCAAAAGGTTGTCGACGTCTGCCTCGAAACCAACGCAGGTGCCGGACTTGCCGCAGAGCGAGCAGGACACGGAGAAACGTGATCGTATGGCTGCTGTCGATCTCGGCGCCGCGATCACGCTGCTACAGCAACATTAGTGAAATGGATGTGACAAAAAGGTGAGATCAGAGCCAATGAGACAATTTTCATGGCTTCACAGCAGACGAAGTGGGCGTATCCTCCAGGGCCATGGAAATAAACGGCCTGAAGGGACACGGAAGTAAAGATATGACGGCATATTTGTTTTTGTCAAGGAAACTCGGGGTAGTGTACGACATACACCCATCGCTCTACCTATCAACAGAAGCGTCCAAGCCATCAAACCCAGCAGAGCTCTCTCAATAGTCGTACAACAAAAGCATCAGTTTCCTCGCCAACAGTCCTTTCATCTACACCAATTTGGCGAGATTGCTACAGTGGCAACACACGGTTACTGTCGTACTAATCCTTTGGACCTCGCCCATCTGGGCCATCAGACAGAGACTTGGCCGTTCCACCCACAGCAGTAGAAAGCCGTGTTGCGTTTAGTTGGCCTTCGCACGTGGCTTCAGGCACCGCATTATGGCGAGGTGAGCGCCCCAGATGCGATTCTCCTCGTGCTGCTGCTCGACAGCATTCTGCATGTCGGCACGCATCGGATCAGGCAGCTTGCTCACAGCATCTTCGACGACGGAAAGGGTGTTCGGGAAGCAGGCCTCCTTCTGTCCGTCCTCGGACCAGGAGCGCATGCGGAAGAAGAAGCGTGCAGGATCGAAAGGCTTCTGATTTGCAAGAAGCTGTTTCTCCATAGACTCCTTGATCATGTCTCTCTGGTCTTCCTGCAGTTGTTCCGCTTGTTGCCAAATGGTGTCGAGGGAGCCTCGCTCGCGTGAGTGTTGGATAATTTGATCGATGGCAACGAAATTCACCTCCTCTTGGTTGTTCACATGTGCAGTCGGCGCGGTAGGCTTGGCACGGCCATTCAGGCTTGGGACTGACGCTGGTTGGGGTTTGGTTGGTTGCGGGGCGGTTGGGGCACTTCGAGACATTTGAATGGAGGAGATGGAGCCGCTGTCGCCATCGACGACGCCCTCATTTCGTCGTATGGTCTTGTGTGGTCGGTCGTTCTCAATGTCAATCCTGGCAGAGGCACGTCGCTTCAATATGTTCCTGCTCCCAAGCTCTGTACTCTCTGGTGCATGCTTCGAGATTATCTTTCCGATGGACTGGTCGTCCTTCCCTGCTCCTCCACCATGCAATTTGACGGATTTCGAATCTGCGGCCGGGAGAGACGCAGGCTGGAGGGCGGGTTCTCCGACCCGCTGTCGGCTTCGGGAACAGTATCTTCATCGCCCGCGAGATAGGGGCCTTTCCACATTTGACCATGGAGTTCTTCGTCATGAAATCTGCTGTTTGGTGCATCGCGGTACAAACACCTGGCACCCAGTAGAACTCGATGGGGCCCTTGATAGGGAAGCCGTCGGTCTCGGAAACGAGGTGTAAGATGAGGGCACGAACTTCCGCTGGTCTTCCGGTTCCAAAGCGACGAAGGTTTTGAGGATTCTCCAAGTACTTCAATGCGGTATGCAAATCAGACCATACCATGACTCTAGTCTTCCAGTTGTTCGCTCTCAGGGTTGTGAAGTTCTCCTTGATCTCGTCAAGGACGACGAGCATTGCATCTGCGAGCGCCACAAGCTCGCATTCGTTAGCGTCAGGGACTCTCGGGACAACAAATGAAAGCGATTTGGTGAGCCCGTCGGTCTGCGTTGGCAGCCACTTGCCGTAGCAGATACCCATGCCCCCAACAGTGTGTTTGGCTGGGGACCCGTCTGTCCAGATATTGAGTCGCAAGTCTTGAGGTGATGGGACGTGGCGTTCGGCCATCGTGGCAGCACGCGCTGCTGGCGCACGATCGGACCGATGGATGACACGTCCGGGATGGAATACTTCCAAGCTCATTGTTGCCTCGAAGTCCCTTGCAGGTTTTCAGTGAGCGCTGGGCAGAATGGGATAGCGGAAATGCTCGTGAATACTCAAGCGTATGGTGCTGAAGGTGTCTTGCAGGCTAGCATGAAAATAGGGCGCGTAATTTGGGCTACAAACAAGAGGCTGGTAGGAAGCCTGATCGAGAAGGGAATCGAGGCTCGCAGTAGGAAAAGGGGTGGGGGCACACAAGGTCGTTCTCTGCTTGCCTTGATTGTCATCTGCCCTGAGTCTCTACGACTGGGCGTGGAGGAATATGGTCCAGGACCGTAGTTGACTTCATTCAACGTACTTGGAGCGAAGGGGCGGGGGCATTGGACGTGGTGGACTGGGCCTTGGCCGTTTGTGGGCCCCACTACTCCTTGTCTGTATGGTTTTGTGTTGTTTGCACAGCTTGGAGACCCACCCCTCATGTCTTCTTTCACTACCTTTCCTAAGCGTTTGGACCGATTTAAACATTAGCCATACAATGCGCTTAAGGGGAGGGGATGAGACTGCTGGGGGTGAGGTCGCACCAGGAAGATGGATAAGCTGTATCCCAGGGCAAAGCCAGTCCGTTATACATCGTTGAAGCACTGCGCTACCTTGACACACCAGATACCCTCACCCTTGACAGCATACAAAACTGCGACACACCGTAGGGTAAGCCGAAGTATTGCATTCAAGACTCAACGTAATTCCTTGATGATCATCATGTCAAAGATTAAGGAGGATCTTGAAACGTACAAACTCTTTTAAAAGCCATGTGGGTTTATAGGAAAAAGGAGTCTACAGCGAAGAACACGTTAGGAGTTGGCAGAAGTCGAAAAAGTTGCGTGAGAAGGGAAAAAAGTCGAGAATGTGCCAGGAGTTGAACCCAGGACTTGCTGTGCACATCGGAGGGGCATCTATACCGGCGCGTTGGTAGTGGAATCCCTAGCTGAGCCGACTTGTGTTACCGCTACACCACACACCCTTGACTTGGAGGTTATTTTTACTTGTCAGCGTGGGCTTATGCTTTGCCACCACTTCGCTAATTACGTGCACAAGAGATGTGCATTCATAATTCTGCTCATTTCACCTTCCAACCCGAAGCTAAGTCAGCTGGCCATATTGCATCAGTCCGTCACCAAGCATCCCCAGGCATACTTGCATCAAGAGCAACAAGAGCAACAGAATCGCAGTTGGAACAAATGGTCATGCCACACTCTGAGGTCCTTCATACCCACTGGTGTTATGCTCATTCCCTTTGGAGCTTCTCCGGTGTGCAAAATAATGATCACCGTGGTACGTGTTGTTCCATCTGAGTTCCTGCTGCCCCTCTCCTTAGGACTAGCGTACAAGATCCCTGTGGACATTTTTCCATGGCGAGCACTATATACCCAATTCCTCAGTATTTCTCATGGTCCGAATTCGCAGCTTGGGCAACTCTCGTGTGCATGTGCATCCCATTCTACGATTGCTCGGCATTGTGCAAGGTAATGCAGGTCATATAATTTTTCTCTTACATTTCCACAGCTACCAAGGGTGCTGAACAGCTTGAGCTCTAAGAATATTTATCAGAAACAGGTTCTCATCATTCGTCATGATCTACCTGTTGTCGCACTTTCTCAGTGCAGGCTTTTGCGGGTGGGCGATGCAGCCTCGTCTTCCAATGTCGTTAGAAGTGGGGCCAGTGGTGTTAGATGATAGGCTGTTGTATCAACCCCACCACGCAAGGCACATGGACCGCATCGCAGTCTTCGGCCACTCCACCCCGCACTCCACTCACTCGCCATTGCCCTGCAAACACAATTCGCAGCTCCAAATTTTTGATAATTGCTCGACATGGCGGACAATGGCGGACGCTTTGCTGTGGAAATACAAAGCACTTGGTCGGATGAACCAATCGATCGCTCTTCCCAACAGTCGTATGCCCTTAGTTTGCTCATCAGCATGAGCGACAGACACCCGGGATCTCCCCATACGACTTTGATGCTAACGCGGCTCAAGGTCAAGCCGAGCTCACACCGAGTCCCAACCCAACTTGCTGCGATCATAATCTCGAACCATGACCTGTGTTGATCTGGGATTCCCTCCAACTTCGTCTTCGTCGAGTAAAGTCGGCGCTTGATGGGAATGTAAGGTGCTTGATCCCGGTTGGACTTAAGCTGCGTTCCCTCGCAATTTAAAATCGTTGGAACCTGCGTTCAACCCAGGCCCAGACAGCTCGTAAGCGGTTCGGCCGTGCCTCCTCGACCATCTCTGGGTTCTGAAGAATCTGTGGGTACTCAAGAACCTCGTCAATGTTGTAGATGGGCTCTTCAACAGTCTTGGGCTTCTCAATGATGTTCTGCTCATCATGAACCTCTGTCTCACCATGGACCTCTGTCTCAGCATGAACCCCGGGCTCATCAAGATCCATGGGCTCATCAAGCACCGTGGACTCAGAAGGCTCGAGCTCCTCAGTGACCTTGGCTGGGTCCTCACTCTTCTCGGACTCCTCAACCATCACGGTCGGCTCCTCAGCAGTCTCGAGCTCTCCAGAGCCCATGACGTTCTCCTGAGTCTCAGGCTCCTCAAACGCCTTTGGATCATGATCCATATCGTTGTTATTGCCTTCAAATTGGTAAACCTGCCCCACGACCTCCTCCTGCACTAGGCACGCATTGGCTTTCTTCTGCAATCTGATGGCGGTGATCAGTTTCTCTTGGTGATAAGCCGGGAGGTTGCAGGCAGTTATCTCGATGAGGGCAAAGAGGTTGGGGTAGGGGCTCGTGGAAGCCAGCTCATGGTGCTTACTTCGCTCGTTGGATGGGCCCCAGCCGCAGCGTTGGAGTTTCTTGTTCGCATCTTGCTGTTCACGAATGGCCTCGTGCATGCTTGGTCGCAGGTTCGAGGGGAGGCATTCGACTGTACCGCTCACGATGCTGAAGAATCTGGAGGAGCCAGCGGCTCGGTACAAAACGTTCAAAATGACGGGGTCCTTGGTGATGGTCCTCAGCGCCAAGTTCTGAGCTTTAGCAGCCTGGTCGGCGAGAGAGCTACCGGCACCCGAAGAAGACGACTGAGCGGCGGGCTTTGCATCACTGGCCATAGTTCGTGCTTGTCCGAGGGCTGACTGAATCTTGCTATGAGGCATGGCGTGGAAGAGGGTCAGGGCTTCAGAATACATGGTTCTGCCTGATATTCTGGCTCCCTTGGAGAGCTGATCAGCCGTTGCATGCGGCTCGACACACTCCTCGGGACATCAGCGGAACTGAAAAGACACATTTGCACTCGGCTCTTTCAGCAGCTCTTGTGTCTTGAGCTTGATGATTTCGAGAATGTGTTGCATCTTCTGAGAAAGAGATTGGGCCCTTGCAGAGCTTCTCAGTGCGGTGAGCACCAATTTCGAGTCAGACCAGAAGGTAACCTCAATCTTCTCAATGGAGCGGATGCTCGGACCCTTCTTCATATTCGAGATCTGGTCAAGTGCGACATGGACTCCTTCAGCCAGCGCAAATGCCTCGGTGGTGTTGTTGTCATCGTCTCTATAGCGAAAGGCGCATGGAATGAAGCAAGCCTTCGACGTGCGTTGCTTCTTGTTGTGAGGCAGCCACAAATTGGTGACGATGCCAATTCCCGCTTGTGGCGGCCTTTGCTTGAATGAGCCATCGCAGAAAAGATCGAGTACGAGAGTATCGGTGGGCTGGGTCTGGTCCCTGGCCTCACACGACCGGGCTACCGCCATTGCAGCCCATTTGGGAGGGATGACGACGTTCAGAGACATAACGTCAGAAGGGGAGTCCGTACAGGGCGGAATGGAGGTCAGGAGAATGTCGACTGGAATAGCGGCGACTGGAAGTCTACCGACTGATAGGTTAGGAGCGAATCAACTGTAAGGGTGCTAATTGGAAGGGTACCAACTAGAAGTTTAGACGGGTTCCGACTGGAAGACTAGTAGAGTGCCAACTGGAAGGCTACCGACTGGAACGTTAGAAGGGATCTGTCAGGAAGGTTAGGAGGCTTCCCACTTGAAGGTTAGGAGATTGTAGACTGAAATAATACCGACTGCAAGTCTAGGAGGGTTCCGACTGAAACGTTAGGATAATATCGACTGGAAGGTGGGAGATTAGCTGTTAAGTGAAGTCTCAGAGTCAGCTGGAGGAAGGAGGTCAGCGCAATGGGAAACGACAGAATTGAGAACACCAGAGGGTAGAAAGGCCAGCGACTTCGGTCTTCCAGACATTCGCAGTCCTCGCACACGCAGGGAATTGAAGGTTGGGTGGGGTGAGGAATGGTTGTGTATCGTTGTGTCTTCAGCTTGGTGGCGGAAGGGTTGTCTGCGGGTGGGTTGTCTGGAGTCAGGATCTGACTGCGAATTGTGGGACCCTCAGCATTGCCTGAATCTTGTTTGTGCCAATCTTGTTTGTGTAACTTCACCGAGGCCGGCCTAGGATCTCGCAAACGCCAGATGGTTCAAGCGTTTGGTGGTCGTGACTGGTCCTGGTGGGACAACCTCTCGGTCGCTATGTAACGGAGCGCATTCCACTGCTTAATTGATCCCAATGCCGAACACACAGATCTTTGGCGTTTATAAATTCAGCGACATGGAGTACAATGAGATACTAATAAAGAATGACATCGCAAGATACTGGTTCCCAAGAGCATCGACCCGTCGGGGACATGTTGTCCCTGTTGCTCGATTATCTCACACTGAGAATCGAAGGCTAAGTGTCGCTTAGCAGCAAGGTAACGACTAGATCTAGCTAATTCTAATCACAATGGCCGATACCAGGGAGCTAGACTGCCATGCTGGGCTGTCATGTTGGGTCAACAGTAAGAAAAGTAGATTGCAAAGGGCAGTCCAATGTCAATAGTTGAAGAGGGCACACCCCCCCCCCCCCCAAAAAAAAAAGAGAAAAGCAAAAGACCACTGCCAGAATCGAACTGGCACCTCCTGCTTCACACGCCGGAGACGACGTACTCGTCCGGCAGATTGTCGTAGTGATCGGGATTGGTGTAGATCCACCTTCTGGGTGGCCGAGCTCCGACAAAGCAGACGTGCTGACCATTACACCAAGTGGCATTTGGATTGTGGTAATTACTGGCCCTGGCTTGCCTATGAACCTGGATGTGTCTGTGGCTCCCTCCCTGCCACTCTCCACAAGGGTGCACTTACGCACTACTGGTAGTTGATTGACGGACTACGTCAGCCTCGCGCTTGGGCCACGACGTTGGGCCAGTTGCTCGCGATGCATGTAGGCTACCAAGAGACCAGGGTATCACATAGATTCATGAGCCTAATGGTATCCCAAAGCTGGCTTACTGGTCATTCTGGACCGGCTGACGATATTTCCGGTACTACTACATCATACACTCTCAAATATTTCGGAAATAGCAGCGCTTGAATGTCCTAAACGGCATGCCACTGGCGGAAAGCCGCCACATATTACCGCCCCCATTGCTCCAGCACATCTCAACGGTACATCAATCCTTATTGATGTCTGTTTCAGGATGCCTCTACAGAATCTGTTGATTAAGGGACCGCAATTGGAACAAACGGAAACAGGCAATCGACCGCGGGATCATCGACGACGACGAGGTCTCGATCAGCCTCCTGGCCTAAGTACCAGCTCATCAAGCCAACTGCCTTCCTGTCTTCTTAGCTACCGACTGATTGACAAGGCATACAGGTTGGACCCGCTTTATATCCTGCGAGAACAAGTGCCGAGCGACAAGCTGAGAGGCTATCGTCGGGCCCGGGCAAAAGAAATTGCTACTCAAACTATCTAGCCAAACCACCATTGTAGAACCTTTGCCAAGTCGGCTTGGCTCACGTCGGTATCGCCATCATCTTCTCGCTACCCATGCCACCCGAAAGTCTGGTCGAATCAGCATCGCCTTCACTTGCTTCCACTTCTCTGCCAAACCTCGCACTGGTGCCTCGTGCACATGGACCAGCCCTTCATGCTTGCTTGTCTTGACGACGCCTTTGAACTTCCCAAAATCATCGGCCTGGAAATCCGACCCGCCTACCGCAGCTAAGACGAAAATATCCTTGGGGGTAGCCTCAAGAAGGGCGTGGTCATTGTCGTCCGCGATATGTGTGATACGAGTCCCGACAAGGCTGTCGCTTATCCTGCCATCAAACGCAAGTTGGTATGGCTCGACCGGGTCTGCGAACCCCGTGAACCGCTGGGCCCACCTTTCATTCAAAGATGGCTCACCGAGCGCCTCGTTTATGAATGCAGAGACAGCCTTCTCGTCCTCCGTATACTCGAACAGGACTTGCATTTGCATCCGGGAGCTCTGATTCACAGCCTCGGCTAATGCACGTCGCTCCGTCGTGTAGCTGTCCAGCACTCGCTCGATCACTCTCTGGTCTGGCCCAACTTGGCCAGTGACCACCGCTGCAAGCTTCCAGGCCAGGTTGGTCGCATCGACGAGACCGGTGTTCATCCCCTGGCCCCCAGACGGGAAGATTTGATGCGCAGCATCACCCGCAAGGAACACACGGCCGGACCGAAAGCTCTCAGCGAGCCGTATCGCGTTCCCAACGACGGACGACCACGTCATTCCATGGAAGTTGAAGTCACTGCCGAACACCTTCACCGCCCATTCACGGACCTCGCTCTCGCCTGGGGCATTAGGATGCTCGCCCGGTTTGATCTTGACGAGAGGGGTGTTTCCGATGAACCGGCGGCCGGTCGGGCCATCGCCCGAGGCTATGACCAAGGATTTGCCTTCTTTGTCTCGCACGGTGAGCATGCCGGGGGTACCTACATCGCAATAGCCGTCGGCGAGCCAGGTGTACCGTGTCGTTGTGGTCCCCTCGAACGGGATCCCAGCAGCTTCCCGGACAGCGCTGTGAGTGCTGTCGCACCCTACTAGCCGCGAGGCTTCTATGAACTCGACGTGGTCATCCGCGGCATTGCCAGCCAAGTCAGACTTCTGGAACGTGGCCGAGACGCCCGAGTCGTTCTGACTGAAAGTGGTGAACCGCCGGCCCCAGGAGAATCGTATGCCGACTTCCTCACACCTCTGCAACAATATAGCCTTCGTCCGGAGCTGGGGGATCCCCATGTTGAACGGGTACTTGGTGCCGATGACGTCGTAGTTCAGGTCGAGAAGCCGGAGCCCGCCCCCAAAGTGGTTCGTGTACAGCGGCCTGCCAACTTCGATGAAGCGCTCGGCAATGCCCAAGATGCGGAAGACCTCCAGGCTGCTTGCGCTCATGCTGATCGCCTTGGACCATGTCGTTAGATCGCGGGCAGGCCTTTGGTCAGCAACGAGGATGTCGCGGGGCGGGACACCACTTCGGTGAAGGCTGAGGGCTGTTGTCAGGCCCACAGGGCCGGCGCCGACGATGAGTATTGTTGGTGTTTGCATCATTTGCCCCCGCATGGAGGAATGCTGTGCTTTGTTTAACGGAACACCAGGCAATTTGGTCAAAAGAGTGCGACCGCCGCAGAGTTTTGTTTTATTCCAAGAGCCCCTCATTTTGTCTGACAAAGGTGTCAGCGGAACATCGTTGTAGTCGTCAGAGCTAGTGAACTGTCTTGGTGTTAGGAGCCGGCGGAGATAATCGGGCCAGAATCGGCCCACGTACGGTTTTCATTCGGCCCACCTGCGCTTTTCTATCCACCCACCTACATACTTAGAAATAGGTGCACTACATAACAAAAAAGAGGTATTTGCTAAGATTGCTCCACTATTTACCATTTATACCCTTATGCCCCTACTCTCTATAGCCTTTATAGCCTTGGCAGCCTCTACAGCCTCTACAGCCTTTATAGCCTCTACAGCCTCTACAGCACTCTATAGCCCTCTGCAGTCTCTGCAGCCTCTGCAGCACTCTATAGCCCTCCACAACCTTTGCAGCCTCTGCAGCCTCTACAGCCTCTGCAGCATTCTATAGCCCTCCGCAACCTCTACAGCCTCTGCAGCCTCTATAGCCCTCCATAGCCCTTTAAAGCTGCAGAGGCTGCAGAGGCTACAAAAAGCTATAGAGTGCTACAGAGGCTATAAAGGCTGCAGAGGGCTATAGAGTACTATAAAGGCTGCAGAGGCTATAGAGGCTGTAGAGGCTATAAAGGCTGCAGAGGCTATATAGGGCGCATATATATAAAGAGTAAAATTGGAGAATTTTGAAATTTTACCCCGTAATACTTATTTTCTAATATGCAGTGTAGCTATTTTGAAGTATATAGGTGGGTGGACAGAAAAGCGTAGGTGGGCCGAATTAAAACCATATATAGGCCGATTCTGGCCCAGATAATCCCACAGCCATGGTGGAACCATCAGCAACAACCCATTACGCTGTCCACCGCGACGACAAGACAATTCGTGCCTTGGCTGTTCCGAGGAACCCCCTGAGGGAGACGTGTATACATTTATCCGGAAGTCGAGATAGATGAGACAAAGCTTCTGGTGAATCGTATTCAGCCGGATCTGAGTCTTTCGTGGGTGCCTCGATGATCCCGGAACCCTGTGGGACGCAATCTTGGGTCGACTAGCATGGGTTTTAGTTTGCACGTCATGCTTGACGACACCCGCCAGATCTCACCCTGCTCCGGAACGCCCCGAGCGGGCCGTTAGGCAGAAAATCCGTTGCAAAGCTGCTGTCTCAATGGTGCAGTAGTGCGGAATCCTCCAACGGCCATCAACCGGTTTTAGGACAAATCTGAACAGCATGTGGCGTTTTTTTTATGCACTTGAAGTGTCGCAAAATGAGTTCATCCAATAGCGTGTATGTTCAACTATTTATAGTTGACGACCTACTGCCGTCGTAAAAGGAATATAGGAGAGAAGCGAAGAAGACAAAAGGAAACGCGGAATAACAAGAAAAGCAGAGAAGAGATATTGAACTGAACAAGGATCCCATCATCAAGCCTCAAACTGCCTAGGACGTCTGACAGCTGTTTGTGCACCAACAGAGGCGGCGGCGGCCTGTGCCTTCCAGAAATTGTCCAAGGCGTCGTTGACGTCTGCCACATGGCTGTATGGATCTTCTTCAGCGAGCTCCTGCACCGCTGCTGCAATTGCTTCATCAGAGAACGCGCCTGTTCTTGCCTGGAAATCACCAGCACCGAACGCTTTAGCCCTCCATCTCGCCTCCATGGGGTCCAAGTAAGTCGTTGTCTCATTATAGCCCCAGTTAGAAAGAGCAGTGACGTTGAAGGCAGCCATCATGTCGTTATCCTCGTGGATCAAGTTGTGGCAATGGAACATGTAGACTCCGTCCCATGGAGCATAGTGAGCCTCCACGATCGCGGTCTCTCCTCTCCCCAGCCAGACCACGTCCTTAAGCCCAGCGGCCTCGTAGGGCATGACAGCCCGGTTGCCATCCGTCCTCGCGAGGACTCGGAAGTCAACCAGATGAACGTGGATGGGATGAGACCAGCCATCACTGGAGTTCTCCAGCTCCCAGATCTCGGTTGTGCCTCTTGGCACCTTGGCGAGAACCCGATTGTCGACATCGGCAAAGACGACGTTATTAATCTGCCACTCGCCGTTTGATCGATGGAACCGGAAGTGGTGATTGATTGTGTTCGGGGTGCCAGAGACGGGGAAGGGGACATTTGAACGGAGCGTGTCCGGCACGGTTGAGGGGTCCTCGACTGGCGTTGATGACACAATGAAGCGCATGACCTTGTCCGTGTTAAGGTAGTCATCATCTGTTCCTATCCCTCCAGCCTTGGGCAAGTTTCGCAGCTCAACGGCCTGACCGGCATAGGCGGAGAAGTCAAAGACAATCTCATAACGCTCAGCCATCGAGATGTACTGGTACAAACTCAGTGAACATGTTATGCAACAGAGTGGCCGATGTGGTGAGACTTACCAAGTCGGAAACCTGGACCGGATTTCCAAGCAGACCCGCGTCACTGGCAATCACCTTGAAAGGCAGCTTCCCATTGACGTTGGAACTCAAGGCAAAGTAAAGCGCGAACGACCTTGATATAGCTGCGTCAAGGAAACGGAAACGGTACTTCCGCGGCTCGACGTTGAGGAATGGCCATGGCTGCCCATTCACATGGATGATATCGCCCCAGAGGCTGTCGGTCTCACCCTTAGTGGAGAACAATGTTCCGTCAGCATTGTACTGCTTGGCAGACAGGATAAGGGGGATGTCGTATGTGCCGTATCCAGAAGGGAGATTCAATGCGTCCTCGGCAGGATCAGTGATGATGTAGGCCCCAGCCTGGCCGAAATAAGCATTTTCGGCAGTCTTTTCCAACAGCAATCAGCGCTCAGTCCAGACGAGAAATCACACATCCGTTCAAAGGGTGTACTCACATTGTGGACTGCGTGGTCGTGGTACCAGAGCAATCTGGCATTCTGTTGGTTGGGGTAGTAATAATCCTTGTATTCGCCGGGGGCCGTCACATCTTCTGCCCAACCGTCGAACGGCGCCCGGGAATAAGATCCATGCAAATGGACAGAGTTTGGCATTGCCGCGTTGTTGATGAATCTGACCACAGACTCTGTTCCACGAGGAATCATGAACGTCGGGCCTGGAGACATTCCATCGTATCCGACCAGATTCGCAACACGCAAGTTTGGGTAGACAGACTGGGTGAATGGCTTGATGTCCACTTCGTAGTATTGGACTTCATTTCCAGACACAGGATTGGTAAAGACTCTAGAAGACCCCGCATTGTCAGTACTAGTATAGGTGGCATGGTGTGCTGGGGAAAGTGTTGGGGTAACCTACTTCGTCGGCTGCTTGATCGGAGGAATTGGCAGAGCCACTTTGTAGATCAAGGGATATTCAGGGCTGAGCCAGTCTGTGGCTTGTACCGAGATTACATCCTCAGGGATGTCCTCAACAATACTTGCAAGCGCCTGTGCCTCTTCTGGTGGTATATCATAAACCCATTGAGTCTCCTGTGAGACGATGAGTCTTGCGAACAAGGACAAGCACACCGTCGCCACTCGGAGACCGTTGGTTGACAACATGGCGAAAGGAACTGAGAAAAAAAACACAAAGAAGTGTCAAGTGTTGAGTGGGGAGAACAAAGGTCTTCGGGAAGATGAGCCAAGATGGAAGATGAGTTGAAGCCAAGTCAGCTACCCAAGATGCCCAGGGAAAACGAGAGGCTTTATAGACATGATGAGAGATGCCTTCGGGCTCAGAGAAGTGCTATGAAGATGTTCCCATCCTAGAAGATTCCATAGTCTCCTGCTTCTCCTCGGGTGAACATCAGCGCAAGGAGTCTTCCCCGTTATCCTCGATGTCGTGGATGACTGGTCTCCACCAACCACGAGTCGCGGGTGACACTTGCGGCATTATCGTCGCCTATTCATACAGGAAACAACGTGTATGGTGACATCGCCAGGAAGGTGGAATCGTTATCTTCAGGAAGATCCTTTCATGCAAGTGGTTAATAGTCAGTGCCACACACATATGCACGCCGAGGTGGTAATTTTAGAGACCACGGTGGTGGTCATGTAGGAGATCGGCGGTCAGTATGTTATGAATCAGGAAAGAGAGGCCGACGGGGAACAGTATAGGCTAGCTTCGAGTATTCGACCCTTCACGTGGGCCGTGAAGTTGGATCGGAGGTGGAGAGGAATGCTCGATCGCCACAATGGTGTTCGTCTCAACGTCAAGGCAAGCAATAGCCGTGAGTGGGGCACCATACTGGTTCGATAACGCAATGTCCGGAAGCAACGTGTAAAGCAGGAGATGGACCTAGTCGAGCCGACTTCGGCTGAGGAAGTCCCAAATGATAGATCATCGGCATTTCGATCACACCGGCCTTGAGGAGATATTGCCTTTCCTGGGACCTCCATTCGCCCGTCTACATTTGTAAGAGCGTGGTAATCCTTAGAAATACAGCCTAGAGAGATACTCAGAGAATCAACTTCGAAATATGCAGAGTACACATGTCGTTGTTATGTCCCACGGGACTGTGTTTTCCAAGATTATTTCCCCTGGCGGCCAAGTCTTTACCGATGTGGATGCGCAAGGTCAGACAAACCGTTATCCCTTGAGTCGTTCTTGCTTAGTCGCTTGGCCTCGGTCATAGACATTGAGCCGCGGATGTCTCGACCTACAGCAGAGAGGCCATTACATCGCACGTATTCCAAGACCAACACTGTCCAAGCCGGGGTGGGTTCAGCAAGGGCTGGAGACAGGCCAAGTCACATCCGGGAGCGGCTCCGGCGTCATCCTTGCAACATATGACAAGAGAGTCCTACCGGCCGTGGTCACGTCCGAGTCTGCCCCGGATGTGACCATGGGGCCATTGATGCCTGGCTGCCGGCGGTCTTTGCTGCCATTCGCCCATCCACCACCTGCGGTTGCATCTTTCACACCTCCACACAAGCATCAGGAGACCTTCAATAGTCCTCGATCGTGTCTGCAGTACTTAATCTCGCATCTGTCTCAGGCGGAATATTTGCAGCTGAGAGAAGCCAAGGTTTACCCAAATTCGGACCACCACTACGATACACTACTCCTCAGGATCGTGTGCAGGTGGGTACGCACGTGCGGCTCGAGTCAAAATCTATCACTTTCCACTCACTGCCAAGTGTCAAGGCGATTATTCTTGATTCATTTCAGTAGAACATGTGGGAAGTGTTGGTGCAAGTTAGTGGTACTGGTCGCCATGGGCTTAACCTTATTTTCACGACACGAGGTTAGGGATCTCTTGGCGCGCGTGCACCCGTTCCAACGGTGGCTGCATCGCCAAAACTTGCCGTTCTCTAGAGCTGCTCGCTTTCTTTACTCCCATATACCCTCTATACCGCGAGCTACATGCCGAGAATAGATATATGGCTCTTCCGATATTGGGTACCATTGCAGTATGGAGGGGTCGCCGGGCACATAATGACTATTGTAAACCGGGAAGCCTATGTGATGGGAGAAAACAGAGAGCCCTCGTGATCTGAGAATGGAGTTCTCATGCATAGAGGTGGCATCACTTTGTCAGGAACGGTAACCCGTCGATCAAAATTAGATTTCGGGAGCGCTTGATGCACATCCATAGATAGAGTTATTCTCTGCGCTAAAACACGACTAACGGCACATCCCATCTTTAAGGACCGAAACAATTCTCCTAACTGATTTGCACTTGGCGTCTTTACCTATTGTGGAACATTGTTCATTTAACAGACTAGTCGTCATGGTAGTGCGCCTAAAAGAGGCGGGACATGTGTGGTGAGTCAATTTCACAACGCCACACAGAATCACCAGAAGGATGATGCAGGGGAAACCTGATCGAGCTTGGACAATGCAAGATTGAAATTTGGCCTGCAATGAGGATTCGGAGGAAGAGGGCAGGAACGAGGTGTTTGCCTCTTTTGCTCTACTCTTGGAGTAAAGACCGCTTCAGGCCGCCACAAAAGGCCCAAACCTCGCATGAGGCTACGAGACGTCCAGCGCGACAAGGGCTTGACCGGTGTGTGGCTCGTCACCGGAGAACTGTTATGGGCATGTTCTGCTTATGGAGCTGACTCCCGGACATATAGAAGCTCTTTGACCACACCCCACGGGAACGCAGCGAATCATGGAAATTCCAAGCGCGCCAAGATCGCCAAGGCTGGGGCAACATTGCTTGGCCTGCAGCGTAGTCAGGACTTCTCCTACAAAATAACGAGGCGCGCGCTTTTGGGTAGCCTTCGCTCTCGGGAAGACAAGGATGGTCCATTCATGAGCCACAATGCATTCCCGATGGAGCCATCCGCGAGGCGCCTCGACGTCGGAGCAGAGATATGCACGGCCGGGTGCCAAGCAACTGCGCCGACGGGCAAGATGTCTCAATCCATGATGATATCTTGAGTCGGGGTGTTGAGAGACCCGGATTACGAATCCTGACCAACAACAGAACCGAAATTTGCAACGGTCTCATGACCTTGGCTCAACATGTAATGCTACGGAGTAGAGGGGCAAACACCAGAAGACGACAGTGCGATGGGCTTGGCCTTCGGAGAAAATGGCTCATATCAGGTTCAATTGGAAATGGAGAGTTCGATAGTCGAGCTAGCTGCGACGGGGGCAGTATTGTCTCGAAGTGTCGAAGAACAGTCGCGCAATAGCAATCAATTGCATTAGAGAAGCCGCGATATGATAAAAGCAGCTTTGGTAGCTTGTTGACAATGAAGTTCGAATTCTTTCGTCCTTCTCACCATCATCTTTTCCTCACAGCATTCCTCCGTTCACCTCCAGCCCTTGGCCAGAGAGAGTTTACTGCCCACCAGTGAGGTTTTCCAATCTTTTCCTCCCAAGTCTATCCAATAGTTATCCATCAAGATGTTGCCATTCTTCTCCCTCATCTTGACGGCCATCACGCTGTTTACTCAGATGTCGTTTGTGCGTGCTCAAGATGCCCCGTTATGGGTCCAAGGATCATTCGAGGATGCGTCCGTCGCAGACGAGACATTCAACAGTGGTGGATCCATCACCGTGAACGGATTCACCATGAATGTGCCGAAGAACGTTCTTGTGCAGTTTCCAGCGGCCTGGGTTCCATGGAGGGACTTTGTTGCCAGCAAGGCTGACTTTTCGGGGTTTGAGACATTGGTAAGTCAGCTGTGCTCTTGAATCTGACATTCCGAACATTTGAGGTACTGATATGAAAGAAAAGGTAATCGGGAATACTGTCAATGGTGTGCCAATCGTCGCGCAGGTGCAGCTATACGAATTCTTCGAAGGGCTTGCCAGCGGCTTCATTGAATCAATGAATTACGCAGATGGAAGCATGAAGATCCAGAATGGCCCGACACTGCGTATTGCCGACCGCAATGCCGTCTTTTCGGTCGGATATGACGCGGCACCCTTCATGAATGCGGATGATTCGAGCCCCAGCATCTCGTCCTTCTCCGGATTCCCGATGTGCATCCCCAGAAGCGAGACAGATCCCCTTTGCCCTTTGACCAACCGCCCATTTGCTGGGCCGGGTACCTTGTTAGTAGACCTCACCTACCACTGCCGAGGAGACCAGATGCACTAATATTTGCTTTCTTCTCAGTACTGCGCCCGACCCACTTGCAATGGCACCCTTCCAGGTCGGGGATTTCATTACCTTCACTGGTTTCCGACGGGGCAGCGAGGTCATCGCATTCAGTATCGTTGCGCAAAACGTTCAAATCAATACTCTGGGTGACATTGTCTACCTCAGAATGGAGCTCGGTCTTCTGGGCATTGACAATCCAAGTGCAAATGCGGAGATTGCAGAGTCAAGGGTAAGTCTCCCATCATCTCTTACTGCACACCCTTTTATCAATGGCCATATGGCTCACGAATATTTTCATAGTTCGTCGGCTTTACGTCCAACAACCGAGCCACAGTCTCTTTGTTCGCTATGGACGTCGACCCCTGCACCGGCGCCGTCACCAATCGCATCATCGCAGCTGTCGGCTTGCGCGGCGGTAGGAACGCGCAGAACAAGTTTGAATACCGCAGCGAGATTCTGTCACGATACACCCGAGAGTTCTATGTCGTTGCAGAGATCGACGGAATTGAGAAGACTATCCTGACCAAGAGCAACATCACCGCCGGGACATACGTGCAGCCTGTGAACGTCTGGATCCAGGGTGAGCAGGACGTCCCCGGCGTGCCGCCTGTCCCGCATGACTTCTCGCAGATGGCCTTCCTGACCCAGGGCGTGGGTGCGGATGCCAACGGCAACATCTGGGGGCCGCTCCAGCCCTTCCCCCAGACCGGTGTCATCGCTAATCCTCCTCAATGCGCTGCCGCTGCGGACAGCACTACTGCGGACATCACTACTGTGGACAGCACTCCTTCGGACAGTGCTCCTGCGGATACTGGTGAGTGAACGAATACGGCACCTTATTTCTATTTTGAGTGTTTGGATGGCTGATAATTCATTTTCTTTGTCTTACTCTAGCCTCAGTGCAGAAGAGAGGCACCATCGGGCGATGGTACGGCCGCGCTCGCGATGGAGCTATCGCGGACGCCGATAACAAGGGAACCACCGACTCTGTCCTTTTTGTTGCCTCGGATCAACTGCAAGGTGTATACTAATCTTCCGCTTATCCGAGGGAACCAGAGTTTATTTGGCGCCATATGATCACAGCTGTGTCGGCACGAAATCTTGAAGGTACACACAAGAAAGCGACATGTAAATAAATTCTTCGCAATTGGTTGGGCCTCACGAGGGCGACCAAGCCACAATTACTTCTCTTCTAAGTTTGAAATAGTTATCTAAGTCTTGGGTTAATACAAACACCCATAGTTGTATCCCCAATCCCTCCCATGCTGTTCTCTTATTGTCGATTGAGCTTTACGGGTTTACCTGAGAGGACTGTCCCTGAGAGGACTGTCCCTGAGAGGACTGTCCCTGAGAGGACTGTCCCTGGTTGGCCGGTCCCTGGTACACCATGCGCATAATCGTATCAAACTCATCCTCATCCTGCTCTTCGGTACAAACATGTCTGAGCCACAGCCTCAAGCCCTCATCATCCCCAATCATGAGCATTAATTGGCCTCTTGTTGAGGCCACCAATAGATCGCGTGGGTGGCGCCCGTCGTAGGTGGGTCCGGCCGGCTGAACTTCACGCCGTTTGGCCTGGAACAGGACAATCGCGACTGCTTTGATTTCGGCCTTGGTCCTTGCTCGGTGGATGGTTTCGCCGACCGCGGCCAAGCGCGCCGATGATCCGGCGTGGGTGTGGAGGATCTCGACCCACTGGCGCACGATTTTGTCGAGTCCCTCGTTCTTCAGGCGCATTATGTCGTATATGGCCCTCTTTTCTATGACTTTCGATAGTTCCATCATCTGCATTGCGATTGGCACCCCTGGGAAAAGGCCTGTCGGCGCAGTTGCGATCGGGAAGTCAATGTACTGGTCACCGAGGATGGCCAAAACATTTTCCATATGACTCGAGGTGCTGAGCAGGTCAGCACATGTCTGCTGTGTGTATTTTCTGATATTGGCTAGGCCAAAAATGTTGTCGTTTATCGTATTTGCCTCGGATTCTTCGAGAGCGTCGAGAGCCACGGGGTTTGTCTCAAGCATGTAGTCGAAGCGGGCCTCCCATGGTGCAGTGATGGTTTTCCATATCAGTCGGCCGTCCTCTTCGTGGCTGGGCGTAATTGTTTCTACCACCCAAGCGACATAATCTCTTATACGCACCATGTTTTCCCGGAGGAATCTCATATATCTTCGGTGGATCTTTCTTCGTGCTTCCGGGGTCTTCAGGATATACTGGGCCGCGAGAGCTTGAGCATACTGAACTTCTATGCCCAGCAACCCTTCAAAAGCAACTCAGTCTCTGTATTACAAGAAAAGCGCTAAGATGAGAACTCACGATTAAGTTCCGTCAAGTTTGCCAATAGTTCACGAATACTCATAATGACTTCATCCAAATCGTTTAGAGTATTTAGAGACAGAGGACGTTGCAATACCTTGATAAGAACATCCCAGGCGGTGTTGAAGCTTTCCGTTGACTTCTCGCCCAAATCACGTATTCGGTGGAATCTGTTGGGCCACGTCCGCTTCTCATAGTGCAGCCTATTGCGCATGATATTAGCTGCTGCAGCCTCACGCGTCAACAGCGCTAGATAGTTCAAGATAGATATCTGTCGATGTTCGTGCAGTCGCGGCATGGCGTAGTTGACGATAAAGGAAAGTGCAACTCTGCTGCGGATGACCGACGTAAGCAAGGGAACGAAATCTGCGAACGAGTCGGTAGGTCTCGCGGCGGTTTTGAATGGGGAGGAAGGATCTGTCGAATGGATGGGTATTGTGAGCGCTTGGTGTCCAAACTTTACGAAGTCCATATTCCACCATGATTGTTGCATGAACTTGGCATATGAACTGACAGGGAGAGGGGTATAGAGGTCATATGCTGAGACGGGCGGATCCAGCATATATGTTTTGTATCCATCGCTGGTATAGTTGTCATACAAGCCAGCATCGACGGATTTCTGGTTTTGTAAGTGAATCGCAGGGTGTTTCCAGGGCCAGGCCACGGCAGATAGAGCCGGGCGGATGGAATCATTGTGCCTCCCTTGACCTGGATTGGGGGCAGATACCGTGTCGAATCCGAAGAGCTGTTGGCTGGGTCTCAGCGGCCGCTCGAGTAGTAGCGGATTTGCAATACAGAGGGGCATACCTGATTTTCAAAGCTTTTACCTTCTTCTAGTTGTGGCACGTCCTGGAAACTTGTTGTTGATAGTGTTAGCTTTACAATTAATGCTCCATCACGTCCATTTGCATGCTGACTCAATAGGAGGCGCACACGAGCCAACAGAGTTGAGACACCGATGGCCGTCAGAGTGGAAAGGGAGTTGCCCAACAGAATCAGAACACTCACAAGACTTCCATGGGAGGAAGCTTCAATGCCTCCAAGCAGAAACTCCTAATATCATCTCTAATGTTTTGATTGAATGCCGTGCCCGGAGGTGGAGTCCATGGCGGGTCCTCCAATATGTCAGGAAAAATTACTATATAGTCAAGAGCATCTGAACGTTCTGCCAATCAGCACATATTTGCGATCCAAGCGAGATCAGTTGTGAGTGCTTCAGACTTGGGACTCGACCAAGACCATCGGAGAGATAAGGTTAGCTTCTAAAGCTTGATCCCACTTACTTCGAGCTGCGTGCTGCGTCGGTGACTCGTCAGCTAAAGATATGCAGAGAATATCGTTTGCTGTGTTGACTCACAGCAAGTTCATGAAGAATTAACTTTGCCACAAAGAAGCTGACAGATATCTTCTCAGATACTGAGTAATCTGGGACAAGCAGTGGCCATATGTTATTCGCATTGAGCACTATTCGAATCGACCGGTTGTGTGGCTCGAAACCGCCAATTCTGGTTGAAGCAGAAGAGGTCCTGGAGTCGCTCCGAGCAATCGAGAACTTCAATACTGTTTATGAAGTTTGTTAGCGACCTCTGGTGAGTGAAAAGTACTAGATTCTGCCTACACCTCGTGAGAATTTCCAGTGTAGCAGCGGTTGAGTCAAACTTCTGGTCCATCAATGTCCTTGCTGTAGGGTACATCTTGTCTCTGTCGATATCGTACCATATAGAGACATAGGGCTTGTACGTTGGGTCGGCCTTTTCCAGTTGAGTACGGCCGTCCTTTTCAACAGGGACGGGACGCATGTGGTATATGCTCAAAACAGCCTTCCAGAACGGGTGCTCGGCCAGAAGCACCTTGCTGACCAGTTGCAGTGCTGATTGCAACGCGTTCCATAATTCATCGTTTTGCTGTGATATCATGTCAGACCTCTTCGGACGGTGGCTGGGGAAGAGTGGGGCACTGCGGCTCAGAGTAGCATACTTGAACGTCCCAGGGCCTTTTCTCACCGTTCAGATTGTACCAAAGGTCGAGGCTCACGTTGTTGTCATCGTCATTATATGCATTTCTTGTAAGTGGCTGCTGAGTCCATCTATCTCTAGCCAACAGGCTGGTGACAGTCAGTGCATACATAATGAGGTAAATTGTTCGAAACACTCACTGGTGCAAGTTGCCCTCCGAGTCCGGTCTCTGAACTGTCTGGTTTGGATCCAAGACCCCCATATCAGCTAGCTGTGAAGAGTTAACATTGAAGCGCCATTCACAGCGAGCAGGGCTACTTCACCTCTTTGGTGGTGAAACACTCAAAGCATGTGGCTTGAAAGCTTTCCTCAAACGCCCATTGGGAATCGCCACCTTCAAGGCGGGGATCCGCTATAGAGGTAGATAATGGGGTCAATATTGAACGGGCCTCGGAATTCTCGTTTAATTTCCGATCGGGAAAGATCCCGAAGCGCCTAAATGGGAACATTAATCATGTTTTCTCGTCTTGGACGGATCGTAGCACTTACCGCGCATACTGGCTGGCTGGAGGGTCGGTCGGCAATAAAGCAGGCCTCATCATGTCCCGAGGGCCCCCCCTCCTTGGTCTTTCCATCGACCCATCTCCATTCACCTCAATTTCATCATCATAGCCAGGGCGGGTGAAGGTAGGGATATAATGCTCCCAACCAGACGAATCTCGAGGCACCCAATCCTGCAACTCCAGCAATGGATCTGCCTGTAGTGCAACCACCGGATCATTAACATTGGGAAATTGGGACTCATCATATTCGACAGTACTGTCTTCGTCCTCAGACTGGTATCCGGTGTGCGGGACGGCTATATTGGAGATCGGTTGTGCCGCCATGACTCCCTAATGATTTGAGCGCCCGAGGATAACGCTATTGCGGCTGTCGGAGGTGTCGATGAAATGTCACAATTCTCAAATGATTGACAGTAAATGAATTTACATCTGATTTTGCGCCCAAGTTCTGCACGATTGTGACAAATTGCAGAGATTAGTACGATTGCTTTGTCTTGACTCTTCGGACGGCCTTTGTGTCAAGAGTACATCTAGCATGGCAATATTTCAATCGGCTGAGTGCTTCTCTCCTGGCCGTTTCCGGCGGTTCCAATGCGGCATGAGGTACCTGAAATAGTTTTTCACCCGTAACGCGTACCACACTTACATCAGATCTTTGGTTGCGTTGTTGGTTGCGACCGCTCAAAGCAAGTGGTCTCGTGGAACCTTACACAAAGTCTGTCAGTCTCTGATTTATGCACCATTTCACTCCAACTGGTGTGGTATCGCAGACGCACCTTTTCAAGTGCTGTTGCAATAGCAGGAATTCTGTCTGCCCAGTTGGCAGCACTGGGGGGCTGAATGAATTTTGGAATGGATACGCTATATATCACGTAAGCTTTGCTCGCCATTCCATGGGAATATGTTGGTCCAAATGTGAATGGTCAAATCAATGTGTCTAATGTGAAGTGCGGGCCGACTTTTACGCGATATACCCAGGTACGGTACCCTTTTGAACCCCTCTCATCGGCACTTCCAACTCTCGCGTCAGCAATGATCGCACCGCGGCCCCATCCCCATTCTCATTTCCTCGACGACCTTCCAAATCAGACCCACCTTGAAGCGACATGGCTCTAGATAGCGCGCAATATGATTCCCTGGTTGCGGAGTACGAGACCTCTCTGAATCTCCCATCGCGCCGCTGCAACGTGGCGAACCTCTTTGCCAACCTGGGTGATATCCGAGGCCTGAGGATCCTCGACTTGTCAACAGGGACTGGTTACTTTGCTCGATCCATGGCCAAACTTGGCGCGAGTAAGGTTGTTGGCGTGGACATCAACTATGGAATGCTGGGAAAAGCCAAAGAGCTTATTACTGCCGATCCCGCAGTGCCGAAAGATGTGATTGAGCTCGAGCTTGGTGATGTCTTTGGACCGCTCAGCTTGAGGAGTGCCGATCCCGGCTCCTTCGACATCGTCGCAGGTGTCTGGAGCCTCAACTACGCTGGAAACCAGGCCATGATGAACCAGGCATTCGAAAACATTGCGAAGTACCTCAAGGATGGTGGAAGATTTGTTAGCATTATCCCCGGTAAGGTAGCACACGGCAACAACGGGCCTGGGTTTGACAGCAAGACTGGGTGGTATGGCGTACGCAGGAGGATCATCGGGGAAGTAGAGAATGGGTTTCGGCTACGGCTGGCCTTCCTGACGGATCCGCCTTTAGAATTCGACTGTTATGACCTTGATCATGCCGTCTATTTCAAGGCTGCGGAGGGCGCGGGCCTGAAGGATGTCAAGACAGATGTGAAGGAGAAGGTCGTGCCCCCGTTCGAGGAAGGCGAGGACCAACCCTACTGGGACAGATATCTACAATGGCCACTCTTTGACGTTATCACTGCGACCAAATGATTATTAGCATAGAACACAAATTCCGTCGGAGTTAGTTTACATGGACCATCAATAAATTGCTTCCAGGTCTAGTGGAGAAACATCAACATTGCACTAGGTGTTCCGGAAATCCATAGTACTCGAATGTTTACTTCGGAATAAGGCATAACAAATTCGTGCATGGGCTGTTGAACTACAAAACTCTTGAGCGCCGAACCCTGAAGCTTCCATATTGAGCCAACGCCGTGGAAATCGTTGGTGGCCGGTACAAAACATCAACGAGGAAAATAACTGCAGCTGGAAGATACCAAGTCTGGATGGCGTTTGTTAATGTTTGAAATCAGACTCCAGCTCATCTGAGGACGACCAGAACAAGATAACAGGGTTCAACATCAGGGACTAGATGAGAGCCAAGGGTGGTGCATGGTTGTATAGAATCGTCGCCATGAATCCGATCGGACCTGATTAGCGGCAAAAGCGACCACCATGCAAAGAACATATACTACGTACGTAGCGTTGACAGTCGACGAGTTTTGGTGATTTCCTACTTACAACGGCGTAAATTTCAACCCAATTGCGCATCAGCGATACGTACTTGAGCGCACGGAACCCTACCACAGCTCGCCCTAAAACTGCGGAACACAGGAGCATGCTTGATTGATCATCGAGTCATCTGCATGCAGAGGTTCCTTGCACATGTATGGGTTGGCGCCGGACGGAGGGTAATTACACGGGAAGTGTTGGGGTGAAGTTGGCATGCTGCATACTGTTCTCGGCCTGTGCTTCGTTTTCTGCTCCGGGCATGCTTCTATCTTCGTTGATCAGGGGCAATCGAGACTCGAAATGATCAAACAGATTCCGGGAACAAAGGCGCGAGGGATTAAGCAGCACTCAATGAGGGCGTGTCTCGGTCGCCTGCACATGCCTCAAAGTTGCTGGGCGAGCACCGTCACACGCAATACGAATGACGGCCCGAGTCTGGTCTGTTCTCGGGACGCCGCGCCAATCGATCTGTCGCAATTTCGACCGGCCGAGATGCCTAGGCAAATACCTAGGCATGTACCCGATTTTGAATTTAGTTGTTAGGAGGCCGGCTCCGAGCAAATGCAGCTTCCCTTGGGCTGGGCGCGACATGGTCCGTCATTGTCAAGCGCTAGCGGTATCCATTGCAGCATCACAAACGGACAATAGGTTGGTCTCTCTCACATTTTCAGATAAGAGAACCCCAAGCCTCACCGGTGTTCGTCATAGGAAATACGACACATGCACGCCAGACAACTCGCTCGACAGCAAACATTGGTTCCAAAGCGGTTGGGTGTGAGCAAAGTTTGCCTCTGACATCGACCCCTCAGTACTTGTAGGTACAGTGCGGACATTCTGTTTCTCTAGCGCCAGTCTCGACCAGCTCGCCGCAGGGGCGATGTATGCTCCATGCACATGTCAGATTGCGATTGCAGCATTGCCGGGCAAGACTGGGGCGTATTGAGACTGGTCCATCCTACAAGCCGGAGCTCTAGGATTGGCTGGATCAAGAGCCCGGTGAATGGGCTTTTGGTTGTCCCAGGTGGTTGGGGATCACTGGGTCGGAGACGACCTAGAGTGGCCACCATGATGACAGGACGTCGTACTAACATTTGGCGCTGCTCTGTGGCCAGCGCCCCGAACGCTCTTAGTGGCGGCTGTGGCAGCCAGCGGGCCGATTTTGGTGCGCGCTTCATGTCCTGCTGGCACGCCGTTTGACATGGTCACTGCAGAGCCGCCATTTTCCTTGCTACCTGGAATGGGTCCTCATTTCTATCCACCTTGACCGCTGTCCTCACGAACGGCCCGGGATCTTGTCTGTCAGAGGCAGATCCTAGCACATCCCGGCGACAGGACAGAGCTTGGGGAAGTAAAGTACTCATCGGAAATATCCACCATCCGAACGTCGCTTTTGCATGCGCAGTTTCCAGCGGTTCTCTAGGCGCGGAGGCAAGACACCACCTGGGCAGCTTTCCCGTTCAAACAAGGCACGTCCGCCGGGAGTAGATCGAGATTGACTACATCAGGTCTCAAGACATTGCCAGCGCGGCTCACCTGCCACAAGAGTCTGTGGAGTGTTCATATAAATGCGACGTCGAGACTGTACCGGTCACAAGATCTGAGACCAAAACGGCCGAGACTCTGGACTCATATGATCGCCATATAGGTTGTACTCTTTCGGTCGCCCGCCCGCGAGTGTATGCGTCGATCTCACACTTCGAAATCGCATGTGGAGGGAAGCGCCAAAGCGCAGAGCTTAGAAGTCCTGAAGAACGCGCGCGACAGATATGTCCCTGTCACCACTGGCCATTGAATCGTGAGTGCGTGAATACTCTTCCCAACGGCCTCCGGCCCAATTCCCGCTTGGTGGCAAGTCACCGTGGCGTCTTCCTAATCCATCTTATTTCATTTGTCTCACACGTGTCAACGGGGTTATAAGGAGTGCAGTGTTGGTAGTCGGGCATGCAAGACAGAAGGTGCCTGGTTGTTGTGGCCATTTCTTAAGCGGCGAGCCCCGTCTGACAAAGTATCCAGAAGCGTTCCTCGTGACGCCGTGGTCGCTTGCGTCCTTGATTTCTGGTCCAACCAGTTTCCAGCATCGACCCCCGTCGTCGCACGAGCAAATCACCCTCGAGACAGTGGCATTCGCTGAAGGCTCCAGGTCCCTGCACTGAGTCCCCTGCCCGTTCCCGCCCTCGGCTTCCAAGTTATTGGTCTTCCGGGCGGCATACAGCCCAACTTTGTTCTGCGCGCTGCGCAACACAACGCATTTGCATCGCCGCGCTTGGCCACAGGTTTTCTGCCGAGCGACCACCCAGCCCGGACCTGCAATATATGCACTTTCGACTTCAGATACCTCAGATCGCGGTCCTGACCACGGCGCCACGGGCATACACATATCGCCTGCCCCTGACCTGCGGAACACTGCCCCACGGGGTGCAGCGACCATCGGCAGGCCTTTGCACACCACTACCTGTCTTTCCAACACTTGATGCCAATAAGCTTCATGCAGGGCGCTCGTTTCACCCAGACCAAAGGCACAATCTCGATCCCGGCGGAGTTTCTGTAACACCGGGCTTCGAAGGCGCTGCTCTCGAGCTGGACGCTGTCTGAGTCCTGTATGTCGTCTCTCGCTGCGGGTCGCCATTGCAGCGCCAAGGGACCTCCCCTTACACCTGTGCGCATCTGTATCCAGCAGTTCGGTCGCGGCCGTCTGATCTTCGATTGCTCCGCGTTCACGGTTGCGGGCCCATGAGCAGCAGGCCTTTGCCATCACCCCAGGTCCCCATGTCCTGATTTCCATGTAGCATCCCAGGGTTTGATATTAGTCAGTAGCTTCCAATCCGTATTTGATATTCGTTTCCACCATGGTCTCGTCGATTAACCTGGTTGTCTCACGTATCTCTAGGCGCCGCGTATTCCTTTCCACTCAGGATTCATTCTGGGGAAGCTACCGTTATGTAGACGCCATGATCACGGGTTCTCCTAATATCTCATCACAACTTCCATTCTTCCCCGAAGTTGCTACTAATTGCCTACACACCCTTTCCTCCTACGCACATGGTGTGGCTTGTCTGGACGGGTCTTGACAGCAAACAGTCGACGTCTGATCGTACTGGGCCAGTGACGGGCTCCCCTCGACTTGGAGACTGTCAACACGTCCACGCTAGAATTCAGAGACACGAGTCTGCCAGACCGGTTACCCGATCACCCCTGGATCTTGGCGGCGGCTCTGATTTTCTGGATATATTCTCTCGCACTCGATAGGTTCGGCTCCAACCCCAGTCTCTCATCAAGCCTCGATGGGTTTGATCCCACATGTCACCCAGGACCTGACCCATTCACCGGCCACACCATTATCAAACAAGCAACAACATCATACTACCACGCACACCACCCACTCAGACGAGGCGCAAAGCCACCCTTGCTTGCCGTTTGCGTTCCCTGGGCCCTTTTCCTGACTTACACGCACTACTTATCCCCACTCATCTCCTCCCGCGCTTTGGGTCATCAAACAGCCGCGATGGACGTACCGCTGGCCGAGGACCGCGAGTTCGCAATGTTGGATGAAGCGCAGATCGAAACCCTCAATGCAGTCGAGCGCATGGGCGCAACGCTATCTCTGTTCGGAATCACCCTAATCTTCATCACCTTTGCTCTCTTCAGGCGATTGAGGACGATTCCCAACACCTTTATCTTTTTCGCCTCCGTCGCCAACATCGGGGCCTGTGTCGCCTGCTTGATCGCGTACGATGGGATCCGGGCTATGCACCGGGATCGCCAGGCCGCCCTCTGCCAGGCTCAGGGCTTCCTATTTGAATGGTACGTTGCCATGTTGATGCCTGCTGAGTGCTAAGGCTCGAAACATGGGCTTCACTGCAGCTAACTATATTGGCATATAGGTTCATGCAATCCGACCCTTGGTGGTCTTTCGCCATGGCGATCAACGTTTATATGGTATTCTTCATGTCCTTCAATCCCACAACGTTCCGCCAATATTTATGGCTGTACTGTGTGATTTGCTATGGGCTCCCAGCAATCCCATCCTTTGTCTTCCTCTTCCTACGCGAGGGAAGGGGTCTGGTGTACGGGGACGCAGCGGTGAGTAACTCAGTCCCGCGTTGGTTGAGTTGGGCAGATCTTCAACCTAGCGGTATTGTAGCTCTCACGACTGACAACTTGTCTTTTCTTTTATCTAGCTGTGGTGCTGGATCAGTTCTGACTGGAATGCACTCCGCATTTATTCTTATTATCTGCCTATATGGGTCTGCACGGTCCTATCTGCCGTGATCTACTTCGCTGTTGGATATCACGTGTTCCACCAGCGGAACCAGTTGCGCAACCTTTCCTTGAGCAATCAAGCAAAAGATGTCGAAATAGATGTTGAGGTTACCTGTGACTCCTCTGATGTTAGGGATTCGGCGGAAAAGGTGTGTGTTACCCCGGCACTTTTGCGTATCCGTCGCTCACGGCTGCCGAAATCCGGCTTGTCATCTCAAACTCCCTACACTTTGTGCTTGTTTGCATCCCAACAGTCTATTCTTACAGGGTGGTCACCATCCGTCCTTGTCATCCGACTGGAAACACGATACTTCATGCCCCTGCGAGCGCCTACCGAAAGGTAAAGATACGCAGGATGTTGAGCCGGTCCGAAATGGATACAATTGGCTTGACAACTTGCGCATCTTTTCAACTTTCTCGCATCCGGGCGCGCCGGAATATGAGACAACTTTGGCGTCTCGTTTCAGCCCATTGCATTGTGGGTAGCCGAGGGCGAGCGCGTGATGGCTAACAATCCTGTTGTCTCACCAGAATCTTACATCTCACGCCGGTCCGGGCTTCTACGGCACCGTCACAACCGAAGTCCAAGTCACCAGTGCTACCATACCGACGGGCCCAAACCCTGCCTACACCAGCCCATTCCTTGAGCCGTCAGACGCACTCCACATCAACACCACGTCGAAAGGGCCCATCGACACGGCACACTTGCGTGTCGACACGTCACTGGGACAGGAAAGACCACCTAGACTTGCGACTCCTGCCCCCAATGCGCCCGGCGGATTCTCACCAATACAGACGCACCACTACCCCTGGTCACGAGAGCCAAGCTCGGTCTCGCCGACGACAGGCGACATCGTCTCGCCCTCCGTGACGCTCGTCAATAGCAACGACAGCAGTCCGTTCGGGTTCCCCAAGGCGTGCGCGCGGGGCCAAGCGCACAACTTCGAGAACATAAGCTTCAACGGCACGCAGTTCACCTCGACCATCTCGGCCGGCTCGGCATCCAAGGACGAATACGACCGCGACCCATCACCGGCGCGGCGGGCCCTGCCGCCCCTCTCCGCCAACGTCAGCCCCTGCAGCGGCGCCAGGCGCAGGCAGCCACCCGCGGCCCCGGCCGCGAGGATGCGGCGGCGGCTGAACGTGTTCCAGCGCACGGCGCGCGGCGCGCGGCGGTTCGGCGCCAAGCTGCGCAACATGGACCCGGTCAAGCTGGCGTACCTGCGCACGTCGTTCGTCTTCGCCATCTCGGTGCTGGTGACGTGGACGCCGTCGTCCATCAACAGGGTCTACACGCTCGTGTACCCGGACCAGGCGTCGTACGGGCTCAACATCGCCGCCGCCGTCGTGCTCCCGCTCCAGGGGGTCTGGAACGCCGTCATCTACTTCACCACGTCGTGGAAGATCTTCCGCGAGGAGATGGAGGCCACCCGCGCGGGCCTGCGCGTGCTCGAGCTCCTGCGCCTCAGTAGCGGCGGCGGCGGCGCCGACAGGGCGCGCCAGGGCGGCAGCAGCGGTGCCGCCGCCGGCGGGGGCAGCTTTGCCATGGGCTCGAGCGTCCTGACGCCGCGGAGCGAGATGGGGAGGAGCCGCCGGCTTGACGGCGAGAGCCGCGACGGGAATGACATGGAGCTCGTCAGCACGGCGGGCCCGCAGAGGCCGAGGCCCGCGCATAGGACCAGCACGATGAGGGTGACGAAGAGGGGCTTGGATGACTTTTCTTGATGATCATGTGAGCTGCACCGACCCTTCGGTATTTGTCAGCCAGATGCTGATGTTCTGCTTTAGATCTTGTTGGCCTTCATCAAGGGGCTTATTCGAAATCAACAGGCAGCGCCGTGTTCGTACATCGGGCGAGTACAAAATCACAGGAGAGCCTTGCTTCCTGGCTCTGCCTCCAGAAACATATCTATCGGTTAGGAAGTATATATATGCATCTCGGATGGGTGGCTGGTTTCTTTTTGCAAAGATGGTTAAGCTAGGTTATCACGGACGATGGGTCACGCACACATAATATATCAGGCCCTAACAATCATAACGACCAAACATTTCCATCTAATTCATGCCGCACAGGTATATTACAGGTATATGGAAATTTCGCGGCTACGGTTCTTTTCAGTGTATTGCGGTGCTCTCGAGACATCGTACCAGATCCGTTGGCATAGTAGTAGCACTCGCTTGGTTCAGGCGGATATTCCTGCATCGATGCCGGGGTGCTTCAAGTATGGCATGCTATTGCCTCGGTATGTGACAGAATAATTGTTTCATGAGATCATGGACCTACGTAATTCCTCAAGCTCAGTACGCTCCAGCTGTTTTCGAGGCAATGCTGCAACTGAACAATGTAATGTACTGCAGACTTTCCAATCCGATGTCACCATGGCGTCCGCGCAAACGGCCGTTCCCGATTTGTGGACCTGGCTCGAGCGTAATGCCACTGTCTCAAAGGGACCGTATGAGAGCCTGATTTGTGGGTATGTAGGATATGTGCTGCCCCCTTTCTCAGGCAGACTAGGCGGGCTCCTTCCTTGCAATTGCCCAACTTGCTTTGGGTATCCTTTTACGGCTGTATAACATGGCGTCAACAATGATGCTGCAAGTTCACAGCGGCTACGGGTGGTAAAAATCTAAGCAATTGAATAGAGGAGTCGGGATTTGGCTTGCGGTGGAATTCATCCAGTTCAGTGAGACATATCCGGGTAGGGTCAGTTGAAAAGCGGGATGAAATCGTTTCTGGCTCAGTAGTTCCCCCTCGGTATTTGGGATGGTCATAGAACTTTAATTGATGGAGTGTAAATATTTGCTTGGTTAGACTTGACAGAAGAAGTTTGTGACAATATCCTGATCTGTGCTGTTTCCAATTGGGAAAGTCTGTATCCGAAAACATCGGTCTCGACCCGGGTCTCGGCAGGATGGCCGCTCGGGATTCAGATCTGGGACGCGACCCAACCGGAGGACCAAGCCATTGGTTTCACTGCTCGAGACCGTTGGACCCAACTCAATTGCAGTCGCGCCACAGGCAGGTCGAGCTTGTTGGTCCGCGCCCTGTGGCGACATGGAAGCTCTCAGTCCCAAACGGTGCTGGAGAGGCGCGCGCCCCCCCCGTGATTTCAAGCATTGATCGGCGGGCTCGGGTGGGATCAGCCGGGATGAACCCTCTGCCATGCGTGCCAGAGGCTCATCGTTTCAAGGTTGTCTTGCGCTAACCCGCTTGACCCTCAATCACCAACCTTGCCAGAATATCAGCGCAAGCTTGCTCTCGAACAACGTCTGGCGTGTCTCGTTTCTATGGACAACATATTAAAGGTTTGGCGGATAGTTGTGGAGAGTCGTGTGTTGGCACGTTCGGGCTTTGCTACCAAGTGTCCGTCCATGCTCCTTACCGGCCGGTTTCATTTCCCGAGAGGCATCAGACCTTCGCGTCCGACAAGAGTAGAAGACCGTCACCGGATGGAACAGGAAATCTCTGGCTCGGAGCGACGCAGGATCCTTTATCTTCGGCACTTCGATGAACAGCACCGTGGGATGGGCCTTTGCTTCATGCGTGATAAGGGAAGTAGAGACGTGGGAATTGCTAGCAACAACAGCGCTTATCGAATCGACAAGAGCCACTGAGGCCACTGTTTCCTCTGCAGCTGTCATCCGATGTAAAGGTAGGTTAAGAACAAGGAGGGCAAAGCGGCACATGGTATTATGGGTGACATCGGCGAAGGCTAGTATCCGGGATCCATAGAATACGCGGGCTTGGATCGCCAAACACAGCAGCTCCCAGGTGCCCCTTTCCCAGTTCAGTTCTCCGTCATGTAACCGCCGAGCCGCCAAGAGATACTATGCGATTTTGCCTGTTCGAGCGTGGGGAGCTTGGCAGCCCTGTCGAGACTTAACCACCGCGGGTCCTATCACTGATTCATCCCGCGCGCGGTCGTGCCGAAGCGAGCGCCCGGTCCCACTCAATTTACTCCGATTGTGTTCTCAACATTGTTGTTCTCCATACAAACCCCATATTGCGCAACTTCTGGTAGGTTTTTGGAGATACGTGATTATATATTGGACCTTGTGGCCGCTTCATAAAGGGTTGTTTCGATCTCAGCAACTTCACACTCAGACTTCAGCATCGTTCTTCAACACAGCAACTGCCAACATGTGGACCGCATTAGTTCTTCCTCTTCTAGCAGCCCTGGCTCTGCCAGCCTCCGCGTTGCCTGAGCCACCTTCGAAAGTCCTAGCAGCAAGACAATCCGTCGTCACGCCTCCCCCGTGCAAGGCAATCAGCCCACCGCCATCAGCAGCCGAGACTGAACAACGATTCAATACATTCGCCGACGAATTCCTGGTGAAGAAGAACCTCACTGCCGCGTTCGAATTCATCTCCTCGACGTATATTGTACGTGACTTTGCATCCTAACATACAGAAGAGGGGTGCGCTGACCTCTCACAGAACCACAACCCATTCGCCGACGATGGCCCAAATGCCGCCTTGGACTTCCTTGGTCCTGTCTGGCCAGGAACCCAGATCACAGTCTTGCGGACCAAATATATCGACCCTCAGGGCTTCTTGAATTACGACGCCAGCGGGGTTGGAACTGTTGTCGACAGGTTCAGGTGGGAAGCTGGCTGCATTGTAGAGCACGTAAGTACAAGCCTGGTCCTTCACTACTCCTCTTCCCCTAGTGATCTTCCCTGCGTCTGCTTTTAGGAATCAACAACGGCTAATATGACTGCTTGTCGTCGCAGTGGGATCAAGGCGAGGTGTTCCCCGGTGACGCATCGAACACAACATCTACACCAGCCACAAACTCGAACGGCACAATTACACCAGTGACACCAGTGACGAGCGGTGCTGCGAGGCGATTTGCCCTGTTTGGAAGGAAATGAAGAAGAGCTCCTAAGTTGTTGATATGCGAGGGTGCTTCACGTCCAACGGGGAAGATAGGGACTCGTCTCCACATACAATTTTGTCCATACTAGCATATCTACCTGTATCTAGTTTGCTCCGCGCCACTGGACTGGCCTGTTTTACGCCTTTAGCCTGAGACTCAGATATGGAAACGCGTTGATTCATCTGATTCAAACTTTCCTGACCACGAGGTGACGCTTGAGAGACATTCGGCAGCCAAAAACTGTGACACAAGTCTCAGTATCTGCTATGACCTCTTGCCAAAGCCCCAGACACTGCTTGGGATCACGAGCAAACCGAGCTGGACGTATCTTTGCAAGACAAACTCTCACATGCACATCCCAAGCACAGACTGAATGTGATTTTGCTGTACCTTTGAGGCGTCTGACTGCTGTGTCGTTGATTAAAGTTTCCTTCCATCGAATAACAACTTCACTCTGTTCTCCATAATCTACTCCTGCATGCTTCACTATCAAACACAACATGACTCTCTAGTTATTACCAGCAAAGACTGGCCCCTCAAGTACTAGTCTATTGGCAGTCATTTATTAGCTCATGGGGGCCTGTGGCTTTGGGGTAATTAGTGAATTGGAAGCTCTTCACCTGGCGCGCACTGCCATGTAATTCCTCTAGTGATCCATCATTGCTCTCACCTGTGAGCCTTCACACCGTGTCTGGACTCACTAGTTGTGTCATAAATAGGCCAGAAGTGATATGTGAGGAGTTCCTAGTATGCCTTGTCCACGAATATAAAAATCATGCCCCTTCGACTATGGGCCAGATCGATTATTTGAGAAACTACAACTACTCAAGACGACCGACAGCAGAGCCACGTTTTTGCGCATTTGACATTTCGAGTTGTACATGAGTCCTTGTATACTCTTAGACAGCATGTCTCAACCACTCTCCACCTGTTCTCAACTCCTCAACACACCGAAGCAACACGGTGCCCACCATACAACACTTCCGGCGGAAATATGGGCCAACATCTTCGGCCACGTTTCTAGCATGCCCGGCCAGTGTCTCGCTCCTCTTGCAGCAGTCTGCAGAGGATGGCAACGCGAGATCGAGCCTCTCACCTTCTCCGACATCGTGGTTCGGCCCACTGACGACGACATTGCCATTCTCCGCCGTGTCTTGGCAGACAGTCGCCGTTCCAGCATCCTGTCGAGGATCACATTTCTCGGCCCGTCCGGCGCGGAGACCATCCAGCAAACTGACGAGTCAGGAAACCAGAACTCAACTTCCATGAAGATCTGCGATTTCTTCGCATGCTTGGGCAGCACTGTTCGGGAACACCCCTACCCTCCGCTCACCCTCACCTTCGCCGGCTGGGACGATCCTCGAGCTCCCGTCAACACTCTGCAAGATTCCGACCTCGTGGCGCAGAATCTTGCTGCACGCCATCCTTCTCAGTGCCGAGTTAAGCACATCGTGTTGACGCTGGAGAGACAATTGTGGGCTTCAACCATGTTTGCGGACATGGTGCGTTTCTGCTCCCCGGAGCTGAAGAAAATTGATCTTGGTTTGATCGCCGCAGACAGCGAGGAGGCAGAGTACAATACCAGTGGGTTCCCGTTGGAGTGTTAAGATATACCTTTTAGAGGATTACTAACAGTCATAGGCTTCATGCGGTCATTGCAGAGATCGCTCAGGAACGCCAACCTTGAAGAACTCAACGCCCTTTACCCCTCGAGCGTGCTTCACCAAGAAAGCCACTCGTTCTCATACCGGTACCTCGTGGCCTCATTCGTCCATATCAGCCGGAATTTGCGGGTGTTCAAGGTCCAGGACTTGGCCGCCGACATGTTCTACGCCCTGGCGAGCCGCGTGGAATGGCCCAACCTGCACACACTCGAGATTCACTCGTTGACTCTGGGCGGTACGGCGACCACGTTCTTCCAAGACGACTACTTGAAGAACGCTGTTACGCTCGTGACAACGGTCTCGAAGGCGGTTGACCGCATGAAGAACCTCGAGCGCCTCGTTCTGAAGCAACGCCTGTGGCTATACTACGATGACATATGGGACTTGGAGTGCTGGGCTTGGCTGGACATGGACTTCAAGGTCAATGTCCCACAACGGAGGATTGAGGCGACTACCGCGAGGCTCAGCATTCGGGGAGTGGAACCGGAGGATGAGGCCATCGAGGCCTGGGATACTGCTGTTGCCAAAGAGAGGGGCATCCCTCTGAATTGTCGGGTGGGCTGGAACGCTCACCAGAAGAATGAGAGAATCCGGCGTTTCATGAACGGCGGCTGGTGAAGGGAAAGGCTAAAGTACCAGAGAGGCGACAGTCCGACCAGGGTAACAGTATAGAGGTATCAAAATGAGATTGCCCTATCTGTCATGAAAGAAATCCATTGATTGCATCCCATATCATTCGTTATTTGCAAGTCAGCCCTGCGCATGAGATGCAACGTTTCCCCGTTCCGAGAGTCATGGGCACAAAATGATTTGTGATCTGGCACCTACAATAAAGACCCCAGGCAGGCTGGGAGTTGAACGTGGATATAGCTTCTGTTAGGCATCTACATGGTCCTTAATAGAAAAGAAAAACTGTCAGACCTTCCTGCAGCAGCGCACCACGCTCGAGGGGCCGCCAAAGGCAACGCTGTCCCGGGATTAAGCCTTATCCAAGTTTATTACGTATTTGCCTTGGACCTGAGTAAAGACTGTTAGTATGTCGCCTACCAAGTCACCACGGACCATCTCTGGGAGATCACATACCTTGCCCTTGCTAACGTCATCCATAAGCTCAGATAGCCGTTCCAGCTCGGCCCACTGGACCTTTGGCTTGACCAGACCCCTCTTGATGAACTCCAACGCCTCCAGCGTGTCTCGTCGAGTGCCAACCGCAGAGCCCATAACCCTCCACCCGGACGCGATGAACATCAAGGGATGCACAGAAAAGACGCCTCCAGGTGGTGGTATTCCAACACACATCAGCGTGCCAAATGGCGCCAGCATATCCAGTGCGGACTGATACGCTGCGGGTGCACCTGCGCACACTATCACCGCACTTGCTCCCAGCCCCCCGGTCAGGCCTTTTACAGCCTCGCCCACACCGGCAGCCGAGACCTCTGGTGAAGTGATATCAATGTAGTGCTCCGCACCCTCCTCGAGTGCGTAGCCCCCCTTCCCAGCGCCCGCATCAGTCGCAATGACCCGGTACCCCATCGCCTTGCCAAACCCCACCGCGAACGCCCCAACTCCTCCGCCGCCGCCGCTCACCACAATCCACTGGCCCGGAGTCAGACCAGGGATAGACTTGATGGCCTTGTATGCCGTGACACCACCACACAGCACCGGCGCGACAATCTCATCCGCCACATCGCCGAACTGCTCGTCGGGGATCCTCAGGAGGTACCGCGCGGGGACGAGCGTGTACTGCGCAAACGTGCCCTCGACGGCGGTTCCGGAGTGGGGCTTGGTGGCGCACCGGGTCTCGCCGTCCTGCGCGAGATTGGTGCAGAATGCGCAGCTGCCGCAGAAGTCCCGCGTCCATGCGACGCCCACGCGCTGGCCTACCTGGATCGAGGGGTCGTACGAGGACACGTTGCTCCCCAGGAGCTCGACGCGGCCGATTCCCTCGTGGCCCAGGACAGATTTTGTGGGCCCGAGATAGCCCGCCGCCTGCGTGCAGTCCGTGCCGCAGAGGGAGGTGAGGTTCAGCCGGACGAGGACATCGTTGGGCCCGGGCGTTGGCTTGGGCAGTGTTTTGATCTCGATCTTTGGGGGCGTGCCCGTTTCCTGACATCATGTGTCAGCTCGTAGCTCACGCAGCAATTGGTGCACGCATATTGGGCTCAAGAAACCCTGCATGAGCGGTGATATAGATGCACTCAAGGACTGTTGCTTACCGTCACCACGGCGGCTCTATATGTATCTATCTTGCCATTCATTCTTGCGCGGTCACATCAAGAAGTCAAACAAATCAGTGGAAACATGTAGCGACGCTTGTTCACGAGATGCGAGGGATTTATGAGTTTGGGTGTCCTCGGCCAGGAGGACGGCAGATGTGGGTCCCGATGACTGGAATGGACTACTTTGATGCTACAGGGGGTCGCGCGGTTGCCTGCAACAGCCGCGGGACTCGAAACCGCGTCTCGTTTGAACCGGAGGAAGGATTTCCCAGGTGCGTCCGGCGCCCAGATCGCTAGCCTCCCTAGGTGTACAGCCACATCCCAGCATCCCAGCATCCCGGACTCCAGGGCAGCTGGCGCGAACGGGCCTTGTTTACGGCCGAGCCATCATTAAACCTACCACGCCCCAGCCCGCGGAACATCCCCTCATGTGCATCCGCATGCGGTGAGCCACGTGGATATGCGTAGGATTATGCCCCACCACCCGTGACCCGAGGTGAGGGGTGACCTTGAATCAGTCACCCTTGTTGCCTTGCTATCGCAGTCTTTTCGGATGAACATCCATTTCGTAACAGAACTTGCAGAACTTGGTTGCTTTTTGTCATATCCAGCCAGGACGGCAATATCTGGATAACAATGGAATACAAAGTTGACGAGCCGAGCTGGGAGCATGCTCCTTCGTCGATCAATCCGAAGAGGTTCATGCGCATATGCGGCACAAAGACACTATTGGGAACACATTGCAATGAGGGTCTTGTCGAATATCAAATGTGCCCAATACGGAACAGTGCAGCGAAAGCAAACTCGACTTGCCGGCTGTCCTCCCTCGCCTTGTTTGATCCACACAAGCCACACCAAAGCGAAGCGTATCGCTTGGTTCCTCTCGGAACAACCCTTCTACTGACCACAACCCCAATACGCACCAATCTCCGGGAGCCTTTCACATTCGAAGTATACACAACGGACGACGGTACACTGAGCGTTGCAGCCACGTCAACCCTGATAGTTCCGAACGCAAGTCCACCCGCGTCACATTGTCAGACACTCTCCCACAGTTCTCAAACATTTGTGCAATGACAAGCTTTGCGACTGGCACACTGCATGTTTTTGCTCGTCCTGCTGAGCTAGCGCAATTCACTCGGCATTCGGGGCTTGTGGTGATCACAGAGCCCAGCATTTTCGAACGGCTTGCATGCGATGCCATGTGCGATTTCAGAAAAACTATTTCTGTTCAAGGCCGTTGATTCCACAGTATCCTCGACTTCGATACTTTCCCCTAGAGACGGGCAAGGACTAACTCGAGAGAGGCTGCCGTTCAAATTCGTGTACTTCATTCAGTTCTCGTGCCTAGGTAGGCTAGAACGGCCATTTGCTTGCGTCTTCTCAAATTTTGATTACTTCATTTCCTTAACCCAGCTGCAATAGCCCCATCAGGACACCGTGATACCCATCCTATCTGTAAATTTGTTATTAAACATCCCATTGGCATTCGCCTGCCGATAAACACTCAACCACCTGTCCAAGTTGTCCCCATACCAGTCGCGAGCATCCTGTGCGGTGACGGTGTCCAGGTCCAAGCCCCAGTGCACCCTGATAGACCTATCCGCCGAAGACATAGCGGTCTCCACCTCCTGAAGCAACTCCACGCCCTTCTTGATACCCACGATGTTGGTCATCTCCGCCGTGGCCGTCAGCCGACCCGTCTGCGGCGCAAGCAGCGCATCCGAAGCCGCGATGAACCGGATCCCGACCGGCCCGGCGACATAAAGATTCTTCTGGTCCGCGATCGTCTGGAACGTGGCCATCAGCCTGTCGACCGTGGCGACCAGGTCCTTTGCCTCGAAGTGGAGCTCGATCGCGTGCGCCCTCAGCTCGAGCTCCGAGTCCAGCACCTTGAAGACGGCGTAGCTGCTGTCGATGTACGGCGCGTCGTCGGTCGTCAGCGACTCCATCGCCGTGTTGATCGCGGACGGCGCCAGCCGCGGGAACAGGTTGAGGATGTCGTCCAGCACGCCCGTGAAGAGGATCCCGAGGTCCTCCAGGATGCGGCCCCAAAAGTCCTGCCGCGCGCCACGCTTCGGCGTGTTGCCGACGCGGGCGCGCTCGACCCACACGCAGGGGTGCTTGTTGTCGTCGTCGCTCAGGTACGGGCTCACGACCAGCTCGAAGTGGTCCCAGTCCGCCAGGGGAGCCGGCAGCGGGTCGAAGGCTTCGGGTGCGAATTGGCCCTTGATATCCTCCCACCGCACCGCCGTGCGATTTTCCGACACATGGAAGGCGGCTGTCACTTCGATCGTGTACGAGTAGATGACGCCCAGGCAGCCCATGGAGACCTGCGCCGCGTGGAACCAGTCGTCGTCCTGCAGGAGAACCACAGGCACGCCAGCGGCCTCGGGAAACGTGCCGGAGAACTTGGACGGGTCGGTGATGGCGCCACTGGCCGGCTCAATCTGGAAGACAGTCCCATTACCGACCACCATCACGATCGACCGCAGCATGCTGGCCATTGGCCCCCACTTCGCACCGGAGCCGTGAGTTCCGGTACTCATAGCCCCGGATATTGTCTGCCCGTCATAGGCGGGCATGTGCACCAGGGCAAGGCCGCGGCTATCGAGTTGCTGGTTGAGGTCTTTGATGAGGATGCCGCTCTGGACTCGAATCAGAGAGCTAGCGCTGCCATGCTGGTTGAGAGTTGCAGTATCAACGTCCATAACGGCGGCCATTTCGTGAGGGTCGATCAGGACACCGCCGTCAGTGCGAGTAATATCGGACGTCGAGTGGCCGGAGCCGACGGCCCGCACGCGCTGCCCCTTGCCGCCAGCTTCGTTGATGATGGCCACAATCTGGTCAAGGGACGTTGGCTGAGTCTTTGAAATCGGCGTGCATGTTTGCTCGCCAAGCCAGTCCGACCACTGATTGGGGTCCGCCATCTTGGTGAGAGATCTGCCGATATGAACGGAGCTACCAGAGTTTCCATCACCCCGTGCACTTGCAGCTCGTCGAACTACCCCAGCATCGATTTGGATGACATCTGGAATCGTTGATTCTGGATCTGTGTTTACCATGGAACGGCCCGAGAACGCTGCTGCAGCGAACACATGATGGGCGACATTGCTGAACAACAACAAAGCCAATGGAATAAGACCCATGAGTGCGAAAATGAGTGAAGCCTAGTGACAGCGACGTTGGAAAGAATCAAAGCAATAAAATATCAGAAAGATGTGATGACGAGCCGTGCGCTAGAGGAGACGGTCTCCACCAAACTTCTCAAACGAGCAATTGCTGAACTTGTAGGGACAACGGTCATCTACAAGTACTCGCAGCGCTGTGTCATACATTGGCCTAAACCTGGCCATATGGATACATATATAGATCTTCGATTCTCTCATTGTACCGCAGCTGGAATTCGGCTACCATGTGAAGAAGGTCGCAGTTTTTGATGCTTTCCGTATTCATCAAATAAGTTTTTATGCTTGGCCAAATAACGAGGCTCGCAGCAGTGCAGATCCAGCGAGATTCAATTTCTAGAGCCATTTAAGTTCAGTGGCCTGTTCGGTTGGGCAGAGTGATCACCGAATCATGTGCAAATGTTTTGCCAAGCAATGATTAGTTATTAAAGGGGCGGGTGTATGTTTCTGCGACAGACATGTATTGCCCGAAAGCTTACCAAAGCCGAAATTTGATGAACAGGTCTCTATGTTGATATGAGTACCCATCACATATTTGCACGGTTCAGAATCGCGATTCCCGAGGCTTCCGCCCGCATGACCAAAACAGAGTTCACAGATTCAGCTCCTCTCGAGCTTCCTCTGACGGCATTGGGAGTTCCGGGAAAGCGGTGAATGATTCCACTGCCGCCTATCGTGTGAGTGAAATTACAGCATGTGTGCTGCGCTGAAGTTGGGACCGCTCCTCGATGCGCCTGACGACTCCTATTCCAGCAGGGCTACGCATCAAATATTTTCCCTGAGCAACATGGTCTGTTCGGAAACACATATTGTACTGTAATTCCGGCCTATAGAGATATTTATAGTGTGCATGCACTGTGGTCGCTCGTCAGGTAGCCGAACGGCTGGGGCCCCTCACCACCACTATGCCAGCATCCATGCCAAGTGAGGCATCGTACCTCTGCCATCAAGAACTATCCTGATCGATTGCCTCCACGGCATCCCTCTTGCCATATCCACAGAGATACATCCAGGCGTCGGCGGAAGTAGTGTCGCAGACGATGTAGCGAGGAGGGGTGCAGGTCGTCTGCCCCACGTTCGGGCACCACTCGCAAGAGTGGTCCCCCGGGGCGCACTGCAGCCGGGTGCACTTGTTTCCCATGGAGGGGAAGTAGGCCGCGCGCTGGTAGGGGGTGAAGGGCTGTCCGTTGACGATCGAGAGGTCGAGCCAAGACTGGCCGGAGACTCCGTGGACGGTCAACTCCAACTGGTACTGGTTGGTGTCGGGGACCTTGGCGTCTGGGGAGCACTTCATGACGGCGCCGATGTTGTTCTGTAAATCGGAGTCAGCGGTCAGGTCCAGCACGAACAGTTGCCATCGAGATGGACATCCTGTTGCAACAACCAAGATGTTGATATCTTACCGGCTTGGCCTCAAGAGGGGACCTCCAGGTCGCACCCGCAGGAACCTTGGCGATAGGAGTGAAGGTTCCTTAGAGCCGTCAGCAAGACGAAATGTTGCGGAGTTGTATTGACGAGTTATCTTACCGTGCGGAGGATCGCTGCGGGCAGCCGAGCAGTAGACCGGGAAGCCGCACTTGTTCCTGACGTTGAGGAATGATCCAAAGACACCATTGGCCAGCAGAAATGCCAAAAAGAAGGTGATAATCATGGCTCGCATCGTGGGCATCTGGATCGAATGCCGATTCGTCAAGGTCAGAGTTGTGTTGTGGGATTTGTTGGTATGTCTAGTAGACAGGCAATGATGAGGAAACTGGCACCCGAGTGAGCAGAGTTGTCAGTCTGTTGAGCAGGATAGTAGTGGTTGGGGAGAGAAGAGATTCTGAGAGATCTGAAGGCATTTTGAGTTTAAGTATTAGCCAAATCTGATATGCTCTTCTACTCAGTCCTCTACATGGTGGAAAATCACAGGCAAGTGAATTTATAGGTTATCGGTCTCATTCACATTAAAAGACATGGGAATACTCCATCCAAGGAACTGCGGCTGCAGATACTGTGAATCTCAAAAGCTCTGAAGATGCGACCCTTAGACACACAGGGCAAATCCACATCCACATGCACTGAGGAATTCGGACTCCAAATGCGTCACGATGCCCCGTGAAGTGGTTCAATTTCTCTGTGTTCCGAACGGCAACCTCGTCTCTAAATTGTTGGTCTACGGGAGAGCTAGGTATGTATATAAAGTGGAGGGGCTCGGTCAGGGACGGAATAAGCGAAAAATTGCAATTGGACTTGCATCGCTCGAGATCACCTGTGGTGCTGGTTGCGCAAAGTGCTACAAGGGATATTGCAAATGCAGCATGTGACTCCATGTGTGGATTGTTGTAATTTATGTAATGGGTGACCACAGCTAGGTTTTGCTACTAACTCGGGAATATCTGCTGTTACCTGCTCCAGAGTCAGGAGTGAGTGTATGGAGTAGTGATACTGGCAGCGTAACATATGAATTGGAGACTTCGAGGATGTGGACATGTGCGGCTCTTCGTGGTATGTCATTATATCATCATGCAATGCTTGTCTGTCATTGCTTGTATCTAAATAACCTCAATAACAATATTGACTCTAGCAGCCCTGCCATAAATTGACCTCATCTCCTCTCATATTCCGCCACCACTCACTTTGTCTCACCAGCTCACCATCCTCGCCTCCAAGCAGAGCCCAATATTTCTGCAGAAACCACGGTCTTGCTTCCCAACTCCTGCTGTCCCACGGCGTACCAGTTGATACCTGACCTGTCGATGCGTCTCTGTCTTTCTTTCCTAGCCCCGCTCCTCCCCAACATACGAGCCCGTTGAGCAGGTCGTGATAGAGCTCCTCCTCGTGGACGGCATCACCACTGTATATAAGGTTCCTCCGGAACGTCGGGAACGGGAGAACGTCAATCATAGGACGGTGCATCATGGTGACTTGTTCCTTGATCGGCCTCACGTCCGGCTTCAGCGTCTTGAAGATTCGCTGGACCGTCGTGACCGTGGTATCAGACCCGGCGGGGTCGACCAAGTTGTTGCCGCTGGGCCGGAAGAACGGGGAGATGGCATTTCTGCCGCAAAACGTCTCTTCCGTGATGCCAATCTGCAAGCAATTGGACATGATTGCCTCGAGGTTGCAGATGCGATCGATCCGGAGCGTGTTCATATAGGGGTCCGGTGTGCAGGAGCTTGGCCCGATACTCAACACCTTCATGTCCCCCCAGTCCCTTGTCGTCTCGGAGCTTACTAGGAAATGGGGTCTCACACAGCCGCAGTCGATCATCCCAACCCAGTAGTGTGATCTCGAAGGAGTGTCCTTATTTTGGATGAGATGAGAGAGATCTATGGAGGTGTTCGGATCCCAGAGGGCCGTGTCTGAAGGAACTGCGGACTTGGAAGGAGAGGTGGTAGGACCAAAGAAATCAACGAAAAAGTCGAAGGAGTTGAGGTCGTCCCTCTGCTGTGAGCTATGATGAGCGCAATATTTGGTGGAAGTCGTGCTATCCGATGGACTACTTTGAGGCAAGAGAGCCAGACTAGTGTCCGCTTCAGGTGTGGCTGCCGAGTTTACTCCCACATTGGCGCGGACGGAGGCTGCAACAGTCTCGAGGTGATCGAGGCGCTTCTTCAGTTTCTCTCCTGATATTGTGGATCAGCGAGTCAGAAGGCCGGACATAGCGTTCCCATTCAACATGGCTGGGAAAGGATGAGGCGAGCACTCACTGTACTTCTTCTGGGCCTGGATATTCTGCTGGCGTCTCTTCTCTGGGTCCCGTCTCACTGGTCTCTTCTTGCCCGCTGTGCCGGTGTCATTGTCGGTGGGACCTTCCAGCCGGCTCGGAGGAATAGAAGGCCCTGCGTCACTCTGGTGTCCGGGGTCCATGGCTCTTGCTCAGTCTTGGCTGGCCTGATTGAGCGATCTGCTGTGTCGGGGTTGTGTGAGATAGTGGAACAAGATGTGGTCGGATTAAGCTCACAGTAGTGGCTGACGAGAGCCACATGCCTTAATCTGAAAAGGGTCCGGAGGGATTCTGGGCCGGCGGGCTAGCGGCCGCTTCCGCTTCGCTCGGTGGCATCATAAAAGACTATCTCAGGTTAGACGACTTACTGGCATTCCGGCAAGAACATTCAGGCCACATGTGGCTTGAACCGAGATAGTGTGCATCCAGTTGCAAAGCAGCTCCGAATGTTCTGCTACGGTGCTTTTACTGCTCGCCTCGACACACCATTGCCAAATTTGAGACTTCCATGACTTTACTCAGAGTTCTGGTCAGAACACGAAAGTATCGGGTCTCAATGTCTGGTAGGGCCCCCGCACACAATACCGACGTTAGGCAGCTGTCCATGCATTGAGCATTTGCGGCGGACCACCTCTGAGTCACTCCAACAAGTCCGTTATGCCGGTAGAAATCACTGAATGCATTCAAATTTTGCCGCCGTATCTTGACTTCTAGTCGGGTCTCGCACATAAAATTGAGAAGTGGACTCACTCCGCGCTCTGATAAATAGTTCGCCTCGTTTCTATCACGTTTATATCCGTCACGACCTTCCAATCCTCAAAAAGTCTCTTAAGAATGCTCTTAATGGTATTTTACAGGATGCCTACGCCGCTTATTGGTCTGATCTATGGTTTGGGTTTCCGCCGTTCTCATTTGAGGGTTATCAGGAGAGTCTACTCATTGACCCCACGGGCTCTACAATAGAGGACTTATCTCTCACAGTAGCTCACAAGATGGCTTATTTTCACTTGCGTGTGTTTGAGCCTCTGACGGAGCGTTACGCCCGCTGGGCCCTGGGAGCATTGTCCTCGTCTCCGGAAGCAGCCCCGCTTACAGTGACAGAGAAAGTCCGTATACAACGAGCTATGTACCGACTGCAAACTATCTGCAACATTTCCATTCGAGATGACCAAGGAATTTTCGAAACCTTGGATGCTTTTGGACCTTGGCAAGCCGAGGAGATACTCTATGTGCACGAATTCGCCAAGGAGAGATACGAGAGCGTTTTCGCTGAGTGCGTATGGCACCGTGATCAACCGAAGTATATAAGCATGCACCTGTGGGAGGTTGAAGAGAGAACGATTGCATACAATAATGAGCGTAAGTCCACTCCACATCCCTCGCCTCCTATGCAAAAGTCTAAGTCAAATTGTCTTACAGACATAAACCAGGATGCTCTCGCTACTATGCTCTCTCTAGGGCTCCCAGCGCTGCAGGAATCCTTCGAAGCTAGGAACAGCGGAGAGCTCGTCGACCAAGTCGAATATAGTATCAAAAGTGGAGACTGGGTCTATGGTCGTGAATGGATTGACAGCGCTGGTAAGCATTGGGGTTGCAAGTATTCCCTTTGCGGCCCTTCATGTCAGCCAACGGCTCTTCCCTGCCAAGTGGAACAATGAGAGCAATGATGAATTAATCCCGACTTTTCTACGGATGTTATACATACTAACTGGCAATTTTCAGTCTGGTCTAATGCATCTGATCAAGACCAGAGACGCCAAGAGACATATTCCGACACGACAAAGCTCAGGATAGCCAACAAAAAATCCAATGTGAGCAGGATGATTTGTTCTCTCCTCCCTTAGCATGGGTGGCTTTTTGGGACGGCCGATATAGGCAACTTGTACGGCAGATATGTCCCCCGTGCACTGCGCCGCTGGGGATGCGTGATCTGGGACGCCAAGCGGCTGGAGGCTTCCGGGGCGATGGAGTTTGTTGAGCTAGAGTGGCAATGCAAGTAGGGCGTGCGAGGATCGCCTGAAGAGGATGATCCTCGCGAGTTTTACTGCAACGAATACCAGGAAAACGCAGGCAATGGCGAGTGAGCCAGCTCCTTCAATACAACTGTAAGCTACACGTATAGTTAAGTAATCTTAGTATCATTGAACATATTGGACCGACTACTGTCGAGTGATAATGCAGGCCTTTGCTCGTGGAGAGCATGTCCTCTGCTGGCATTTTGCTGGTTGGTTTACTCAGGATCATTATAATGTATCCACACAAATTAAGAAAGATGGAGGCACACATCTCAGTCCACTTGATTTCGTCGGGATAGCGCTTTGTATTTACTGGCATTTATGCCGACATCTCGATCACTTTTCAGTGATTACCGAAACCCTCGGGCGTAGTTATATACATGGAAGAAGTTGATACAGAATATGCTCAACACAAGGTCCTCAAATCTTGACGTTCGAAACTTCGAAGGTCTGAACCTGGTTGGTGTCGAAATAAGACCAAAACTTGGTGCCACTCTGCTTTGTGTCGGCCGGCGAAGAGACATACTGCGCACCACCGCTGGCAACCACAGTCGACCACCTCGGAATAGTCTGCCCGTCAGTCCCAGCAGTGGAGAACTTGGAAAGGTCGAAGTTGATGTACTGCGCCGATCCCCAGTTCACCGCCACGATGATGAGCTTCGAATTGGCGGCATCATACGCCGCGACGACGTGGTCGGAGCCACCGTCGAGGATGCGCATACCATCGCGGATGTGGCGGCTGAACTGGGCGAGAGCGTAGTACTTCTGCTCCACGTTGCTGAGGGTGACGGCGTCGTTGTCGCCGTTGATAAGGCCCCATCCTCCGCCGTCGATCGCCTGCCAGTAGACCCACGCGGTGGGGTGCAGCCAGCGGAAGTCGAGGATCAGATTCGAGACGAGCTGCGCGCCCGTGGCGTCGTTCTCGCCGTACTCGCTGTTCCAGATCTTCTTGCCCGCGTTCGTGGCGAGGGTGTACAGCCCGCTGCGGTCGCCGCTGCCCTTCTGGTAGCCGTGGACGTTGACGCGGCCGATGTTGCCGACGGCGGCCGAGCCGAGCCCCTTGAATGTCGAGACGGCCCCGTCGTAGCTGTTCTCGTCCGATGCAGCCACCGCTGCGGATGTCAAGCCGACGGCGTCGAGTTGCGAGCGCATCAGGGGGATGACAGCGGCCTGCGCGCCGACGCTGAAGTGGCAGCCCTCTTGGGTGCCCGACTTGCCGTTCCACCAGGTCGAGATGGGCTCGTTGAACGGCTCGACGCTCTCGAAGTCGATGCCCCAGCTGCTCTTTGCTCGTGCGGCGACCTGGGCGAGGTAGAGCGCGTGGTCGCCCTGGTTCCAGGTCTGCAGGTTGTCGGAGGACCCGTCATCGCTTCCAGCTGGGTTCTTGTTGTACAGCATCCACCACATGGGCGCGTTGCTGAAAAGCTCAAAGCGGTTGGCTCCATTGGCCTTGGCCTTGGTGAGAGCAGCCCTCTGGTTGGCGTCGACGGTCCAATGCTGCACATTGCCTATGTTAGCAGTGATTCGGTAAAGAGCTCTACAGCGCAGTCCTTGAGTAAGATTGATGCTCAACTCTCTGTTGGCATTATCTTGGCAGCGAGTTGTTCAACTGTGCGAGAACAAAATAAAAGTATGCGCGAGAGTCTTACCCAGCTAGATGAGCTTGGGTCCTTGGACGCCCAGTCCCACCAGTACCCGTCAATCTGACGTGACTCCTTCATGGTGGATGGCACGGACATGGAAGTGCCATTGTACGCGTTGCTGCTGCAAGCTCCGGCATTGTACCGGGCAATGTTGAAGCCCAGCCCAGGCACGCTCTTAGAGCTGAAGGTGGTGTTGTCCAGGCTGAAAAGAATGTCGGCCAGGTCGTCACGGTTGCCAAAGGCCTTTGCCCACCAAGCCAAAGAGACACCCCAACCTTCCCAAGTTCCCCAGTTGGAGCTGGCGTTGATGGTCCATGTCTCGTCAGCGGCCGCGAAGCCACTGAAGGCGGCGGCAAGTAGGAGCCCTTTGTGCATGGTGATCGATAGAGTAAAGATAGTCGGTGGCCGGTCTATACCAGCATCAGACTGACTGTATAAGCAGCACTTGTTGTTATATAACAGTCCTGCTCTGGAATTCTGGGGAAGCCGGCTCCGAGCCCCTTGTCGGACGGGAAGAGGTTAAGCGCCTAGTGAGCGGAAGAATGCAACAATGCTGGCTTCAAACGAATGGGAAGCCCTTCGGTAGTGGTCTGGTGGGAATGAATGGAACGCTAGGAGAAGTAGCTTCTCTTATGTCAACAGCTCCCCTGTTAAACGGAGCTCTCAGGTGAGCGTCTTCCCTTCTATATAGTGGCCCGTGGTGGGTGTGGACCATCCCGTGGTGGCGGAGCATTGGCACGGGGCTACATGCCCCTTTTGACTTTAGGTTCATCTAAATTGCCATTTCTGCGGGGAAACATCGACGACAGCCTCATGCCGGTCCGTCTCCGGATCTGTCCACTGTGCTTGTCAGCTGCGACGACCCCACTTGCTTATTGCCTTCGGGGTATTTTGTCGCGTTGCTCGAGTCCCGCGAATCAACGGGATCCCCTCGCCGTCCGAACCGCCATCTGTGACCATGAATTTTCGCAAGGTACCTTGCATCGTTCCCCCCGTTCGTGCTTGACTAGATACATTGGGGGCTGCCAAATTGAAACAGAAACATGCACAATAACAAGCACGTTGCGAGTCATGGCCTACCCCCTTCACTCTCGTTTTGATCGATCAACCAGGGCCCAATTATAATCTTGATTAAATCCACGCCACACGTGTTGAGAATCTTTTTCTTTTCCATCCAAGGCCATGGCCCTTGCATTGTAGTTTACGTGATGGTTTGAGCTCAGCATTGAGGACCAGTTGAACATGTCTGTCAGCCGTAAGACTGACTACACGTGTGTAACGTCATGGACGGAAACGCTGTACGATACTGAAATGAAGATATTAATGCTCGGTGATTGAGATGCTAGGTACCGCTGGGAAGACATCAGACGACTTTGACAGGTACATGGGTGGAAAGTATCCAGGTAAAAGGTGGGTCTAAAACGATGCGTGCTATGAATAGCAATGCCATTGCATGGATGCTGCACTTGTGATAACCCAGCTCCTAACTGTAATGGGACCGTTCGGGACCAGCTCCCAACCCGACAGGGAAATTCCGAAAGAGACCTTGTACTGATGTTTATTGATCAACGTATTCACAAATATCATACCACTCCTTTTTTCTATCCCTAGGCACTACCACATTCCTTCCCTAGTCTATATGGGTATTTTCCCAGTTCATCCCTATGGCAGGTTTTCCCACTGTGCCGCCAGCACGCCCTACGAATTTGGTGTGCGCATCTTCAGCGGGCTATTGGTCATTTCCTGGTACACAGCAAACATCCCAGTGCTCGGCTCATCAGACGTAACTGGCGTCATGACGGGTGTGTCGGGAGACATGGCCTCACTGGCAGACGGCTGCGTGGCCACATGCACCATAGCCGGGCGCCTCAGAGCAGCCGTCCTCTCCTGGTTGTCCTTGGCCATCTGGGCGGAGCGGCGGCGCACCCAGGCCTGCTCTGCCTCCTTCCTCTTGGACCGGTCCTTGTACCTGTCCCTCAGGGACGAGAGTGTGAGATCTCGCGGGGCAAAGATCTCGTACATTCCGCACTTCATGTAGGCCCAGCGGAAGATGTCGCGCGAGACCCTCCAAGGGTTGCCAAAGGCTAAGTAGTAGGTGATTGCCACGATGCTGAGTGAGATCGGCACTTTGACCCGTCAGCAGGGTTACGAGGAGAGAATGCAGTCATGTTGCTTCATACTCATCCATTTGAATTGGTCAGCTAGTGTCATTGGGGAATCTCTTCCGGCAATCTCCTTGTTGTTCATGCCGAAAACACTCGATATGAATGACATTGGCAACTGGTAGAAGTTTCAACGTTAAGCGAGATCACCCTCGACAGCTGAAATTGTGATTGGGTGAATTGACTTACGAAGACGACAGTTACCACTGTGAAGACTAAGAGGGTGACGTTCTGTTTTCGGGTGTCTTCAGCTTCCTTCATTGACTGCCAGGCTTGCACAACGGTGACTTGTTGCTGCTTCAGTGAGATGAGGTAGTCTAACTGATCTTGTTGTTAGCTGCGTCTGAAGTGTTTCGGAAACAGATACAGCTGGATGTGCACCTACGCTGGTCGAAATCCCTTCCGCAGTCCGACCCATGTCTTCCAAATCCTGTATGCAATTCTGGACCTCCGTGAGTAGTGGCTCCACGTTCACAGTAGTCATGCCTCGAGAAAACTGCAGTATGCTTCTCTCGAACTTTTGAAGCACCTCGAGTTGCCCCTTGGTGATGTGAAGCATGATTTGGAGGTCCCTGACCACACTTCTGATCTGACCTTGAAGCTCGCCTTCTTTTCCGATGTCAAGGAATGGCACGATCAAGTCACTCAAGCCATTGTCGACGTCAGTGTGAGCCAGCCGGGAGAAGATCCTTGCCCACTCCCAGTATTGTTCGGCGCCGAATGAATGCTTGGTGGCCTAGTGTGGAAAGAATAAGCTAAGAAAACAATTATTATCACTGTTGGTCACATACCACATCACGAATCGCTTGCCGAAAAAGCTGCATGACGAGAAGTATCCCATCTTGCGGCTATGATAATGTCAGCGTATTGTTATCTCACCTTACATGTCGAGTTTTGGTATGAGGAAGGGAAGCCTGCCTTGATCCCGCCCATGGAGGCTCTTGACGTTTGCACCTCACCGAGGATGACAAGGGCCATGTCGGACACAGCGCGAACGGAACCCTTTCCATTTTTCAAGATGGCATCCCGGATGCGGCTGTGAATCCCCGGAAGATGATTATGATGGCTGAGGTCACCGTGGTCCGGGAAGCAGGTGAAAATGGTCTGGTCGTCGAGAATCCACATCCAGAGCTGGTCAATCATCATCACACGGGGCAACTTCCGGATCCTGTCCCTCCACTCCTTGGTGGAAGGGTCGACTGAGTGGAAGTCCAGCTGCTTGGGTCTGGTTGCGCGGTGGACGACTTGGTCCCTGGCACTGGCATGCCACGACAAGCTTAAGGTCCATGCGTTGGTCTGCTCAAGAGTACGGCGCGGGTGGAGCGGTGGGTCTGCATGCAGGTACTTCCTGATCAGGCTCTTCTCCCTGTATGTAGACATGGCCTCGTAAAGGACTGCGGCATCAAACAGCACTTGGCCGATTTCTGTGCCAGCCACCACTCGGCCGGTCCCATCGGTGTTGAAAACCGACCACAGGGGCAGCCTGCGGAACCGGCCCTGCCGCTTCATGATGTTTGCGAAAGCACCCGTGGCTGTTCTTTTCGGTGGTCTAGGAGCAATCGTCCGAGGCTTTTCCAGGTCGCGGTTCTCTAGGCGCCATTCCGAGCCAGGCTGGCGACTCTGGGCATTGAGGAGCTGGAGTCCTCTCTGTCTCACTCTCCGCATGCCCCTGAGTCTTTGTTCGTTCATGATCTTGTCCCTTTTGTATTTTTCTTCCTCCTTCTGGACTGCGTCCGAGATCTTGGCCTGGTGACGGGCGGTGTCCCAGTGGGGATAGGGCATCTGCGAACGGACTTTAGCTTGTGAACACTGTGAATCACAGGATGATGGCGTCCTACAAACAAAGCTATGCAGTCCTGGCTCTCCTCTTCAACCGAAATTGTCAGCTTAGTGCGTGGATTTCGTAGTCAAAAAATCGCGGAGCATGTATCCAAACCTGTGGGTCCAGGGATTGCCTCGCACATTGGCCCAAGGTACTTTCCCGTAACTGAAGAAGACTGCTGTTGGCTCTTCCAATAAAGCGGTCCAAAGAGCCCCTGGTCCAAACAAGGTCCGTTGTTTGTGGTGGAACCCCATGGTCCTTTTTCAGTGTTGTCGTGAGTTTGAACGGATGTAAGGCCGGACTTTTGCTTGTAGTACCGTTTGATAGCTCGCTGTCGATGACATATCAGCCTACTTTGATCTAAGGCTGAAAGTACCTCAGTTGCTCCACGCCGGAATGTAAGAGACATACTTCAGCCCACTGACGATGGTCAACATAAATCCTCGAGTCCTTCACCTCATTGTTCAATCTGACTTGTCGTCACTTACAAGCATGTTGTTCGCGGGGAAATGGAAATAGTTGATGGTGCCCTTTGGGGGGATTAATGCACTGTCTTCTTCACTCCCTTGAATCAAGTCCTGAATTGAGATCCTGTAGCATGGGAACTGCTCATGAAATCTGTCATCTGCAATATCACGAACTATCCTCCCATCTTTGAACCGAATGAGGTAGGCATGGGTGTCAAGGTCGGGATTATAGTCTTGGTAGCGCCCAGACGCGTGTACTTCTCGCTGAGAGAGGCCATTGTCTGCGAAATGCATCTTGCGCAGCTCTCTGACCCGGCCGATCCCTTCTTGGAAGTCTTTAGTGGTCCTCCAGCTGGCCAAGCTGCTGGTCAGGTTTTGGACCAGCTGCCGGCCTTCTCCAAGGTCATTTTCGAGTACAGAACGGAGGTACTGGATGCGCTGCAGCCTGGTATTGACCTGCTTGGCCTGCTCGGGGCTGAGCGAAGCCAGGTAGTCCTCTCTCTGGAAGAATTGCTCGCATCCCAGGTAGTGAAGAAGGAAGTCTCGTGGCCTGTGGCGCTCGGCACTGAGACATGTTGGGATGATGTCGTGGTCTTCCATGCGGTAGAGAAGATCAGCGAATTCCACAGACATCGCGGAGGAGTCCCAGTAAAAATAATTCAAAGTAGGCGGCGGATGAGATTTTGTTGTCGCAAGACGACAAGTGAACCAAATTGACGTGATGTGTGGTCTCAGACGAACCTTTTTAATGACTATTAACTCATGGTCAGCCGGCGTTTGTTCTCGGTGTTCTACCTGTCGTGATCGAAACAGACGTCAGCTCTAGCCCATGTTTCACATGCGGCTGAACCATCGCAAATTATCTTCATGCATCATGGATCCATGACTGACGCGGCCGCACGGATAGTATCCAATGGCTCACTTTCGACAGCAGAGAATGGGCACTTCTTGCAGGTCACGCGCTCCTATCTTTTTGGTCTAAAATTCTTAAGTCCAAGCAGATGATATACCCTTCCACAACCCAGAAACATTTAGGGAAAATATTGCACTGTATGCAACATCTGATCCTGAAGTTAGACATATGTCTATTAGCTTTCCTTACTTCATCTTGACCACCGCAATCAGCCCGTCACAACAGGCAGTGTCGCTTTCGCCTTGCTTGACCAGAAGGATTGCCATTTTGGGGACGCTGCATCCAATCCAAGACATTGACAGGGGGTCTCTCCGGGACCTGCAGTGACGTGTACAGGCGGTCGTTTCGATGCAAGACATCATAGCCACTGCCGCGCCATGTGCATCTCAAAATGGTACAGTCACACCTCCCAACTTCTGATAGCTCAACTTGTCTAGGCCCTCCAAGGATTCAAATGTCGTCAGGTCTTCCGGGCGAAGAGGTCTTGTCTCACTCAAACCGCCGACGGCTAAGTCTAGACGGCCCTCCTACCAATGCAAACTCGGTGTACGCGAGATATTTTCTCTATGGCGTTCGCTCGTTTCTGACATTCCAAGTCAATCATGTTGCACGAGTAGTACCACCGTCATAGTAGGCGTACCAAGTCAGTGTCACGAGACTCAGGGGTGTCTTGCTTCACGTGTCTCACGGGTCTTCGGAACCGAGGCTCGTAGCGAAGGAATTGGGGACCTGAATCTCGTTCCCTATGGGATCAGTACGTGCGTACCTTGTATGCGGCTCCTTGCCCGAATGGAATTTGCCGAATGATTGGAGGAACCGTAAGTGTCTCCGTAGGGCTTTGCTCACTGAGGGTCACTACCTCCTCCACGATGCAAGAAAGCGCTGGAGATACATTTGTGAGCACGATAATCTAGAAACCAGGTAATTTGGTGTATTGAGCAACAAGACATGCAAAGACGTATGAAGGAGTGGCCAGGTTTGATATCATATGCTGTGCTAACGCCTTTGCTGAATGTCAATCTACTGGCTTCAAATACTTCCTTCCAAAAATTGCCGGCAGATCTGGCCTCCTGGTTTTGACGGCACTTTGATGCATCATCGCCCATAAACGACCTTCCAGTCGTTGCCGTACCATCAGACCACCAAAGACCAAGCAGCATCATACCAGACATTAGCCCTCAAACTCGATCAAATAGTGAGCCCTAGCGTCCATGCTCATTAAATCATCTTCCAAAAATGACCGGACACATAGGCCCCAATTGGCCTCACTGCTGTGTCTTTCGCGAATTACTTCTGCCTCAACCCCCGCTGATACCACGGAAGATTCTCTTTCCCTCTCTCAGCTTCTCGGTGTGGTCAGTCAGCACGTCTCTCTCCCGCTTGACACTCGATGGCTCGGCCACCATTCTCTCGATCTTGAAGCCTGGGATTTTCGTGGTGACCATGGGCGAGAACATGTTTTGCAGGCCACGGACGATGTGTCGTTCGATGACTTGAGTTGTGATATTGGCGATGAAGGTCTTTTCCTGGACCTTTGAGAAGCTTGTCAGCGGGCAGGCCAAAGTGGAATGAAAGGAAAGGACGGTTCATACCTGGTATATGGCAAGTAGACAGTCCAAAGCTTCCTCACAGCTGAAGTCCTCCATGTCTGCAGTGGTAGAGTTGCCCCAATTGTGGATAGCAGTCTTGACGACTTCTTTGGCGGAAAGGTTCTCATATGCATCAATGTTGACCTCCTCGGGCGTAAAGTCCTCCAGCTGTTCTAGCATCCGCTGCTGGCGTTTCTTGTGGACGGTATCCGTGGAGTAGTTATTTTAGTTGATGGGGAAATCCTTGCGATCGACCAAGAGCTTATTCAGCTCTTTCAGGGCTTTCTGGCAGCGCTTCTGTAGAGCTGGGGCAACCAGTGACGACCTGTACAGATAGGAAGTCAGTGATTGAATTAAGCTGTGCCAATCGCCATGACTTACCAGACACCAGGTTTGACATTCTCTGGAGTGATGGAGGTCAGAAGGGCAGACACAAATTGATCGCACAGTCTGGCAACATTCTCGATGTGATCGGTCGAGATCTTTTCCCAGCCCTCCGACTGCTCCCAGAATAGCTCTGCGACCATGTTGGGGTTGAAGGTGCCGAGCAACTCAGTGCCCCGAGCACGCTGGAGCACTTTTTTGACCCATTTGAGGGCGTCCTGCTTGCAGAGAACCTTGGGATTGGTTGCCAACTCAGACTTGGGTCGTTTCAGATCGATGTGGTACTTGTGACCTCGCTTACGAAATTCATCGGCGAAGTTGGTATTTGCCCACTGCACAATGGCTCGTATGCGCCGAATGGGAATATCGCAATCCTTGAGCGGAGATTTGCCCTGCTTGAACCAATCGTGCTCATAGTGGCCACTCACGCCGGCTCTACACAGCTCGAACGAATTCAGGTTCAGCTCTGTGAAGAACTCATGGCACTCGTCGCTAGTAGATCGCGGCTTTCCGAGCGCCTGGAGTTGGGCTTCGTAGCTCTTCAGATTTTGCTCGAGGTCCTCCTGCAGGCGTGGCAGCTGGTTTCTCACGTGCTCGAACAGCAGCTGGCTCAGCCTCACCCGCAATGCGTCAATACCAACGTTCTCCTTGGGCAGTGACTTGAAGTTGGAACTAGAAAAGAAAAGTTTCTCCGAGATGTTGCGGTCCTCGATGGAGAGGTTGTGCTCTTCAAACTTTCGGTTTTTGATGACGTGCCAACCTAGCTTGAAGAATACATCCTCGTTACGGGCGAGCTCGAGGAACTTGGCTTCTGAGCCTGAGCCAGCGCTGAGCAGATCTGGTTTGGTGATGACACCCAGAGTTCGCTATAGCACTGTCAGCAGGTACCATATATCGGCGATCAGGGAACAACTTTCCTCGCCACGTGGGTCGAATTTTCGAACCTGCTGAAGAATGGGCTGGTTGGCAGCGTCGTTGGTAGCAGAGACCACGGCAAGGCAAATCGTACGGTGTTGTTTAATGTAGCGCTCTGTGATCCCCGAAACTATGGCGACATCGGCGTTGGAGACTCCCTTGGTTGAGGACTGAATGATACCTGGGATGTCCACTAAAGTGAGCTGAGGACGATCGGGGCCTTGTATCTCGACACTGAGGGTATCCTCGGCAAAGGCACTGTGGCCTTCAGAAATTCCCATGACATTCATGGCCTTTTCCATGATGCGTGGTAACTGGTTGAGATCTGTGATCGACTCGGAAAAGCTCTTTATCTTGTCCTGCTCGTGCTTGGGCCGGTTCTTGTCTGGGATGATTCTCAAGTCCAGGCTGCTCGTGGGCTCTCGGCGGAGACTGATCTCTGTGGCGAAACGAGTGCATAGATTGTCGTTTCTGCTGAAAATGTCAGAATCTTCCTCGAATGAGAGATTGGAAAAACTCAGACCTCCGAAATGGAATCTCCGTCAAAGCCTCAAGAACCGAGCTCTTTCCAGAGGACTGGTCACCACAAACCACAATTTGAGGTAGAGAAAGAACACCTTCCAGTCCACACTTGCGGACTTTGGAGACGGTGTCGAGGACGCGACGCTGCTCATCGGTCTGCAGCTCGTCTAGGGACGAGTTGGCATTCATGCCGTTAGTGATAGTGCTGCCCATGGTAGATGATGTATCTGACGATGAAGACATCATGATAGGGCGAAGTTGGTTACGTTGGGTGGCCTCAAGGTGAAGGCATTGGGATGGACCAGGTCGTAAGGATGGATTTTGTCAGCCGGGGATGGAAACAATAGCTGTTTTAACAACTAATCAGCTTCAGCCTGATAGCAAGGATTTGTGTTGTGGACGCCAGAAAACTTTCAATGTCAGAAGAATGAGCCTGCGCAAGCGAGGCGAGATGGTGTGGGCTGTGGGAATTCGTGAAAAGTACCTGAGGGTTAGTTTTTTAGCCTCTAAACAAGAGTGCAAACGACGACTTTGTGTTGCTCGTCTCGCAGTCTTGTGGCTTTGTCCCACGAAAGAGGTTAGAGGTTGACGACAAGTCGGTCGTAGCTCGAGCAAAGGCGGTGATCGAGTGTCAACCTTGAAAGTTGATAGGTCGTGCAGAACCTTAATCTGGAAACGTAGTTCAGACAGGACGAATAGAAGAGCATGAAGGTGAAGGGTATCGTGGTGCCAAGTTGAGCGCACTGTTGTGGGCTTTGGGTGTAGTGGAAGCTGCAGAAGCTGAGGTCTGCGAAGGGAAAGCTTTCGTTGCCAGGTCGCCAAGTTGGGATACAACTGAGCGAGATGTGTTAGGTAAGAAGTGGGTTTCGTCTTGACTTCCGCGCTATGGGCTTTGAACGTGGAAAGGTAGTTGAAAGCAAAGCAAGTCCAGTAGACCTCGTGTCAGTTTTGATCCTGCGCCTTACAACAGAATGTGGAAGCTTCAGGAGTGCTTCTCCGGTGGCTCCTTTCGGAAAATGAAGTCTAATGATCGCCGTCACTGGGCAGCAGAAACAGGCCACAGGTAATAGAGAGTCCCTGAAAGTCACGCAAGTGCATGCATGATTCCTTGGTATTCCTTGCTGTAACGATCAGATGCTTACAGGATGAGCTTCCGCCTCACCATCCCTCTTCACTCTCTAGACCTAGAGATAAGCTAAATCTTTTCCTTAATCTTTGCCGGGATCCCAGTCCACGAATCATCGAGCAGCCATGTCCCTGCGGGAGAATATTTCAAAACCTCCCCATTCTTTATATAACCGAACCGAATATAATCAACGAAAGCCTGCGGCCCTCTCTCCCAAAAGAAGCTGTCCTTGGCCTTCCCGTCCCCAAAATAAACACGCTCCCTTTCCACGTCGTCCACCAGCATACTGATCCCTTCGATCCCAGCCGGCGTAGGTGTCGACCACTTGAATGTGATGTTCGAAACGGACATGTCAAGGGTCTGCCCGTTTATCTCTGGGTCCAAAATGTTCGGAATGGGGACCGGCTCCGAGACTGGGTGCTGAGCAGGGACCGATGCCACCGAGGGTGCCGAGCTTGACCTCCACCGGAGCAGATGGGCCGTCGCGACGGAGGCCAGCCAGGCAGCCCTCGCACCAGTAGAACTGGTGAGTTGGAAGAACACAACCGAGTGCCCAATCGTCACCCACGGCAAGGCCCAGCTGCGGTCGACGGCTTCCGGGCACCTCCCGTTTATCTCCTCATTCGTCGTCGGGAAGTTGAAGGTCAGCGGGAAGTACGTCTTCACCGCAAGCGACTCGAGGCCGTACATGTCCGAGCCCGGGAACGAGTTGGTCTGCCCCATGCGCTTGACCACCCCACAGCCGCCCCTTGCGTCGTCCAGCACGCCCGCATGCACCGCCGCAGCGCAAAACTCCGAGTCGCCGCGGTAGATGGGCCCGCCGATGACGACCGGCCGCCGCGTCACCTCCATGTCCCCGACGAGGTGCGGCGTGCTGGCCGGGGCGGCGGCGGCGTCCCGCACGCAGTTCGCGGGGCAGCGGAACGCCATGATCTTGGCCTCGAACATCCCGCTCGTGTCTGGGACGCAGTTGACGCCGCCGATGCCGCATTGCTCGGCCGATGGCCAGAGTGCTTCGGTGCAGGAGAAGTTGCGCACTGACAACTGTCGCGTCGAGGAGGTTTCCGGCAGCGGTGGGTTTGCGCTGTTGGAGAAGCTGAGGAAGATGAAGGCCCAGGAAATAAGGAGAATCAAGCCGAGAACCAACTTGTTTCGCTCGGACAGCCTCGGCTTTGGTCTTAGGTGGTGGTGGTCCTTCTTTGCAAAGGCCTTGTCTTCCGTTGTCTTTGGTATGAGGTCCATATTGGGCAAGCGAGGCGCGGTCACAGCGCAAGTTGTTGTGAGCGATTGAGGTGGGATTAGGAGATGCAGACCGCCGGTGTCGACGCCGGCGTGCTTGGAGATGAAGACAGCTGTTGTCTGGAAAGTTTTTGAGACGCGGATTTTGGGTTTGGGCACGATCGAATATGTATTGCTTGGTTCGTCCAATGTTCATTGCGTCGAGGAGTCTCGTCTCGGAAACAGCTTGAAACGCCGACTTGACCCTAGCCAGGACGCCAGGAGGCTCGCGCTTGGTCCCTCACTGGCTATAGGGCCAGATTCTGAGGGATCTAATCTGAGCGCAGGTGCTGCACAGATCTCTGAATGGTGGCTTTGGAGACCTCATATTGATAAACAGCCTGCAGAGCTGCCGGAAGCTTCATGCCGAAGAGACTTGGCAGCCGAGGATGCCCTGCGGCGACTACTCATGCCGCCTGACTGGGTTCTGATGTGCGCTGAGAACTGTCAAGGGCCAGATCCTTGAACAGAAAACATAAAAAGAGGAGATAATATTCATAATTAGAGCAGATTGCAGCGTGGCATCAGTTGCACTGGGAGCCTCAACCGAATAGGGATGTCCTGAAGACGACCGGATTCACCCCCAGGGCCTCGAAGCTGTTTCCTCGCTTGGTGGGGTGAGGGGGTGATTGTTCTGCAACCCTGAGACCGATGAGGGTTGGGGTTAAGCCCGGCACGTGCGGTGTTGTCAAGGGAGCAAGACCGACTGCCAGTGAGTGTGCGTTTGCTCGAAGAAGCAATGTCATTCAAATCTCGAGCTCCTGCTGCCCGCAGGATCATCTGCGAGCCGTTTGCTGGAAGCTCAAACGCCACCGTGGCAGCTTCCAGCGCGGCTGCCAATGGGCGTGTCGATACTGCGAAACTCTGTCTCTCGTACTGGGCAGATACCAACACCGCCTTGGCCCTGAAGGAAGAGAGTCAAGAGGTAAGAGACAAGCCCTCCCCCCGGTGTCCCCGAGGCTGCCATGCTAAATTCATTCCGGCACTTAGACAGATCATCCAGAATCGGGGACACCACTTCATTATGCAGTACGGCATGGCCATGACGATCTCGTGAGACACCTCCTCGCCAACGGCGCAGACCATCAACGCTGGTGTACAAACTTGTGCGCATGTGGCACTCCCCGGGTTCGTGGGACCGTCAACAATGAAACAGCTATCCTGACTTCCCACTGGTCGCCTTTGCACCTGGCCATTTGTAAAGGCCACAGTTCCACCGCCAAGATTCTTATAGACTGGGGTGTCTCGTGCGAACCATTGCTTCAGCTGTCTTGGAATTGTGGGCGGAGGGCGCGTCAGCTCCAAACTTTTCCCATCAATGTGATGCACGAAGTTGCCATCCACGGGAACTTGGACATTCTGAACAGCCTGATATTCTCCAAGAATCGTTTGGAGACCATGATTAACTCCGTCGCCTTTGATGGGAACACCCCACTTCACTTTCTCGCGATCATGGGGCCCCCGGACTCTGCTGGGCTGTTGGACAGACTACTATCATTGGATCCCGATCTCAATGTACCGAACAACGACCTGTTAAGGCCAATCGACTGTTTCGTCGACGAGGGTAATCTACACGCGGCACGACGTCTTTTCCAGCTTGGATCCCGACCATATCAATTGTACAGATGCATCATATCAGCATGCAAGAAAAGTCTGCCGAGGTGCGACCTCCCTTCCGGATACAAGCGTCAATGGGTCCAAGAGCGTAACGACCTTGTCCTTTCGCTGATATACCATGCGCTGGAGATTGGACAGCTTACTCGGGATGTTGGAGAGAACCGTCGGGTCAGCGCCCTGTGGTTTGGCATTTTCCAAATTGCCTGCGTCCACCCGCCACTGCTACGAGAGCTCCTCCGTGATGGGTTCAGGCCGGATCTCTTGACCGGTGAATATTCAATGCTTCTCAAATTGGTTGAGACACTAGAAAGCGAGCGCATGCCTGATCATTTCAGGCGTTCTCTGCTTGAGTCTATACGGATGCTCACTCGAGCCGACGATCGATGGGATCGGAAGGGCCCACGACGCAAGACTGCTCTGGACTATCTCGTCAGGGACAGTGACTCCGTGGCCCCGGAGCTACGCGCAGCCTTGTTCAAAAGCCTCTTGGGAAGCCGGCCACCGGAGCAGACAGGGGCGGAGCAGGCGCACTTGAACCAATTGGCCCAGTATGCTTTAGGGAATAGGAAAATGGAAATATACCGGCATCTGATCAGGCATGGGGCAAAAGATTTGCCAGGATATCGAGCCCCTGAACAGACGAACGGCGGCAATGCGACCGAGCGTCAGGGTTTGGTGGCGTTACAATGGTTTAAGCCTGACCACAAGGTGGTGACTGCAAATCGGCTTGGGATGGCTTTGGGAAGATCTGTCTGAACCTTTTCGTTTGCTGTACACGTTGGAATTTCCTTGGATGCCTGGAATGGGAATTGAGCCCCCAAGTGAGAAGAGATATCTTGCCCTTAATACGTGTCGTGATTCTATCGATGTATGATCTTGCACAAGACATCCTCGCTCAATCAACTTTCTCTTCTCCTGTGTCTAGCAGTATGGGCTTAATTATCTGGACGAATTGTTCGGTGGCATGCGCAAGTAACCCATTACTTCAAGCACATCGTTCACTGCGGACTCAGTCCCAGACTTCCCCCATCAAAACTTCACACAGGTGGTCCTGAGAGTGCCCTCCTGCAATTGCCCCCAACAGATAACCATCGCATTCCGAGCGTGCTTTGCCACAAGTCCTGGTTGCGGACCGAGGTGCCCAATGCCCATCTTGGAGCCCCCCTCCTGTCTCCAAGACCCCACTCCCGACAAGTGTCGCCCTCGCGCTCATCATCCCCACTTCGTGCTACCATCTCCAATATCTACCTAGCTACAACAGTGACTTCATCAATTCCCATCTCATTGATACAAGGGACCGTCCCTCCCCACCTTGTCACACTTGCACCTCACTCCCTGTCAGATCTCAGATGACACCGTCCACTATGGAGCTCCCGTTCAAGCTAAAAGACGCCACCCTCTTCTCGCCCAAGTGCTACGTCCACGGGCAATGGGTCGGCACGAAAGCCAACAAGACCTTCGACATCGAGGACCCGGGCACGGGCAAGGTGTGGGCCTCGTGCCCGGACAGCGAGGCCCAGGACGTCGACGCGGCGGTGCAGTCGGCCCACGAGGCCTTCGGCCCGTACAGCAGGCTCACCCCGCGCCGGCGCGCGGAGCTGCTCATGAAGTGGCACGCGCTGATCCTGGCGGCCCGCGACGACATCGCCCGCATCCTCGTCTACGAGACGGGCAAGCCCCTCGCCGAGGCGCAGGGCGAGCTCGACTACAGCACGGGCTTCACGTGGTGGTTCTCGGGCGAGGCGGACCGCGTCCAGGGCAGCGTGTTCAACAGCGCCGCGGCGGGGCGGCGGACTCTTGTGATTAAGCAGCCCATCGGCGTCGCGGCTGCGCTGTGCCCGTGGAACTTCCCCATCGCCATGGTCCTGCGCAAGGCGGGCGCCGCCCTTGCTGCGGGTTGCACCATGGTCGTCAAGCCGAGCCCCGAGACGCCCATCACGACGCTGGTGCTGGCGAACCTGGCGGGCCGCGCCGGGTTCCCGCCGGGCGCGCTGAACGTATTGACGACGAGTCTCGAGAACACGCCCGCCGTGGCCGAGGCGCTGTGCCTGCACCCGCTGGTCAAGAAGGTCACGTTCACGGGGAGCACGCGGGTCGGCAAGATCATCTCGGGGCTGTGCGCGAGGAACCTGAAGAAGGTGACGCTCGAGCTGGGGGGCAACTGCCCGTTCATCGTGTTCGACGACGCCGACGTCGAGCAGGCGCTGGGCCAGCTGATGACGCTCAAGTGGAGGCACGCCGGCCAGGCCTGCATCTCCGCGAACCGGCTGTTCGTGCAGGCCGGCGTCCACGACAGGTTCGTCGAGGCCCTGGCGGCAAAGACGAGGCAGCTCAAGGTCGGGCACGGCATCGAGGACGGCACCACCATGGGGCCCGTCACCACGCCGCGCGGGCTGGACAAGGCGGAGCACCTGCACTCTGACGCCGTGTCGAAGGGGGCCAGGGTTGTCATGGGTACGGGGAAACGGAGTCAGGGCGTGAACGGCGCGACGGGCTATTTCATGGCGCCGACCATCTTGACGGGTGTGACGGACGAGATGGAGCTGGCGAGAGATGAAATGTTCGCTCCGGTCCTCGGTGTCTTCAAGTTCGAATCCGAAGATGAGGCGGTGAAGAGGGCCAACGATACGAGCATGGGCCTGGCGAGCTATGTCTTCACCAAGAATGTTGACCGTCTGTGGCGGATGTTTGAGAAGTTGGAGGCTGGGATGGTCGGTCTGGTAAGTGAATGGGCTTTTGCCTTGATTATGTCTCAACAATTCGGCAATTTTTCCTAACTATATTCCCACCCAGAACACCGGCAACCAGTCTGCCGCCGAGTCTCCATTCGGAGGCATCAAGGAGAGCGGTATGGGCAAGGAGAGTGGCAAGGATGTCGCCATCAATGAGTTCTTGATCCAGAAGACCGGGACGTTGACGCTGCAGGATCACTACTGAGATCCCTACTGAGATGCCTCTTACCAAAATTTGACCTTGTATGTTTGCATCAAATTGTGCACAAAAAGTTGAGGATGTTGGAGAAATAATGTTCGCTGGGCGAAGGTATGCATGGAAGGTAACGTTCATGGGCAAATTGTGCAGGACCCTTTTCATATCTACGATGTGTAATCCCTATCCAGGCCTCTCTTTACTTCTTAGTCAATCTTTACCCGACATGTAGCTTACCATCGATCTATATTTCTATCTCGAGCAAAATGACTGTGGGCATTTACGTTAACGTCTCCGAAGCTCGGCCTAAGCACTTGAATGTATCCTTAATAATTCGTTCGATTCTGCCGATATGACCCAACGCTGTGAGTATTGACTCATATTACCGGTGATGGGTATCAAGATGTTGATCTCTCCCACCTACATATACTCGTTAGCGATGCTCAGGTACGAAACCGCGGCGTACTCACAAATCAAGGAAGAGCTTCCAAAGGATGGAGAACAGGATGCCCTGCAACCCGTTCGCGATGATACGTGTCTTGAGGCCACGTCCAAATAGGCCCAGAACGCCGTCCTGCAGAATTACCAACCTAGCAGCCTCGGCTGTACACCACGCTGTCAGCTTTGTCGGACCGAGGATGGAGGTAGTCAACTCACTGTAGGAGACCTGGGTGTCGTTGACCTGACGGTAGGTCTTGATCACCCTCAAGGAGTTGGAAACAGTGTCAGATATAATGGAGGCGCAGAAGCCGATGAATGCCAGCCGGGCCAGCCACACGATCAGAGGGTGCTTGGGGGGCTCTTCGATGTTCTCCGACAAGAAGTTGTACTACCATCATCCCAAGTCATCAGCTACGGGCTCTTGAGCTTGACCATGGAATTGCCATTGCAAACTCACCGTTGCGAACCAGGGGTAATGCCCAACAAATGTGGCAGCAGCCGTCGCGAAGGCGCCCCACCATAGACTGCCGACGCCGTTCTCCTTGACACGCCTGCGGAGCAGCGCGGTGCCTCGAGCACCTTGGGCCTGCATCGTGGTCTTGAAGGTGTCGATGGGGGTTAGGATCATGCGGAATGCCGCAGCACTGTTTGGGTGGCGGGGAGTCAGTCCGCGAGCTCTCACCCAGAGAATAAAACATGCACCAGATAAGGTGGGGGGGGGGGGTGGCTCACCAGACAGAAGCAAAGATGGTCTGGATGAGGCTGGGCAGCTGGCTCAAGTAGCCGTTGGACTGGAGTAGGGCCAGGATACCGGCGTTGGCAGCTGTATCCCCGAACCTGGAGACCGGGCCCTGGATCAGAGCCCAACCGGCACCCTGGTAGAAGCGAGGGATGCCGCCTTCGGCGTAGAGGGTCTTGGTGGCTGTGGTGAGAGAGGAACCATGACGATACTGATAGTTCATGATGGTTCGAATCCACTGTGAATTGTTAGTGACTTGTGGTCTCCGTTGGACGAACAAATTGTGATGCTCCAGCCACTAGGCACACATACCATCAGCAACAAGACCTGGAGCACCATTGCCGCAGCACCGCTCAACCCGCCACCGAGGGCCCGCTTCAGGGCGCCCTTGAGATCAAACTGCACGGAAGGTTAGTTTAGCTTCTTCATTTGGTATTTTCACATGGGCAGCTTGAGGATCCTCACATCAACATCCTTGGCATCTATCCATCCCTTGATGAAGACGGCAAGCACGAGTGCACCGAGGACGGCCCACAGTATCCGCCAAAACCACCAGCTTCTAGTTCGCTTTGACTCGCCCTGACGCGGCTCGAGCAGCGCAGCCTGCTCATGCTCATCTCGTCCCTCGTCGTGCGCGGCGGCGAGGAGGGGCGTCTCCTCCGTATCGGTGTCCCGAGCAGGCCGGGTGGGGGACCGCGCCGGTGATTTTGCCGGGGGTGATTTTGGTGGTGTCTGGGCACCATTAGCCGGGGCGGCTGTGGAAGACATGGCTCGGAATGGACGGAATAAGATGAGCCGTCCCAGGCTGCTAAGGATAATGTGCTAAGAAAATGAACCTGTCTATCAGTGCATGCTGTTCTGATGTTCTTGACGGGTCCCCTAGTATCCAAAGTTTGTCGTTGAGTGAGTTAGTGACGCTTAGAAATCCATCCGTGGGCGGTGCACAAGTCGTCATCCAAATCCGAAACCGCGCAAGGAAGATAAACGGTGCGGGTCCCGTTTTCTTATCTCCGTCCCGTGACAAACATTCCTGCCTCTTCCCCACGCTCGCCATCTCCCGTCCAGGTGGCGTGCGTTTCAATACGGCAATGAGTTTTCAAAGCGCATTACCGCTTGCCTGGTTTCCATCGCCGGCATAACCGTTTATTTCAGCGATTCCCTGCCTGTCATATTCCCACGTGTGCTCACCGAGAGCCTCCCCAGCGAGCTTCTTTGTCCGGTCCCCTAACCCTAGCATCTACACTCCCGGGCTGCACCATGGGGTCCCTCCGCACTCACAAGTCCGCGTTTTGCTTGGAATATGGAGACCTTGCTGAATTACGGTGCCTGCCTTGATCACTTTTTCCACAGGCTTTACAATGCAATGCCCCTTTCCTCTTTAATCACTCGATATTAGACTGACTGAAAGTGTGGAACTTTTTTGATTTGGCAACAACTTGCTTTCACGTTTGTCGCAGCCTGTCTCGGCTGTCCCAAAATCACCAAGCTGTCAGCTCACCATGCCAGTTGATCAATTTTCGAGCGGTGCTTTAAGCAACAGTGAGAGGCGAATGACATGTACCCCGTTCTTGACTGAACTGCCCCAATGCAATGCCCATTGAATAATCCAGCACAATCTGGATTTGACTTCTGCCCTGTGATATCGAAGCAATGACCGGCAAATCATATACATCGGCCGCCATCCACCTGCACAATCCATGTTAACAAAGTCATAAATGAAGTCACAGTTTGGGATAGTACTGACCTCCAAGTTGACGCCAGTGATGAAATTGGCCTCCTCACTGGCAAGGTAACAGCAAGCGTTCGCCACGTCGTTGGGCGTGGACCCGCGTCCCAGAGGCACAGTTGCCACGAACGCCGCGCGGTTCTCTTCAGTGTCAGGCTTGCCCAGGAAAGAGGCCGAGCTGAAAATTGTGTCTCAAAGTCAGCCACATGTCTAAACCACAAACACCAGGCTGGCCGGTGTGCACTTACAGGCCCGTGCCACTGCCAAACACCGGCGAGACAGCATTGAACCTGATCTGCTTCGGCCCGTACTCGACAGCCATCGACTTGGTGGCATTGATGACCGCGGCCTTGGACGCGTTGTACCACGCCAGGCCCGGCCGAGGCCGCACGCCCGCGGTCGACGCCAGCGAGATGAAGGATCCCGGGCGCCCGCTCCCGAGGAAGTAGGGCAGCAGGACGTTGGTGGATAGGTAGATGGACCTGACGTTGACTGTGAAGCACAGGTCGAACTCCTTGTCCGTGACCTGCTCGGTGGGCTTGTTCGGGTACGTGGTCCCCGCGTTGTTGACCACGACGTCCAGGCCGCCGAACTGCTCGGTCGCCGCCTTGAGCAGCTGCTCCCAGTCCTCCCTCTTGGTCACATCGGCCCTCTGGAAGGCCGCCGAGGACCCGAGCTCGCTGGCCACCGCCTGCCCGGCTTCTGCTGACAGGTCGGCCACTATGACCTTGCCGCCCTCTTGTATGAACTTGGTGGCGATGCCTTTGCCGAACCCGGACGCACCGCCGGTGACGATTGCGACCTTTCCTTCGAGACGTCGAGACATGTTTGTGTGATAGAGTACGGTAGCGGCTGTTCTGGAAATTGTGTCGGTATCCTCGGCGGATGATGTCTCCAACGTCGAGGCCGAACACTTTCACTCTCTCCAAGTGTATTACTACTGTAGGTAGTCCTGCATGTCCATGGAGACGACCGACCCCGCACGCAAGATCGGCAACAACGACCACGCGCAACGACGCTTGGTGCAACCGAGGCCACCAGACTTGAGCCAAGCAATGTGGATCACTGCAAAGTCATACCAAAGTAGGTGGATGCAGGTGAGCGGAGGGTGGTGATGGTTACACAAGGTGATTCTGGATTGGTACAAGCTTGAAGTGCGTGCGAGCCGCCCAGAGCCCCCTCAATTGCTGGTATCAATCGGACCAGTCGACGTCGAGTGGGGTGCATATGCCTCACAGATGGAGTACTGATGTCTTGGTCACCGGATATAAATGGAGTGTAAAGTTTGGAAAGTCCGAACGAACCAATATCAAAACTCACGAGAGACCGTAGGGCGTATCTGCATCTACCCAGTGGCCCGGGAAACAGCCTGAGTAGATGAAATAGTATCATAAATCGACTAAGGGACCTTGTCTACCTAGGTTTCGAGCAACCATTCCTAAATTCGGAATGGAAGTCTTGTGTGGAACAGTTATCTGTGTGAAATCACAAGGGGAATGGACTTGTCGCGAGGCTCTATAGCGAGTCCCCAGTCCCTATTTGAGGACGACAACAGTTTTGATATGTGCTGAAAACTGACCAGTCCTTGCCACTGCTTCCCAAATTCTTGATTTTACGTAGAACCAACGTCTTCATCCTCACTTTCAAAGTACTCAAACACAGGCACCTCCTCAAATGGACCGTCCTCCTCTGGATTGTCATTCCCGAACATTGCCCCATCGGTCACATTGGCCGACTTCTTGATTCGCTTCTTCCGCCGAGAATACTGGAATTCCCTCACTCGATATGCGAAATCACATTCCTCTACCACCTTACGCTCTATATCTGCTGAAGAACTCTTTTCTCTAGAGACACCTATCCCAGCTTCAACGCCTCCCGCAGTGAGACTCGCATCAAGATCAACAGATGCTGACCTGGCCTTGGTGGAAGCATCGCCCACGTACAACCCTTTGCATGTTGCGACCCCGACAATCATGTACAGAGGCTCTGAAAACACACCCTTCCGAACGTCTTCGATGACCTTTGGGGATTGTAGGGCTCTTTCTAGATACTCCTGGGCAGTCTGTGGCAAGACGGCCACTGCTCGGACGCCAGAAGCCTCGACGGTGGCATCCACACTTCGTGATGAGGTCGCACCCAGTCCACCACCGGCGCTGGCAATGGGCGAGAATGGTAACAGGGCCTTGATTCTTTCCCCCGTGTGTCTTGGAGAGTTCGGATCGCATGAAGAGGCGGACAGCCCCGGTCTGGTCCTCATTCCTCTCCGGCGGAAACGCCTCGATGCCGCTTGCGTGGTTCAGTGAGGACTCTAGGTCGTCTGGTTTCGTGAGGATGCTTCCGAGGACCATGAGCGTGTTTGGTCTCTGCGGGTAGCGGTATACATGCCAGAGCTTGTCGCCCCTGAGGCCTGATGGGTTTGTCATGGTGGTATGCAACGATATCCAGTGGCTCAAGAACAGCTTCGTGTCCCGGGTTGAGCACTGGCTGAACTCAGCAGCACAAGGTAGGCTTGATGGTCAAGTATGGCTGAAGGCTTACGCTGGGTCAAGAGTTGAATTGTCTCCAAAATGAAGAAGAGCTTTGGTGTGGTTACATCGCATCGCTCAGCATGCATGGGTCCTCCAAAGAGTAAGCACACGAGGTCGAGACGTGAGCTTTGGAGAGGGAAGTGAGAACGTTGTTCATGACCCAAAACTGCACAGATTCGATATCATAAACAGCTCAGACCATGCACGACATGATGCCTTCGAATGGAGACCTCAATCCCGACCCTCAGGGCACCCGGGCTCGACGGTCTCCGAGTCCCAGGGCGCCGGAGGGTGACGATCCCAACAGCGGAGAAGCCGTCGCCTGCGATCGCATACAGGGTCAAGACCCCGGGCCAGGTCCTGCACGACACAATCGCTCGCAAAGACCTAGACGGACTGACACGCATCATGCGGGCCTCGCCAGATTGCGTCAATGCAAAGAACGATCGCGGCCGGACGCCTCTGCATGTCGCCGCACAAAACGGCCAGAATGACATCGTCAAGCTGCTCATCTCGAAGGGAGCGGAGGTGAACGCTCGGACGAAGTGGAAATATACGCCCCTCACCTTAGCCGCTGAAAGCCCTCATCCAGACGTCGTGGTGACTCTGCTGGAGGAGCGGATCTGGGAGCCGTGACAAAAGAGGGCTTTACACCCCTTCACAGGGCGGCCCAGAAGGAGAGGAAGAGCACGCAGGATACACTCGCGATTCTGTTGATTCGTGGAGCAAATTGCAACGCACTGGATAAAGAAGGGCTCATTGCACTGCAGGGCGCAGTATTAGCAGGGAACCTCTCGAATGCGCGGGTACTGTGTGCATTTGGCGCAGATCCGCATTTCAAGAACACCGATGGCAAGAATGCGTTTGATTGCGCGAGAAAACTGAAAAATGATGCCAGGGACGAAATGAATGGGACATTGTTCAAATGGGAGCATTGTGGGAAGCAAATACGGGAGATACTACCGCAGCTGTCTCAGTTCATCAAGGAAGAAGGCCAAATTGATGCGCCAGTCATGCTATCGTGGGCGTCGAGGGAGGGACACAGGTTACTTTTTGAGTTCATCCTCAAATTCATGGCCAAAGATATCCATGAGATCGTCGAGTCCGAGGGCTTGAAGAAGGGTTGGAAGCCAATTCATCATGCAGCTTGGGGACGTCAAAGCAGTGTTGCTGAGATCCATCTGGCCCATGGATCCGACGTTAATGCTAGGACGGGGACGCAGAAATGGACACCGTTACATCTGGCTGCAGTAAAAGGAAGACAGAGCACGCTGAGGGTTTTACTCGACAACGGGGCAGACATACTTGCTTTGACCGAGCAAGTGCCACGTTGGGTGGCGCACCAGGGATCTCAGTCCGCTGAGCCGGCTGCGGGAGTCACTGCGTTCTGGCTTACCGCAGTAGGCCGCCATCCGAAGAGTCTGGACGTTTTGCTTCAGTATGTTAATGGCATGAAGGATGACAAGAGCCGTTTTATGGCTCTCGAACATGATTAAAAAGCCAGGGAACATCTCGCCAGTCTCAGTGGCCACGAAGATGATGAAAAGCCTGGTCATGACGACGACCACAACACGAAGCATGATTCCAAAGCGTCTGTGCCTGGCGCGAATGGCTCGTTCGATGGAACCTTTTTCTCCGAGCCCGCATCGCCGTAAGTCAGCAGACTGGACTATCGCAGGACTTGCAACAGCTGACACACCTTTAGCCTCCAGTTATCCCATTCGGATGCGTATCGACTGCTACTCAGTGTCTGGGACAACTTCGACTTCAAGAATAAGTACGATCGACCGGTCAAAGTTGCAGTCCTGGACACCGGACTGGATGTCACCCACAAGAACTTCGAAAATCATCGTTTCGTAGGCGGGAAACAAGTATGGTCCTCCGAAAAACAGCCATCCCAGTACGACAGAATCAAGGCCTGTGAAGACTTTACCGGTACCGGTTCAATCACGGAAAAAGATGACATGAAAGATCTTGACGGGCATGGAACTCAGGTCACAGAGCTGATTCTTCGAATTGCCCCAAGGGCAGAACTATACATAGCTCGCATATGCGAAGGGGATATCAATCGCGGAACGCCGACCACTTCCGCCCCGACGGGCAATCCGGTCCAGAGACCGCGGCCGGATATCGTCGCAAAGGCCATCGACTGGGCCCGGGAGCAGAAGGTGGACATCATCAACATGTCGTTTGGATTTTACGAGAGCCACAAAGATGTAAAAGCAGCCCTGAACCGCGCCGTGCGCGACTCTAAGATCCTTGTGTTCGCCGCAATGTCCAACGACGGGAACAACAGCCAGCACGCGGCCTGGCCGGCAAGAGACCCGAACCTCGCGATAGGGGTGCATTCCTGTGACAAATATGGGCGAAAGACATCGGGTTTCACGCCGAGATATGTGCACGGCTCGCACAACTTCATGTTTGTCGGCGAGGAAGTCATTACCCAGTGGCCGCAGGCCAAAGGCGGTGGTTTCAGGCTGAATCAGGGCACATCGTTCGCTGCGCCGGCCGTTGCAGCGATGGCCGCCTTGATCCTCGGGTTCGCATGGCAGCACATGTGCAGGAAGGAGAGAGAGGAAGCCCAGGTCGATCTCGAGGAGTTGCGGGAGCTCGGGGGAATGGAGAAGATGCTTGAGCGCATCAGTGAGAAGGACGAGACGTTGAGGTACTCCTACATCCACCCCAGGCTTTTGTGGAAGGACTTGAGCCCGAGTCTTGTTGAGGATAAAAGTCAGATTAGACAGCACGCTTGGAAAGTCATAACAGAGTCACTTAGGCTGTAAAAAAAATGAGAGAGAGGAGCGTGGCTGCCGTGGGGTATGCATCGATATCAACCAGATTGACTACAAGAATGGTAGCACATGGTACAGGTCTTGTCAACACGGTGCCCCCTTGTCTCCACTTCCAATTACACAATCTAGCTGCTTGTATTCGTACCACCAAGCCTCTTAATTCAGGAACAAGTCCTTGGTCGTATATTTGGTTATGATTGGCATGTTGTTGTCTTCTCTTGTAGTATTCAAAGAGAAATGATTGTAATTGCCTAGCTATCTGGTTAGGCGAGATCATACTTGGGTGGACTGTGTCAAATATCTTGGCATTACCAGATGACACGGGAAGGTGCTGACGGAAAGAGGTGCAGAGGTGCCGGTGACACTGATGACCGGAAGAGGCAGGTCGCAAGCTACTACGAAGTACCTAGGTAAGCTGCATGGGTTGCTGCCCCTAATGCACGTCTAGACCAGTCAGAATGCAGGGCACAGGCCAGGCCGCAGCACTGCCCCATCCCTGTGTTGTGACAGTGTCCACTGATCACCACCTCCAAAGCCGCCTGCCCACCTTATTGGGCTGGAGAATCTTGCCCTGTGTTACTACGAAGTATCAACCATGCACCACCATGCAATGATGCCTTCCCCCAGCCAGTTATAGAATGCGCCCTGTACAACCCCTCGACCAAACCTTCCCATTCCTATCGTTTCCTTTTCGACACCCACACCACACTGCCGCCTATGATTGGAGGCAATGCGAAGTCGACATTGACATTCATAGGGCTGAAGGGTGTAGTCAGAGAACGGGCCACGCAAGGTCCTTTTGCCCAGATCCACGCAAGGTCCTTCTGTCCAGATAATAAACGGCCCCTCCTCCTGCCCGATCAAGTTCCAGAAGATGGGCGTCCTCCCCTTTCCATTCCATTACCACCCTCTTCACAACAGAGGTCTCGTTTGTCGTCCTCTTATAATGATGTGGACCTTCGCCGATGATGATGACACTTCCCTTCCTGTTTCCTCTTCTTCTTTGACGGGACTAGATCCTGCTTGTCCGATCTCGAACAACAAGAACCATGCCTAGAGCATCAGGTGGTGGGATTCCACCACTGCTGGTTGATGGTCCTTGGTCCTCGTCATCGCAACCTCCACGTCCTCATGATGGCAATCAATCAGCCTGAGTGCCTGTGACTCGCAGCTTCCATCCTTCTTTCCCTCAATTATATGGCCTTTCTCTTGCCTCTGCATTCTGTTCATGCAAGTCATGGATCACAGCTTTGGACGGTATCTGTCCCTCCCTCCATTTCTCTGGCCTCTCATTCCCTATTCAAAGCCCACCCACAGCCTTGCTCATCGTCAATCACTGACTTTGGAACAGCCGAGTGCAAAGCTTCTGCCTCCATGTGCATCAACACTCAACACTATCGCTCAAACATCTTGGCCCCCAAAGCTGCTCAGTCAGCTTCTCGTGGATCAAGGCTCGGACTCCGGAAATACACCTTTTCCGACAGCCTTTGTCATCAACTCCGAGCACCGGACCTTTCACCCCGAATTCTCTTCCGGAGACGCCAGAGAACCCAAGGTGGATATGTGATCAGGCAGCAATAGGAACACGAAGCTGATCTTGTCTGCCTTGGACCTCGATGGGCTCTCCCTGGATGCCACGCCGCCTCATTGCCTTGTTGCCTTGCTGCCTTGTTGCCTCGTTACCAAGGTTACTTCGCCGAGGTCTGGCCAGCGGTCGGCGTCTACACTGCAGTCCTCATAGGTCCGTCTCAAGTGAGGCGGAAGCCGTGACGACGCCTGCATATCCAAACCCTTCTTCTCATACTAGTCGGGCAAAACTACCCCTCTTTGTCCGCCTCACTTCGAGTCAATCCCTTTATTGTGCAGGCCTTGTGATCCCACTTTTTTCCTTCACTTTTGACCCCTTTCCTTGTTATCAGGCTCCCCAGGGTCTGATCTCAGAAGTCTGAGGATAGTTTTTGCATTCAGATGATATCAAGACGTTTTCAACTCATCATGAGTGAGCATGCAGCGCACGGGAATTTACACATTGTATGACAATGAAGCGTGCATTGGTCAGTTTGGGAAACCCACAGTCTCGGTGGGTCTCTGTGTGCTATTATAGCACACATTGGCTTCTCAGGGCTCCGGGACAAGTGTCAGGTTCACAAATGACAGAAAAGAGTATCGGGCAATATCAAGCACGTACAGACAAGTCTTGAAAGGCATCTTGAAAAACTGCGAAATAGCATTATTCTGGACGTCAGGACCGTGGTTCGACTGGCAGATAATTGCTCGCAGACAGTCACAATTTTGTTGACCGCGTGTCATGTGTTGCTCTTAGGATACAACTACCTTCAAGATGTCTCACTCTTTTCGGATCAGTTTACCTCGACACAAAATTGATGAACGCATAGACAATGAGCCTGGTCTCTAGCACAATCCATCTATGATCGCCATACAGCCTACTTCCAGCCTGACGGAGGTATTATTGGTCATTCTAGGATATCAACATGGCAGTTGACAGGGCAGCACAGTTATCGATCATTCTGTTCGCATCATATGTAACGACAACCACCGAGACCATCAACAGCTCAGGCTTGTACGACCATTTCGGCTTGGGCGAGGAGGCTGTTCAGGGGGGTGGGGCTGCTAACAATGACCACGCCAGGCTCTAGCTGTTGCAGGCGATGGAGGAGTGTTATCGCGGGGGGAGGGGGGGACCTGCGGCATCTGGCCAATCACAGTCTCGAAGACGCACTGGGCCAGAATTCCAACATCTAGGAATACACTCACAACTGAACCCTCGCTCTACATTGCGACCGATGTGTTAGTTGCATGGGCACTTGTGCGGACCATGCTCTCCAGCGGCTCCGTCTCGATTAGGCATTCTGCTCTGCATGAGTTCGTCTTAAGTAGAATCAATACCCTCAGAAAATCAGCACAATCGGACCTGTAATTCTTTACCTCGCCAGAATTCGTAAACGCCTCGGTTCTTGAAATTGTCCCTATTGCACCTGATTTTCTCTACGGACTACGAATTTAGACCCTTTCGGCCATCCGGGTCTGATAACGATAGGATCTCCGCCCCGGTATCAACACGGCGACACTGCCTCCGTCCTCCGGCCGCAACCTCCGCTCTATAACCGGGACTTGGTGTCTTCTCGCCGTCCCAACTTGTCTGAAAGTCATCATGAGCTCCCGAACCACTCAGTCCACCAGCGGGTTAGGCTGCACCCCTATCTTCTTATCTTCTTCATCCTGAATCAATGGGCTCCACTGACGACTTCGATTGCTCTCAAGATCATCTCCCGGTACTCAAGCCTCCACGGACCGAAACGTCGAGCAGCAGACCTACCTCCAGCAGCAACGACTCAATACTTTCATAGCTGAGCCTTGGCCAAACGGCAACCGTCTGGTAGCTCTTCCATACAGATCCGTCGCTACGGAAGCCTCGAGGCTATCACAGACCCCGTCACTCGTCAGACAATCCCAAGACCTGATGGGTGTTGGGTCGTGGGCCACCTCTCAGGGAGGCAAGTGACAGCTCCACGAGTATCTCACCGTCTCGACACAGTTTCCTTGGGAACTAAAAAGAAGACCTCCACGGGCCCGATAGCACCATGCTGATGAGATGTATGGTAAGCTGTGGGTGGAGGCTGAAGACAGATCTGTCATCATATCTAAAGAGGCCGGAGGAGGGTGCCCTCGTTCCGGCTATTCCCTTTGTTATTCATCTTCATATCACTGGCAGGCACATTCAACGTCACGTTTCTCTGTTTCATTGATATCGCCCTCGAGAGTCTCCATCTACCAACATGTCGGCGCTCAGTGTCCGTCCCTGGCACCTGCTTCCTGGCGCGCTAGTCTTTTCTCCGTACTTAATTCATATCTGCGTCACCACTGTCCAGGAAAGTCGACATATTGTTGCGTTTACTTGATCTCAAATCATCAGGCCTTCCATGCTGTCGGTAGTTGCCCGCGCATGTGATTATGTTAATCAACAATAGCCCAGCGGGTCAACAACAGCCAGGCATAGTCCTGATCCACTTCCCCTCGGCTCACGTCGTGGAACACAGCCTCTAGCACTACTCGCAATCAGACTAATTTGTTGAGAAACTCTTCTCCGAACGATCGCATATCATCCTCTCCATCAGACCTCGGTCGTCAATAGCTCCATCTTCCCCTTTCAGTGGAGCCGGGGCCCCATTCCGTCACAGCGGCCTACATGAAACCTTCCCACAGAGTGAAGCTAGGGAAAGGCATCAGACCCGTCTGGGGAACACCATGTCGCCATTCTCTTGGAATGTCAGCCAGGTCGGCGTCTTTGACCACAGGCGAAATGTATCCCGTCGAGTCCGCAACCGCATCGTAGTAGCCTCGGAGGTAGACCTCTCCGACCAAGGATCGAACGAAACAGATTCGCCGCAGCTGTGGGCAGCCTTTGAATGTCTGACTGGCCAGCTCGGGGCGGAACTCGTTCAACGGATGGTTGCGTGCCAGGTGTTCGATGTAGACGAGGCGATGGCTGCGCTGCAGGGGCGGCGTCTGTGGCGGTGTATCCAGCGCTGCTCGGAGGTATGCCAGACTTCCATGGTAGTCGTCTTTCATCTGCTCGTCGGTAATTTCGACGTATTTGAGCCTGGGTATCGTTGCAAGCTGGTTCAATAGACGCGAGGCTGGAAATACTCGCAACTCGCCGAGGATAGAAAGATACTCGAGCTCTGGCGTGACCTTGCTGAAATTGAGGTCTGAGAATTCGAAGTGCCTCCATGCATTTGGTCCAAAACCTGACCGAGGGTCTGAGCATGTCCTGTAGAGCCTCAACTGCGTTAAATTGGATGCAACGGTTGGATGATAATTGACTGCATTCAAAGTAGTCCGTGGCCAGCTTGACTCTGTTGCTTCGAAGCAGAAGGTTTTGAGCTGAGGAAAGGCTGCAAGGAAATCAATGTCGTGGTCTGGGTCTGGTTCTTCACATTGACAATCCAATCCTGCCCAATTGTCAGGTGACACAGTGAGAGACCTGATGTTCAGCTGTCTTCCGAGTCCTGCCGCACCCCAAAGCACAGCTGCCTGTAATCCTTCCATGCACTTTCTTCCTTGCTTTCCGTCCATGTGAATATATATCTCCGTGATTTCTGGCATTTTGACGAGAGCTCCGACGATTTCTGGAAGCAGGAGGGAGTGATATAGTTCTGTGGGTGTGGCATGGCCTTCCCCCCGGCAGTTGCGGCGCCTCAGATACAGACTGAGGGTCCGAGCATGAAACCACAGCTCGGGAGCCGCGATAAATCGCCTGATAGAGTGAAGAATCTCGTCACCTGGAGATTCTGGGCTGTCGCGGAAGCATATTCGCTGAAATAGCCTGGACGTCGTCACGTTTCTAAGGTACTTGTTCACGACAGACAGGCTGAGTAGTGTGGCTCGTCCGACCAGAACTTCATCAGCACAAAAATGAACAATCTTCTGAGGTAACTTGGGCGGCAGATGCTCCAGAAGCTTGGCCCGACTCTGCTGGGGGATTGCGGCCATTGTCTTGGGATTCCGCTGGGCGAATTGTCGATGGGATATTTTGACAGTAGCGTCCCTGGGTTCTTTGCGTTGCGCCAATAGGTTACACTTAGTCAGATTCTCACGTTATGTATGTTTGACGGGTGCTTTCAGCAAGAAGGCGTGATGTAAAAGGGAGCGGTGACAACGCCAAGTGTTGAATGGGGTCCACAAGAAAGCCCTAGAGATTGCCTTCAGGCCTTGGTACAGCAAATAGAAGACGAATTCCCAATTGTTCAATTTCGCAGATTGTCGATACTTAAGCAAGTCTAAGTGTTTGTTGCCTCAAGTGGTAAGTAAGTATCTCTTAAGATTCTTAGGCGGACATGGTGACTTGAAGGCACCTGAACACTTACATGCAGCTGAACAAGACCTCTGCTATTCTTATATAGTTTCAGGGATTCACTTACAGGGTATCAGAAACACTTAATGGTCAAGAAGGCTGAGACCACTTTGTCCTCTGCTGGCTCGGTGATTCATGTCCTTTTTGAGAGGCATAAAGTGGTTTCCAAAACGGGTCACCCTCGCAATGTAGTTGCTTTGTGCATGAAATTTCTCTAGTGTCTCACGCAAAACTATTTAAGGCTGAACCAAGATTCGATACGGCAGATGGTGCATATTCCAAGGGCCCTGTTGTGATACAAAAAGGTATCTACCACAGGCGGGAGCGTTGGAAATTTTCATGTACTTGTAAATGCGTGACGGGTTGCAGGATAATTTGTACCTTTTTTTGGTCAAACGAAATTACGTGGTCTCGTTTTTAATCTGTACACATATGCCTCTTAAGCAGTATACATCCAGTCCCTTCATACAGTAATAAACGCTTAAACACCTAACGTTAAAAAAACACACAATGCTAATAACAGTAGGTTTCGAAAACAATTATAGCCAAACGAAATTACAATATGGGAAACGAAGACAGGTAAGACTTCATTCAACAAGTATCCAATCATACACTTTAGGGAGCTCTACAGCTTCAGCTACACTATATTTTTCAAATCAACTGTTTATTAATCTAACTGCTATCTGCTTAGCTTTCCAACTATCCTTCCCTCAGCTCATACACAAAGTCTTCAACAACTTAATACATTTGCTTATTACCCTTTCACAAATAAACCTTAAAATTCTCCTTCCTACCCTTACTTCTTAACTATTTTTCAATTCTTTAAACCTTTTTCTAAATACTAATAACTAAAAAGTAAACCTAAAGGAATATAATATCATTATACTCCTTTATATTACTTATTCTATTATAAATATCATATTTATTCTTCTTAAAGAGTTTTATAATAGCTTTATAAAATAATTATAGATAATTATTAAGAAAATTATCTATTATTTTAACTTTTATTAAAGTTAGCTTTAGGATTAAATATTAGCTATAATGATAGCTTACTTAGTAAGGGCCTTCTTGAGAGTATGATGTATATTAATATAGGTAGAAAGAGATTAAGTTTTCAACTAAGATTATGTTTATAGGATTATTATATTTTATAGAGACTATTCTGGTCTTTACCATATAACTATTTACCTAACTTTCTAGTCTATAGCACTATTAAAAGTAATTCTCACTAGCTTCATCTATATAGCTATCATAAGGCTATCACTATTTACTTAGCCATAAGCTATAATTATATTTGAAACCTATTATTATCAGTATTATATTTTTTTTTTAATGCTAGGTATTTAAGTGTTTATCACTATATAAAGGGATTAATGCATACTGCTTAAGAGGCATATGTATACAGATTAAAAACGAGACCACTTTAGGGAGCTCTACACCTCCTACATAGAAGCCATCTTGCCACCCCCACTTCTTCAACTGATCTCCCGTGAGTTCTCCCACCTGGGATGAGTTTCCAGCTCGGTGGAGGTTGGCCCAGTCTCTAAGGGGCTCATACTTGTGGCATACTCGAGCTTGGTCATACTTGGGTGATTCGGTTCCGTCTTCCAGGTTTTGCCATGCCACAAGATCCAATGAGCCGCGGCAAAGAGCCACCTGACGGAGGTAATCGAGACAATGATCTGCAAACACCTAGTTAGCAAGGAGTATCGAGGACCTCTCAGAGCAGAAAGGCCATGAAGGAATAGGCACCTATATGCGCTTTTTCATCCTCCGACATTTTGTCCCATACCACGCGATCTGACTTGGTGGACTCAGAAAGGACGTGACGCAGCCTGGACTGATACTAGTTAGAAACATGGTAGATGTCATCACCCCAAGATTTCCAAACATACTAGGCAGTGTATGTCGTGCCACATACCTACAGCATACACAGTGTAGTCCTTTCTGTCTAAGTCTGGGATGGAGTCAACCTCCATGCTCATCTGCTCCTCCGGGGACAGACGAACAACTCCAACTAATTTGTGGGAAAGTATAAGTCAGTTATTCCACCTCCTATTATTTCCAACGGAGACGGGCACACGGCTCTCACCTTCTTGCAGCTCGTTCCAAGCGTCATCAGCTTCTTGAGAAAACCCCATGTATCTTGTTCGTTTGCCGTGCAAGCCTTCATTGAATTTCACTCTCTCATATTGGGCTACTTGGTTCAGAGGTGCTACCATCATTTAGCATGGATTTATCAGTAACGGATTGACCCATCCGGCGCACAATATATTTGGGGTATTCCGCGATTCGTCAATGATCGAAAAGCCATGCATGCAGATAAAGCAGCTAGAATAAGCGTCCAGATTCCCAGGAAAATCTTTCCCCGCCCACTTTGTGAATGAATCAATGGTGGGCTCGGCTCTAAAGGTGTTGACTGCTCTTCTCCTCCTCCGTCCCCTTGGGACACCAGTGTATACCTCGATTTTGCAGGACGGTGCGTGTCCAGGCTGAGTGCGGGTTGGGACCCCATTGTTGCGGACTGCGAACCATGCATCGTTTCGCAACATGCATCTCGGTCTGACGTACAAAAAGGTAATATAGATACCAATCCAAAGTCTTTCGAGGTCGAGCCTGGTGACGGACTTTGCACATGAACAAGCTTTGTGCACGGGTCGGCGGCTCTATTCAAGACTTAAACCGGACAGTGACGGGGATCTCCCAGTAACGGGAGAGCTTAGTTGATGTGGTACTTTGAGCGGCATTTGCACAAGGGGTAGGGCTTTATCGACTTGATCGTCATCCTTCCGCCTCGAATAAGATGTCATCCGGAACTGACAACGTTATGCTTTTCAGGTCATCAGCGAATGTTCTGCCTTTTTTTAAATACCAAAAAAAAATGAATTGACACGATGCTTGGTGCACTAAGAATGAATTGCACTTAAGATCAGTGTTAGTTGAGTTGATAACATTTGTGCACTGAGCTGACTGGGAAATTGTCTATGTTCATGTGACGGAGTCAGCGCTGAGTGCATTTTCGACCAGTATACATCAGACTTGCAACATGTAACAGCCATCACTCCGAGACACTTAAGTAGTCTCTGGAATATATCAAAATTTGTATGTCTCAGTCGGCTAGTGTGAGGCACCTAGTATTCGCCTTGACGCGTTAATGCCTCCAAGCCTGCCGCCGTAAAGAATGAGAGGAACAGAATGAGAGAACCCGCATATCGTCACGAAATGGCTTTGGCTTTTGTAGGCACCAAGTTCGGCAGCAAGATTTAACGTCGCAGGATTTTACTATGACAGAAAACCCTATTTCCAATTCAGTGCTGTGATGCGTTCCCATATGCTTCTAGTTCATCCAAGAGCCAGGTTCGGCAGCCTTTATCCCGAGCCGAAAAGGGCAACATATATCAAGGCGCATTTCATTCCTGGTTCCCAGTCTTAGATACTTTCGAATCTACGCGGCGTGGCCGGGCATCGGGGCTCTTGGCTTGGGGCGGTCAGAGAGGCGCGTATCCCGTGGACAAGTTTTGGAATGGACCGGAGTTGTCTTCCCGGAGGGTCTGCATTTTCTGTATCCACTCTTCCTGTAAAAAAGTCCGGGGCAAAACCTGAATCAGATTGTGTGATCGTGGAGAGATTGACGCCAATGCAACAGCCGAACGCGGGGGGATTGCCATTACTAATCCGGGGATGACCGCGCGAAAGACGGTACAGGTGGCCGGCGCACAATTGTCAAGACTGTCGGTCAAAGCAGCATCTCACGAGTCCTTCTTCCGAAGGTTCCTATCTGACATCCACAGGTGAAGCACTGTTGTGTGACGAGGGGGCCAGAGAATATATACAGACACGCGTCGTCGTCCTGTGTTTGGTGGGAACCCTGGGGACATGCAAAATTCGACCGCAGTTCCACCCTGAGCACATCTCTTGAATTTGCCGTGCAAAAGGCCCAGTACACAAGCATCGCTGTCGAGATTTTCTGGGACAGAGCCATGGCCATATTTGGTCTGACCATCGTCTCTATACTTGGGCTCTTTTTCGCACCGGTCCTCGCCTCCCCCGTCGGCGCGGTCGCGGATCCAGCTCAGAAATGCAACACCGACGCTATCGCTAGGCCAGTCGTTTATGGGGCAGAAGTCACGTCCATTGTCGCTAGCATTGTACAAGACTGGCAAGGAATCTCGGGCAACGATGTTTGTAATGTCAACATTAGTATCACCCATCCCGGCACCGGCGACCTGGTCAACCGACAATTCTACTCTCCTGGTGTTGGTCACTGCAGTGGTGGCACGGGTGTGCTCCCGACAAATGCACTGGGTCAGTTGCGCGCTTGGGTGGAGAACGGGACTGTCCCTGAGACTTTGCACGCCGTGAGTCCGTATCCTGTCAACGCCTCGAGCACCTTGCCCGTCGACCCCAGTAAAAATGTGCGGTTTCTGGAGCTGTGTCCCTGGCCAGCCGTGGAGGTTTACAGTGGACAGGGAGATCCTGCGCTGGCGGAGTCATGGGGTTGTGTTGGCGGGACTAACTGGAGGTCGTTCCTGGGCATAAATCCGAAAGGCAGGTATAGTCTTGTTGGGGGCTCGAACTAGTCACAGCGGCTAGAACTAGTAAGGTCCACTTAGACTTGCACGGAACCAAATTCACAATTTCATATCATTTCTTCCTGGAACTATTGCAAGGAAATTAGTGTGAGCATGGAGCAATAGTCAAGTCAATCGACATGCTCTAAAGTTGTTTGTCTCGAGTCTGATAGTGGCCATACCACCGAGTGTAGCGCATTGCACATGCGATGTAGTGTCCATCTAATTACTACTAGTAGATTAGTGAGGCACCACATTTACCGGAGCATTTCGTGGAAATATTGGTTCAGCATCTTTACCAGGAAAAAATCCTGAGCTACTCATCATCATACCCAACACGCTACTTCGCCAATACCTAAACCCTCTTCTTTTCACACTCATCAAGATCGACCAATTCTTTATCCCAGCGCACCGTCACCCAAAGGAGCACTCGAAGCATCACTAAAATGCCGAACGATGGTGCTCCGTACGAGGTCCAGGAGGTGACACCGCCGCGGACTCCTCCCTGCCTCACGGATCTCCCAAACGAGCTTCTCTTCTCCATCATGCGCTTTGCTATTGCCGTGGGACAAGAGGCTGACGCATCTTCTCTTGCAAGAACGAACAAGAGCATGCATTCCAGGCTCAACGATGAGCTGTACAAACTTGTCATCAAGAACAAGACGTTTCGCATTCTCCACTGGGCTGCGCGGCGGAACCAAATGGCGACTCTGAGGATCGCACTTGCACATGGCGCGAACCCAAATGAGATGTGGACAGCGGGCAGTGTCGATGAGCCACGCGTGAGCCTCTTTCGCCCAGCCGGCTGGGGTCTCAACACAGCCCAGAAGCTTGATCGGGCTGTCCGGACACAGCTCAGAAACATCGTCGGCCCGTATGCTCACCCACTGATACCTATGCACTGGTACTACGCCTGCTTTTCTTCGCCCAGCCTCTCGTTGCCAAATTTGGGTCGCCTGCAGAGTCTCTGGCACCATTACTTCCATTCTTTGAATCCGGTCAAGGAGAAGGACTACGAGACGGAGGATGGAAACGACGACACGAGGCTGGATGATCTCTCAACACCCCCTGAGGATGGCTTTACCATTCCCGAAAACATGTCTCCGACAGATATGGACAAACGAATCGCCAAAATTGTCTTTTTGCGATTATTCCGACAATGGAACCATCCGCTTCATGTCGCCGCCCTCCACGACAGGACTCTGGTCACAGCCGGCCTACTTGCCCACGGAGCTGACGTGGATAGTACATCTGTGCAAGCATGCTCTTGTTCCAGACACCAGATGCCATCGAGCGTGCTGGGTTGCCCTCCCTCAAACTGTCTCGTTACCTATACACCACTCCACGTTGCCATATGCTCTGGGAACTATAAAACGGCCAAATTACTGGTGGCCCACGGCGCGCATCGGACGGCGAAGGTATTCAGCGGCAACAACGATAGGGCCTGGCTTTCCGAGAATGCTCTCCACGCAGCCCTGTCTTGCCGTCCTAGATGCAATGGGCTTGACTACGAGTTCATCGAATTCCTTCTCCGCCACGGATTCGCGGCGCGGATTGAGGAACGGAACCACGAGAATCTAACACCACTCATGATTGCCTGCAATGCCGTCGACGACGAGGAACGAGATGACGTCGTGAAGCTTCTCCTGCACTTTGGTGCAGACAAAGAAACCCAAGGACCCTGCCCTCCCCGGACTAAATTCTCTGGTCCCTACCCCGGCAATCCTATTGATTTGGCCACTCCGGCTCTTTGGGCGGCTAGGAAAGGCCAATTCCAACTTGCCAAATTACTCCTGGAGCGCGGTGCGGATCTGAATACAAAGTCTTCGGTCATGCGATTGACGATGCTCCACGCTGTGTGCTCAAGAGCGGATAACGAGGACGATCCACAAGACCGGGTCGACTTTTTGGACTACCTACTGGCCAGAAGCACAGTAAATGACCTCAACGCCTTTGATGCAACAGGATGTACCCCCTTGACGATACTCCTGAAGTGGAATCTCCGTCCAGATCCTAAACCTCATGTCAGCGCCATGGAATCCAAACTTTTCAGGGAAGGAGCCAACATCATGGCTGGTAGGGAACTGGGAAAAGAAACACCTTTCGAGCGCCTCATTCAAGAAAGCCTCAAGTCGCGGTTTGTGGCATTTTGGGGACGCATACCGGGTTTCATGCCGTATGATTATGGGAACAAGGTGCTGGCTGCCTTGCGATTGTTCGAAATCAATCAGCACCCGCACAGGCCAAGAGCCTTTCTCAACGAGTTCTGGGGCTTCTTGGATAGGGCTCTGCGTGCCGCGCCGCACCCGTACATTACACCTGTACCTAGGATCAAACCTGAGCTAATCTCGTGTGTGCTACACGCTCTTATCAAGGCTGGTTTCAGCCCATCAGAGGTCGACAGGCACGGCGACACCGCCATGACTTCCTTCCTAAGGTTCATCCTCGGCAACCCAATTTTGACGGAGTTCGACAAGAACCCTCGCGGCAAGGAAGGCTGGCTCATCCAGTCAATCATGGCGCTGCTGCAGGAGAACGGGGCTGCGCTCCACGTGAGGAATGCAAAAGGTCATACGGCTTTCGACTATCTGCAGGAAATCTTGGACTACGACGGCGAATGTCCAACGCGCATCCTTCTTGCCAAGGTCGTGGGTCATCAGTTACGGCTTGGCCTGGACGCACATGGCAAGATGTGTTTCAAATTCCACCCCAACAGACACCTGTTCGGCAGTTTGGGCGGAAATTCCACCCTACGAATGATCCATGACAACCCATCAAGATGGCTGGTCTGCGAGCATTGGTGTCATCACTATTGTGGCAGTTCCGCGGCTGCAAAAGGGAAGTGCAGTTGTGCGAGGACTCCTTTGCGGACATTTGCTAAATGTCAAGGCCAATGTTGCGAACGCAGTGTGGATGATTATAATGGGGATCGGATGATCATCTGATCTCTTTAGGTTCTGAGATGGTGGAGACACAGATATCCGAGACCAGTCTAGGATTCAGCGGGCGATAGATATGAGGTCAAGAGGGGTGCATTGTCAATAGTTAATGTGGCTGGTGCAAGAGAACGATTGTGAGAGGGATCAAACCGAAAGTTCAAGTTTATATACTACCATCAACCTACCAATTAGTTCAATATCCACCGCGATCCATTTTCCTCTCTCAACCATGAGATTTGTATGTACCTGGACATTCCCCTACAAGACCCGATTTGTTAAAGGCCAACAACCCCTAGCTGAGTATCGAGACCTCTGGCACTATCCACACTGCCTTCAAGTTCTCGCTACCTGGGTACACAAGTACCGTCCAGCTCAGATATTCCATGTGCCTCCTGGCTGCCAGTGAGTTCATTTCCACGGCTCCCGTGTCTTCCCCACTCTTCGAGCAGCTGCGGCCTCTCTTGCGGTGACAACTCAGCGACCGGTTGCTCACCGCCCGTGTCGCCATCGTTCAGGATGTTCAACTCGGATTCTTTTGTGCCGTCCTCTTCTCCATCTGTAGCCGGCTGCTCGGGTCGGTCTTGGGGATGACTGTCGAACTTGTCCATAAAGCGCGAGATTCGGATCATATGCCGCACCAGCAGCCATCCCAGTGCTGCCAGGAGCAAAAAGCCCACGACGGCCCCTGCACTGATACCTCCGATTTGGCCTGCTGTTAAAGCGTCCCCAGCGCTGCTGGCCCCTGTTTGACTTCCTGTCGGGCTGCTTCCAGCACTGGTGGCCCCGGCTTGGCCATCTGCTGAGCTGTCGCCCGAGGCGTCCGTGAAAGACAGGTTTCTTGATAATTGAGGGACTGTCGCAGCGATTGTGGTTGACACTATGGAGGTCAAGTTCGGGCTAATCTGGCTGGACACAACCTCCGAAGTAACAGTGCTGACTCCCGTGCCGGTGATGGTTGTTGTCAATGGCATTTGTGCGGTACAGACTCCCGAGCCGCAGATTTGGCCTGATAGACAACAGCCTCCTACACCGATTGTGAGTTTCTTTCTAGAGTCCAAAGATACGGGCGGACCTACCTCCCTGGCTCGAATGACAGGGGGACCACCCTTGGTCGCATACGACTGTCGCAGTGGTAGAAGTAGTGGCGCCAGCAACACAAACGCTGCCGCTCTGACACTCTAGTCCCTTAGAACAACATCCCCCGCCAAGCCAGGGTAGACATCCATTATAGTCGGCATGGCCAGAGCATGTCAGGAGTGAAGCAAATGGAGGACGACCCTGACCACCCCAACCGGCACTTTGTGGGGGGCCTGTTTGCCTGGGCAAAAGACTGGTCGTCAATTCGCCAACAGCACTCCCAAACTGACACAAGGACCAAGCTGTCGCCCAAACCACTGGCTTGATCCGCGAAGAAGTTCGACCCGTCATCCCTACTAGAGCGAGAAGTGAGTTAGGTGCTAGCTACTTGCACAGACATCAGAAGAGAAAAGGCTCGAGTTGCTCGAAGCCACCAAATCGTCTCAAGTCGTCTTTACTTGTACCACAGCCTGAGTACCCCGCTGCGGCACGCGCGTGTGCGACGGCCGATCCTGCCTGATATAGGGGTCTAATGAGACCCAATTGCGAAGCCGGTGAGGGACTTTTTGGCGAGAGGACAATTTCAGACCCCGAGCCTGCAGGTTCTTGGCCTCAAGAGTAATGATCTGGTGCTCGCATTGCCATTTGTGGTCAGTACTGGCACACAAATGTAACGCCCTCGTCCTGACATACTGACCTGTCGACATTACACTACATTACACGTCAGTGTGACAATAAGGCTGGGTTGCAGTATATATATATGGCATGAATCCCATTCGCAGGACTTGCCGCGTCAAATTTTGTTCTGCAAGTCACACAACCTACCCAACCACTGAGTGCGAAACGGCAAGGGCCGAAGGATTCCATCTTTTCAAATTGTGGCATGCTTGAAAAAGTAGAATATGCAAGTCAGCAGAGTGTCCCAAAGTTGGATATTTCCTCCAAGCAACAACGCGGTACTACAAGCCCGCACTGGGCTCAGGCCTGCGCGCCAATGCCACTGATATGCTATCGCCTGTGTCGCGCTTTTTCGGATGGAGCTATCTGCCCTACGGCCAGCCTCTGAGAGACCCTCTGCTGTCCCCATTATTCGCACCGCGCGAGCACCTCCCGAGGAAGGTCTTCATTGTCGCGGCGGAACTCGACCGCCTGGCCCATGAGGCGTGGCGTATGGCTAGCTTGCTTGCCCACCGACCGGAGCCATCTTCAGACGTTAAGGTCGGGCCAGGAAGAGCCAGGCTCACCGGGAGAGCTGATCCTGGACGATGGACGCTTCGCATTCCGGCACGTCGACGCCGATGGGAAAGAAGTGCAGTGGTTGCTCATTCCCTGATCAAATTCATGGATTTGATCTGGAGCCGGTAGGCTTTCACGGCAGCGAGGAGGCATTCCGGGATGCCCAGGTCAAGGCCGGTCATGATCACGCCCTCCACCCCATCCATCGGCATCAGCGTCCACCAATAACTACCAACGACCAAAATTGTGGCAGACGAAAGAGGGATCCGGTGCATGCCGTCTTTCTTAGGAAAACGGATATTTGCACATAAAAGAAACGGATGGTACACAAACACATTACATGCCTAATACACTTATACCCAACAACCCAAGCCTAATTCACACACCCACACCCAATACTTACACACCCAAAACCCACACACCTAACACACAAACACCTAGCATCTATAAATAGATTTGGGAATTGGGTATGAGTGTTATGCTGTGATTATGAGAATGTTATTAAAGAGGTGGTATTTGTGTATCATCCGTTTTCTTCTGTGCGAATATCTGTTTCCTTTATTAGATGGCGCCCGGCCTGTGATACAGCAGCTGGTCTCGTGATCTTGTCTCTGTATTCGACGGCCGTGGACAGGCTCACTCAGCTCCATAACCAGAAGCTCATGTCTGCCGTGCATGATCACCGGCCTAAAGCGAACACATTTAGACTCTCTATGTCATCGAGGGCCCATACATGGAAAAGCGTATCGAATTCTGGTGGTCCTGGTTCTGGTAAAGTGCGCACTTACACGGTGTGGGGCGGACTGTATGTAGGTGTGCCTCTCAATTCTCGGGTATAAGTAATGAATACACAGCAGACGAAAGGGAGCCGACCTAGCCCACCCTTCTCCATCTCCCCTTCCCTCACATCCGGCTTTCCTGTAGTTTCCTTGCACTCAAATCCATGCCGTGTCCCCAGTTCCTGTATTTGGGCATTCTAATCCATCGGGCGGGCGTCACCCATCTGTTCTGGGTCAGAAGTGTTGCATAAGTGTGGTCGGGGCGCGACTTTCTGTATTCCCCCCTTAACCCGGGCACTTCCAACAAGTCTGTCGTGGCCCGGCCCATGATATGCACTGCTCGCGTGCTTTGACGCACAGGACCACCGCCGTGCCTTTGTAAAGCCTATGCATTCTACTCCTGGTCTTTTCCAGGCTCTTTTTCTTTTTTTGATATTCCTGCAACGGAGTCCTTACGACGCCGTCAAGCCCGCGCAACTCACATGCCCTCCTCATCGTCAAGTGGCTCGACCCTCACTAAAATCTCTTCTAGTAGCCCCTCGAGGAAAGTACTGACATCCTTGCCCATGCCCACCGGTTCCGCCTTATCGAAGTGGTCGATCTCCTTGCACACGTGCGCCAGCTTATACACCAGCTTGCGGATCTTCTCGTTCGACGCTTCGGCTCTCTGCTGCTTTGGTGTCGGCGCGCCGCTGTTGGCACTGTTCGGTCGGCCCGGGTACAATTGTTGCAGATGGATCTGGCGCCTCTTAAGGCTCTCCTCGAGGGCGGGGAAGATGACGTCGTTCAGAGCATCTAGTTCGCCGTTTGGGTTGGCTGGTGCAGGCGGTGGGAAGGACAGCGGGGTTGGCGTTTGGGGCTCAGGAGTGAAGGAGTGTGTTGACGAAGGCGTTCCACGGTTTCCTTCCTTGGAGGTCAGTGGGTTGATATTCTGGGTTTGTATGGCTCGAGGGGCTTGTGGGTGCTGATTGAAATAGTTTGGCTGCTGCGGAGGCTGTATGATAGATGGGGAGTACTGTCTCGCTGCCTGCGGCTGGACCGGTAACGGGTGCTGTTGGTTCGTGGTCCGCGCCAGCGGCGATTGTGGTACTGCGTACTGCTGTTCGTTGGCCCGGTACGGTGGTATCTCGGGCAAGGTCAATGGGCCTAGCTTCGATGGCTGTCGTTGGATCTGGTGGTGCTGCATTGCTGACGGAGGCATCATCCGCGGGCCGGAGACACGTCGTTCTGCGTTGATGGCCGGGCCCAGGTTCAAGTGCCCCATATCCCGCTGGAGCTGTTCATGTAGTGACCTCTCATGTTCTGGAGAGGTGTCGACAGGCTGCGGAAGAGGCTTCATCTGCGAGGCCCTCGGGGTTGCATGAACCTGGTCTTGGGGCCTTGTGTTGGTTTTCGCGGGGGATGGAGGCAAGGGCACCTTGGCCGGCGACTGCGGCCCAGAGGTTGAACCAACGGGCTTTCGCTGCGGTGATACCTGCCGTGCAGTGCCGGATGTCGACCCACCCGCCTTGAATGTCTCTCGCTCCCTCTCCAACAACGCCTTCGTCGGTGTCGTCTCGTTCCTCGAATCTCCATATTCACTCTCGAGCGGTCTGGAAGACCGCGCGTTTGTGGCCGACTCGCCCATGGCATTCAACCCGGGATTCCGGATAATGCCTCCTTGGTTGCCCACCAAACGTACCGTGCCAAAGTCCCACATATCCTCATTGACCGGCTCCCGATACGCGGGCTCGCCAATCTCGTCATACGCATCGTCGTCGTCCGCGCTCTTGTGAGTAGCAGCCCATCGGGTATGCCTCTCGATCAACTCGGTCAGGTAGCTCGTCTTCTTGGCCTTTCGCACGAACGGGTGCTTCAAGAGATCTTTCGCAGTTGGTCTGTCCTTGGGATCTCTCTGTAAGCAGCAAGCGACAAAGTCTTGGAACGCCTTGCTGAAGGTGTCCTTGTCTAATCTCGGCGGTGCGTTCTTAGGGATGAGAAAAAGGACCTTCATCGGGTGGATATCTGCGTAGGGCGGTTCTCCATTGGCGAGCTCGAGAGCAGTGATACCGAGTGACCAAACGTCGGCCCTGTGGTCGTAGCCCGATTGCTTAATGACCTCGGGTGCCATCCAAAAGGGAGTGCCGACGAAAGTGTTCTTCTTGGTCATGGTCGCTGAGAGTTGGCCAGAGACCCCAAAGTCGGCAAGCTTGACCTGGCCATTGGATCCCAGGAGCACATTGGCAGCTGTGAACGGGTCAGCATTTCGATAAACGGGACGAGTGCCCTTCCTTGCTGCCCCAGGGATGGCAGGATCTCGACATACCCTTCACATCCCGGTGCAGCTTCTTGTCCGAGTGCAGATAGTCCAGCCCCAGCAGCAGCTCCCTGACGATAATTGCGATGTATTCCTCCTCAATCTTTCCCGGCTTCATGAGGTCGGCGCAGCTCCCGCCGGAGCAGAACTCCATGACGATCCATAGCTCGGCTCCTTTGGCATAGGAACCGTAGTATTTCGTAACGAAGGGGGACTGCAGCTCCGACAGGATGGCGATCTCTTGTATAATGTCTTCGACCTCGTCCTCGGCGCTCTCAATATCGATAATCTTGATAGCTACAGCCTGACCGGTACGCTTGTCGACACTAATGGGAGGGAGAAAGCAATGTCAGCTGGAACTGCAGGGCAAAGAGTGTGGGCATGGCGGATTGAAGGGATGCGAGGGAGGGAAAGCAGAGCAATGCAAGAGGAAGCATACCCTTTGAAGACCTTGCCAAAGCTGCCACCACCTACAGAGTCAAGTCAGCCCAGATGTTCGGACTTCCAGTTGCTTCTTCCTCCCCCGGGGCGGCCACAAAGCATGTGACGAACCAATGCAGTATTCCTTGGTGTAAAGGGTCTCGGGGTCTGGGGACCCATGGGCATTGTCGTCCCAGTCCCTCTCCCGGCCGGCCATGATGCCCTCTCAGTTGTCTTTTCTTCTCTCGGGAGAGAAGAATCAATCCGGCTCGAGAACCGGCGGTTTGGAAGAGAAAAGGACCAGCAACTGGTGACCAGTCTCCCTGGCGCGAGCAGGTGCTCAGATCGGGAGAGTGGGGATCGTCCGTTCGGCTGGGAGTGGGTACCTCTGTGTCGAGGGATCGGGGAGAGTGGCTTATCGAGGCCGAGAGCTGTGGTGGGTTTCGCTTGGTGGCCCCAAACCCAGCGGCTGGGCGGCTGACCAGTGAAGCTGCAGCTTTCCCGCAGCTGTGCTGCTTGTCGGGGGGTACAGTGCAGCTGTTTCCCTGGAGACGAGACGAGACGAGAGATCAGAGATCGACAACAAATCCAAGGCGAAACGAGTCGAGACGAGCTGTGGTTCCCCACCAAGGAGGGGAAGGTTGTAGACGCAAGCACGGGATTTGCCGTCTGTTCTTGGAGTTCACACGACAATGCAGTAAGAACTGCTTGCCGCGTGTGACAGTTTTTAGTCGGATATTAAATCAAGAGCGTCTCTAGGCAGGGGAAAAGAACGTCGGAGCGAGCGTCACAGTCGCGCGGGAATGGCTTCCGTAACAAGGCAGATCGCGGTTTCCAGGGTTTCTCTAGCGGTACAAGCTTTTTTGGCCCTGCTTATTAGACAGGTACTGCTGCTGGTAAAGAAAGGACAGACACAGAGAGAGTCAGAGTTTGAGAGAGAGGGAAGGAAAGCTCCGAGACAAATGAAAACTAACGACTGAGCAGAACTAGGCGTGAAGACGGAGGTGTGATGGTGAAATGAAACGGAAATGCAAGAGGAACAGCAGCACAGGCAGGACAAGACGCGGGTAAGGCAAGCAGAACCGCAGTTCAGCACTTCCCGAAAGATGACGGCTGAGGGTGAGAACAAGTGAACCGAAGGGAAGGAAGAAAAGGGCGTTCAGTTTGGTTCAGCTCAGCTCATGGCCGAGTAAGTGCACACGAGCGTGCAGTCACAGTGAAGAGGCGGATGGCATGACGATCAGCTTGTGATCGGGAACGAGGAGGAGCTGAAAGTGGGCACCCAGCGAGTGGGTTCCAACGTTGCCAACCTGCCTTGCCTGCCTGCCTGCCTCTTTTACCCCACGTTCTTCACTCTGCTGCCCTGCTGCCCCCATCGCCCGGAACCCAAAACATAACATCCCCATCCCAGGCCGACCCAGCTTCCCTCCCACCCATTGGCCAGGATGCTCCTCGTGCCTGGATGGATCAGAGAGGCGCTTCCCTAGTGCCGCCCAGGGGTTGGGAAATTCGAACAGCAATGCGGCTAATGCTGAGAAACTGGAAACTGGCTCCGGGATGGGGGTCTCAGCCTGCCGCCCCTCTGGCTGGAATCATTGGCTGCCGCCTTCCCAGCATGAGAAGGAAGATTCACCTGGGAGCACGCTACTCTTCTGCCAACTTCGTATCGTGATGTCAGTCCGTCTTTTTCATTTCCATCTGAGTGCGAGTGAGCATCTATCCCTCACTTGGGCGCAATGCTAAAAGGTCATATCTCTATGCTAATGGAGGCCGGGCCTGGTTCAGGCCTTCCAGAGTTCGTGTCTACCTGAACCGAATTCCCAACATCCGTGACCTTGACGCCTTTCAAAACATAACAGTAAAAATGATCGCGGGGTCCAGGGGCCATGGCTGAAGCGCAGCCGCTGGAGCACAACAGGCACGATATGATATGTGACCTGTGATCTGTCCCGGGCCATCCTCTCCATTTGTGCCGCCTCTCGTTTCTTGAATCAGTATCCTCCCACGCCAATTGGCTCGTAGCCAGACCACAGGAAGATTTCGGCGCAGATCTGCGCTCACCTCACTTGCCTCCACGATCAAGCTTCAATGTACTCGATCATCACGGTAGCCTGCTTGAGACCAGCCTCTTCGATGGTCTGGTCTTGCAGCTCGATTAGGTCCTTGCCCTCGGGCACCGTCTTGAGCTCAAACTCCACACCTGCCTTGTCCGCCGTGATCGGCTCCGATTTCAACCATTCGTAGATTCGCCGGATCGGTTCCGTCAAGTTGAACCGCCGGATGACTCGCCCCTCGGGATGTCGGAACTGGATTCTCGTGACCGTGGGGCCATTGGCAGGCTCGGAATGGGGCTTGTCCGAGGCAATGGATGCGAACAATGACGACGATGCCGACTGTGCTTCTTGTGACTCTGCTTGTGGAGTTCCTCCCATGGTCTCGTCCGAGCTAGACGTTGCGACTGCCTTACCCTTACCCTTCTCCAGCTCAACTGACTTTGTAAGGTCGTCAGGGTCCTGCAGCGCGTTCAGGTTGCTGGCACTTCCGTTTCCACCATTCGCGTCGAGGCTGTTCCGCAACGCCATCTCCAGCATCTCCTCCTCCGTCATTCGGTTCACATCAACAGCCGGTTGAGGCCGCTTCTGCTTCGACACAGGGTTTTTCTTGTTCTGCTCCAGCGAATAACGGTCCAGGAACTCCACCAGGTCCGCATGAAAGGCCTGCGCGTTGGGGAAAGGAATGCCTGACCAGACCTTGACCTGCTCTCCCGTCCGTGGATCGATAATTGACACGTGTGGGAAGTTGTCCTTGTTCTCCTGTGCGTGTGGGGGGAAGTAGAAGGTGTTGTATTCGCCTGCACGTGGGTCGTCCTTGGCGTACTGAAGGAAGATGAAGTTCTCCTTCACGAGGGCGACGATGGCCGAGTCCTTCCAGATGTCTCGATTCAACGCCTGGCAGTTGAAGTCGTTCATGTCCTGAACATTCACCAGGATCCACTTCTTGTCCTCCTTGCCGACGTCTCTGGCCTCGTCCCAGGCCAGGTGTTCCATCAGGTCGTATGGCGGGCGGAACAGATCCGCCAGGCGCTGTGATCGGTTCTGCTCACCGCTGGAGCCGCCTGCTGCAGAGGCAAATGTCGGTGGGTGTGGGCTATCGGAGTCCTCCCAGATCGACTGACCGAAGGGGTTACCGGTAGCTTTTAGTCAGATGTTAGCCCAGTTGAGCTGCTCAACAGAAGAACAAGAACGCCAGTGAACTCACGCCTAGGTCTGGTCTGTCTTCGGAGCTGTTCTAGCCCGCCGAAGCCATCATCGTCGATCGGTGCGCCGTATCCACTAGGCGCAACCAGTGTCTCCGTCGTTCTAGCAATAGGAGCCCGCACACCGTCTGCGGGAGGAGGGCCGCCACCGCCATACATCTCCTCCTGCAGACGGCGGGCCATGGCCGCATCGTCGCTCTCCTGCGCAATGCGTTCGAGGTCAGAGTGATCCACATCATCGACATCGTCATCGCTGTCAACTCGGATGGGTTCATCGTCGTCATCATCATCATCTATATGGATGACGCCTCGATCATCCTGCCGGCCTAGGTTCCGGCTCGAAGATGCGCCTTGTGGTCGAGAAGCTGCGGCAGTCGAGGAGGAGGCAGGTGCGGCGGAGGAAGCTTGGGCAGAGAAGGAGCTCGCGATTTCTGGATTCTCAAAGAAGAGGTTGACAGCGGCCATCACGTCGCCCTCGGTCATGGACAGGCAGCCAGTGGCGACTGTGTCGTTGGCGCCCGTGATGGACATGAATTGGGCGACAGGATCGTCAGCCATCTTGACGGTTGCCGATGTGGGTTCTGCGCCGTGCTCTTGCTTTCAAGGGTTCGTTTGCGGGCGGTCGAGGTTGGTAGGAAGTCGGTGTTTTCGTGGAGTGGTCAAGCTGACGGAAGACTGGATGACCAAGTATCGCTGCGTCGAATGGATGAATCACAGCCTGGGGCGTCTTCTCTTATGGGAAGACGAGGAAGGGGAAGGAGAAGTGAAGGTCAGGTCCAAACGTAGATCGCTTGGGTTGGCTTTGGGTCTGGTCTGGTTGGGTCGGGTTCGGTTCGGCCACACGAAGCTCGGCCCCTGTTTGATCGAGCCTTTGGTGGGGTTCGAGACGACTGAATTGCAGCTTTGGGCGGGGACGGCGGCGTCAATAGAGCTTCAGATACTTAACAGCTGACTGTAAATGCTTCGCAAGGTAACTTGGGCATCTGTTATAATCACTCTGAGGGGTCGACTGTGTGGGAAGGACAGGCACTGGGTATGGTGTTGAAGATGAAGGTTGCTCCAGAAGCTCCGACTTGCCCAAGCAGGCGGCCAGTAGATGGCGTCACGGGAAGGTGCCTGTGTACATGAGGAGCTACCCAATTAACTCAGCGCCGCCACCCGTGCCTACCCATGCAAGCACTCGCAGGGGTCCCTGCGCGCCTTACTAAGACGATGGCCCAGCACGGCAACCACCTTCTCTACGAGACGCACCTCCGGGTCTCCTTCTTCGCTCAACAATTATTTTCGTTCGCACCCAACATCACAAAAATCAACAGCGAAAGCACCGCTCTCGCCGGTTCGTGTGGGGATTGTTCCGATCAAGAAGTGTTTAGCTACGCCTATGTTCAGCAAATTGAAAGCATGTGTTGACTGCGCAGCTGAGCATCGGCGGCATATGCAGAACAAGCATGTGAAGGCTCAGCAGGTTGACATTGGCCACGTCTTCGCAAGGCGTTGGCAGTTGACAGGAGCTACTATTGCAATCCAACTGGAAGATTTGTCTGGCATCCTAAGTTGACGTATTGGACTGAATGTAATGTCTTTCATTACACAAGCTGAGCCCATGCCAATACTCGTCACCCTCCTACCCATCCGCCAGCTATCCTCGTGTGCCCGCTCATTTCCTACCCTGCTCAAGCCTTCTGGCAATGCTCGAACTAAAACCTATGACACGTGGTCAAATAATCTGACTGCTGACGCGTCCTCACAGAGGAATATGCAGAGACGCTGTGTACTTGAGGCGGGAGGCACGGAAGGCGCAGGAGATGCAGGAGGCACTTGAAGAGGATGGCATGTCCTTCCGTGGCTGCCATCACTGAGCGGATGAGACCGTCCCCGGCTGCGGTTGGGGACACCCTGACCTGCCTCAAAGGTGGTAAGCCGGATTGCGGTCCGGAGTCAGGTGTCTAGTGGGTGGTCGGTGGTTGTTGATTGTTGGCTTGGGGGTCTGCCTGCTCGCGAGAGTGGTAAGCCAGAATCGAGTTCTGGCGCAGACGGCTTGGTCTACTGTAAGGCAAGGTAGATGGACGACGAAGCCGGGATTGATGCTACACGGTGTGTTGTCGAGCGGGTGGGGGCTGGTGTAGCAAGCCTGCCTGCTCGCAAGAGTGGTAAGCCGGAGTTCGCGGACTCGGGCGCAGGCGGCCTGGCTCGCTCTTAGGCGGCTAGGTGGGCGACGAAGTCGGACTCCACCCCTCCTCGTGGTGTCGCCTGGCAATCTGGCTTGCAAGAGCCAGAGCTAGCGTGGAGACGCAACCACTTATCTGATTACTTGTCCCTGTTCTCAGAGAGATGGTAGTCGGAGAGGGATCTCTAACTTGGGTGTGTTCGGCCAAATTAATCAATCCTGACTACACGTCTTCGCATAGGTCTCGCATCTCGTAGCCTCCTGTGGGATAGCCTCCTGTGGGACAATCTTTTGTGGGATACCTACCATTGGGATGACTTCCTGTATGGACGGCTTCTGTGGGATGATTTCCTATATGAGGCAATTGTGGGATGACCGTCGATTGGATAATTACACTGTGGTAATTCTCTGCCGGATAACCTTCTGTGGGAGCATCCTCTGCACTCGGCCAAAGCCTTCTTGTGTTGAACTGCAAAATGCAAGATCATCTTATGTCAGACAAGCAGTGGGGTGATATTTAGATAGGGTATTTCGTTCGATTTCAATATGCTTTTCGCTATACGGAATTTTGGCTTGGAACGGGGTTGGAGCGACTTCTTCATTTCGACATGCTAGGATACAGACAAACTCAAAACTCCGATAAGACATCGGGCGTGGATATGCAGTTCGAGTGATTCTCGAGCATCGAGGGATGGCCCCATCGAATGGAAAGAAAGCCAAACGGGCCGCCTCGGGCCTTGTCTGAAGGCCGTAGCAACAGAAACCGCAGGTCAGGGAACAGAGACAAGCTCTCTTGTGCGCTGAGACCTGCATACACGCCTCTTGGGAACTGGATCCAAGGCAGCAGTGATTCAATAGCAGTGCAATCCACTCTATCTTGAGATTGATGCTACTGATGGGAACCAACACCTCGTCTGCTGTCCACCTGCCATTCAATGTTATGCTCGGAACTTGAGACTGCCTCGATGCTTAGCCACCGTATCCATACTTCCATGCTCATATGTCCCTGAGGCTATAGCAGCTCACAGCCCAAGACCTTCAAAACAGGATCTGGAATCGAATTGCCCTCGTCGTCCTCAACGTGGTAACCAAAGAATCGGCGGTACCCCAGCCAGGTTATGAATTCGAATACTTGTCCGCCGTAACATTCCTCGCCTGCCTCATCGCGAACGATCCACTCGGAATCTACAGGAGAGACCTCAACAAACCGTCGATCTTGAGCATAGAAAACCTGCCGATTCGCCTGGAGGCGCTGGCTCTCCTCTGCACTCAAGCTCTTCTGTGGGTTCCTCTGGAGCCTGTAGTCCACAAACCATATTGTCTCGACCCTCTCCATCATAAGGACTCCTAGGAATACCGTCCTGTACTTCTTGATCTGGTCGCACCACTTTGCATCGAACTCGAAGGCGACATTCCGCGGCGCACAGACAACACAGCGCGGCACGCGCCAAGTGAGGAAGGCGTTCCGGGACAGGAACCACCATCGATCATCAACCGGAGCAGCCGGACCGGAAATCTTGTATCTGATATCGCGATCCCATGACATGCATGAGCTAGGCGAATCCTGGATGATGATGAGGTCTTTCATTGGTTGTATCGTAAAGTATTGCCGCTCGCCGCTCTCTCTTTGCAACGCTGCTGTCACCGTGGCGGCACCGGAAGCCGAGAGTTGCCGGTGTGTCTGCGAGGTCTGCTCCCGAACGATTCGACGACTGGTTTCGGCTGGTCGAAATCTTCGAATCATGTACCTTCGTGAGTCGCGACAAGTTGTCCAAAGGGCCGAATCCTCCATGTACGTCGAAGGATTCCGTTGGGTCCACGAAAGGTTACCATCCGGACGACAGCGGGGTGCAGCGAATTCAAGAACGGATATAGGATCGAATTTAGGTGGAAGTAATGAAGACCCGGGGATTCCATCATTAGAAATGTCAGTAGACCTCTTGACTGACCAGGGGGATCCCACCAAGTGGGTGTCCTCATCGGCATCGTGGACTGTGAAAACATGGACACCTGGTCTTTCGGGTCGTACCGCCTGTTCCCAGATGATATCACGAAGCTCTTGTGGAAGATCCGAGAACTTCGCCATTTTGACTGACTCAATGTATGTTCAATAGTTGAATATGATTGAAATGACGTATCTGAATGGCTTGTGGAATTGAATCGATCAGTTGCTGGTCGTCAAGTGCGGCTATCAGCTTGGAGGTGGAAGAACTCTGGGACGTGGATTTAGAATCGTTCTTCAAGGAAACCCTCAATTGCAGAGGGAAATCTGCATATTTAAATTGAAACCTGGCAAAAAGAATTGAACTAAGTACCTAACATGACGACCGGCTGTGACGCTAGAAACAAGTGGTCATGAAGCTTGAGAACCGCTAAGACCACATCGGTGTACCCTTGAGCCAAGTGTCAGAAGTCACCATTTTTCGGTACGTGACACAAAACACAGTAGAGAAGATGAAGAAATCAGTGCTTCATGTTTCTGTAGAACCCTTTTTGCGTCTTTGCTTTGTTAACCCTGTCCAGAGGAGTGTCAACCCCCCAGAACAGAAATTCGGGCCTGGGCAAGTTCAAGCTTGACTCAGGGTCGGACAATATCTCAAATACGCCACAGGTAAGCAATGCTCACTGTGAGATAAGTGTCTATCTGGCCTTTCATTGGTTGACTGGAATGCGCCAATAGGATCTGGAGACTGCTCTGGACCCAAGGCCTCAGAAGAGGTCTGCGAGTGAAATGTGACGAGCGAATGCCACGACTGTATAAAGCACGAGTATATATATCTTGCTTGTACTAACGAGACCGTACCATGACCTCCGGTATTTCCCACCATAATAAACCTCTTGGTTGCAAGGTTATCGCGTGGTTCGAATCGTCATTCTGGTAGTAGTTTGCAGTCAATCGTAGCGCCAGATACTGCCTGGGTATTTGAATCTGAGGAGCTCATTACCGCACCAGACTTGGGAGGATGTGAACCCAGCATTCCGAAAGCTCATGTGCATATTTATGTCTTCCTTCCGCAGGAGCAAAGTCTCTAGGATATTTTCTCAAACCGTAAACTCCTGTGTCATTTGTGGTGATGTGCAACGTACGTCTGCGCAAGTAACATTTGTACCAGCCCCTCCTTCGAATTAGTGGGTATCTCCCTGGACGTTTGGTATGTTGTGGCCCGAATGGGATGAACCAAGCGGCTCTAGACTGACGGCGTCAGTCAGCAATGGACGACACCGATGAGGAAGGCGTTGGGGCTTGGCTAAGAGGAGCTCTCGAGTAGATCACAGGCACTGCACTGAATTATCTATCATCAGACTTCAAATTCCAATTCTACATCACAAACACAAACATCTATTCCACAAGGACCCACCAAAATCTTCTATATCTGCCCAATCATCAAAGCTCAGCCAACGCCTCGTCCATAATCCTCTTTACATCGAGGCTCCTCTCCGCCCCCCGAGCCTCAGTGATTACCCCCCTCAAAGTCCCAACCACGCCATCCTCCTTGGACGCAGCCGAGCCAAACACCCCCTTCTTGACAGCCTTCGCCAGCGCAACCGTCGCCTGAGCGCGCGCAACCCGCTGTGTCTCAACCCCAAGATCCGGCTTGTCGACATCCAGGCTCTCAAAGTACCGCTTGGCAACATCCGCCCCACCAGCCGCGTCTCCCTCCTCCTCGCTCACAGCACCATCGGCGCCCTTCACCATGTCCTCGACGGCCTTGTACCACACCTCGCGGCGGATAGAATCAAACCTTGGCTTCTCAAAAAACGGCCCGAGGACATCCAGGACGCCACGAGCAACCTGCACAGGCCGCCGCCGGAGCAGCGGCCGGTTATACGCCCGCGCGACGACCTCCACCGCCCCAAGCGCAGTCTTGTACACGAACACCTCCTTCTCCTTGGCAGCCTTGCCGCTGTCCCCGTCGACATCCATGCGGTCCTCGTCGGCATACTCCTCCAGGAAGGGGCGCGCGATGCCCACCGCCTCCTCCCAGAGGTCCACGTCCTCCCGCGCCGCGGCGCACCGCCACAGGCACCTGAACGCGTGCACTCGGTACGCCTCGTTGTTGCGCTTCGCCTCGCGCAGCACGACCTTTTTCATCTGCGCCGCGACCGCCGCGTCGCCCTCCCAGAACGCCTTCCCCTTGGACGCCACGTCCGCCAGCGCGTCGAGGAGCTTCTCCTTGCCCGAGAATGTCTTGAGCGCCAGCGCGCGGTCGAACGCGGGCCACAGCCGTGCGAGGTGCGCGACGCTGCCGCTAGAGCCAGGGTTGTCGCCGGCCACCGCGGCGACCGCCGACATCGCGCTGGCCGCGGTCAGCGAGCCGCCGTGCTTGAGGCTCCACTGCGGCGTCTCGAGGGCCCGCTGCACGAGGGCCTCGATCTCGGGCACGAACCGCGTCGCAGTCCTGCTGCTGCCCGCGTGGGTCTCCCACACCTCCTTGAACGCCTTGGCAACGTACTCGTCTAGGTCGTGCATGCCCAGGTAGCTGAAGGGAAGCAGGCTGCCCTCCAGGGCGTTGAAGTGGTCGGGGCTGATCTTGGAGAGCGAGAGCACCACGTCCGCCACCTTCTGCCTGCGCGCCTCGTCTTCGGCGTTGAAATACAATGTTTCGAACTTGGCGATGAATCGTTCTTTGGCCTCTGATGGGGCGTGCCGCATGATGTACGCTGCTGCCTTCGCATACCCCTGACTGACCTCGTCGTTGCGGTCGAGGCATTGCTTCTCCAGCAGTCGCAGGAAACGGTCTGCATATGGCCGGAAGTCATTGGTGTGCCGTGTCGCCAGTGTGCCCAGGAGCCTCGCACATCCGACCTTCGTAGGCATGCCTAGGGCGGTCTTAATCGCTTCCTCCAGGCCCGAGGCAAGATCTGGCATGACGCTCTCGTCGACATTGCGGAGGCAGTTTTCGATGGCCTGAGAGATCGGACTCTGGTTGACCATCTGGCTTCGGATCTTGTCGATCTTCTCGCGATCGTCCTCACCAAAGCGCTGATAGTAGTAGTTGATTGCGTCCGGCTCGATGGTACTCAGCAGTCCCAGCAGGTGTGTCACAATGGTGGCAATGTACGGCCGCAATGCACTCCCACCGGTCTTGGTGATTTTTATGACGGTGTCGATCGCAAAGCCCTTGACCTCGTTCACGTTGCTCTCGATGCCCTTGTCAGAAAGCAGGAAGGGCAGCGTGGAGCTCATCATGTCCTTGGCGGAGGCCGACACGCCGCCCTCTTCCAGTTGCCGAGTCAGAGTGTTCGCCATGCCCATGCAGAGCTTCAAGGCCTCGTTGCGAACCGTGGCTTTCACATCGTCGAGCACCTTGAGAGCCTTCGTCCAAATCTCGCCGTAATACTTCTCATACTTCTGGAATGGTCTGCCACTGATAAGATCAGCTACAGCGGAGCAGCTGGCCTGCCGAACTCGCCACTCCTTGGTGTGGATGCTCTTGAGCAAGTCATTCATTATGGCGTCAAAGTGCTCCTCGATGACAGCATTCGAGTCCTTGACGAGGGCTTTCCAGATGTCGTTCATCGATCGCTGGACGTTCGTGTTCGGATCGAATCTGTAACGGAAAAGCTTGGGGTAAAGCTTTGGGTCGACTTCAGATTCGGAGAGGATGTTGCTCAGGCCAAAACGCCCGAACGCAGAGCGGGTCGACCACGTCGCCGCGTTGGACGCGAGCGACATGAATTTGTAGACAAGACTTTGATCGCCGACTTCATTGGCCAGGTTCATGATGTCCCTGTACGAAGTGACGGATTTCCCTTCACCCGTGGGCAGTGCGCCGGCCTCGAAGAGCTCTGTGTCCTCTTCAACCTTCAGCTGCGCACCTGTCCCGGTGAAAGCACCGACAAGGTCCTTGACAAGGCTCTCTTTGAGCGAGGGATCACCCTTCTCGTAGACCAGAGACAGACCTCTTGATGCTGTCTCCTGTACGAGCTCATCGCGGGCGCTGAGCAGGCGCATGAATGCAACTTGACACTCGCGTAGGCGGGCCTGGATCTCGGGCAGGTGAGAGCAGTGCTGGATAATGGAAAACAACCAGATTCCAGAGGCCTTCAGTAGAGATGGTTTGGTAGCTTTGCAGTCGGTGAGGATCTTATCCAGGACTTCTTGGACCTTGTCCGCTCGCTTCTCTACACGGTATTTGTCTGTCTCTGATTCCACATCCACGGTGAGCTGCACAATGTCCGAGTCCCAGCGAGCAATCGCGGCCGTGATAGCTTCACCAATGGCGAAGTGTACCTCGGGTTGTTTGAGTTCGTGCAGTTCGTAGAGTTTCGAAAGTACAGTATCAAGGGCAGCGTCGCCATCCTTCAGCCCCAGCGCCAGACGGCCGAGGGCAGTGATGGCCCGTTCGTTTCCTTTCTTGCATTGAGGCACTAACACGTCGATATATGGCGTGATAGAGGCTTCTTCGGGCTCAATGAAGGCCGTCCACAGCTGTGTGAGGGTATCAAATATTACTTCTTGGAAAGACAGCTGCGCGCCGCCCAGATCTTTGACGGGAGGCAGCCACTCCTCTGCCTTTGGTTGATTCGCGCGTGGTGGATCGTTCCCTTTGAGGTACTTGTTTTTGAGTTCATGCGACAGGGCCGTGTCGTCGACGTAAGCATCCTGTTCTCAATTAGCAAAATGTTTTCTGTGCTCGTTTAACTGACTGATTCTCACCTCCTTGCTCAACGTTGTGCTTTCGCTATCCGCGTCAAGAATGGGATGTGGGTAATACACCGCCCGAGACCACAAGTGACCCATTGCAACGAATGCTCCTTGAGCAGCATTCATCTCAGCACCGACAGCCGTCCGCCATGATTGGGATTGTTGACGCAGCACGTGGCTGATGACGTTGAACAGCGACGAGGGCACCGACGGGTGCGCCGCGAGGATGCCAAGGGCCCTCGCGGCAAGACTCCGGACCTCCTTCTTGTTTGATGTGACCACTGCCAGAAGCCTCGGGATCCCTTCGAGGACCAGAGGTGTCAGTTCTGACTTGGGCGCGAGAGACGCGACCTCGACGAAGCTGCGTGCGCATTCTTCCGTGGTGGGCTTGTCCTCCTGGATCCCTTCGAGGGCAGCCTCCAGAAAGGACCCCAACACATGACCGCTCAGGCTTCCCAAGTATTTTCGAATGGACTCCCTCGTCTGTTTGTCAGATTTCACAAGAGTGTCCAACTGCTGCTCCCAGCCCGGTTCGACGCTGAACTCGTCCTTCAGCGCTGCAAGAAAGAGCATGCGCTTACAGTACGTGACGGCTGTCGGGAAAGCGCTTGGGGACAAGTCGATAAAGTTTTGCGTGATAGAAGGCCCATCTGACATCATGGCAGAAGCACCATATCCTAGGGGCTCATTGAAGAAGGTCTGGACCAGTTGCTGCCAGTCAGGAAGGTCATTCGTGACTGTCGCGTCGTTGACCCTGTAAGTCCACGGGTCCAGACCCTTGCGGCCCTCCTCGATGACTTCCATCCTCTCCTCACCGCGCCCGTTGATGGCCAGGATATCAACCCATCTTGCTATGGGATCTGAAAACGCGAGGCATTGGTTCGCCCATTTGGTGGCCGCATGTCGTACGCTCCTCACGGAGTCCCCGCCATCTTCAAGTGTCATGTATGTCAGGATTATGGTCCGTAACCTATCAACCTCTCCGCTGTCGGGCTTGAATATCGAGGTCATCACAGACAGAGCACCTTCAATGTTGACCACAACCTCGGGTGTCGGATCCTCCGAGAGCGAGCGGAACAGCCAAGCAACCAATTCAAGCAGGTTGGCCTGTTCCATAGGAGACCCCCTTGCCAGCACCCCAATGGTTTCGTATGCCCTGGCTCGCAGGTTTCTGTCGTCAAGCGGGTCCAGTGCTCGTTTCTCCTGGCTAGGTTTCGGCCACCCTTGTTCCTCAGTGATGAAGCCTCGCAGCAACTCGATTAATGTGGGGCCAATGTCGAATTTCCCTTTGCCTGGGCCGATCCGGGCAACCCAGTTGATGTATTCAAAGAGTGCCTTGTGCAGCTTGGTCAGCTGCAGTCCATCCACAGCTTCATCCTTGGGCTTGATGTCCCGCCGCACGACGTCAAGTATTTCTTTGGTGAAGGTTGTCGACAGGGCCGACTTCGACAGCAGGTTAAGTATCCGGATGCGATATGTAGGTGGCAACCGGGTGTGAGACTCGAATAGCAGCTTGGCCCTACCTTCATCCTCCAGCGACACCTGGTTCCTCATCAACATGGCATTACCCACGGAGTTGATACGGTAGTCATTGCTGGCGGCAGCATACAGGGCAGGCATGAAGCGCTCCTCGTCTGTGAACGCGCCGCTCTCCAGCAGTTTGGCAGCTTTGATCATGGCGCCTGGCCAGTCCGCGACCAGGGTTCCTTCGGGCTTCGGCTCGTCGGGCTTGCCCAGCGTGAGAAAAGCCATGTCTTCGTCAGTCAGACCGGGCGGCTTCTTGTGTGGGCTTGGGGTCAGTAAAAGCTTCCCCAGCCATTTCGCGACAAATTCAGCGTCTTTGCTGTCCGTCAAGCCGAGCTCTTGTCGGAAAGCCTCATCTTCCTTGCTGCCTCTGGGCGGGATGTTGATGTCCTTGAGGGCGTGCAAGAACATGTTGAACCTGGCCGGGGTGGTGTGTGTTGCCGCATGGATGCCGTTCAAGATGGTGGGTACGAGCTTCCTCCTCTCATCGGCACTGATCCTCTCTATGCTGTGCTGGATGAAGGTTACGTCCAGCTGCCTGATGACGGGGTGGTTATTGGCGATGTACTGGTCCAGCAGGGCGGAAACTGGCAGGACCACTTCGGGTGATTTGATGAAGACCTTGAGCCGCTGACAGATGGTCACGACCTTGGAGCGGACCGAGGCATGGTCGCTGCCGGCCTTGAGCAGCAGGGCCGGGAGGTATGGCTTGAGCAGCTGGGTGAGCTTCGGGGCGTCATTTGCGACATTGAGGATGCGCAGGTTGACCTTGTCGACGAGCTCGAGCTCCCTCTGTTCGGTGGAGGCCATGTTATTGCCGACCACTGTGGTTCATAAGCGTCGGATGCACGCAGGGTGAGATGAGAGCGACTGTGAGCTGGAGGAGCTCGACAGCTATGTGATTGCAGCTGCAGTGTTTCCTCCCATGCAGCACCCACGGATAATGACGGCTCGCGAGGATGGCAGGCGGAAGATTGTTAATATAAGAAACGAAATACAGTCGCTTTCGTCATCAGATGGTTTGCCTGAGTGGCACGCCCCCTCTCGATTGTTCGCCCCCGAGTCGGCCACGAGACGTCGAGCAGTTGCAGGCCTGAAATCTGCTTACGTCAGGCACATCAGGTCCCGGGCAGCCGATGTCTTCTTTAACGGTTCAGGCGCAGTCCTTCCGACTTGGTCCATCTTCCTGATATTGAGCGCAAGCTTTCTGTGAATGATGAACACTTTCGCCATTTACGAGTGAGTTCTCGGCCTCTTATTTTTGTAGGTGCTGATTTCGAGTTCATCCTGCTGTCCTCTTCCCTTCCATGCTCTTGCGCTAGAAGCATCAGTGACCCCAACATTCAGCACCAGCAGCTGGCACTTGGGAGGCCAAGCTTGAAATCCAGGTCTCTGCAAGGTTATGGATTTTGTGCAACAGAAGCCAAGCAGACTCTGCTACATGTCTTGTGCAATGGTTCTGGATGCTGAGATGTCTAGGAAGGCTCCACGAGCAGACAGGCAGACAGACTAATGTAGGCTCTCTCGACGATTGAGCAACGGCCTCGCCCTCCTTCAGAAGCTTGGTCAGAAAATGCAATGCATTGATATATGGACGTCCTATTTATACACGGTATTCTTATCCTGCAGGCGCAAAATACCACCCCGACGCCCACCATGCACCGTGTCATTCTACCGACAGTCCGCCCCGCCCGCAATGCCTCGCGGCACTGCCATCATCCCCACACGAGCGCGCGCCCACCAGGCCATTCCGCCCACTTGTTTTTCCAATCTGTATCGAATTTTTCGTAGTTGATCTTCCCCAAAGGGAAAAGATGCGTAATATCTAGTGTCCCCACGCAATGGCAGCATTGGCCAGCTTACAGGGTCTCCATCTTGTCCAGGATGGCCTTGGTGAACTCCTGTGTCGTGGAGTTGCCGCCCATGTCGCGGGTGCGGACCTTGCCGTCGGCAATGACGGCGTAGATGGCCTTGGAGATGCGGTTCGCGTGGTCGTCGAGGCCGAGGTGGCGCAGCAGCATGCTGCCGGACAGGATCAGCGCCGAGGGGTTGGCCTGGTCCTTGCCCTGGATGTCCAGGCCGACGTGTCGGCAGCCAGGCTCGAAGACGGCGACGTCGCGGCCCATGTTGCAGCCGGGCACGATGCCGGGCCCGCCGACAAGGGCGGCGCCGATGTTGGACAGGATGCCGCCGTACAGGTTGGGCATGACCATGACGTCGAACTGCTGGGGCTTGGACACGCACTGCATGGAGGCGTTGTCGACGATCATGTCGTTGGCCTCGATGGTGGGGTACTCGGCGGCGGTGCGCTGGAAGGTGGAGCGGAACAGGCCGTCGGCGAGCTTCATGATGTTGGCCTTGTGGATGCAGGTGACCTTCTTACGGTTGTTGGCCAGGGCGAAGCTGAATGCGAACTTGGCGATGCGCTCCGACTTGGCGCGGGTGATGATCTTGAGCGACTCGACGACGCCGCTGACGGACTGGTGCTCGAGGCCCGAGTACTCGCCCTCGGTGTTCTCGCGGATGATGCACATGTCGACGCCCTTGTGGCGGGTCTCGTAGCCGGGGACGTTCTTGATCAGGGAGATGGAGGCGTAGATGTCGAGCTCCTGTCGCATGGCGACGTTGAAGGATTTGTGGCCGGACCGCTCGAGCGGGGTGTGCAGGATGCCCTTGAGGCCGAGCTTGTTGCGGCGCAGCGAGGCGACAGACTCCTTAAACATGTCCTCGGCCGACCTGCCGCTCACGCTGTTGTCGAGGCCGGATGCGTCGATCTGCTCCCACTCGATGGGCACGTTGTCTGCCTTGAAGAGGGTCTTGACGCTCTCTGCCACCTCGGACCCGATACCGTCGCCGGGGATCAGGGTCACCGTGTACTTGCCGCCATACTTGGCAGGCTTGAAGACGTCGCTCTGGACGGTGGCGTAGGATCGTGCCGCGACCGAGGGCTGCGCCTGCTTGGAGGCTGCTCGCAGGAGGCTCTGTGGTGAGGAAATCGTAGTCAGCGACTGTACCTGCCAGCTAGCAATCGGCGCCGACAGCGTCCGCCGAAGCGCATGGGTGCACAACGTGACAGCGTGGGAACGTAGATTTGGACGTGGACATGGCTCACCTGGGCCGTTCGGGTAGAGTTTCTGGAGAGCATCTTGGCTGTGATCGGCTCGGCCTCGGGAGTGGAGGGAGGGCTGTCGAAGGTATGCTTGGTGACGTCGTCAGGCGCTGTCCAGCACAATGATCACACACACGGGCGGACGCACACAAAGGAAACCGGCCGAGGAGAGGATAGCGAGGAAGAGTCAAGTGGGGTGAAGTAGAACGGAATGGATGTAGTAGGTAGGGGAAGACAGAATTGCAGCCTGCAAATGCCGCAGAGAAAACAAATTGTCGATAGCTATCGCGCTGGTCGTGGTCGACGGCTGGCACAGGGATCCACCAATTCGGAGCTCCTCGGTTTACTGCCCTGCGCCGCTCGCTCCAAACTCGGCCCAAAGGCTCTGCGGCTCCATCTTCCGAGCTGCTGGGGAAAATGTTGCTCCCGCCAAGTCACTAGAGCCGCCTTACCGTGCTATCACCCATCCGTGGTTCAGCTGATGCGGGTTTGTTAGTAGCTTAGCGATCAACAATGCGTTAGAGCCGCATGTGAACTGCCTCGTCAAGATTGACCTCGTCTTTACTTCAGGCTATTCGGGATGGCATCCTCTGTTTGTTTGCGACAGTGAAAGCCCTGGGAACGAGAAGGCGCAATTGCCATTTTTTGGACGAATGTTCTCATTGGACGGTAAAATCTTCTGTCAGGTGCTTATATCGTGCCTCAAGCTGCAGGAAGTTTGTCTGCAATTGGGACTCCGTAATGTAAATTGCAGCTATCACCACCACTTAATTCCGATGCATTGATCAAGGAATGGAGTGTACCTACTCTCACAAGTACCAAATTTGGCCCGGATCCTGAACACTCAATTATAAAGTGTCTATACTAGGCACCATCCACCCACATAAACAGCAGAAAGTTGATGTAAATATCCATCGTGATCGTTGGCTCTGCCGTCTCGAGGCCCTAAGGTTCTCTATTCAGGAACCCGGTGTTGACCTCTGCCTCTTCAATTCCACGTCAAAGCCTGACCAACGTCCAGCCGGTCCCTCTACTATCGCTCTGGTAATAGCTGCTATCAGTATCTGTGGAACAAACGTCCCTCGGGGCACCAGGCTCGACCACACGTATTTGGGTTATTATTGTCTACAGGACCTTCGGATAGCACGGGACTGCAAATCTCGACAAGAATTCACTTCCTCCATTTTGTCTTCAGCAAAGCTTCGCCTCGCCCAGCTTGTTCCCAACAATACTGCTCAAGTATCTCCGTGGCTCGTCCAGAGCCAGCCGGACCGTCAGGTATGAGAGGCCTCGCCGTTCTCTTAGACGATTACCACCAGCTCGAAGATGCCCATATCTCGGAAGAGAACTTCAGGGGCACTCCCGCTCTAAGGGAAGAATCATCCCCGTTCACTTTCCCATCCGCTTGATGTCCCATCAATATCCGATGCAGTATACCCAGTGACAGGAACCCTTCGAGACGCGATCAGCATGTTTCGAACCTGTATTTATTGGACTATTCTACTCCCGAGTTTCTTCTTTCCCCAACGCGCCCCTCCTGCCTGGCCAGATACTGAAAACAGCCTCTTAGCCGGCCTGTAGATGCCTACCTTTCTTTCCAAGATCATCAAGTCCTGCGAAATGACAAACTCAGTGAATAAGCCATGAGCGCCTGTCAGACCAATGAATGAGGCCAGCCTCTCTCCCAGGGCAACTCCGCCGTCGCTTTCCACGAGACCTGTCGTTGGGTTCCCAGGCGCCTGCCCACTCCAAAGCACAAAGCAGAGAAACAACCAAGCTATCTAACCTCAGAATCAGTTTGACTCTAAACACATCTTACACTGGCTCTGCCCATCTCCGGGAATCGATTCCATCCCCTCCCTCCCCTCGGCGCGTGCGGGCGAAGAGGGAGCGACTGCTATCGGGCTCTACATGATGAGCTAGGAAAGCGACTGCTCAGCGGAGGACAAAAGAAGCTTGACAGAGGCAGAGCCGCTGAGCGCAAGGGGAAGTGAAATAGTGGGGTCAAGAACGGGTACTCGCCAGAGCTAGAAACTACGTAATGACGATGCCGGGGTATACAGCAAAAGAACAGTGTACAAGTCAGGCGCTCGCATTTCAAAATGGGACAAGGGGCATGTGTAGAAAAGCAGAAATCATCAATTTCGAGTCCACCGACGCAGCTCAACGAAGACGAAATCAACGCCAAAGACAGCAGCTACGCCGCCGCACTCAACGCACTACCTGACTGAATGTGAAGAATAATACAAATCCCCCGAGAATATTCACCTGCATTGCCAGTCGCCGGACCCGTTCCGTGCCCAAGTAGAGCGTTCGGCAAGATCCAAGCCGCACAAAGACAGTGCTTCGGAAAGTAGAAAGATGTCTGACCAAGGAGAGTTCTTTTTCGTGTTGTCTTTTTTCCGCCTTCACTGATAAGCTGGAACGCCACGTCGCCAACACTCCTGTCCTCTACTCCGCCCTAGTCGTTAAAAAATCGTGGCATTGTGACGTTCGTGATCGATCGTGAAGACTTTCGAGTCAGAGTTTGTCGTGAGCATTCGTATCGTCCAGGAGGGGGACAAATGACCATAGAAACGATCGTGACCGCGGGGGGGAAGAACTGCTTGGAAGGAAGGAATGTCGAGAAATGGTTCGAGCATAACCAGAACGGCAGAACGCAGGAAGCATCCGGTACGGTAATTTGCAGGAACTCAAGGGGTATCTCGACGCTTGAAGCAGTTGACGACGAATGCGGACCGCAACGAAAGAAAGGAAAACCGGTACAGGGAGCGTAAACTCCGGATATCATCGTGACTTTTTGTCAGCCGAAACGCCGCACGCCCAACGCCTTCTGCGATGCATCAAGGCAATGTCACGGCTGAAGCAGGACGCGATTTACTGCAGGAGAACAAGTCAGTCAGGGGTTCTGATGAAATGGAAGATGGGGCGAGGGGGGCAGAGGGAAGATTCTCACCGCCATCGGGGGAGGAGGAGGGTTGCCACCACCAAAATGGTGGGGACCGTAAGGGCCAGGACCACCGTGAGGCGTCATGCCGTAGTGGGGAGGAGGAGGAGCAGGACGGTAAGGAGTACCCACGCCAGAGTTGTTCTGCGAGCGACCCCAAGAAAGGCGGACGCGAGAGTTCCCAATAGGATATCCCTGCATCTGGTTGATCGCCATCTCCGCGGCGTGGCGGTGGACGAACTGGACAAAGCCACAGCCCTTTCCGGGGGGGATCTTGACGTAAGTTATCTCGCCGAATCCCTGGAAGAAAGAACGCAGCTCGTCCTCGGTCACGTAGCCCGACAGGCCGCCAACGAAGACGGTGGTGTTGTTCGGATCAGTGAACTGGTTCATGGGAGCTTGACCCATGCCAGCACCTGGGTAGCCACCACCGCCGCCACCGTAGAATGGACCAGGCTGAGGAGGCATGCCCCAGCCCATGCCAGGCTGCATGGGGTTCGCCATCATCTGGCCGCCGTGGCCGCCGCCGTTGTAGGGGTTCTGGTTCCTACTGAAGGGATTTACATCAGTGCATATCCTCAGCAACCGTGAGCAAGCAAGACTTACCGCTGCTTTGGAGTAGCAGTGCTGATACGCATGGGACGGTTGCCGCAGTACACGCCCTGCATCTCGTGCAAAGCTCGCTGCTGGTCGCTCTCATCGGCGAAGCGCACAAATCCGTAACCGCGCGACTGTCCGGTCGTGGCATCCGTCATGATCTTAGCGGACTTGCAGGAGGGGAAACGAGCCTGGAACAGAGACACGAGGACGAACTCGTTGACCTCAGGACCGAGGTCTCCGACGAATATGGAAAACTCGGGACCACGCTCGTCACTGCAGTACATGGTCAGTGTTTTGAGGCGTGGCAATATCGGGGATCAAGAAGGGCAACGAACCGTCGATCAACCAAACCGCCACCGGATGCCCAGTTCAACTTGAAATGTCGACCGTTGGAGCCGGAGATCGGAGTACCATTGAGAGTCAAGGCCTTGTTGGCGGACTCAGGGCTGGGGAACTCGACGAAGCAGTAACCAGCATTACTAGAGTACGATTGTTAGTTGTCAATTCAACTGAGTGAGGTTCCGAGACTGGGGAGGCACGTCCCAGCCGGGAGCAACGAGTGTTCAACCATTACACAGCGGTGCAAAGTCTACTTGTCGAGTGCAATGGAAGGAACCCAGACTGGTGAGGAAGTGGCGCTGATGGTTGATGACGAGGGTGGAAAGTCCTTGCGTCTTGGAGATACGCGAGAGTTCATCGCAATCATCCATACCAGCAACAGCTCCGGATCCCAGACACGACAGAACTCAACGCCAACTAGCCGAGAACGTGACAGTGTAGGTGAAGGGGGTATGAACGGGGCCCTGGAAGGAGCGACACGGGCAGAAAAGTGCTAGTGGTGGCGGGAAAAGATAGAAGCTTACCCAGTGCCGCGGTCGCGGATAATCTTGACATTGACATTGTCGCCAGTCTGGTTCTGGTAAAGGGACTTGATGAACTGCTCGTCCATCCAAGAGTCAAGCTCGCCCATCCTATTGATAGGTTTGTTAGGAGATGCCGTCGAATGTCATGGATTAGAGGGGCTTACCATAGGGTACGGGCAGACTCGTTCGCGGAGTTCTGTCCCGCGGGAGGGCCCTGCATAGCAGAAGCCGGGGGGAACTGGCCGTCCATACCGCCGCCGTTGATAGGGGTGGAGCCGTCGGGGAGGCCGTTGTTATTCTGGGGGAACGACATTTCTGTAGATGTGAGCTTTTCTGGCTGAGTAAATGTCGTGTGTTGTGTCAAGTCGAGGTGATGACCGTTGACTGCGACGGTGGGACGTGTTGGAGTGTATTCAGGCCCAAATACTGCGAGAAGCAGGAACCTCAATGTTAATGTTGGGAAGGAAGAAATGCAAGAGAACGGAAGTGGGAGGTAGGGAAAGAGGTCAGAGATGAGGGGTGATGGCAGAAGGGTGCTGCTTCGGAAGAAGGGTTTGGAAGGAGGGTGCCAAAGGCTTTAGGCTGTGGGCCGGGTTATGGAGGGCAACGGAACAAGGCAGATGAAAGCAGAAGACGTGCCAAAACTTTGGCACGAGGAGTATCGTGCCGCAGTCAGCCACGGGATTGTGAAGCAGTGCTAAGCAGGGCAAGGGGGTCCTCGGATGTTGAGCAGGGGCAGACCTTCGTGCTCGGGAGTGAGAACGAGAGCGTAGATGGTGATGGTGATGGTAGGAGGGTTAACACCGGTAGTGGTTCAGGACAAGAAGGGGATTCCGGAGAGCGTGTCCTGAAAGATGAAAGGGCTTTTGTGTTGTTTTCGGGTCACTCCCCACTTTGGGAAAGATCGTGAAGTTGAAAGTTGTTGCTTTCCCGGGGACTCTGCGGTGACAGGCAGTCTGTTCGCAAAGCTGGCCAGGTTCAAAGGGATTTGGGTAGAGGCACGATGCTCGGCCGGGCATGAAGAAGATAGTGGCCGCTGTTCCACTGGGGACCACAGGCAAGCAGCCTGAAATACACACCCCTTCGAACCAGTTCTGTATGCTCTATGCCCGAAGCTAGACAGTGATGGACCTTGTTCGCACCGCTACAGGGCCAACCAGGCTGGTGTGTTTATCCAGCCGGGGCACCAAAACAGCAAGGCGAACGCGACTCCAGCTCAGAGCTCCAAGACGGCAATGTAGATATTGCGTTACGCAGGGCGAGAAGATTGCCATTGTCCTAGGCCTCAGTACTGCCGGAAGGTTCATCGGGATTGCCATTCGACTCTGTCTTCATGCGTTCCCGAGGCCAAAAGAACGTACGTGTGGTCATTGATGAAAGGAATCGCAGGCGAACGTTGGGGATAGAATGGGAACACACTTCAAGGCAAGAAAACACAACCACGAAAGAGGTATCACTCACTGGTTGAAAGGTAAGACAAATCTGTGAAATTGATTCGGTGTTTGTCTGCAGCAGTGTTAGTTCCAACTTCCAACAGTTCGTTCACTAACAGACAAGGCAAATTGGTGGTGGGCACAAAGGCTAGAACCTCGTTGAGTTGACAACCTGAATGAACAAGCCATTCCCAAGTTCTGTATGTGATTGTGCTTGAGGTTCGAGCAGAGCAGTTGAGGCAACTGGGCTCCCTGAGCGGTTGGCTCACCACTTGGCACCACTCGCCTGGGAACAGAATCAGATTGAAGAAGGCTACCAACATACCTGCGGGAACTCTGGAAATTGGTTTGCTTGGAAGTGATGCTCAAACTGCAAAGGAGGATACCGTGATGTCGTTCAGTGGAGCTGTGAAAGCTATTAGAAATTAAAAGTTAGCATTCCGGCAAGTATTGTGTGATGTTGCAAGCCGCGGAACCACCCAGAATGCAGCCAGGCCGGCAATAGCTCTGTCAGAAGAGGGAAGCCCTAATGCTGTTGATGAGCCCAACTGAGACAGTCTTCGCCAACACTCGAAATGCGTATAACGGGAGTCCTTCGTCTGGTGTCGTGTCTGGCAGCGAGTGCGATTCGAATGACCATTGATAAGGCAAAAGCTGGACACCGCATGATCTCTTCCAGATGCGCTCCTGGCAAAAATAGCATCATCCTGGCATGCGCTGGGCTGTAGCTTGCGCGATTGGAGACTACCATACGAAACCTGGTGACACAAAGTTGTGTTCGCCAGTAAGGGGCCGTTCCCGTCCAGAGGAACTATGCCATGGCAAATGTGGGTAGGAGAATGAAACGAATGGGCTGGTACCTACCAGGATAAGAAGGGACGTGATTTAGTCCGTAGTTGCCGAATGACTCCCAAGATACGAAATCAGCGACTTTTGAATACGTTGACGCCACACGCCTGGAAACAGACAGACTCTTGTACGGAAGACTTTGAGCGAGACAATGCTGAGAGACTCGAGTCGAGGGATGAGAGGCTGTGGTCGAAGAAGAGTACGATCACTCCCGTAAAATGGTTGAGATCAAGTATTGGCACAGGGTAACTGGAACGTTGTGTTAGTAACAATATGTGGAAAACACCCAGAACTCGACAGAATAAAGGCGATCCAGGAAAAGACGAGTGCAGATGTGTGTTCGACAAGTAGCTATATGCATGAGTGGTTCCATAAGGCGGTTGTCGGCCCCGTTGCAAGGTCCCGAACTATTGCCAGCTGAAAGATCCGTGGACTGAGCCCGAAGCCACGGTACCGAAACAATCCAACATGACACAGCAGGAGAGTGCAATTCGGAAAGCCCTTTGCACTGCTGGAAAGTCGCCGCTCTAGGGTACGTCGCTTTTTCAAGCCAAAAGTTCCAGGTAGGCTCGGCCCCGGGTTCAACTCCACCATGAGTAATCGTGGAGTGACGCTCCATGTCCTGGCTATGAAACCACTTCGACGATGGGTGTTACTGAACTGAAGGTATTTGTGAGGTCATATGCGCGGCGAGTGGGTGAGACGAGGTCCGGGACATTGGCAAGCAAAGAAGCCCCTCTTTCTTGAGAGCCGCAAATATTATCGGACGGTGTGCTGTTGTTGCTCAAGGGAGACAATAGCTGAGCCGACGGCGAAGGGCTGTCAATTTGGAGGATGGAAAATTTGGGACCGGTACGCAGACTGCGCATAACACCGCGATTTGGGCGGTCTACCCTCGTGGCCCGGTGACAATCAGATAGCATAGAACCGCGAGGCCAGGGATGCGGAGCGACGGCTGCCAGGGATGCCCGCATACTGTGCTGCGAAGTGGTCTTCAAAACCATGACTCCGTTGGGCCCCGCTGAGTGTGTGTGTGTGTCGAAGGATGCTCGACTCGCCAAAAACAGAGTCCAGGGCCGGCGCATCATGTTGAAATCCAGAATATCGATGGCGATTCGTGGAGAAGCTTTCCGCGCCTAGGCTCGGGGAAGACTTCGAAACTCGCGTCCATATAACCGACAATCGCAGAAAAGAAGTTCGTGAAGGCACTCTGTCCCCGAGCTAGCACTGCCGCGCAGAGTCGGGTCGCTCGCCACCACGTTCAAGCCTATGGGCCGCCATTTCGTGGGCAGTCACACCGAGGTGTAGTGTTGCAGTCAGGAAATTGTCTTGGTTTTGTCGACCTCGAGAACGTCGGTCTCGAGGCATTGCTTGCACGGCCTTTCCTAGCTTCTGGATATTGGTTCTTGCCCTGTCCGGGGCTGTCTTCGGATCCCACAACGTTGTGTAATTTTCGCATGTCTCCCACAATATCCATAAAATTCCGCAAATCCCGTGTTAGCAGCACTTGTCCCCACCCTCGAGGGTCGAGAACCGTTCCCGGGCGGAAAACACGAAGGGCGAAGTCGAGGTGGTCAGGTATCGCGCCCAAGCAGGAGTTTGTCGCGCAGGTCCCCTTGGCATATCCTTTGAGCTCGATTGGTGGGGTGAATCTGGGTCGGATCTCGCGAATGCGCAGAGACTAGGCTCCACATATCCAGGGCCGAATAGAGAACCAGGTCCATTCTCCGGGAATTTTGCGATGACGCACACACAAATGACACTGGCAGAGGAGGACAAAAAAACACGACTAAACAATGGAAAGGCTCACCTTGGATATGGGACAGCAAATCAAGCAGTCTGCTGCGCCAGAAACGAGATTGAACGTGACAGATGATTCAACTACCGGTGTGGCAGAGAGATGAACGGACAGAGAACGCCTCGGTTATGTTGGCCGAGACGACAATAACCCTCGTGATTCTTGTTGGGTGGATATCGAGTCGGTCCAGAAGACTGCAGCTCTCGGATGCGTATGCGCAAGTTCGAGGCGAGTTGAGACGGCGAGGCGCGGAGGATAAGTCGCAAGAGTAGTGCGGGCAGTGGAATGCGCCGGTTCGGATACTACGGCTCGCGGTCGGATCGAAAATCGTAATAGCCGCACAACGTGGATCGGATCTCTGTGGAACTGCGCGAGGGCAAGCTCGTAAGCGTCTCGGTCGTTGTAGATTTGGACTTGTATTGCCCCGAAAATGCTCGAGGCGCGGCAAGGTGAATGGTCACGGCGAGGAGAAGCCTGTCGCACAAGGGCGCAAATCAGGGCACGAGAAGAAGAGGATGATGATTTGATCTGATGAATTTTGCGCCAAGGGGGATACGGTCGACAAAAGGCAACAAGGACAACACACAAGGCACAAAAAGGATGCTTGGGCAAGCAACGCTCAGGGCGGAAGACGGATCGCGAGACGAAAGATTGCACAACGAGAGGCGGTCGTGATGATGATGAGGTGGAGGTGGGGGGAAGGAGAGAGAAGGGAGAAGAAGGGCGAAGACAGGAGTAGGATAGATCCGGCCGGGAGGGGGGGAAGTAAGTCTGGTGGCAGTGGCCGTGTGTGAGAGAGAGCGTGTGTACCTGGGATGATGGTCCGGTCTGGTCTGGTCTGGTCGTAGCCCAAGGGAGTGAGAACACGACTTCTCGAGTGACTGAGCAGAATTAAGCGCACGACGGAGGCTTTTTTGCGCGTGCCAGGAGCAACCAAGCACAGCTAACTAAACGTAACGGAGGTCGCTAAGAGCCTGACGGACAAGGAAGGGAAGGCACAGCTCGGCAGATGCTACCTAGGTTGAGCCTGCAAGCGCGACACGGAGAAGACGAGGCAGCGCGAAAAAGACAGCCAGAGGCCAAAAGATTGACGAAACAGTGCAAGAACGGGCAAGGAACAGGAGCAGGAGGAGCAAGCAAGAGCACGAACGCACAAGCAAGCAAGCAAGACGGACCGGTGGTGGGATGGTGGGAAGCCGGAGCGGAAGAGTAAGAAAATCTCTTGAGCTAAAAACTGGATGGGACGCCTCCAGGATCATGGATGATGGACCGGCACCTCCCCTGCTCACATGTACATGTACACATTCCCTGTCCGCCCTGTTGCGCCTGCCCTGCCGGGCTCTGCTGCACGGGCACCGGCCTATTGTGGTACCCAGGTACAGTATGTCTGGCATGTACAGTGCAGGACCGCACATCTGGCCGACCCGGGGAGCAGGCATGGGCAAGCTCCTGCAGCAGGCTGTGCAGCAGCTGCCGTCGCCGTCGCAAGTAGCTGCATCCGTACTGTCGTTGTACGTATGTACCTAGGTAGATATGCGCGTCAGTATGTAGGCTATATGCTAGAGATTCTGGCTGGCGGGCAGGCTCATTGCAGCGTCAGTCAAGGTCATCAATAGCAAAGGGGGTCAAGTCGAATCCCCCAAATTACGCATCTACCCGCTGGGCAGTCAGCAAATACTCTTGTGGTATGATTCCAGCAATACGGTTCCTGCAGCCTGCAGGATGACACGGCACAGTACGTACAGAGCACCCAGGTTGTCGAAGTGTACTGTACAGGTCAAGGGAAAAGGCAGGGAGGGCAGACTGGAAAGCTGGCCAGGTAAGGCACGACGAGAATGATGCACATTGCACAGCCGCACGGGTCCCAAGCCAAAGGGTGGAGACTGTGACAGTGCGTGAGACGAAGAGGAGCCCGAGCAGGAGAGAGGGGGGGCCGAGGTGAATAAGACAAGACAAGACAAGACAAGACAATACAAGGGAAAAGTGAAGTCACTGCGCGCTGCATTCCTGCGGCATTCAGACTTTGAGGATCGTCGCTCGTGGGGCAGGAAGGAAGCAAGCAGGCCGACAGGGACCAGGATACTTGTCAACCGGCATGGGAAAGAGCCACTCTGATGACGACGGAGCACAGTAAAGGTACGGTAAATGGCTACAAGCATGGGAGGGGCAGCTGGCCCTGATCGTTAACACCCAGACGGCGATATATAGCGGTGATCGTGTTAACGTGGAATATAGCATGTCTCTGCTCTGCTGTACCCCGAGCTGGTCGTCTCTGTACCAGAATATTACTGTGTAAGTACCTAGACACCGAGGTAGAAATGTGCTCGTGGGAGCTACAGTATCGAGCTATCTCAAGGTCTCGTCCACGGGTCCAGATTCCCCAATGCTGTCTTCATTTTTTGATCACGATGTGCCAGCCAGCAAGGCCAGCCAACAGCCGGGCTCCTCTCACGATTAACTCTCGACCTAGAAGCATGCCATCAAAGCTTCTGAGCCGCCCCAACAGCCCAGCCCGCCAGCCCTGGCGCGTCAGTGGTCAGATTCGGATGCACGGCCGTTCAGCTTTACCACGATGATCCAAGTCTCACGCGCGCGAAGCTACCGTCAGCGCCATGCCCATGACCAGTCCAGGCCGTGCTGTACTGTGAGGACGCCAGCTGCGTTGCCTTGACTGGGCCTAGGCATGCGGAGGAATCGATCTTCAGTCGCGACGGCGAAAACACATTCGTCGCAAGAGGCTTATCACGAGCCAGCTGGCAAGTCCCGGACCTTTGACGATCCTGTGATGCCCATCATTGGCCACGATTCCTCTGACGGAGACAGAGATTGTACAATACGGCCCTCGAGAGCGCACTGCCGAGACATATTCCTCGAAGCCGGCCTCGCGAGCAAGAAACGGGACGGAGATCTGGCCTTGCCAACAAAGATACCGGGCAACCTGCCTGCCCTGCTGCCAGCCTGCCACATCAGTTGTGATCAGCCATGGTCCGAGTGCTTTTCTCGTTCGCCGCGCGGCAGGCAGGCAGGCAGTCTGCAAGAGACGAAGGAGCACGAAAACACGGTTGCTTGCGCTCCAGCTGAAGCGGTCCGCTGTTGCGAAACAACCCTGGGAAGGGCCGGATGACCCCTTCTTGACATCCCGACCACCGACTCCAACCTTCACTCCTAGACAACTTCCTCACGGCCGAAACCAACCAGCTACCACGTCAAAAACCCAAGGTGTGCGCCTCACATGCAAGTGATTGCCGTCCGGCCCATGATTCAAATTCTGCTGGCCTAGCAAGATGCAGCCACCCTTGCCTTCAAACCCCTGACCTGAAGAGTTCGCACTGGCCAGGCATATTCTTCCACTGAATGATACTGTGATACTGTACACTACTCCGTACACCCTGTGGCCCCGCCGCCCTGTTGGGCCTGTCAAATCACAGCCAGATCTGGCTGGGCATCTGAAGGCGGGTCGCGAATGGGGGTTTTTCTCTTGGGCTTCCGGTTGCTGCCCTATGCATAGCCCCTGCGCCGGCGTGTGCTTGCTCTCCTCTCTCGCCCCCCCTCCAGCCTCTCGGGCCCGATGCCCGTTCAGCCAAATTTCAGGGGCCGGGGCCTGTCGTGCATCTGTGGCATTGCATCATCATCTGATGGGCAGATGGATAGCTGCCCACAGCTTTGCGCTTCTCGCAACGACCTCCCTCTCCCTCTCCCCCTCCCCCAGATGCTCTGATGCTCCGGCACGCCTCTCTGGCGGGCAAGGTGGTGCACAAGCGTGCACACCGAGCTGATTCATCTGGTCAACGTCAATACTGTGCAACACCGCGCCTACGGTGGCTTCGCATGGCGCCAAATATCAGCCTCGAAGGGTCAATCTCCGTGGAATAATGCGCATCCTTGCCCATTGCATCGACAAATAAGAGGACGTTCATCCAATGCCATTTGGCATTGGCAGCGACAATGCCAGCCACCGACCGGAGAGCTGCTGGCCCAGTCCGGTGGAGTCTTCTCTGAATCGAGACCCCCTAGTCTAGTCCGACAGCCATTCTTCGTCAGTTGGCTTTGCTAGCCTTGGTGACCACGAGAAATCGCAGGATTGCTGACAACACTTGCTGTGCCTCGCTCGGGCTGTCAGAACATCGTGCACTGTATTTGGAATTTCAATTGGCCTCCGCGCAGGAGTGGTCGTACTTGCCAACAGCAGGGTATTTACACAGTGACGGTCAGTAGACTAACTTCAAGTACCACCTGGGCTGCTCCATCTATTTCAAGACGCACCCGGAAATATCCAATCAGCTCGTCAGTTTGCCAATTCTTGACCTGGCTTTAACAGTACTGTACACAATCTCGCGCAACACCCGGAGTTCCCTCGGGCCCAACAATGGAATTTTTCCCACAACCGTCACGCGTGACCGGCCACAACCGAGTCAGCAAACTTTGCGCCGCTTGGTGCACTGTTCCAACCCTCCCTGACACTAGCGAAAAAGATGTCACCTGTCAAGTTTGAGGTGACAAGGATCGCGATATGCCCAATGGTGAGAAACAAGGGCCTAACAACTCGAGAAGGAATTGGGGGACATGTGGTCGAATAATCAAGAGCCTCTTAAGCAATGGAGGGGTTCAGATCGCCAAAAATCCCCGCGACGCCAACAAGACGCGATGGTCCCGGATCGACGTGGATCCTAGTCAACTGCTGCTTGGGCCATCCAATGGCATCTGCTCCAATTTGCTGAAAATCCCAGGCTTCGCGGTCATGGTGAAGATGCTCATTAGCCAGGCGTGCCTGACGCTTCCAGATGACCAGATTCGATGCGAGTCATATTGCCGAAGGTTCACCATGATTTGCTCTCAAAACGCATGGGGATGCGTCAAACTTTTCCTGGGTGCCTTTTCCAACCGGTTTTTCTGTCACATCATCTCGGACGTGCAGGGCTTGAAGCTCCACGGACCAAGTACCAGTTGATCCAGCGCGATTCATCTCGATCTTCGCCGATTGCCGGTTTGTCTGAGCTCCTGCACTGTGCTCTCGTGGCCGCCAGCGACGGATTGTCAGTCACATGGCTCAGAGGTGCTCACAATCCGAACAAAGGTTTCAGCGTAACTCCATTTGTGAAGTCGGCCGTCATGCCGTCTCCAGGCCGAACCCATCCACCGTGCCGGAGGATCCGGGCGGGTGAGCGGACCAATACGTGGGATCGACCTCGGTCCGGCACAGGTTGATCTCGGCCTATGACAGGTTCTCCAGGGACTTCCCAGCGACATTGCTGAGCGACCGTTCTGTTTAATTAAGGTTGTTTGGACAATGGCGCGGAGCGCTGTGTTACACACACTGCTCCCTGCTCCAAGACATCGTGAAACTTGTCCATCAGCGCGGCGCCCCCCAGCCACACTGCCCACATCGGAGCTCTCCATGCCAAAAACAATATCCTGAGGCATTCGCGAAAGTCAGCGTCGCACTGGGAAAGGAACCACCCTTCCCAAAAGATCATTTGCCCCTGCATGCCTGCAGGCTGCAATATGCACAGTGATCCTCCAGCTGCACGTGCGGCAAGTCGCACCGTGGATCTATGCCCCTTGTCGGGCCTGCTGTGAGGCGGCAGTCGGCGAACCTTGACTACAGGGCCCGAAGTATAGATTCGTCGAAGACCTCAAGTCTCGCGGACGAACCAGTGCGTTTCAGAGTGGACTTTAATTACAGATCACCGGTCCATCACGCAAGACTGGCACCAACACGTGGCAGTTTGAGGGACACTGATAATTCTCCTATCCCTTCTCTTCCATGCGCTCGCGCTCGTCTGCTTGCGCTGGCGCGTACATACATAGCTGTCGTGCGCGCGCGCAGGGACCTACCTCGCTCCTAACCCGTCAACCTTTTGGGGCACACACGGGTTTCTGGACACATCACCGTCCCATCGATGCGCTGTCTCATGGGTCGAGGCTGGCTATCTCTCGATAGCTACCTGCCTGCTTCGCAGGTCATGACCACGGACTTTGCGAGCCACCCGGATCGCCTCGGCCTAAGCGATGGCGCGCTGGCAAAAGTCACCACCACAGTCACGCCCGGATCCAAGGCTCGACAGCCCGGAGCACTCGAGACACCCCGACCCGAGTCGGGCAGCAGGGCGCGGGGCGGTGCAGGCTGCCAATCTGCCATTTCGCACACTGCCACCGTCGCATCCCCAAGGGTCAGTTTCACCCAATTCATCGCCCTGTTTAGCGGGCAGCTGGCCGTCTGGTCTTTTTCTCAGCGCCGAGCACCACCCACCCTGGCGCGGATTTCTCGCCCTGCCACGCCTCCCCAGCGTTGTAACCCCAGTCATCATATCATCATAGTTACGTGCCACTCGAAAACAAAACGGTACCCCGGGATCCCACCGCGCGACCGAGACCCGTCCCAAATGGGGTTGTCTCGGCCGGGGCGTAAGCTGAGGCCATGGCCTGGCTGATTATTGTGTGAATGGCTTCTTGTGCCAATGACTGCACGCGTCCCCGCGGTTCTTGCAGCAAGAGCGCTCAGCTGCTCGTCATCCACATGCCAGGCGCGCAGCTGAATTCCTGGATCTAGACCTGTCTAGCGTGGCAGGCCGGCCGAAGCTTAACCACCCCCTTGCGCGCCACCTGCACCATGCGAGACATCCACTCTATCTGATGCTGTCGCGTTGCCGGCTAGCCCTCGTGAGGCTCACCTGCAATGAACCAATATTAATGCTAGACAAGTGGAATGATAGTGCTGGCCAATGGGCCCACCGTGTCCTCGACGCGGATGTCAACAGGGAGACGCTCGAGATCCTCACAGGCTGAGGAAGGATGAGCTGGCTCCTTCCGGCTGGACGGACTGTCATCGTAGCCCTGGTCAAGCCCTGGCTTATAAGAGCGGCCCGGCCATGAGGCCTTGGCTGGTGATCCTGGGGATCCCACCTATCTCGTCTCGGCACCTGCCGGTGATGATGATGAGCACACTCTCGGACGAGGCCAGTACACAGGTAAGTGCGCAATGCGCCGAACGGGAATGTATGAGTGCCGGGCGCAGCAGGTTGGCCCCTTCAAGACCAGCATGATGGGCGGAAAAATCACCTTCGTATCGGTGAGACGACTCGAAACGGGCAAATAGCTGTCTCGTGGTTCACGAGCACATGGCACAGGACAGGGCACCGCATGTGCCGTGGTCGGCGGCAAAACGCTTCTGTGAGCTCCTGGTGTCTATTTGTACACCAGATTCGACTCTCCGGGCTGTTGAACATGTATGATCTAGAAGATTGAGAAATCTGCCGTCCATGAGATGTCCAGTTGGACACACTCGTTTTGTCATGCTTTGTACTTTTTCTAGAGACTATCCTACAGATCTCACCCTGTTCACCTCTGATCCCCGATCCACACGGCCGAGACGAGGTATGTAGATCCACCTGAGGCAACTTGTGCAATTGGTATCTGCTGTGCTCAGTAACAGAGGCGACTTGCTTCCTCGTGTCCCCGATATCATGACTGTGTCAATGCTTGCCCACGGCCTGGATACCAAGGTGTCCTCGGGAGATGGATATTACTGTCACAGACTTCGAAAATGGACACATCGACTAACTTCTTCTGTGATGTTTACACGGCGATAATGGAAACACGACAGAGATGAAGAAAAGATGCAGAACCTGAATCTGGAAACCAGCATTGGGAGAACAGATATCTGCCCTCCAGGGATCAACAAACCGCGTGTTTGACCGCCGCTCAGTCGTGCATTGCACTCCACTGGCGAGAACACAGTAGATACGAACCTAGCAATTCACCGGAAAACTCCAAAATATAGGATGGGGTCAAATCTCTCTGTTCCGCACTGCGCGGATGCTTACGGTGCCAGTCCTGCAACATATGCTTCCAAGAACATCATCGGTCACGTAATGATCACTCTGTCATTTTTAACGACGAGCTCGAGACTCCTGAGATGGCTTTGCCGTCTGCGTATGTCTCAGAGCAAGCAATGACATAAAAAGCTTCCCATATTTTCTGACTACAGGACAAAGCTAATGACTATTATCAGTACAAAAAGAAAGTATGACATGTCTGATGTCTGCCTCAGAGGACCTCGCTTCCTCCCTTCCATAAACATTGCTGTCAGCTGAGCCATGGAAGTTCAAGAGATCTCTTGCATGCAAGCATGTAGATCAGAGTTTGAATGATCCACGGCGCCGGTCAGCTCATCCACAAGATTGACTGTAATACTTGACGACTACGTTTCATGATCCCACGGCCATGGTTGGCACCACAGGACGGCCAACTGAAGCCGAGACCTTCCGGTTAGCCGGCTCAGCGTGTTTCATCGTCGCGAGAGGGCAGCGGTGAGCTGACCACAGCTCGTAGTGACTGTAGATGAGCAGTGTCATTCTGGGGGCCAGTGATATTCTTGTGGATCGAGCCGTTCACGGCATTGACCTGGTTTGGCATTCCGAAGGGACTTCTTGCCGTACTGAGGGACGAAGACTCTACCTGCGAAGTCTGATGTGAAGCGTTGGGACCGACTGAAATGGCGCGGGGACCAGCAGGATACTGGCAGCTTTGCACACTAGGCATAGCTATTCTCATAGCCCTCGGCTCTTTAGGCACCCCACGCCATGCTTTTGGCTCGGTGGGAATGGTGCAACGGGATTGTTTTGGCGGTGCGGAAGGTTTCAATGCAGTGATCTCGTCGAAGGGTGAAACTGGGGACGAGGACATCAGCACATCAGCGAGGTCACCCTACTTGGGGGCCTTATCCGGCTTGAAATTAGGCCCGCTTAGGTGGACTCTCAGACGGCTTACAGAGTCGAATGTCCTCCATCGGCGTGCTTCTGCCTTGTCCTGCCAATGGGATCTGAGTGTCTGTGACACCGTCTGGCTCTAATGAGGGTGAGCAGGAGTAGTTCGAAGAAGCCTTAGGATGGTCAGAGACATGAAGTGATGCCGAGTGAAGTCTTGGAAGCGGGTTCTTGCTAACCTCTTGCCTTTGCTCAATCTCACGCTGAGCCTCAAGCACGCCCTCAAACCGCTCGATGGCCATTCGCAGTTTCTCAATTTCTTCGATTTTCCCGTCAATTGTGCTTTCCTCGATCTGGTCGACGCTGTCTTGAAGCCGATCTCCAAGCAGTAGGAGTTGCTCCCGAAGCCTGTGGAGCTCTGCGGTAGTAATCGCACTCGGAGGCGGTAGAGGGTTGAACGCCTCAACAGAGTCTCGCTTACCCAAGTGTAATGTCTGAGGCAGCTGCTCACCCACACCAGTGAGAGGTTCAGGAGTTGAGAGCTTTGGCCTCTTTTCCATTTGGAACTCCTGGTCAGAAACCGGCAGAAGGTGCTTCTCGCGGCGAGGAAATGCAATACTCTTCGGCTGCCCGTCAAGCATGATGAGATCGCTGTCGTCGCTACCAGCTGAGGGGTCTTTAAGGATGCGTTGGTTGGTCAGCCCAAACGGCAACACCTCAGCTCCCGCGACAGGTGATTGGGGCTGATTGTCTATGGCGCTGTCCTGCTCCGGTGAGGGAGAGAGAGAGCGCACATCTTCAAGCTCTCCTCCTATTGCCAGCCACTGATTTCGTGTCTGAGGATCAGGGTTGTCGTGGCACGTTTCGTTCCTGAGCTCCCTCAGCCCATCACTAAGGGCAAGTGTTCGCTGGAACAGTGGCGGGTAGGGTGATGCCGAAGTCTTCAGGACGGCTGATATATCCTGTTGCTCAAGCCCGATGTCATGTAGTGCCATGCAGGTCTTCGTGAAGCTCTTGGCCACATCCACTGTTTTGCCTGATTGCTCTGATTCTTCGGCAGGCGGTATCTGAGGTGATGGTACGTGTTGGGGAAACTCGATAGATCTGGATGGTCTTGTTGCATAATCTTGTCTGATGGCCGGGAGCATGCCCTCGAGAATAACCTGTTCGAGGAGATGACCGATGTCCATGAGTGTGGCAGTGTCTTCGGTAAGCACAATGTCTGCTAGATTATCCGTCAGATTGCATACAAACCAGGGTGGGAATGTCTAATAATGTTTCTTCACTAGTACATACCAGTCGAAACACGACCTTTGCGAGCACCGGAGGCAGTGTCGAAGAACTCGGCCCCTATCACTCGGTTGCCTTGATGATAAGGACGGGCTATCACCAGTCTCCGGTTGATCTGTATACCTTCTGCCTCGCCGTCAAATACCTCTTCGTTGTTTTCATACTTCAGCGGCAGGGACACACTTTGGATCAATGTCTTCTTCTTCTTCTTCTTTGGCGGCAAGGACTCTGGGTAATGCTGAACAAGCTTCTTGTAGAGATCATCACAAGCTTTCCTGCTGACTTCCGCCAGGGGTCCTGCCACTTGGGAGAGAAGGTAGTTGTTTCGATCTTTCAGAATGCAAAATGTCTTCCAAAACAAGAGCATGTTCTGAATAGAGAAGTCAACCACAATGTCTAGACGCTCCAACAGAGGGCTGGTCATATGCTTGTCCCCCTTCCAGGAGAAGAACGTGAAGTCTTTTGGAGAGTTTCTGAGCCGGAAAATGATGCGTCCACATGTAGGCACCGTCTCCAGGAATTTCGAGAACTCTTGGCCCGGGAGATGTGACGACCTCATAAACAACAAAAGCTTGGAACTTTGGGAGACGAAATCGGTCGGTGAGCCTTTGATGTCCGTGATCCACTCCCGCAGCTCATCATTTTGCTCGAGGCTTAATACATGACCAGTGGTCAATGAAATCTTGCCGAGGCTCGGCACAGGGGACTTCATGCCCAGAGAAGCGGACACGATACCTTGCTTGATGCACCAACAGAGCGACAGGGCGAGCCTGTTGAAGACGAGCTTGTCTTCAAAGAGGAGGATTTCTTCACCTGCGTAATGATTAGTAGGCGTGTGTGAAGGGAGCAGTTACCAAAATGTAAACACGAGTACAAAAGGCAAACTAACCATTGTCTTGACGAGTTGTATGAGTGTCACTTCCGACATCGAAGAATTTCACGCCGTTGATACTGCCATCAGTGGCGGCGTAGCATGGCCGAGCAATCAATAGCCTCTTTGGAATCACCGGGATGTCAGATTTGGCGGAGAAGAGAACATAATTGAGCTTTTTCTTCCCAAATTGCAAAGACAGCACGTCAACATGCCTCTTTGTTGGTTCCTGAGAGAAACGATCATATACGAAGGAGAGCTCGGCGGCAGAAACATCCGTCCCAGAATCGGCACTCCTATTCTCAAGAAATCGATCGTTTGCGTCCTTGAGATAGCAGAATGCTTTGCCCATCAGCGCAACATTTGATGGGGTCATCTCTATGATCTCGTCACCCTTGCTTATATTCCGTGTGGTAGAAGCGACCGATGTGAAAGGTCGATACTCAATTTTCCCATCGTCGTGTTTGAGTCTGAACAATAAGCGTGGGCCGTGCTGAATTTTCATAAATGACCGAAGGCTTTGTCCGAGGTTTTTGAAATTGCTGCTACCAAACCCGTTGCTGTCGATCCATTCCTGTCGGTTGAAATGCGATCTGGACTGAGAAGATCCCGAGACCTTGACACTGATGCACGCCACTCTTCCATCCGAATCAAACTCCTTTTCGACAACCTCTTGGGGCTCCGAGGGAAGGTCTGGGTCGAAACGGCTTCCGGTTTCCTGTGGACCTTTCCAGAGAAGAGCTTCTCGCTGATGGCTGTTGGGCTTAAGTGTGCCCTCGCTGAGGGCTGACCAGAGTTCCTTCGTCGCATCTCGCCAGCTTCGAGTGTATTGTTCGAGCTCGAGCAGGCGTTGATTGTAAGCTCGAACCAGCTTCTGCTGGTGCTCATCGACGCGAGCATCGAATGCATTCTGTAACATCCCTGCGACCGTTCCGTTCTTCAAAAGAAGGGCGAGGGCCTGGTCGTCATTGAGGGCGTCCAGACCCACAGATGGGGAAGGCTTCGGAGGTGGCGGAGAAGCTTTGGGTTCACTGGTGACATTGCGAGCTCGCATATTGCTCAATTGTCTCTCTGCCAAATAATGATCGGCGGTTCGAACGAGGGGGAAGGGCGTGCTGGATAGCTTGCGACTAGTGCTGAGGATGAATCGTCAGTGTAATCCTGGTGAAGGATGTCGTGGGGCTTACGTACCTCTCTAGAGCTGATGGCCGTCCAGAGACAGGGGCGTGGACCGAGTTGTTTCTGGCCAGCATCCAGGCGGGAATACCAGACTGGGGTGGGGTCTGGCAGGTGGTGGCATCAGTCGAAGGCCTGAAGCCGATCTTGCCAGTGCCTCCGTCTTTGGAGCCGTCGTCGTCCTCCATGTTGGGTCGTGGTTGACGTGGTTGGCGGCAAGTCGCCAGAAGATTGGCGGGGTGGTGGTGGAGGAACAGTGGTGGGGGAGGTGTAAACACAAAGGCCTACGAGGCTGATAAACGGTCAGGCAGAGGACGGGACTGCAGCAGAGAATGAGCTCAAACAAACTGCAGTGTTTTGCTCAAGAGGTGCCAGGAAAGGAAGGGGTAGTGACTCACAAGGAAGTGGAAGGCAGTTGCAGCCCAGATCCTGTCTGGTTGCAGCATGTGAAGGCAAACGGAAAATTCCCCAGGGGGACAAGGCAGGTCAGGGAAGGGCCAATGCTTACAGAAAACTTCCTCTGGCCGTTTGATTTCAAAATCAGGGGTCTGCTGTTTGAATAACTTGTGTACAGCCCAAGGGAACGAGCTTCAGTCCAGCAGGATCTGAAATGGATAAACTCTCCCCATCATGGTATTCTGCAACTCATCGTCCAGAAGCTACGAAATAGCAGACTGGAACTTGACTTGGGTGCTGAGACTAGAGCTTTGCATAAGTCGAGGGAAGGCCCTACCTGAGAGTGACTTGGTGATGTACAGGTTGCAAAGAAATAATGGAGCACTACCCTGCCTCAGGTCCAGATTTCAGCGTGTACCTGCCATTAGTTTTGGCTGATAATGACCATGATTTGTGCAAGGCTTCTAATGACTGTTCTCCCAAAGAGTGGCGAGCCTAGTAAACGAGAAGCTGAGCAACTGCTTCGTGTGGACCTAAACATGTCTTTACCAGACTTTAGCCGCTCGAGGAGTTTTAACAGCCATCTTTTTGTGCACATGCTACTTACTCCCAAGGTTGTGCCTTGGACCTAGCATTATGGGAGTCAGCTTAAGAAATGTACAAAGGATGCACACAAATATAACAGACACTCTAGATTCGGAATGAGTTCGCCGCATCAAAGAGTTTCAGAGCATGTCTTGTCCATTATCATCTCCATCAAGACTTGACTGCTTCCGAACACGGGCAGCAGAAGCCATCCCATAAGTGTCATACCAAGGAAACCTGTAAGCACCATCTTCCGGAGAAAAGCAACTACTTGTCTCAACATGGCCTCCCAAAATGTATGCCCATGACTCCATAAACGCCTGGCACCATGCTGAACCATCGAAAAACCAGTTGGAAAGACGCTGATGTGTCCATCTACCTCAAATAAACAGGCTTGTCATGCCTACCAAAGCCAAAGCTGTCCTACTGGCGCTGGGACCCCTGGCGAGGAGACTGCGCCTCCTCGGATCCGGAACGAGGACTGACGGGAAACTCGCCTAGCAACCAGTCCATCTCCTCATCGCCGGCGGAGTCACCAGCTTCCCTGTGAGAAGGGCCGGCAGGAGCGATCTGGTTACGAGCAGCCTGCGCGGAAATGGCCGCCGGTGCGTCACGGGGGAGGCGCCCTGCGTGACGAGCACTCAGGACCTCCTCCAGGTGGGCATTCTGGCTGTTCAGGGCCGCTTCGATTTCAGCAACACGAGCTGCGTGGGCGTGGGCTACTTCGTCGTCGAAGTGCCGACCACGGCCGGACTCGTCCGCATCATAACTCACACCGAAAGCAACGACATCGTCGAGTGCGGAAGAGGAGCCTTCTGTGGGTGCAGAACTACCAGCAACTGCAGTCTCGGTCTCTGCCTTGACCGTGGGATTTATAGCTTCTAGGGAAGCCTGCTCCACAGCGGTATCAGCGGCGTCAGGGCAGCCGAGCACCTGGGACGGGATGGCCATGTCGGCTATGTCTGCTGACCAGCCCAGAGAGTCCTGGCCCGGGTCGGACCCCGCCACACCACCAGTCGACGAGTTTGGAGAGTCAGCGCCCACGAGGCCGGGTATGAGACCGGAGATGAGTCCTTGCGGGGCTTCGTCATATGTATCAGGACAGTTGATGGTGCCAAGAAGCGAAGCCATCTTGACCACGAGGATCCTGTCTGTTTCGGCATCTTTCTTGGCCATCTTGTCATTTCCCGTGCCCTTTCCCGTGGTATCCTTCGTGATGTGATGGCTGACTTCCTCCGCAAAGTTGTTGCCGGAGGTCTTCTCGGAGGTCCTCTCGGATTTCTTCTCTGGAGGCTTGGTGGCATCATTCTGGGGGTTCTGACGGAAGATGATGATCAGTCAGAATCAGGGGCTCAAGTCTGTCATATTTTCACAGCAGCAGAAGCGGTCATGGGATCGATACCAATGAAGTGGCAGTACGCGATTCTTTCAGAGGGCTGGGAGGCCCATAAAGCTCCTCCTGGCGTCGCAGGTCATCCTGCAAGATCTCTTCGGCGGTGAATGACAGTCGAGGGACTTCACCAGTGTCGGCAGGGGCTTCACGCGTATAATCCGGGGCGTTGGTGCTGTCCTCTGGAACTTGAACTGTGTTCCCTTGCTCCTGCGCAAAGCTCTATGGGGCACATAATTAGCATCGAAGGAGTGGCCATCTGGTCCTTGGAAGCCATTGCGATCAATGGAGATTTAAGTCAGTGAGGTTTTGGGGAATAAACTCACCTTCAAGCTAATCTGGAGGGCTTTGGCGATGGCCATTTCCTCGGCTACTGCGGGGTCCAGATCTTTGAAGTCTTCGTCCTCATCGTTGGCTTTGTAAGGGTAGGCCATTTCGAGATAGTACTGATTTGTGATAGGCTTATTTCACAAGGGCACTGGCAGGATGCGGGAGGCAGGTGAATGGTCCCGACAGTGAAAGATCAATGTAATGCCAGAAAGGGGATTTCTCAAGGGGAAATCCAAGTCAGACAGGAGAGATGGAGGCGCGTCGTGGAATGACAACGAGCATGGACTCAGTGGCATGATTTGCTTCCTCGCGTTTGTCGTCGCAACTCAGTGCCCCGCACGTGAAGATAAGGAGAACATGAGGCAAACGGGTTACTCGTAGTCGGGACTGGGCCTACAGGAGTTTGCATATCGAGGCTCTATCTCTTGGTGGGCATTCTCAGATGACGCTGCCGCCACATGCTATACAGGCACAGATACTAAGACTATGGCACTCAAAGGCAAAGCTGTTGCTATCACGGCCAACCTAGGAACATGCAGTACAATTGCCAGAGACTCACCTGCATCTCAAAGAACACAACAAACTATACCTTAAGGATTCGATGCCGGAACGTCCTATATGCATCTCCTGACACATAGCAGAGGCCACGAAGCTGGGGAATATGGATCGTGCAAAGAGACCCATTACTTGATTCTGGAAAACACAAGGGCAAAGAATTCATGCAATTGAAATGAGGCTGTGTCTTGAAATAGACCCCAGACTGTATAGAACAGTATCTTCAGTGCTCAAGTCTCAAGGCGAAGGCTCACGAAAGAGAACACGAGAGCTCCAAGATAAACTTGCAGCACAGCATCCACAACTGGAAAAAAAAAACCAAAAAAAACCAAAAGGAGTAGGTGCAGTGGCTGGTATAAGTTTCGCTACCTCCATGCATGGCTGGCATGCGGGCTCTGGCCCTTCAGTTTAGCGTATATTGGGAGAACACGAGACCACACGGTAACCGTTTCCACAAGTAGCGGACCATGGAACTCGGACAGTGGCTCATCAGCCAGGCCAGCAATTGGTTGTGTCCACTTGACCGATGAACGCCTAAGCCAATGATCTTTCAGACAGCCTGGCGATTCCTAATCCACGTGGCTGGGATTTTCTGACACAACTCAGGTACCTGTTCCAGTCTACGTCTGACTTGGGTACGGCGCCACTTCTCTCGTTTCCATCTGCGTTCTCCTCGAAATGCGTGGGATGGAGAACTGTAAGTCAGACAGTGGAGGCAAGCTAGGGGACGCACGAGTGAAAGATCGAAGCAAGAGAATGACTGAGGGTATCTTTGACATTAACGAAAGCAAAAAGTGAGCCAGTATCCGGACCATCTGAACGCCATACCATGCAAAAGAAATAAAGAGCTGTGCTTGATGTCGTGGAACAAGATTGGGATCGCAAGCAATAATCAGAACTGCGCCCGCCGTTTCCTTCCAGTATACTTAGAAGTGGCCTTGACGATCTTGCCCTTGCGCTCCATCTGCTCCTTTTTCTTGACGATCCAAGCCTTGCTGCCCTTTTTGATATCGCCCTTGCCGTTCTTGCCCTGCCTCCTCGAGTCCTGGACGTCCACGCCGTCCATGCCCTTGACAACCCCCGTGATGTCGCCGCTGGTGCCTCCCACCGTGAGCACCAGGTACAGCTTGACGTTCTTGGTCTCCGGGTCGTCCTCGAGGATACCCGCCCCGAAGCCGGCCTTGACGGCGGCCTGGGTGATCATGTGCTTCTGCTTGTCGTTCTTGGGGTAGAACTGGCACACGGCCTTGCCGCCCCTCTTCAGGCTGGCGTACAGCCCGTTGAAGAACCTCGAAAGTCGGCCCTCGGGGCTTGTGTCACTGCTCTCGGCGTTGCAGAGCCACTGGATGGCGCTGATGCTGATCGCCGCGTCGAACGTGCCCGCGCGGAACGGAACCCCCTGGCCCATGTCGGCGAGCAGCAGGTCGCCCTCGACGTCCCGCTGCAGGGCCACGTCCAGCATTGACGGTGAGACGTCCATGCCGACCCAAATGTGTGGGCCGCCCTGCTCCTCGGGCTCCGAGGTCAGGATCTCGCCAGACAGGCCGCTGCCGCAGCCGATGTCGAGGATAAAGGATGGTTCTTCCAGGTCGAGGAGCTCCAGGGCTCGGTGGGTCATGGAGGCTTGGATGTTTTGGATACGGCTGCTTGTCGTGTACTTGCGGGCCTCGGTGTCATTGTAGTGGACATCGGCCGCGCTGCAGAGAAGACCATTGTCAGTGACATTCTGTCTGGTGGTCGGGAGGGGAAAGAGAGCGCTCACAGTGTGTCCTCGGGCCGAGACATGGTGGGCAGATGATTGTGTATGCGATTGGAGAGGGCTTCAGAGTATGAAGAGAGAGTTGTACGTTCCACAAAAGATGTTGCCGGCTTCAATGCTTCAAGAGCTCCTAGATACCACGATCCTCCTCTGCGACGGCGTCTCTGTCGTTGAAATTTCGGTGGGCTGTTTCGTTATCGCAATCGATAAGCCGTTATCGCCCGGCCGAGCGTTCTGGGTCCGTTTCGGCCGTTGGATGTTTGCGGTCGGTCGTCATCGAAGCTCGGGCCACATTTCTCGGCAGGGAAGGGAGCAGTTGAGCTCGACGCGATTTGCCAGCCTGGAGATTGAGAACACGGTTGTAATGAGGCGAGTGGCCAACGTCACTCGACCTTCTTCCAGAAACAACAGACACAGTCACATTCACATTCAATGATTGTTCCCGCCAGACCTCCAAGATGTGGATTCTACCTCTAGTCGGCATCCTTGGCTCCATCGTGGGCTTCTGCTTCCTGACGCTGGCCATCGGCAAGTCCCCCTCCCACAGCTGGCGCATTCATGCGATGCTAACGTTAGACTGCCCCTGCAGCGTCGGGACTCTACTACCTTTCCGAGCTCGTCGAGGAACACACCGTCATATCAAAGCGGCTTTTGACCCAACTAATCTACGGCATCATCGGGCTTCAATTGTTACTATGCCTCGTGGACAGGTTCCCCTTCTGGCTGACCTTGTTTGGGGTCGTCTCCCACGTTGTCTACCTTGGTAACATGCGGAGATTCCCATTCGTCACGCTGACAGACCCGTTATTCATTACCTCCTGCGGTACGAGCAATCAAACTTGCGATCCTCTGCAGTTCCTGGGCTGACTCTGGTGACCTGACAGTCCTCGTTCTCATCAACCACTTTGTCTGGTATAAGCACTTCTCCGGCCTGCAGAAGAACGCCTATCAGAACATGGCCTCGTACTACGGAACACCTGACGACATGCCCACATTTACCGAGATTGCTTCTTACTTTGGAATTTGTGTCTGGCTTGTCCCCTTTGCGCTCTTCGTCAGCCTGAGCGCCAGCGACAATGTCCTACCCTTCGAGAACCCAGCTGCTGCAGCGAGCGGCGACGGCAGCAAGAGGAAGGCACAGGGCATGGCCAAGGCTCTGGTAGATGGAGTACGAAATGGGTTGAGCCAGGTAGGGGGCTTAGCGGGTTGGAAGAAAACAGAAAAAGGGTTCTAACGCCCGGGGACTATTGATTCCCTGAATGTATCCCAGCTGTGATACACTGGCTTGTCCGGCATCTGGCCTTCGACTTCGACAGCCTCCGAAATGGTGAGTACGGAAAGCTCTTGCATTTCTTTTCTGCTGTTCAACTCTGCTATTATGCTCAGCATTTCTTGCTAAGATAGTATTTGAAGAGCGCTTTGCTCAATTGTAACGAAAACTACGAACTGATTTCACTCTGTTCCACGTGTGCTCTTCTCGTATTGAGAAAAGTGGCGAGGAGGTTGACTGACATCGAACCAGATACCCTTCATCAATACATCCACTGATCGTTCAAAGACTGTCCGCGTGTCCATATCCTCGAGTTCATTCCTGATGACCGAACTTCGGCCCTCAACGTCCTTCTGTACAAACAATACTCTGGCACGTTGGTCTACTCTGCCGGACTCGATGGCAGACAAAAATGCCGAGTAGGCGGACAAAGTTCAAACCAAGCCTGTGGCGTAAATCCCTCTTCCGCTGGGCAATGCTGATACGTATCCAGCCACGTGCAACTGGGGTGTACTCGATGGCATGACACTCAGCATCGTCAGTTCGGCAGTGCAGGACGCCTGGCATGCGACACGACCATTGTTTCTTTGATCGCAGATTTCTGCAATAAGGCACCTCGGATTATTTGTTTGACACCTCCCGGGATCCAGATGCAGACAATCGTTGCGACGGCACCTCGACATCAGGCACCCGTGCGGGCTTGGGGCACCGGCCTTTCCTGTTCCTGAGCGGACGATGGCGGGATTCTTGACCTCACGCATATTTGATTAGCAGGCAATGTGCTTGTGACGATCTTGGCCGGGGCGTCACCTAACCTTCTCCATTGCGGCGAAACAAGACAGGCGGTGCCAGTTTTTCGGTGGATTGACCAGATGAAGACAGGTCTGAAGATCTAGCTTGGCCAAGTATCCTCAAATCTCAGAGCATCGATGGCTTTAATCTACAAGGCCGCACCACGCTTGGGCCTAGACTCCCGCTACTCTCCTTACAGCCTTCACAGGCAGGTGCCGCGAGACAAACTATCGGACATGTGCGCCAGGTCGTACGAACACATGGCGAACAGCTCAACCCTGTAGTTACACGTAAATAGCTTCGGCCTTCGCAGCATGGAGCTATGGCGAGCAAGACCAATGAAGTGGTGGTTCTGACACAAGCTTCTTCGGCCGCCTGCAGGATCTCTGCTCCACTTCCCGTGCTGGCCTCAGGAGCATCACAACGTCCAGTTTGGTAGGGCGACGGCGGAGACCCGTCTGGAACAGCGGAGGAGCTCTACTCCACCTACACCGCTCCTTGCAATCCCGGTGAATCGGCTGTTCTAGAAGGCCGACAGAGTTCACGCACTCACTAGTCTCGATGAGACGTCGCCACTCACCAACCACACCTCAAACAACTGCTCGCAAACTAAGTTGCCGACTTTCAGTTCGCTTGGCGCCTCGTCTCGAACGTGTGTACGGTTCTCGGCAGTAGGGCCCTGGTCTACCTCTTTTCTAGCTCGGCAACACACCGCAAGATAGGGCGGATGCTGTGCCTCATTCCTTTGTTCATTAGAGCATGGCAAGTGTCTCTGAATTGTCTGCATACAATGAACCCGACCATCACCTCATTTATCACACTGCCGAGCCTCACAAGCACTTGCATCTTGATTAGGAGATGACCGACCTATCAGCACCTTTCCTGATAACAACCTGCATTCATCGCCAACCGTTTCCGCGGTCCAGACCTCGGAATACTCGCGAATGCGACTTTCAAAGAGCTCCTTCCGACGATGTCACTCAAATGCGACACAGAAGGTAGCATTGCGCACAGCAACGATCGAGGTGACTTGACGTCACCAGGCTATTTCAACCAAGTAACTCTGGAACACTTCAATGCCGCGTCCTTCCACGCGCTATGCCCAGAGACTCCGCCTTGCGAGGCTCTAGTGCGGCCTCATCGTCTCTGCTCCATCGAAGCCGTTTACATACACCAATCATGCAGATTGAGGAGTTTAACCACCCAGCTTGTATGCAAGAGGGGCACAAGCCCATACCTCCACTCCTGTCTGTGTTACAACGCTTCTACATGCGACGCATTGTCGACCCAGCCGGCAAGTCTAGACGATGATCTAGATAACATGGCTCGAACTCTAGACGAAGGGCTCTCTGCGACCATCTGCATGACATGCAGGCTCCCACACAGCCTGCGACAAATATCCTTCAGCTGCCAGCTGTCACGCCCGATATAATTTCGACTTTTAGAGAGGTGCAATGTCGTCAACTCGACACGCCATCTGCTCCACGCCATTTCCGGCTGACTTGCACCAGCGGTAGCGTGGCCAGTCAATTTTAGTGACTTCGACTGTCCCGGCCGTGTGCTTCGTGCCCAACGACATTAGTATTCTGGTGTTGTTCGCTTCCTCTGTTGATTTGCCCGCAGCCATGTCCCTCATCCGCGCTCAAGATCACTCCGGGGCAAGAAGAAAACTGGACTGCATTTTGGGCCAGATTGAGCCTTCTCAGGGAGGAATTTCATTAGGCGACCAGGATTTCACAACAAGGGTCTGGCTGACCTTCGAAGAAGCTTCTAGTTCAGGTGCCTGCGACAAAGTGATTTATCCTGCCCTAAATTTGGGGTCGGAATATTTTACGACATGTTCTGGGGGGTTGCAGGATCTCGTGCCACTGAATATTAGAAGCAAACCCAATTGGCCCGTAAACTCGCGGCACAGGAGCCTGATAGCAACGATCACCGCATCGTGAAGGTCCAATCGGCAACGGCAATCAATGTTGAAGCAAACCGGCTGCATGTTGTGGAGTCATCTTGCAGGAATCGGATCTCCCTCAAATTGCCAACACGGCATCTGCTGCATCTCGCCATTGCCATCTGTCCTCGTGGAACGCTGTCCTAGCTGATTGGAACACACCGGCTTCGGACCGTGCGATCCCGACCAATGAAGGCCGTCCATCAATGCCCTGTCCCTCGCGAAAAGATGAGAGGATTTCCGAGGGCTCAAGATTGTACGAGCATCATAAAGCCCTGTGATGGCGTTTGATCCTCGAAGAACGGCCATCCTGTGTTGCACTGAGCTGACGGTTGCATACCGAGTCGGTCGATTGCTGCTCTCGGATCAGCAATGTTGGTGATCGGCTGTGAGCTGATACTGGCAAACAAAACCGGCTGACTGTTCCTTGCTTGCTTGAGCGAGAGGCCTCCGGGATGGCATTTGAGTGTCGCCAGACAGTCATGCAAGTCAGCTTTACGCCGCGGTATGCGTCGACCTTGTGTCAGCTTCATGCATAGCCTGTCTCAAAGAGCGACGCAGACGGGGCTTGAAGGTAGACTGTCCTCTGGTGTTCGAAAATACTGGAAAGCGACAGATCGATACGTCGAGACAGGGACTGTTAACATCGGTAGTACATTTAAGAAAAGCTTCCTCCCAGCAAAAGACAAACCCCCACTCTCTGGATAATCTACATGCAGTCATCCCAAAACATGCCCAACAACACGACCGAGCTCATGCTACATGGCTGATCGTTCGGCCAACCGCGATTGCATCGCTTTCCTTTAGCCGAGCCCGAGCCTGCAGACAAACAACTCAATTTTTTCAAGGAGAACACATTGGCCCGCCCCCAACTTGAATGAAACCTCCCTCATGGTACAAACCCATCCATACAAGGCTGCGTGTCCGTACGACGGTGTTATCGAAGCATGGTTCAACGACCCTCGGCCCCCTTCTTTTCTCCTCCCGCTGTCGCGCCTGTGCTACTCGGCATGGCGGGCCTATGCTTCGAATGAGATACGTCCTTTTGTCTCGAGTAAGCCGGTGCGTCGAAACCGTGCCATGGCCCCATTTCTGGAGGCTCAAGGAGCTAGCGTATCATCGGGTCCGGGCAGAGCTCAGGCTGGGAGGGGATCCCGTTGGGCCCCTTCCCAGCTTTCCCTTGACCGTAGCCCGGTGTGAAAGGCTTTGGAAATTTGAGAGCCGCCGGAGTGCTGACTTTCTTGGCAGTCTGGCTGTTCGGTTGGAGGCACATTGCGGAGTGTTTTGAACTGCTGAGTTCACATTGACAGAAGGAGTACGATGATAGAACAAGCACTGCTGGACTTGAAAATTGGGTCATCATATGCGCTGCTGTGCGTTGGAGAAGGCGGCGGTATTGGTAGATCTTGCCCTTCTCAAAGACACCAAACTAAACAAGAGAAGCTAGCTTTTTATACTCGCAGGAGCAGTGTTCGACCAAGGTGGACTTCGAACGACCTCGCCAGCACAGTTCACGATGACAGACCGTTGCTGCCAACATGGAGCGCCTCTGAGACCGGTCTTGAGGGATGCTGAAGCACACGGGATTACACATGTCCACACAACCTGACAGCTGCCGTGTATCGGAGTGCGCGATATGTACTCCGCCGTCCACATCCCCGCCGAACTATCGCCAAACAAACTCGACCACCGCTGTACAACAGCAGCACCAAGATGCCGAGCCATCACAACTACCAGACTCGTCGATCACCCCTAACCTCCGCCAAGCTTCCAGCCGCGTACATGAGGAAATACCGCGACTGGTCACATGAAGTAACTGACGTCGACGCGCCAATGTCACATTGTTGACGTTGCAGAGTCGCGAATCTGCAAGAGACAAACGAGGCCTATCGCTGGCACGGTGTCAATAATAGCAGCCAAATGACCAGAATAAGCCCTGGGGACAGACATAGTCATGAGGTACGTGTCCCAAGAGAAACCAAGACGTAAATCGGGGAATTGAGGACCCCCGTACCTTATTGGCTGCACGTGCCAACCGCGTTGTTCCTCCAGAGAGATACATCGATACACAACTGGGCGGTAAGGAGGATGCCATGAGCGATGATTCGACAAGCCTGCCAGTCAGCTTCGGAGAAGCGAGCTACCTCGCTCATCCTGTCCGCCAGGGACACGTCGCGGAGACGACAACCAGCATCCGAGAATGCGCGAGGGCCGGGCCGGCGCCTACCGGCAACAATCAAGGCATGGCCGATACGCTCGCGTTGAACAGCCGTCGGGCTTTGCCCGAAGGAACACAGAAGGCGACAGAATGTTGGCCAAGACCATGCCCCGGCGGGCGCGTCCCACGCACGTGGGGTGTGAAGGCTGTGGCTATCCGCGTCGCATCATCTGTACTCCGCGACGTAGAGCTCAATTGAGCAAATATCCCCGCGTGTAGCAACGCACCGAGGAACGGGAGACAGGTACAATTTGAGCAAGACTAACAAGAGGCGGGCATACTTATCCCCGGACTCCCGAACGCACTCGCAGAAGATCGGCCCGTCAGGCACTGAGGGAGCCCTCGGCTCCTGGGCCGCATGTCGCCGAATACCTCAGTATCGGACAGATGAAACTTGCGTCACTTGGTGCCACCAGCACCACTTTACATGCCACTCCAGAGGGACGACCGTGTTCTTCACTGAGGCACAGTTACGAGCTGAATGTTTGTACACAATACAATTGTCTTCCTATGTCTTCAACTAAAAAACAAGATATTTACACTGAAAAGACGTTTCCTCGTCCCGGATTCCACGCTATGCAAGACCCAAATCGTACACAGAAACATATGAGCGACCAACGCGCTTCACCTCCACTCATGTGAACATGACACAGACGAGGCCCGCTTACAGCTTCTTGGCGGCGGCGCGCCTGCGCTTGCAAGAGGAGCCGGAGCCCGAGGCGCCAGTGGCGGCGGGCGCGCTGGAGCTGGAGCTGCCGGTCGAGGAACCGGAGCCGGAGCCGGCGTTGCTCGAGGTGGAGGCGCCCGTGGAGTCGGCGAGGATGGCCTTGGCGGCGTGCTCGGCGGCGACCATGACGATGGCCTGGGTGTTGCCCGTGGGCAGGTCCGGGTGCATGGAGGCGTCCACAACGTAGATGTTGTCGGTGCCCCAGACCTTGGTGTTGGTGTCGACGACGGACTTGCCGTCGTTGGAGGCGCCCATGCGGGCGGTGCCGACAAAGTGCGAGCCCGTGGTCATGTTGTCCTCGGCGATGAGGGCCTCGGCGGTCGAGTTGAGGGCGAAGGGGGAGTTGGCGCCGTTGACCATCTCGATGAGCTGGTTCATGAAGTTGGTGATGGCGCTCTTGTCGCCCGTCGACGTGAGGTAGGGCTGCGTGGTGATCTCGGTCGAGCCCGACGAGGTGATGCCCAGGACGCCGGTGGAGGTGATGCCGTGCGTGAGGTAGACCTTGATCCTGATGGTGTTGGCCGAGGGCGCGTTGATGGTGCCCTGGACGTAGTAGGTCGCCCCGTCGTCGGACTCGACGGTGCTCCAGATGTTGATGCGCTGGCCGCCCTGGGCGAGAAGACCCGCGGACTTGGTGTTGAAGTCGGAGACGACGGTGTTGTTGGGGGCGGTGAAGGCGGTGCTGGGCAGGGCGGTCAGGCCGTCCTTGACGTTCAGGCTGACGGTGAAGATGGGGTGGTCCTGCAGGTTCTCGCCGACGGGGAGCTCGATCCAGTCAGCCTCCTCGGGCAGGGTGACCTTGACGGAGCCGCTCTTGACCGTCTGGATCTGCGCCTTGGGGCCGATGCCAGAGTTGATGAGCATGCGGGGGGTGGACAGGGCACCACCGGCCAGGACGACCTTGCCGCTGGAGGTGAGGTTGATGATCTGGCGGTTGCCGTTGGACAGCTCGACCTCGACACCGGTGGCGGTGGAGCCCTCGCGGATGACACGGACGAGCTTGGTGTTCAGGGACAGCTTGAAGTTGTTCTTGGCCTGGGCGAGGGGCAGGTACGAGCGGATGGGGCCGCCACGGAGACCGTCCTGGATCAACCAGGGAGGGTGGGAGAAGACCTTCTGCTTGTCATCGGGGTTCTCGAGAGCGTTGGTGTGCGACCAGCCCTGCTTCTCGAGGAAGCCGGACATGACATTGAAGGCGTCCTGGTCGACACCGGTGCCGTTCTCGAGGATGTAACCGGGGCTGCGCTCATAGAAAGCATCGGCGGAAGACGAGACGTCAGACCACTTCCAGCCCGTGGGCCACTTGTCGTCAAAGTCGTGTGCCGCAGGCTTCACGAACATCAGAGCGTTGACCATGGTGGAACCACCGAGGAGGCAGCCGGCCATGGAAGCGGTGTCGAGGCAGTACTCGGAAGTCTCACTGGCCGAGCTGAGGTAGTAGGCCATGGCGGGAACATCGTACTGGGTGATGGTGTCGTTGTAAGAGACGGTAGCATCACCACCAGTGGAGTAGGTGGAGGCACCACCACGCTCGAGGAGCAGGACAGAGGCGCCGGACTCAACGAGACGCTCAGCGACGACCAGACCAGCAGCACCGCCACCGGCGACGATGTAGTCGTAGGTGGAGTTGCTGGTGGTGGTGGTGACATTCTGAGCGCTGCCACCAGTGGTGGAGTTGCTGGCGCCACCAGTTGACGCACCGCTCTCGGTCTTGGAGGCCAGGGCAGCCCAGGTCTCGTAGTCGGCAGACTTGGCGTCAGCCAGGCTGTGGCTGTACTCACCGAACGCAGCGCCGTGGTAGTTGAGGGTCGCGGAGGCGTCGCTGGTGTCGGTCAGGGCAGTCTTTGACAGGGCGTATCCGAAGACGTCGGCCTCCTCGTTGACGGTGAAGGAAGCAGTGTCGTTGGTGATACACCCCTTGCAGAGGAAGGTGTATTGCCAGCCGGTGGAGTTCACGGCAGTGCCTGTGGAGATCTCGTACATGCCCATCGAGTCGTCGGTGACGGGGCTAGGGTTGGTGTAGCCGGTGGCCTTGCGCAGAGAGCCGACCATCTTGTCGCCGTCGGCCCACGCGCAGACGAGCAGGGAGTTGGCCATGGGACCACCCAGGGAGACGGCAGCGTAACCGTCGACGGTGTTGGACTGCAGGATACCGATGAAGTCACCGCCCGCCTCAGGGTTCTCGGGAAGAGCCAGACCGAAACCCCAGCCAGTCTTCTCGTAGTACGAGAACTTGATGCCGGAGCTGGCATCGGTGTATGTGGTGGACTGCTGACCCAGGACGCCAGCGGCCATGGCGGCCGTGGCCAGGAGTGATCGAGGGACCATTTTTGTTGTGTGTTTCTGTGAATGCTGGGATCCCAACTTTTATTTGGTTGATTCCTGCTTTGTTTTTCTCGATTCCAAGGCTTCAAGCTTCTCGGATATCGCTTGGATGAACGGGTTGGGGAAGGAAGGAAGGATTTGAAGGAATGAATGTGGCTCTGCCACTGGAAAGAATGTCTTCGAAGGAAAGAATGACTTCGAGGGAAAAGAACGTGGTGGTTCAACCAAGCAAAAGGAGCCTGAGAAGAAGAATGAGAAGATGGGACAGGAAGTAGAGTCTTGGCAGCTGGTCGAGGTCGGCTTCTCTTTGCCTTTATTCTTCTTCCACCGACCCCCTTATCCGAGCAGTCGGGCCCGGCTCCCGGCACTTGACGGGGGGGAGAAGGAGGAGGGCCCCAGAAACAGAGCAGTCGTCGGCATTCTGCGATGGGTCATGATGGCCCACCGCGCCGGCCCTTCATCACAAACGATGGCGGCTGTTTTTTTGTGACGAGAGACCCTTGACCATGAGGCTCCGGTCTCCAAGGCCAACTTCAGGCCCTTGCCCTCGAGGATAGCCCCGATGGGGTGGAGGGATCTTCGAGAGGGAAACAAACACGGCTCCCCTCCCTGGGCCAATAGGGTATTGTAGATTGGGGGGAGGGTGACCAAATACGGCAAGAGGAGGCTGAAGATTGACCCATAGGGGATCTAGGCCTAGTTTTCTTGGGTACGCAATTAGCCTGCCCTGACCAGAGGGCGCACCACGCCCGAGAGCCCTGGGCAGCGGGCACGCCCCGCGCTGGAAGAGCCGAAGCTGATTTTGAAGGCGCCGAGGGAGCCCCGCCGAGTTATGGGTCTCGCGAGCCCCTGGAAACAACGTGACAACATGACTCGTCGGCCAGGCTCCGAATAGTAATCGGGGCACCGTCAATTGGCCGTGTGGCGCTTGGTGAACCCACCGCAGCGCCCATGTGGACGTAGCGCCTCGTCGCGTTTAAATTGAGCACTGGTCTTTTGTTTCAGGCGGCTCCCACTGGGGGCCCCCCTATCCGCCTATTGGCACCGCCGCCTCCAAGCGAACCCCGGATGAACATTCTCGCTCGCATGAACCGTTTCGAAACTTCCTCAAGAGAGTGGAGCGTCGAAAAACATCGATCAAATCGAAAGGCCGCCAGCAAGGACAGAAAGGGGCAAGGGGCCGAAGGGCGTTTCCTCTTGAGAAGGCGAGCTGGGTTCGTCCCCTTGATTGCTTGTTTGTCCAAATTGGACAGACGTCAGCATCTCCGAGAGGCCCCCATTGTCCTATTAGGCCGATGGATCATTCTGCCATTCCGATCCGACACTATCATAATGTCCCCGTCGTGATTCGCCTCGTGCTCGGACGGGGGTGTTGGACTGGATCACCACTGTCAAGTCTGCAAGCGGAGGACACTCCTGTCGATCAGCCGCAACCTTGCTGGTTGATGATCGCTCAAATCAAGATTGGGAAGTTTTAGCCTCGGTCGACCGTGAAGACTCGGTGCTTACCGGATCGCCTCTTCTTTCTCTGGGCCAAACCCGAGGTCATGGTCCTTCACGGGTGAGGCTTACGTATGGCCGTGGAGATGCCTAGCAAGAGATGTCGTGGTAAACACTCCTTTGGAACCATTTGGAAGCATGCCAAACCGTTTAAGTCGGTGCTGACCCTGAAGGGGCCGTCGGTTCCAACTTCGCGGGCCGAATGCCACCCTTAGGAGGTGCTATTAATTTCAGGCAGCTCCCCTCACCTCCCGCTCGAGGTCAAGCCGTCGTGCCACTACCCCTCGTCATCCGCCATAAGCAGCATGTTCAAACAGACAGCTCACCCATTGGCAAGTCTTGAGGGGTGCCCGACTGTGCAGGCAGACGCTTCGAAGAGCTCACCCCGTTGACCATTGGAGTGCCGAAGCACGATGATCACCTCGCTGCCCCGCGCATGCTCTGGCTCTCTAGCTGCATCCGGCAACACTCGCCGGCAGCATCGGCTGAGTCTCGTAGTTTCATTTGGCGCCGACTTGCGTAGGATCGATTAGCAGGTCCAACACAGAGGCATTTTGACCCAAGCGACTCTCAAAATGAGGGGAATAAAACATCAGAGGACACAGAGTTCGAAGATAGCCTTAGCTTCCCGACCGTATACTTTTGCCGGATCACAAGCAAGAAATATTTCACAATGCAGGCATTTAAAACGTCTCTCCCTAACGGTGCAACTCTATCGGGCCACCGCTACGATCCAGAGACGTCGAATCCGGCCTACGCAGCCTTGACGGACAGCAGGCGGCCTTTGTTTGTGGCCATACATGGCGGTACTTACTGCTCGACCTACTTTGACGCTGATACAAAACATACTGCTGTTCTATGCAGCAAGGGCCTCGGAGTGCCGGTGGTCGCCATCGATCGCCCTTTATACCAGGAGACATCCTCATTTTACCCCATCCCGGACGGCAAGACTTACCACGAGGGACTAGCTGTCCACCTCCACAAGCACATCCTGCCCACCATCTGGAAGGAGTATGGCCAGCGCTGTGGGAGCATGGTGCTCGACTGCCACAGCCTGGCGGTGCCCAGCGCGGTCATATTGGCGGGGTGGCATGCCCAGGAGCGGGCCCGGGGAGACACGCCGGCGTACCCCCTCTCCAGTCTGATCGTGTCCGGGTTCGGCAGCCAGAACACGTCCACCATCGTCGAGCAGAGAAAAGACGCCCCGGAGTACATCGACATACCCTCCAAAGTCAAGGATAGTCAGATGTTCGACCAGGGGACCGTCGACCCGGCCATCTACAAGCAGACCGAGAGGCTGAACAACCGCATGCCGTACGCCGAGCTGGGCGACTACGAGGCGGTCTGGGCCGGGGACAGGTGGCGGGCCCTCTGCGGCGCGGTCGAGGTGCCCGTCATGATCGGGATTGCGGAGAGGGACGCGCTGTGGTCGGGCACGGAGGAGCACGTCAGGGAGTTTGCGGGTGGGTTCAGCAGAAGTGAGAGGGTCGACGCAAGCCTGATCAAGGGCGCCCCGCATTGCATCGAGTTGAGCTATTGGGCCCAGGGCTGGTATGCGAGATGTTTCGGCTGGGCCCTCGAGTGTGCTGCTGCACATGCCGCGAAGGAGCTCAAGATCTGAGCTGTGTGATGATGTGACCATGATTACGAATAGTATTACGACATGTATGGCTCACATGAGCGTCTGAAAATTCCCCTCTCTCAGTTAACAAATAATTAGTCACCAGAGTGTTGGTGCTAATATTCTCGATAATTCATGAGAAAGGTCCCTCGATCGAGGTTCGTGACGGCTGGCCTTAATGGCCTTTACTCAATGGGCGTCTTGGCGATAGATCACCATTGTCTTCCGGAAAGGGTGCTGCGGTTCCGCCCACAAGACATACAACAGCAGGTGCCAGATTTTCCATCCAGTTGGCTAGAGACCGAGCGATAAATCATCACACCAAAGTCTTGTCATGCGGCTTTCACCCATGGAGCAAGTAGCCTTTGTTAGATAAGAGCCTTACTAAGTGGCAGACGGCCCAGTTCCTTTGTCCTCGCACGAGGTCGATTCTTGGCAGACTCGCATACAATACCTTTGTACGGCTCTTGGTAGTTTTGAAGAGGCAGGTGTGGTCGACGGGATTTCTCTGTATTTATTGCTGTCCACTGCCACCGAAACCACTTCCGTGGAAGATTTCTTCGCACCCGGACCGTTCACTCAACAGTACAGTACCCTTCTTGCACGCCAAACATCCACAATCAAAAGACGTCCAGCGCAGATTTCCCCAAGTCTCACCAGATCAAAATGATTCCAACCATCTTCGAACACCTGTTGAGTTGCCGTAGCTGCAACAGTGCCGTTCTGGTCGAGGACCCATCAGCCACCCGTTCAACCGCAGCAACAGCGACTGGGGAACTCGTGGGACTAGTCATTCGACACGGAACGACGGAAAGCGCTGGCAGTATCTCAGGGCTCAAAGTCTTCCACTTCGCAGGCACCGACCCGCCGCCGCAGTGGGACACCCAAATTCCAAGCACCGTTTCCCGGCAGGTCATATACATGGAGCACTGCGCGACCCCGGCGTCCCGTAGACAAATTTCCCGGGACTGGGGCCTGAAGTGGCTCGACTTCGAGCAACATTTCGAGACCGTCGCCGCGTGGTCGGGCAGTAAGGTGGTGGGCGAATGTCCGTGCAAGTGCCACAATCAGGGGGACGGTGGCGACGAGTGCATCTCCATCGACACCACGCTCGCCCTTGTGGGACAACAAAGCGATCGGTACAAGAAGCCCAAAGATCCGGAAACTGAGCGTGGCACCTATCACCCTGCTGACCTGCCAAGTGAGTTGCGTGGACGAGCCCAGAGTGAAGAAATCCCTCAGGCCGACCTTTATATTCTCTCTTGGCGAGAGCAGTGTCGGAGAGACAGTCTTTAAGCTGGAACGGTGAAATTCCTTTGCTCACATATTCCTACCGGCAAACCTGCGGCCGGATATGTATTATTAGTTATGGGAGGCACAGTCTTTCAAGCCCTTGCTGCGTGAGGACTTGGTACCTGGAGGGGTATTCAAGCACACTCGCTCATCACGTGCAGGGCATTTTCAATAAATTTCTTTTGTTTTCATCATTATCTTGCATCATGTGTATATTGTCTAGGGGCCTTGAAAAACCTATCTCTGCTGAAGTCAAGCCCGAGCACGGCTCGTCACCTTGCTCACGGCGCCTTGTACCATCCACTCCCCGTTGCCTGGGTCTTCGCAGCCCCCACATATCTAGTGACATAGTCCTGCCACTGCCTCGTAGCATCGCTACCGGCAGCATCTGGGAAGTTGACATCACAGCCCAGAGCCTTATAGCCAGGCGCAATCAACCCCGACAAAGCATTCACGACCGTCTCGAGCAAGACGACCGAATTGTACAGCTCGGAAGGGAAGTTCGCGTAGACAGCATTGTACAGGAAGCAGGAGAGCCCCTGGACGTTGTTGGGCAGGTCAAGCGGGCCCACGACCCAGCTCTGGTCCGCGCCGGCGCCGCCCAGGGCCGGCAGCGCGTACAGGTAGACGTCGAGGATGCCGCCCACGGCCTCGACAACCGTCATGGGCGTCGCGCGGCGGTACCACCCCACCTCGGGGATACGCTCGGGGACGTGCGTGTAGGTGAGCGCCGGGTCGTCCCACGCGTTCTCGCGGCTGGGCCTGGCGCCGTAGAAGGAGGTGACGGACGCCTCGTTGGCGACGCCGCCGGCGCCGATGGTCCCGTTGGAGAAGAAGCCCGGGATGAAGTAGTAGGCGCCCATGACGACGGCGGCGCTGGGCACGTTGAAGTAGAACTGGCCGTTGGCGGCCCGGGACGCGGCGTAGCGGTTCTTGAAGTGCTCCTTGATGGCGGCCACGCTGTAGGTGCCGTTGCCCCTTGCGAGGGCTTGCTGGTGCAGCTGCTTGAAGAGCTCGGGCTGGAATGAGATGTTGTCGCCGTCTAGGTAGAAGTCGTTGCGGGTGGCGGAGGCATCTCCTTCGTTGAATTTGCCTTTTTGTTAGGGTTAGTATGGGGTCTCTTACAAATTTGATAGGTGTGATTGTCTTACCGTGGCCTGAAATCCCGGATGGTGTGCCAAAGATACCGTTCAGCGCGCCATTGAGAAGGCCGACACGGCTGTCTGGCCCACCAATACTCATTGTTTGCGAGAGGATGTCGCCGCCATCGAGGGCACCGCCAGTGGCTAATAGAGTAGATAAGTCGGCGCCCATGTTAAAGACTCTCGCAGTAGCAGCATTGATCTGTCCGATGGTGGCGATGCCGTTGCGGGGAATGTATCCATGATTCGCGAGAGTGTTTAACCCGGGGCAAGGGCCTCGCTGGTCGGTAGGGCCAGGTGCTTGAAATGGGTGATCGGCTGAAGTCAAGTCAATACAGAACAGGAATGAGACTATTAGAGAGAATAGGAAGGTGTGATATACCCTCAGGGAATCTTCTCAAGCCGTTGACCGAGTCAGAGGTAGGGATGAGGCCAAGAACGTTGTCAAGAATTGCTTCAAGCGTACCACCAAGCAAGGTGACGACACCATCTAGCAGGCCAGTGCCCAGCTGACGGGTCTCGCGATGCTGTGACTGTTCAGGGACTCGGCGGCCAAGTTCTTCCATTCGCCGGTTGATTTCCCGGCGGGCCTCTGGGTGATTAAGCAGATTACCCATCCCTTCAGGAGTCATCCAGGGGAACGCCAATGCAAAAGGCGCCCACAGAGCGGCGTAGAGAAGAAAGTAATGCATCGTCAGCAACTTAGATATAATAGAAAAACAATGGACCAGAACCACCGTACTTCCGGAGACACTCGCTGACTCTGATCATGCCGACATGGTGAGTGAACCTCATGCCAGTATTTATAACACCCTCGCGGATATGCTGTTGTCGCCACAACGTCATAGTGTACTAAACAGGCCGTGTGGGTCGATCACGATGGAAATTTCAGCCGCAAACAATTGTCCCAGCCAGGTATCGCTCTCCTTTTTGTGTAATTAGAATGTGCTCCGTAACCCTTGCTCTGCCATTGGCTCGCTGTCAGCCGGAAGGTCTCCTTCCCGCCAGTAGTCTTTGCGGCCCGCAGGGGATCGACCACAAAGGCTAGGGCGGCTCCAAGTGGCGCATGAGATCTACATTCCTCATCCCCAGGCAGCAAGCGCCAGGCTTTGAGCGAAAGATTCCTAGAGATCTGGAAATGCAGTAGGAACGGAATCTTAGAAATGACTGGAGCAGGGAGGGTATTCTAACGAAAACGGAGACTCGGTATGTACACGCCGGTGGTGGTGGACCGGCAGCTTTGCAAGGAATCCAAAGCGCAGCCACGTCAGATACTGGCTGATTCAAGGAAAAGATACGAATGCACATAATGCACGCGTTAATCTTACTCCGGCCGAAGGGGAATTTTGAAACAGTGATTAATAAAACACCCCCACCCATCTGCCATTTCAATCCCGGGTGCAAGAAGCCAGCCATTGTCCAAGCGCCTATCCCCAGACATACCGCGGCTTCCCTGCACCAACACAATTTCTATAGTGTTGTCCTGTAAAATAGGGTACACGATTACATGTGCTCGCCAATTGCCAAAAGTAATTACCGCATTAACTTTACCCTGGCTAGGTGTATTGGGACATTCAATCAACAGGAGCAACCCGTCAGGCTGATACGCGCTGAAAGACTTCTCAAGCCCATAGAATGCTAGCTTGGTCGTTCCTTTAGCTACCGATCTATAATTGAGTTAGAAACCTATTGTTGTCGACATTGTATTTTTTTTTAAAAAGCTAGGTGTTTAAGCGTTTATCACTGTATGAAGGGACTGGATGCATGCTGCTTAAGAAGCATATGTGTACAGAGTAAAAACGAGACCACCCACTCAAATTTTACTTCTTCTAAGCAAAACGCACTGAATGCTATACTTGCGGGAGAACATGACCAGCCCTGAAATTTGTCCTAGTGTAGCTGAATCATCCAGTGACTAGCTTCAGGTGTGCCATTGACTAAGCACTTTACCGAGATTTTCGATGGCCACGAATGCTTGATTGCATATGTATCGTGTGTTTCGAAGCGAAATTCTGATTCAGAACTATGACAATGAGAGATGAGGCAGGGCTGCTGATGACTGCCGGGAGGCTTTGGATCTCACCAGAAGCCACTCCAAAGGTCTTACTTGCATTTGAGGATGGAACAGTAGTGTTTTGTCCACCGTTTTCCATTGTGCAGCCTCCGGCTGCGCAGGCAGACTTAAAGCCGCGTTGATTCATCAGGGATGGAAACATGGTACGTGACGAGGTCAATGTGTCCACTAGGGACGAGTCACAAACCCCTTCTTCGGGCTCGCGACACTTGGCACACTGAGCACATGAATGCGTAGAATCCCAATATGCAACGAGCAGTTCAGTCAGGGGTCGGGTCCATTCAGCGTGGAGGGACCCTGGGGAGCGGTTGGTATAACGCGATGGCCTTCCAAGCCATTGTTTTCACCTCGCGGCCCACTTATTGTCCACAAAATAGTAATCATCAGGATCTGCTTACTCTGAAGTTCAATATGGTAGTAACTATCTGACCTACATAAATTACGTGTTCTGCCACTCCTCGACTATGACGATTTGTGTGCCGACGCAATTTAGAAAGACATGCCCGGTTGCATTCAGAACCCGAGTCTCGGCCTTTGCTCCCCGGTTCATCCATTCGATCTTCCTTATTTTCAATGGATCGTCAGTGCAATCAAAAGTGTACTACCCCGGAAGAACGCAAATGCACGGTACGGCGAACAAGTCGCTCAATTTCTGATAAGACGCTTAGTGATAACTTGATGAGCGGCAAGTATGTGACTAAGTGATTCGAAGCTTACAGGACACACCAGATGGGGGTACTGAAACCAATTAGAATGTTTCTTTCTGGGGCAGCGGGTGGCAACTCGCCAACGGTTGGCTAAACATAGTATTGCATGTACGCATCGTCACAACACGAGCAGAGACTCAGGCCACGACGTGCTCGAGCCGTTATCTTGATGTGGTCAAGAGAATGCACATCAACCCTCCTGGAGCCGGGTTTTCCCGCCAAAGTACAAAGCAGTGACTAAGTCAAATATAGAGACATTCAGCGATTCGTAGCCAAGCTATCAGAAGATGCAGACAACTCTCACCTGCATCGCCCAGCAATACTTGTGTGGCTGGGTAACAACGACAAGGAGAGGTTCGGCCGAAATAAATAGTGGACACGTCATAATACGGTCTCAGATTGACTCCTGATTTGAAGACAACATTGTTCACAACCGGGCGAGAACTACCTGGGAAGATAACGCCATTGCAGAAATTATGATAGATATAGGTGGACCTTGTCACGCACATACGTGGGTGGACTGGCTCATTGGATTGATTGGTGTTGCGTCTACTGGTGGGTTGCAGCTCTTGGAAGCTGCAGGCTGACTAGAGGTCAGCCGTGCTGACGAAGATATGCGGATGGACTTCTTGATTCTGAAGCAAGCGAGGCAGTCATCAGGTTCGGCACCTTCCGAGTCCGTCTCGGGAGCCGACAGTGTGCTCGCTCTGAGCCAGTCACGTTTCCTTCTCCCCCCAGTTTGCACCTCCAAGAGCCAAGTCCGTGATTTTTGACGAAATGGGTCTGAATAACATCACATCATGTCGCTGTGGGTCACGCGACTCTGATTATACCCATCCAATTTGCATGCAACGATCTGCCCGCTCATCCTTCGGCTCCCGAAGATGAAGATGCGTTCATCAACAAGGCTCTGGACCATGCACCTTCATCGTCCAGGACTTGGCAATCCTCGGGCGAAGACGGCCCAGGTATGGCTATCCCATCATCGTAAGTTGACTTTGTATAATATGAAGTGAGGTGAAGCCGTGCCTATATAATTCGAAGACGGCAGGTCTATAAAAAGCGGCAAGTTCCATCTCTCGACACCCCATGTCACCTTGTGTCTAGTGAAATATTACTTCGAGCTGTTTCGATTTGAAAGACACAGCTCTGCTATAAATTGTGCCCCCCCCCCCCTTCACCTACCACTTCAAAAACCTAATATCTGGTGTTCTGTGTCCCACAAATACCAGTAGGCCATCATGACTTCCTCAACAGCAAAGCGAGACGGACCAACCGCCATTGTCGGCATGGGTTAGCTGCTCCACCTCTATGCTTTTGCTGAATCATATGCTGACAGTTTACGTAGCCTGTCGCATGCCAGGGGGAGTTCGTGACATCCCTGGCCTTTGGGAATTTCTCAGAGAGTCGAAGGATGTGCAAATGGAGTTCCAAGAACCTCGATTCCCGTCCAAGGGGTTTTACCATCCAGATGTGGATCGGCCGGGGACAGCCGTGGCCGGCAGCGGCTTTGTCCTCGATGAAGACCCTCGTCTGTTTGACCCATCCTTCTTCGGGATCACGGACATCGAAGCAGAAACCATGGATGCGTCCCAACGCAAACTTCTCGAAGTTACGTACGAAGCTTTTGAGAATGCCGGCGAGACCTGGGAAAGCGTCTCGGGATCCCGTACTGGAGTGTTCGTCGGCGATATCGCCTTCGACAATTACATATCACAGACACGCGACTGGGATTATTCAGGGAAGTATTCGGCTACCGGATCATTTCCGAACATGCTGGCCAACCGGATCCATTATATCTTCAATCTCAAGGGACCAAGCGTGCTCCTCAACAGCGCCTGCACATCTGCCAGTAAGTAGCTTCCGGTTACTTACAATTTTAACCCTCTTCAAAAAAGAAAAGAAATTCCTATCTGCGGCCTGTACCCTCAAAGGAATTGTTAGATCCTAGGCTTTGAAACAAGCCATGGCCATACTATGGCCTGGTCCTCCCTACATCCAATTGAAACTCCTTCCCAGTGCTTTGATAGCTGACTCGTTTTACTGCAGTGTACGCCCTTCACACGGCTATCATCTCCATGCGCAACGGCGATTGTGACTCTGCCATCGTAGCGGGGTCAAACTGGATCATGGACCCGAACTCCCATATCGCAATGGGCAAACTGGGTGCCCTATCTGCGACTGCAAGAAGTCATACTTTCGACGAGTCTGCCGACGGCTATGCTCGGGGCGAAGGCTTTGCAGCAATCTACCTGAAATGGCCATCTCGGGCAATCCAAGACGGCTCACCGATTCGTGCTTTGATCATGGGCACTGCAGTCAACGCAAATGGGCGCACTACTGGGATTACCAACCCAAGTGGCCCTGCGCAGGAGATTGTTATCCGGGAAGCGTAAGCTCTCCCGATGCTGCTATGTTTATCCCAGGAGTCTTTGCTGACGGTACATACTTACATAGGTACAACGACGCCGGGGGGCTAGATCCATCGCAGACAATGCTACTAGAATGCCACGGGACCGGCACGCGCGTTGGCGACCCGATCGAAGTCGGGGCTGCCGGCAATGTCTTCGGTCCGAATAGATCTGATTCATACGAAGACCGCCTGGTAGTCACCTCGGTCAAGACGAATGTCGGTCACCTTGAGGGTGCATGCGCCTTTCCAGGCATTTTGAAGGTTGTATCGGCTATCGAGGCTGGCGAGATACCGCCCATTCTTGGGTTCAAGTCACCAAACAAGCGCATCGACTTTGACAAGGCGAAGGCTCGCGTGGTCACAAGCGTCGAGCCCTGGCCTAAAGACAAATTGAAGCGAGCCAGTGTGACGTCTGCAGGCTTTGGAGGAACAAATGGGCATTGCATCATTGACCATGTTCACAACTACATACCTGGCTATGTCAAACCTGGAGTCATCCGCGACGGCGCCAAGAACGTGAGCGGCGCCAACGGCGTCAATGGACATGCCAGCAACGGCACCAAAGGCGTCAACGGACACAAACCTAACGGCTTTACCAACGGCACGACCAACGGCACGAAGAAGTCCAACGGCGATAGCCATCTCGCTCGGGCACATTGCGCAAAGGCTGATGCAGCCACTCGTCAGCTGGTTCTGCTTCCATTCTCGGCACATAACCAGGCCTCCCTCCAAGCCAATGTGGACGCGCTGTCCAGGGTTGCTCACAAACACTCGCTGGCTGACGTGGCCTACACATTGTCCGCAAAGCGTTCGCGGTTTTCTCACCGAGCCTATGCCGTGGTGGACAAGAGCCGCATCGAAGAGTCCGGACCCGGTCTGAGCCTGGAGACGAAAGGTTTCTTTTCGCCCCAGGCTTTGCGCGTCGGATTCGTCTTTACCGGCCAGGGCGCACAATGGCACGCCATGGGAGCCGAGCTTTTCGAATACGGCATATTCCGGGACACGATCTCGTTCCTTGACCGCGTTCTCGCCGGCTTGCCACATCCCGCACCATGGGAAATTGCCGACATTCTTGCAGGGAGCTGTGAGAGCGAACTGATCCAGACGCCTGCTGTGTCACAGACTCTGTGCACAGCCCTTCAAATTGGCCTGGTTGACCTCCTCGTATCTTGGGCGGTCCGACCGGTCGGCGTTGTAGGACATTCGTCGGGTGAAATGGCGGCGGCATACGCAGCAGGGAAGCTTTCCGCTGCTGAAGCCATCACGGCCGCCTATTATCGTGGCTACATCGTCGCTCTCAACCAGAAATCGGGTGCCATGCTGGCCGTGGGCCTCAGCTCCGCCCAGGGGGCCGAACATCTGCGGCAAGCTGGTCTGGAGGATCAAGTCAAAGTCGCCGCCATCAACTCCCCGGACAGTATCACCATGTCTGGTGACGCAGACGCTATTAAGACGCTGCACGCCACATTTGACCAGCAGGGTGTCTTCAACAGGGTCCTGAAGACAGGCGGCCTCGCATATCACTCTCACCATATGCTTGCACTTGGCCAGGACTATTCCCAGGTGCTCGAAGCCGCGTTCCAGAGCCTCTCCAATACTGAACTCACACTGAAAGACCACAAGTATCCCTCAGTTCCATGGGTGTCGTCTGTCATTCCTACTAAGGACATGTCCGCTTCTAAGGAGGCTATCACCCCTTCATATTGGAGATCGAATCTAGAATCAGCGGTCCAGTTCAATGATGCTGTGTCAAATCTGGTCAGCCTCCCAGACTTGTCTATCGGAGCTGTGGTGGAATTGGGCCCTCACCCGGCGCTCAAGAGTCCTTTTGGCCAGATCGTCAAGACCCTGGGCAAGACTGTACCGCAGGTTGCGACGTTGAAGAGAGGTGAGGATGCTCGCAGTTCTCTGCTGAACCTCGCTGGCTCATTATTCGCTCTGAATGCGGACGTCGATTTGGTAGCAGTGAACGCCGTCGAGGCAGAGGACCATCAGGGAGTGCCTGGGCTGGCTCACGGCTGTACAGCTGTTGACTTGCCACCATACCAGTATACATACGGGCCCATCAGGTACGCTGAGAGTCGTCTCAGCAAGGAGTATCGCTTGCGTTCAATCCCCCGCCATGATCTGCTCGGATCCAGAGTCCCCGGCACTACCAGACTGCGACCGCAGTGGCGTAATATTATTCGTCCAAAAAGCCTACCTTGGCTGGACGATCATCGTGTTTTGCCCCACGTCCTACACCCAGGCGCTGCGCATATTGTCATGGCCATGGTGGCCGCTGAGCAAGCGTACTCCGAGCTACCGGACGCACTTCCTATCGTCGGCCTACTGCTCCGCAACGTCTCGATCAAGAAGACCCTCGTGGTGCCAGAAGATGACTACGGCGTCGAGCTAATTCTCAGTATGGAGTTCGACGATGGCGCGACCGCAAAGCAGCCGGGCTGGGCTAGCTTTTCTATATCCTCGGTCGTCCGCGACTCTCAGCAGTGGACCGAACACTGTTCCGGGTTCGCCAAAGTCGAAGTATCCCACTCTTACGAGGCCCCTCGCATTGAGACTGGAGACATGGACGGTCGGCTTGTCGACGCAGAAGATTGGTACGCTCGCTTCGCGGATATGGGCCTCCAGTTCGGCCCTTCATTCCAAGGCTATTCGGACATCCGCGCAGACCCTCACAAGAACGTAGCCTCGGCCAAGTTGGCTCTCAATACTACGGCTGGCATGTTCCCCGGAGGCGAGTCTCCCTATCCGATCCACCCGGCCTCTCTAGATCTGGCAATCCGCCTGGGCATCATGGCATGCAACGGCGGCCAGGCGGATACTGCCAGTGTCCAGCTCCCCATCCACTTCGATCAGCTGCAGTTCAAGTACGGCAGCCTGAGCGGCCGTGATTGGGCGACTGGCGTCTCTCGTGGTGAGCTGCGGGGACTGCGTGGCGCCTACGCGCAGATACAGATGTTGGGCGAGGAGGGCGATGTCATTCTGAATGTTGACAACATGCGCTTCACAAACCTTAATAACGAACAACAGACTTCATCAGGCAATTCTCAATCCAGGAAGAAGGCGTTCTCCAGCCCTTTCGCGCGTCTGGTGTGGAGGCCGGACGTGCGCACTATGAGCAAGGAGCAGTGGCGGCAGCTTTTCGCTGCTGGAGAGCAGAGCACCGATTCGAAGTCGCCCTACCTGTCCAAGCTGTTCGACTTGTTTGGACACGTGCAGCCGGATCTTCGAGTGGTAGAGGTCAACGCCAGTGAGGACAGGGGTGTCGCAGAGAGAATGCTCAAGATGCTAACTGGCCCCAACGGTATAAAGCGTTACAAGGAATACACTTTGGCTGATGCCTCGCAAGAAAGTATTGACAAGGTCCAGGCGGCCACATCAGGCTTCAGTGACGTCGCATACAACATTCTTGACATTGCAAAGGATCCCGAAAGCCAAGAGTGGACGAACGATGCCTTCAATGTGGTTCTGTTACCTATCTCAGGGCATCATGATGACTCTGAAACGCAATCTTTCGTGAGAAACTCCAAGTTGCTCCTCAGGCCAGGTGGACACCTTGTGGTGGTAGAGCACATTCAAGGGCTGGCCAGGGATGGCAAGTCGTGGGATGATATACTTGTATCATCTGGTTTTGAAGGAGGCTCTGATTTGACGGTGGAAGAGCTCACCGAAGGCGACTATCGATCAGTTGTCACATCATGCACGTTGGGTACCATCGCACAGAACTCTAACGGGAACAGCATAGGGGAAGCCGCAGTATACCTTCTCTACGGCAAGAAAGGGCAGCCAGCGCTTCTGCCTCACTTGGCTGGGGCAATGCAAGAACGCGGACTTCTCACCAAGTCTATTACTCTCGATGAAGCAGAGGGCGCACTACCACCGAATGCACGAGTGGTGGCATTCCTGGATGGGGAGAATTTGCTGTTCGATGCCGACCAACACCGTATCAACGTGTTTCAACATCTAGCATCGACTGCATCCAGCATGCTGTGGATCACCTCCAGCGGCATGGTGAAGGGGAAGAGTCCGGACGGGGCCTTTGTGGCCGGCCTGCTGCGAACGCTGGGCACGGAGAACCCTTCAGGACACTTCCTTTCGGTTGACATAGATGCCAAGGACTTCAAAATAGAGGACGAGCACGAGATGAGCGAGCTGGTCCGATGTCTGGCTGACCAGGAGTCTGCACTGCAGCATGGAGCACACAAGAGCAGCGGGGGCGAGGAGCCCGCGGCAGACGAAGTGAACCGCGAAGCCGCCTGGCAGCACGGGCTCATGTGGGTAAGCCGCATGGTGCCCGACGCCGGGCTCCAGGACTACGCCGAGGCAGCGGCCACGCCAGAGGACCAGGACTTGCAGACGGTGGCCCTGGGAAGCCAAGAAGGCCCTATCCGTGCGGCCTTCGGGGTGCCGGGCATCCTCACCTCGCTGTACTTCCGCCCTTACACCGAGCTGTGGCGACCCCTACCCAAGGACGCGATCGAGGTCAAGGTAGAGGCGGTTGGCCTCAACTGGAAGGACCTGGGGCTGTGTTCTGGGCGGTTCGACCAGAACAACCTGTCCAATGAATATTGTGGTGTCGTTTCCCAGAAGGGCTCAGGCGTCGCCGGCCTTGAAATCGGTGACCGGGTCTATGGGCTCGGAAAGGGACACTTTGGGAACTACACACGAGTGCCCGCGGCTCTGGCCCAGAAGCTTCAGCCCAGCGCGGACCCCGTCGAGGCCGCGACCATGCCCCTGGTGTACATGACAGCAGTGTATGCCTTTGAACACGTTGCCCGCCTGCGCAAGGGCCACAAGGTGCTGATACAATCTGCCTCTGGCGGTCTTGGCCTGTCGGCTATCCAGCTTGCAAGATCCAAGGGTGCCGAAGTGTTTGCTACTGTCGGGACGGAAGAAAAGGCACGCTTTCTATCCGAGGAGATGGGTGTTGCAGCCGACCACATTTTCTCGTCGCGCGACCCGTCGGAACTGCCTCGTGTAGCCGGAGGAATCCAAAGCGGAGGTTTCGACGTGATTCTGAGCACGGCCAATGGAGACATGCTTTACGATTCTGTCAAAGCACTGGCGCCTTTGGGCTGCCTTATTGATGTGGGCCGCATGGACGTGACTAGTTCCAAGACGATGGCCTTGGAGCTCTTCCAGAAGAGCGCGACCTTCAACTCCTTTGATCTAGGCATCCTTGTAGACCACGATGTTGGCCTCGGCTCCGAGCTGATGCAAACCGTGGCTGAGCACCACAGTGCTGGACGCATCGGCCCTATACGGCCTCACACCGTGTCGAGCATCGCAAATCTTGACAGAGCCCTTCTTGAGCTATCCAAGGGCAAGCATACCGGGAAGATGGTCGTGTCGTACCAGGACCCAAGTTCTATGATCAAGCTTCACCAGCCGATCTCCCATGCCCATTTCGACCCGGAAGCCCGCTACGTCCTTGTGGGCGGGCTGAGTGGCTTCGGCCGCTCCGTGGTGAGGTGGATGGTTGGTCGCGGGGCCCGAGACATAATCGTGTGGTCCAGAAGTGGCGCAACAAATCTGTCTCGAGAGGCCGCCGCTCTGATTGATGAGCTGAAGCTGCAAGGCGTCTCTGTTCGGGCTGTCGCCTGCGATGTCAGTGACCGAGACCAGGTCATGCGCGCCATGGCTGAGGCCAGTTCTGGACCAACGGTGCGAGGAGTGTTCAACTTTGCAGTGTCCTATCAGGACGTCTCGTTTGACAAGATGACGGCGGAGATGTTCCACCAAGGCATGGCAGCCAAGGTTCGCGGAACCAGAAACCTCCACGACGCCACGATGGGACTGAAGCTGGACTTCTTTGTCATGACCTCGTCTCTCGGCACGATGTATGCGTTCCCGACTCAGAGCACCTACTTGGCAGCCAACAACTACATGGACTACTTCGCGCGCTACCGTCGGCGCTGCGGGCTGCCGGCGACCACTGTGGCTCTGGGTTTCATCAACGACGTTGGTTCTCTTACCAACGACGCAGTCACGGTCAATGTTATCACCCGGGCCAAGGCTCAGACCGTAACAACCAGCCAGGTCCTGGGGTTGTTAGAGCCGGCGTTTGCTGGTATTGATGACTCCAACGGACGTGAACAAGAGCAATGGCTCGGCCAGCTGCAGGACCCGCTGTCGGAAGCAAACATCATAACCGGCATAGATCCAGCCGTGCTAGCGACCATGAGGAGGCACGAGGCCAAGAAGTCCAAGTCAGGGTACCAAGGATCCGGCTCGACTCCGCGTTGGTACAATGACGCGCGCGCGTCCCTGATGCTGCACGCGGTAGAAGACGCATGGAGGGCAAGAGACGGGGCAGCCGGTGGGCTGCGCAGCCAGAACAACGCGGCCGACCAGTCCCCGGCCGCGCAGCTTCGACGGCAGTTTGAGACATCAGTTGCCTCGGTTCGAGGCCGGTCCGGCATCGACAAGAATGCCATGGAAGAGACGGTCAGGCTTGTCTCCGATGCCATCGTGGCGTCGGTGGCGGCGATGCTCTTCGTCGACACCTCTGCCGTCAATGCGAACAACACGGTGGCCGATCAAGGCATTGATAGCCTGCTTGCGGCTGAGTTCCGAAACTGGCTGCATGTCTCTTTTGTTAAGAGCATCAGCATGTTGGAGCTGATGGACCCGAGGACCACCATTAACGTTTTAGCCCAGGGGATTGTTGAGGAGGTCGTTGGGTCGTAAGGGGAAGAATTCAGGGAGGATTGTCGTCAGAGGGAACATTGGGTGCCAAATAGTTCTGCCGCTCATTCATAAGTATAGAATATACATGCTTAGATTTAGCACTAACAGTCATCTCAATACTTGTTAGATTTTCCACTGAGATTTATACAAGTGCCATAGAGCAGCTATAAGAGACTATTTCTCAGGTGAGCAAGTTTGCGATCAGTCTTCAGGTCCACAAATATTGCAACTTGCTCAACTTGTCGGCTAAACATATTGACAATGGATCTGTGTTCACTCTGCAAGTTCGGTATACTGTCAATATATCCAGACTTCCGTCGCGCATACCCGATACCCTACTTACGCCACTTTTGGATGGGCTACAGGTGGTGGTTCGAAGCATCGTTCTAGTATCAGACGTCGTCGAATCGACCTAACTGGCCCGAACTCACTATGGATCTACGTTTTCCCAATCGCCGACATGTCAACTCATAAAGCTGCCGTCTTTGACACCCGACCAACTGCTAGGCGGCAACAAACACAGATGAGAAATTCGAGTCAGACTTGGGGTCCACTCGTACCCGGCATTTGATCTTTCGTCCACTGCTTGGTCTTCCCGTTAAGCTACTTTCGAGTTCTCCATATCCCACCGCTAAGTCTATTCTTCTCTCTCAGAAATAGGGTGTCAGCATTATCCATCATAGCACTCAGGACCCCATCCATCTCGTTACTCACCCGAAGAAAGACTCTCAGCGATTGATACCTATATCTACACAATGAGCCCGCATATGCTGGAGCCCGAGGTTGTAGCCCCGCTCCCTCCCAATAAAGACGTCCTACTTAATGTGCGCACCGGCAAGGTTCGGCCATTTCGCGGTGGCAAGCTCCGGTCCGCTATCAACAAGCATTCACGACAGGGCAGAGTGCAGGTGACAGAACTTGGACTGGTCGGTGACGAGCAGCAGTATGTCCTGCATGGCGGAGTGGACAAGGCTCTTCATGTGTACTGCGAGAGCAGCTACACTTTGAAGAGTTTGGCGGGGCAAGTACTGGTACCGGTGACCCTTTTGAAGCCGAGATCAGAGCCACAGGACAAGTATTGCAAGTCCCCGGGGGAAAATCTTTGTTGGATGTGCTGAGCGATGCAGGGTTCGACATCGAGTCTTCTTGTATGGTGGGTAACTGCGGGACTTGCATGGTCGAATATTGTCAAGGTGAAGTTCTACATCAAGGCCTTGCCTTGGATCGCGATCAGAAGGAAACCACATTGCTGAGTTGTGTCAGTCGAGGGAAGGGAAGGATCGTCATTGATTGCTGAGTCTTTGTTGTTTGATACGAGCAGGGGTATGGTGTAATTGATAAAATTCGTGCAGCATAGCCCATGTTAGCTGGCATCAATTCAACAATGTGCTATATTGAGCAATAATCAGTCGCAGTGACAACTGAGGACTTAGTTCTCTATTCAGCTATAGATGCTCTGGTCACATCTGTACAGTAAAGTAGCTTGGTACTGATACGTATCTTCAGACATGAAGTGTCATTTTTTGCCACGTAGTATTGTGCTGGTAATCTGATAAACTGGCTGAAGCCCGAATATTAAACAAACTACCCACTACTGGAAATTCTTTTCACCATTGTGCTGGCCCAATTTTGTGCCTTCTGCACCATGATCTGTTTTCCATCTCCAAAACATCACATTCTCCTGGTCTTGACACCCAACATCACGTCGCAGGCATTCATCCACTTGATGCGATCGTCATGGTGTGTATATACCGAAGCTTTCCCTTGACCATGCGAAACTCATGAGTGTCCGGGGCATTGCTCAAGTGCTGGAAGATGTTGATCACATCAACCGAACCGAACGACTCATCAATAACGTAGCGCCTATTGATGTTTGGCGCCTGGTTGTTGTTAGTCGGTATCCCAGGCTTGCAGCTGTCGGTAGGAGACCCGTTGCCGGTGTACGCGGAGCCCTCGAGCCGGGCACAGGGCGTGCCCCAGGGCACGGCATCGATCGCGCTCTTGTTGCTCCACATGTCCAGGTAGGCGTCCGCAGCGTTTTTGAGAGCCTCGCGGCTATCCCGCTCGCCAGCCGGTATCATGCCCCAGTCCTCCTTCAGAACCCACTCGAGCGTCTTGCTGGCGTTGAAGAGCCAAGACCCCGTCGTGGAGACGACGGAGTCGACCAGGTAGACGAGCATGTCGTTGTCCGGGTCGTGGCGGACCTGTGTTCCCACGACGTGGGGAGACGCACGGTCGGTCATGATCATTTCTGTGTACGTAGCACACTCTGTGAGGTCCGTAATGGTACGGTTATGGTCTACGTGCAGCCTCTTGCCGAGAACGCCGGTCGTGATCTCTCGCGTTCTGTTGTTCTCTATGTAGGTGAGGTTGTGAGGATTTGCGCCTTCCAAGTTGGCAAGGGATCCATTGTTCTGTGCGTCAACCAGACCGTGGGCAAACTGTAGCATTCGCGTCTGGTTACACTCGGCACCGAATACGGCCGAGAAGAGGGTACTCGCAACAACGCAAGGCGAAAAGCGAACCATGGTGTCTGGTGGCTGTACGTTCGGGACTGGACTGGCAGTCTTTTTGGTGAGGATCTGTGGCGACCCAGCTAGTCTTCCCGTGGAGAAGGCAAGAAAGAGTCTTTTATTATCGATCACTCCACGCTCAACCCATCTAGAAGGTGAAGTGCCGTCCCGCCTATATTAACGTAGGACAAAATCCGGTAAAATGTAGATCTTTTAGCAGGCCCGGGTGTTTCCAACAAATCAGATTCTAGGAGCCTTTCGGCAACGGGCTAAACAATTGAGCAATCTATAGTTAAGTTAATTGGCCTAACTGGACCACGGCAGATACTCCGATGCATTTATGTTCCCCCTTGCCAGCAGTTCAATTGCAATGATTCGAGACAGACGAAGGAAGAAAAGATATTCCTAAACAGACCAGTCCATGATTGAAGATTACAATTTAAGAAAATCATGGTTTTCCATATGAAAGAGAATACATGACTAGTTATGTAGTTGCTGAGAGAAACCATGTGGCATTACCCATGTCAGTAGAAGGCTGGAGTTGTGTAATGCAAAAAGTGTTGCCAAACGACATTGGCACACCGATCCGTCTTCTACAACCCCGGTAAGCTCTCCACCCTAGCACAGTAAGAAACCCCCGGAAGCTGCTGCCTTAGGGGCTGAGGCAGACCCATCCCAATCAACATTACAGGCTCACCAATCTTCAGTATTGTAACAAACCACACCGTACCCAAAAATATCATCCGACCTCAGAGACCTTGTCATAAGCTTTACCGTTCCTCTGCACACGATTCAAGGTCATTACGAACGATCATGTCCGACGACTGGTTTTCTTCCAAGCTCGCCCCGGACGGCGCTGTCGAGGACGGATGCCACCCCGAAGAGGCACAGGCGATGAAATACTACCTGCGCCAAGAGACGACTGCAACCGAAGCTGCTCGAGCCATCACCCACCCCATCGTGGCTGCAGACAACCCTCGAGAGGACCTTGTCCGCCTCTGGGGTTTCTTGATGGACTCTCTCCTCGAACTACCCGCAGAACACACGGGGCCATTATCAGAACTGCTCAAAGCAATTGAGAACCTTCCGGAGCCCGATCTCACAACTATCGACGAGAGCAAACGGCCCTGTGAAAAGCTTTGGAGAGGTCTCCCCGGCTTCGGCAACCTGTGGTCCGATTCATATCAATCTGGGGGCTAGAGAAGGACCGCCGCGGCGACAAATGGCCCAGGGCGTGGCGCGCTGCGAGGCACACACGTCAGGAAGGCAGAGATTGAGGCGTGGTTGGTCACAGCTGGCCTCGGCGGAATTCCGGTTGATTGGGGATACGAAGTCGTCGCTGACGCTCTGGAGAGTGGCAACGCGCTACTTGATTTCGAGGTCCCAGCTGCGGCAAGGTGGCTTGTCATCTGCGGCCAGCGATTCCGACAGGGGGCGGAGAACGGCGAGAAGAGCTGGGCACTGAAGCAACATGTCACAACGTCGTCCATGACCCCTTCGCGAGACCTCTTGGAAGCATCTTCGGACCAAGTGTTGAGTCTGGGCCGATGGTCGTGGTGGGAAGGGCGTTTGAGGGAGTTACAGGGGACGCAGGGAGTCGTTCGAGATGCGGCCACAACGGCGCTCGATGCCATGCGTGAGGCAGTCCATGCGCCAACGTGAGGGAGGGAGATAATTACGGAGGACAGTCAGACACACTGAAGAGCCGATACAACACCAAATCGAAAGTCCTCTGGCATTCCCGGCCCTGCCTGTCTCAAGTGCCGAACAATAACGACCCGGATGGCGTGAATTAAATGTTTACTTGAGCCTAGCATTGCTGTGGGCCCAGCTGAGGACCAGGCTTCCGTCTCCAATCTCTCCTTGCCCAAACCCGCTCCTGCTTTTGACGAGACTGGGAACTAAGACACAGTGACCGGCTTTGCTGATGTGTCAGGTTTATCCGAGTACTGCAGCTTCGCCCGTAGCTTCCTGTAGTCGTCCTGCAGGACCGGTGGGTATTTCGCCGGGTTTCGGCCGCTGGCGCAGGCAGGGAGGCACTCGATGACGGATTCCGGGTCCGGGCTGACAAAGTACGGGATTGAATAACGAGCCCTGGTCAGGCCTCCGCCACCCGCGGGTTGCTCCTTCATCACAGGCGGGAGCGTTACACGATGGAGTGTCGACTTGAGGTAGTCTGGCGGGGAGGAATCAGCCGGTTGGACGAGGAAACCGAGTCTCTGCCTCGCGTGCAACTCACCGTTGCTCCACCGCATCAGGAGGTCTCCGACATTCATGACCAGCGCTCCTTTCATAGGAGTTGCATCTACAAACTCGCCCGGCTTCCTCGGGTGCTCGACCTGCAAGCCCCCGCAGTCGTCCTGGAATAGCATCGTGATCGAGCCCCAGTCTGAGTGCGCCGGCATCCTCGCCATCGCGTTACTCGAGAGCTTCTCGGTCTCCACAGGTGGGTAGTGCAAGAGCCGCAGCTGGTTGTTCTCGCCGCTGTGGAATTTCAACAAGTAATCCGGGTCGTCCAGCCCTATGCCCATGGCCATGGCTCGCAGGAGTTCCTTTGCCGTGTCGAAGCAGGACCAGTAGAAACCCGTCATGAACTCCCGGAAGCCCGGGAGCACTTCCTCAGGCAGCCACTGGTTGGGTTGCTGGGCAAACGTCTCGCTTCCGATCTCATAGGACTCTTTGCAGTCCTGCACCTTGCGGAGCTCGGCATCCTCGTCGTCTGAGTCCGCGTCGTCTTTGTGGATGTACTGCGAGACCTTCTCGAGGCCTGGCCAGGAATAGCCTCGGTGGACGTTGGGACCTAAAAATAGGTGAGAAGACACGCATCACTGAAAGAAAAGGCCCGAAAAGGCACCGAAAACCTTACCTGGAGGATGGGGTGCCAGCATCTTCTTCTCCTCCGGCAGATCAAACAGCTTCTTCGACCAGCTGAAGGCCTCGTCGAGGAGCTCCGGGGTGACGCCGTGGTTGACGATATAGACAAAACCAACGCCCCGGCAGGCTTCGGCGAGGTCCTTTGCGACTGCTTTCTTCTCCTCCGGTGAGCCCTTCAGCCACCTGCTGAAGTCTATTACTGGCAGTGACGCAGCCATGTTTCATGCCCCGGTGACCTTGCTACTTGTGGCCTGTGCCGTAGTCGCGTAAGTTGCTATCTTGTGCGCCCTCTGGGACGTGATGATACCCGCTTCTTGGCCGGCTCTTTGTACTGGGACTGCGCACACGTGTGTCGGTTCCATGTAGCACGCTAAGTGGCGTGGAGGCGTGGAGGGAGGGGATTAAACTCTATCTTACGTTATGCCGGACTGGAGCTTGGCACCAATAGGGCGCGGGGGCAAATGGAGATTCCACATGGTTGCCGCCATCTTGCGTTGCCGATCTTGGAGATTGTCGGACGTCCCCGAGTGAGGATGTTATCTTTTAGTACGGGCAACATGCTTAGAGAAGAAATGTCGCCGCCGCCTACCTTGGTCGCGAGCTTATCAGACGACACATAGGCTACGGGCATTTGCCAGGTCAGCCTACTGTGAGATAGTAAACCAGCCAAGGCGGGGAGAGGTTGTGCATGCTGGATGGCATTGCCAGTACATTAGCGCCACTTGTTATCCTCTGTTGCATCGGAAGCAATGGCCTGACGTTTCCCCAACCTCTTTGCTCTTCAACTGTCGATGGTGATGACCTGCACCAGCAAGACATCCGTGATGCCCGGTGACACAGAGTCCCGCGCGTCGTACTGGGCAAAGCGGCTCGAGTGCCCCGTCGACGAGAACGCCAACTACCGCAACACGTTCTGGTGCAACCGCGACCTGATCCCGATCCCCGAGGAGAGGAGGACTTGGACATGGCAAGGTTTCGCTGGGTACTGGGTCATCTGCGGGTACGTGACCCAGCTGGAAACGGCCTCCCTGATCGCCGTCCTGCGGCGCATCCGTGCTCACTAACCGTAATTCAGCATCAACACGACGGCATGGACAGCCGGCTCGACGCTGTTGTCTCTGGGCTTGAGTGCACCTCAGGCCATAGGCTGCATGGTCGGAGTCGCTTTGATCTCTGCCCTTGTCGCCGTGCTCGCAGGATGGCCCGGGAGTCATCTTTACCTGGGATTCACCGTTCTCTCGCGAGCTTCTTGGGGCATGAGAGGTGGTTTCTGGCCAGTCCTTAACCGCATTGTGACTGCGTGCGTCTGGATGGGTATACAGGCATATTGGGGCGGACAAGGTAAGCCAGTAACACCGTCGCTGTCACCCTATTATTAGACAACTGCTCTTGCAATTTGCCAGATTCTCGGCTGATACTCTTCAGCGGTCAAAATAATGCTCAGGGCAATCATCGGACTCAAGTTCCGCGACCTACCAAACACGCTCCCAGCGTCAGCCAACGTCGACACAGCCAGCCTGATCTCCTTCTTCGTCTTCATCGTCATCTTCCTGCCCCTCCCCATGATCCCGCCCGAGAAGCTGCAGCTCCCATTCCGGGTAGTCTTCGTCATGATCACGGCGACCATGTTCGGAATGGTAGGCTGGTCCGTCCACGCGGCCGGCGGCGCAGGCGTCCTGATGTCCACGCCGGCGACAGGCTCCGGCTCTACGCTCAGCTGGGCCGCCGTGTTCGGCCTGCAGTCGATCGTAGGCTCGCAGGCCAGCGGCTGCCTGGGCCAGTCCGACTGGACGCGGTATGCCAGGACGCCCAACGCCGCACTGTTTGGGCAGTTCATCTGCGCGCCTATTTTCATTGTGGTGACGTCTGTGTGTGGCATCATCATCACCAGCGCAGCGGCGTCCATCTATGGAGAGTACATATGGAACCCATTTGAGCTCCTGTTGACGGTGCAGGCTCACTCCATGTCCCCGGCGGCAAGGGCGGGCACCTTCTTCGCTGGCCTTGGATTCTTGGTCGACCAGCTTGCACTGTGTCAGATGCTGAATGGCATCTCGACAGGAATGGATATGGCGGCTCTATGCCCCAAGTGGATCAATATTCGACGAGGCTGCTACATCCTGACGGTGATCGCGATAGCAATCTGCCCTTGGAATTATGTGACCAACCCGGGGACATTTATCACGGTCCTGAGTGGCTGGAGCGTCTTCCTCAGTCCAATGACTGGCATTGTCGTCTCTGACTACTTTCTTGTTCGACGAGGTCAGTATCACATTGGCGATATGTATATGGGAAACAGCCACAGCGCATATTGGTATACCCATGGATTTAATTGGAGATGTTTCTTGGCCTGGGTACTAGGCATGGCGCCTCTGTTGCGTAAGTGTTTCCTTATCTTCCTCCCTGGCGATACTAATTGCTCGGCTCCTCTGGAATCTAAAGATCGCCAAATTAACCTATATTGCAGCCGGTTTCGCACGCGCCATACAAGGAGTTTCATCTGGAAATGGATGGGATCATTTATACCAGATCTCATATTTCTACGGGTTTTTCGTCGCCTTAGTCATGCATTGGCTTCTGCACACGATTTTCCCTACGGCAAGACAGCGCGGCACTTCGCCATTCGTGCTGGAGGCGCACGCGGAAATGTTGAATACAACAGCTGAGAGTGACGACAACACGTTTGACAGTTCGGAAGAGGAGAAGAGAGCACCCGCCACACGCCCTGAACAGGACCTACAATCGCAAAATATGTGATTGTTCGTTACCATGGCGCCGAGGAGAAGTTCGAAGATGGCCTTGATGGACTTCTGGATGACAGGCGTCCATAGAGCGAAGGAACAGAGATGGGGTGTGCGGGGACAGGAATCCGAGGTCTCACGGCACAGGTGCAGCACGTGGAAGAGCCTCAGGCTTGTGAAAACATCTCCAGCAACGGCAAAAGGAGCTCGAACCCGACTTTTGTCATCTTCTTTTTGGAAAACGCTTGCCCACCTTCTTGCAGATTTTCGACTACCGCTGATACCCATTTTAATACAATTATATCAATGACGGCATCTCTCCTGCATGTCATGTCGTCCCAGCTCGTTCAGATGATAGAATCCGATAGCTAATATGCGTAGACGTCGGTGAAGTGGCGACCCCTTTATTTGAGAGTCGTCTCGCGACCCTGACTGACGCTTCGAGATGCCTTTGATGGAGATAGGTTTATTCAGGGAAATTTCTGTGAGAGGCTGCAAAAATTGCTTTTCTCTGTGTTCTTCAAACTCCGAGGACGATGCATGAGGCACTGCTGATCTTCGGTTCCAATGCCAATACCGTGCGAAGTCGGAGTTCTGACCCGATCCCTTAAATCTTCGTTTCGGGAGCGGGCAGACAGCCCGTGTTTGGGCCATATCAAACATGAGCTTTGTACACAATAAGAAGACTTGTCGGTGTTGATTTGGAGCACGAACTTTCATCCCGTCAAGTATAGTTGCCCATGGCCAAGATCGACGTTGCAGGCGTCTAACGTCGGTGCTGCGTCATTTTACCCCGAGCTCACCGATCATCAGCTCACATTTCCCCAGTCATTCGCGCCCGTGAGGTTCTCGAGCCACACGATGTGGATACTGAGGCAAGGATTGTAAAACAGGGCTCGTTCAGCAAGAACCGGCCTGCAAACTGATTCAAACCCCCATAATGAGGCGCCCATGCCATGAATCTCACTGCTCATCCCGACAAACCATAACAGAACAGCCAATTGAGTACATTGCACCAACGTAAGCCACCCGATTCAACACATCCCGCCACAACACGCTTGACGGCACTCTCGACTGCACGCAGGCACGATGCGTCTAGGTCCGTACCAGTACCTCGCAGACATGGTGGTCATGCACTACCATAACTCATCCCTCAACGACGGCGAGAACAAACAGCGGCGCCGGTGCCTCGTCGCCATAGCCGGCGGGCTCGGCAGCGGGAAGTCCACCATCGCAGGGCATGTGCGCGACCGGGTGGAGGAGCAGGGCCTCAAGTGTCAGGTCGTCACGGTCGAGGGCTTCCTGAGGCCGCGCGCAGAACTATCGGAGGAGCAGCTGAACCAGCGCGGGGCGATCGACACGCTGGACGGCGACGCGGTGCTGCACATGGTGCAAGACCTGCGGGACAGCAGGCCGGGCGAGGACGTCCACCTGCCCGGGTTCGACGAGCACACGCGGGAGACGGTGCCGGACGGACAGGTCATTCAGCCCGGAACGCAGGTCGTCATCATCAAGGGGCCGTACATACTAGCGAACGCGCAGCCGTGGCGGAAGATCGGCGGCCTGGTTGACGAGAGGTGGTTCGTCTTCGTGATGCCCGATGTGGCGCGCGAGCGAGGGGCGAGGCAGTACCTCGACAAGGGTATCGTGGGGACGGAGGAGGAGGCGTTCAGGAGGTACGATGAGATTGGGGTGTACACAAACAAGTACGTCAACAGGCATTCTTGTCGGGTGGATGTGGTTATCGAGAACAATGACGATACTGTGCCGTTGACGGAGTAGCCCTCCGCCAGACCAAATTACGAGCCTTGATACTGTTCAAAAGCGCCGGAATCTAATGGCCGCCCCTGGACATGACTGTGCAGCAATGATCTGTTCGGTCTTCCTGCCCAAACTCAGCCAACCTCCCCTGCGCTTTTCCCCCGGTGAGCCTTCCCCCACCACAGCTTCACAGCTCAGGTTCCTTCCCGCTTCTGCCGTGAGTCCGAACTAACGTGCCTTCTCTCTCTTTGGCGTCAAAAGATTGAAGTGCTGACCAGGCAGCAGCAAGGTCTGTGCGCATTACCTGCTGTCCTCCAGTGGGCAAGTTGCGCATACCTCGACCCAACCTTGAATCTCGACCTCGACTTTGACCTCGACTTTCCCAACGTCCCGCCTCCATCTCGTTCACTGAACCTCTGCCTGTTGCAATCCCAATCTTCTGGACCATTTACATACATACCCATCAGACTCTTCTTCCCATCACGTCATCAGCCGACAATGCCTCCCAGAGACCCTCCTCCCCACATGCGCGTCTTGCTCGAGGCCATCCAGCAAGAGTATGGCACGACCAACGTCTTTGAGGCCATGGCGAGGCAGCAGAGCCTAGCCCCAAAGTGGGTCAGAGGCCACAAGCTTCTCCGTGACGACCCCAGTCAGTGGTTCAGGGGCACCCAGATTGACGACAGAGACCTCGCTCTCATCAATGCCGGCCCCGTTCCCTGGATCAACATTGGACAGCAGTCATACTTGAAGCATGTTGTGCGTGGCTGTCCCTCAAACGATACCAAATGCAAATGTATTGCTAGAAGCTGACAGCAGATATAGCATCACAAGATCAAGGACCAGCCCTTCGAGACAGTACGTATTCCTTAACCCCAGTCAAGGATCTGTCTCTCTCCCTGTTGCTTCTCCTATTGCTCACAATGATCTCTAGACCCACTGGACCGTTGAGAACGACAAGGCCCTTCGCGATATGATCTCTGAAGTCGGCGCCGGATTTACCGGCTGGGCCAAGCCCCCTGTGCTTCCCACACGTGATTGGGAGTCCATGTTGGGTAAGCATCCTCGCTCTTCCTCCCCCGGGTCTCAAGATCGAAGCTCCGGGTCTCAAGATCGATGGCTGACTTTTGCAGTCAACGTTACCGTCACTGGAAACATCGCGCCGGGTGTTACCTGGGGCCTGCTTTCAGGCCGACCTTCCAAGGCACGTGTGCTGGCCGGCCCCTGCTCAACCTGCCCTGAGCACCCTTGGGACATTATGATCCTACGCGATTTCCACACAAACACCTCGGGCCTCGATCAGGTTTCTTCCATCGCCTCTCGCCAATTCGATATTCTTCTTATGAAGATGTGTGAAGACATGGATTGTAAGTTATGCCTTGGTGTGAATCCTCACGACTGTGACTGACCCATGATTTTAGACCCCTGGGTCGTCCTCGCCGTCAAAGACTCTGGCCCTTGGAACCCACAGCCTTGCAGCTCGAACGGACACTGCGACAACAGTTGCCTGGGTTTCTAGGAAGGTGAAAGGGGAGCTGGAGGTTGAGGTCACAAATGGTGGAAGAACCCAACCGGCGTCGGAACCAGACCTGCACTTGGGCAGGAATTCTAACACCTTTTTGGTCGATCATCTCGTGGATGATTTCGCGGTAGATTACAAATCGATGCTTTGCTATACATCAAGTTGGTTCCGATTTCCGGTGGTCGGGCCGCAACACTTTCTTTCTGTCATTGTCCATGTGGAGCTGCAAGCCCCAAGAAACGATGCTTTCCGCAATATCAACAACTTGATGTCTTTCTGCGTGAATCTTCCCTCATTTAGGTCAGGCGTTCAGACCGGACGGAGAGTTTCCGACTCGTCTACTGTATGTAGACTCGTTGCCTCGCGATATCTGTTGATGCATGCTGCACCCAGAGCGGAAGACGCTGGGGCTTACACGTCAAGGGGTAGTCACTATCAAATGGTGGAATTTCAAGTACCGGACTGTGCTCCCTGTAGACCCATCATCAGGGACGCCAGGGCTCTCGTCATCATGCAGGCTTTGGCCTCGACTGGTGAGCGCGTCAATGGCCGTAAGCTGGATTGTAATCCAATACTGTCCAGCTTGTCACTCATTATGGAAATCATTTTTGCTTGCAATGTTTTGGTCTCCAAGTTCAGGCTAAAATGTATCTACTCTGAATCTCGTCTATGCCACGAGGCGTCCTGTCCCGCTACGTTTGTCTAAATGTAAGCGAATCTCTTCCGAAGCTGGCTTATGATGGTCCCTGATGACTGGACACCTCAACAGTCTTTACTGCGCCGATTGCCAAGCCGAGAGAAAAGCTGCAATTCCTATCAGGACCTTCTCATTTTTCACCGCCTTCCCTGCATGTGTCTGTTCCGTGCGCCTTCTAATTCGATCTGGGGTATCTCTTCTAGCGCTGCTGTGTATGTGTTTCAAATGGCCACCTGTGCCCTATCGGTGGGTGCACCCGTGCATCCTTCGCACGCCGGCTGTTGTACGTTTATTAATCCGCTGCGGTTCATGCTCTGCAGATCGCAACTATTATCGTTCTGGCTGTGCGTATGGGGTCTTCAGCCCGGTCATGCTGGACTACCCTTGTCGATCATCGAGCTCTCAGGATGTCCCAATCCTTGTGGCAGAGACCATAGACCTTGCATGTATATGTTGCAAGCCAGGCTCCTCGTCTATTTGCTCTGGACTTTGATGGCGTAGTACATGTAGCCGCCCACACCGAAGACGATTGTGAAGACTGGATGGAGAAAGGATTAGCCAATGAGACGGGACAACAAAGGTGCATTTTCGGAATGAACTCACCAACTGCAAGAGTCTCTAGGACACGGTGATCTACTGATCTTGCCACGAAGTAGTTGAGGTGCTCTCCCAGCTCCTGGCTGATGACGCGGGTGTCGATGGCAGGCATTATTATTGATTATTTGCCTAGGATGCTAGCCGGCTTGGCAAACTAGATAAAGGGTGCGAACGAGTAGATAGATTGGCAGCAAGGTTCCGAGCACGCACATGCACGATTGACGGGAGGAGAATTAAAAAAGAATGGGCTCGCCACCGATCAAATATTAAACGACATCCTTATTTCTCGGGGTTGCATCTCACAGAGGAGGGCGAAAAAGCCCCTAGTTAGACGCGCCCCCGTCGGCGGCGGGCTCGACTCATGATCAGCTGACGGCCAAGCAGCCAGTGTCAGAGACTGTTTCCGACGTGGGCGGCGGGCGCTCAGAAATGAAGCCATATCAACCCATTTCGGGTTTCATGGCTCATGTGTATATGTTTCATGCTCATCCTGCAGCCCCACTGGTCTGCAACAGAGGCCAGGCCTCTGGGCTGTTATCTCCTTCACTTCTTTCCCTTTTTGACTGATAGCTGCTTACTGTACTCGGCATACGCGCCGAGAACTACCTTCGGACGCATATTACCCCTGCCCGCCCCCATTTTGACTTGTCGCATAAGCCCCCGGGCTGGCCCGACGTCCAAAGTTGGTATCTCACCATGTTCTCGGCCCCGTAGTTGGGCCCGTAGGCGGCCTGGGTTTTACCCTGTTTGCCCCGTGACACTCCAGATGGGGACGATGGGGGAATGGACGACCGCAATGGGAAGAGCATTGAGCAGGGGACGGTCAGGGCGGTCCGTGTTCAGCCGGCCCTGGCATGACGACTTGCCATGTTGGAACTTGGGTTGCAGACTGTGAATGAATGCATCAGGGCCAGCTCTGGGCAGGACCCCCTGGAAAGGAGGTATACAACCCCAGGGGCCAGTTTGCATGGGCGGATTTACGAAGAGCCCATATGAAACTACCAAGAACGCATGCTGTGTTGTTCACTACTTCAGGCCTTCCTCAGAAGCGTAATGGGCATTTATTACGGACGTATGGCAGGTGCATCCATGGTAAGTGTGCGGCTCATGCCGCTAGTTCAGGAACTGCAGCTCGTCGATCTCACCGGCAGTCTTAGTGCCAGGTACACTAACTAGGGTGCCAACGAGTGCCGGACCGCCGAAACTATCTAAAGGTTGCGGGCCGGAAAATCGGTTAAAGGCCCAGAGGACCACACCAAAGCCAGCTTCCCACCATGTCGGGAACCTCTGCCACAAAGACGAGGGCACATCTTCAGATAGATCGAATTTTGTGTTACAGCTTCGCGATATACCCCGCGAGCCTTGTTGGCTGGGCGTTGTGCATCTCACGGCTAGCAGTGTGCTACATGGGATGGCGCTTCAACATGGCTGTCACTGAGCATTGCCACGGGATGATCTAACTTGAGGCAAGACCTTTCCGGAACAATTCACAGATCTCATTACAGGTTTCCGTTGCGCTTGGGAAGTCTAAAATGAGGCTGAGCCGGATCGCGCCCGCAAGGCGTTGCCAATAGCTAGGCGCGTTTCACTACGGCTAACTTCAATAGGGGGCGTTTTTTTTGCCAACCGCGCCGGTCTTGTCTTGGAGTCTTGGTAGTCTCTATATCTACGACTTGGCTTACTGATTATTCCCACCATCGTAAACGTAGATCAGGACTCGCGATCGCTTTCATGTTTGCCCATTTTCATACTGAACCATGCTGAAACAGCGAGCTCCTGATCAAGGTGACGAATTCCAGTGCCCAACAGACGCTGCAGCCAAAAGATTGATGGTCTTGAGCTGTGCATCGTGATTTGACAGACTGCACCGAACTATAGAGGTCTCGGACTGGAGCTCGCTGTTGCGCAGATTCTCAATGTGAACAGTGTTCAAGAACTTGACAAGCGCAACTATATAGCTATGCTATGCGTTAATGATACCGATTTGATGCTTGCTTGGGCATGTTGAGAACACTTCTATTGCCATAAGATAGCGATGTTAGCTTCTCTCCAACGCTGATCATTGCTTGCTTGCAACCTATAGATTCACTTAAGGGTAACTTCATCTTGCCTCCGGGAATGTCGCTGCCTTCTATATAGTACTTGGGAGCGCTAATTCCTGCCATGGATTCCCAGGAAGCTTGCTTGCTCCACTTTTCTTATGGGGGTAACCCACCGCCATGAGATGTCCCGTCTCTGAACGACGGGTACTTCGGACCATCATGTAGCGCGGCTTATGCAAAAATACAGCCAAGAGTCAGCGGTGGTTATCTGCAAGAGACACATAAATCATTCTTAGGCTAAGGCTTGCAGCAATCTCTAGTGAGCGGCAATCCTCGGAGCCCCGGAGAAAGTCGGGTGACGTGGACCATGGTGTGTAGGACAACAGTCGAATGGGGGTGGCGGTGCACTTTTCCAGCCTGGTTATACCGTTAATACACATGCCACGTCAATCCTACATAGGGGATCGTTTTCTGAACGAAAAAGTGCAGAAACCACTTTTTAGCGCTCAACTCGCGTGCTTGTTTTGGGGACCGGTGTGAAAGATCTATATTCGACATGTAGCGTTCTCGTGAGATGGCTTGCTCGTGATGGCTCCACATGACCTATAAGGCGAACGCCCCAACGGCACGGCGGGCCTTGTTCCCATTTCAGAGCCAACGTTGTCCGTTGTCCATGGCCCGCCAATTTTCCAGTGAAAAGCTTGGTCTAAATTTCCTTTGCGGTCCGAAGCGTATTAGTACAGTTAACCGTTAGCTCTCTGATTATCCAGGGCCTGCCACAGCAGTGCATATCACTTTATTCTCACTGCCAGTGATACCGGACCTTCACTCTCTTGAAATGGATGTTGTTCTCGTTACAGAGTTTGTGGTATATTCTTTGCTAGAGCTAGACATAGAAATTAAGCGCGGCTTCGCATTTGTTGAAGAGATGACTCATCTGATCGTTGAAAATGGTTATGTGCATGTGCATATGCAGGCATGCATTAGTCTTTATCCTTGGCTGGCTTTGGTTGCCTAGTCTGAGCCTGGCATGTTCTCTTGCCTTTGAACGACTCCCACTCGTCCCAACCTGTTCCTGTCAGCAGCAACGACTTGAGAACCCCTCCTCTCAAACATCGCTTGTTGCACACGTGGACATGAGACTGATATCCACGCAAAATATTAAAGTGGTATCAATACGCGAAGATGAGATACCGCCATATGCGATCTTGTCCCACACCTGGGATAAGGACGAGGTCACGTTGCAAGACATGCAAGGCTTCGGGGCAAAATTGCTCTCCACCGCCAGTCGAATCAACCTTCTCAAGGCGAAGCAAGGCCTCCGAAAGGTCCTTGACGCCGCAAGGCTCGCTGCGTCCGAGGGACATGATTGGATTTGGATCGACACTTGCTGCATTGACAAAACCAGCAGCGCAGAGCTTTCTGAAGCCATTAATTCCATGTACAGATGGTATCAGGGCTCAGAGATATGCTATGTCTACCTAGCAGACGCACTATTGGGCAACAAAGAGCTTCAGAAGTCGAGCGACGACTCGTTGGGGCAATTGATCCGCGAAAGTCGCTGGATCACGCGCGGTTGGACCCTTCAAGAGCTGATAGCTCCTCCATCGGTATCATTTTACTCAAGCGATTGGTCATTCTTCGGGAAGAGTAGTGATGACCATATAATACTGCCTCTCTCAGAAGCAACTGGCATTGAAGTTGGCGTGCTATCTGGCGACATTGCCACGCAGGAGGTCAGTGTTGCCAATCGCATGAGATGGGCATCCAACAGGAAAACAACACGCCAGGAAGATATGGCATATTGCTTGATGGGACTTTTTGGTGTGAATATGCCTTTACTCTACGGGGAAGGCGCAGTTCGTTCTTTTATCCGTCTTCAAGCCGAGATCATTCAAGCCACAGACGATCAGACCATATTCGCCTGGTCAACGCCGCCTGGAAGCGAAGACCACACCCAAGCATCAGGGCTATTGGCCGAATCTCCGGCATATTTCCGAGACGCACCGAGTATGTATCCTATGTCAGACTGGTATCAATCTGAAAGCAGCACTCCGTGGACTATGACCAACCGGGGCCTCATGGTTCAGCTATATCTCCAGGGGCCAAATTCTTCAGCAGATGATTTTGAGGCGGTTCTCAACTGCTCTGCGGAAATTAAAAGGCTGGATGATTGCGGCCGGGAGTGGACATATGAGTACAGTCCAACAATATCACTACGGCGGCTGTGGGGAGACCAGTTCGCAAGGATGCACAGAGATGAGGGTCAATATGTCAGGACGCATAATCGGCAAGGAGGCCAAATCAGAACGCTCTTTGTGAAGCAAGACCAGTCTCTTTCTCTCCCGAGCTTTGCCGTCCCTGAGAAAGTTCTAAGAGGCACAGGCAGCTTTATCGTGTCTGGAGTTTATCCTCGACATTTATGGGACTCAAAGTCTGGAATTTTCAGATCCGGTCTTTCTCGACAGCGATGTATCCAAGGGGTTTTCAGATTCTCTTATCCAACCGGCAAGGGTGTTACTGACGGCCTTTTTGATGTCGCCGTCGCTCTTCAGTCAACGGCACCGGGTCAATTCGAGGCCGTCGGCATTCTGAGACCACCACGGGGAAGGACGGTACGCCAGGCTTACGACTTCATAAACAAAGTATGGCTTGTGGCTTCTGGGGATGATAAACCGAAAATAGTGGATGAATACCGGGATAAGATGATTGCCTCCCTTCAATTGCACAGGACTCAAAGGCTTGGTGGCGTCTCCTACGTTCTTGATCTTCTGGAACGGGCCGAGCTCCAGGCCATGGTCTCCGATCCACATCCGGACGCCGCAACTTTGATCACACTGGCAGGGCTGAAGGTGTCTGAACCTCCCATCAGCGCAGAAAAGCAGTTGAGACTACTGTTTAAGCCCCTTTGTGTCTCGGAAGCTTCTCAGCCAGGTCGGCTGATCGCACTGGGCGATAGAATTAGGGTTCGTGGACGCAAGAAGCTTTTGGAGCGCCAGACTACGGAAACGCGGAGAGACGTGTTAACGAACATGTCCGGTTCGTCTACCACCAAGCCATTTTCCCCAACACAGACCTCGCTCGCGGCCCTGAGGCCTTAACACTGACAGGTAGATGTAGGTGAAAGCTACAAGTCTTCTATACAAGACATCAATTTTGACAGACCCTGCACGGAAGACGAGATGATATCCGTGTGCAGCCGAATCGTGGCCGGTTTAGCGGAAAAGAATGAGATCAATGTGGTTGCACAGGAAGATGAGTCGGGCACTAAGCGGATACGATATGGGATGTCTGAAGACTGGCTTGTTCATCTTATGGCCTTTCGTCGCGGTCCTCAATTTTCCTCATGCATACTTGATCAATGTGTTTATTTCGAAACCGACGCCTTCAGGGGAGCGTGTATCGCGTCAGTTTTGAGCAATGCCATGGGTCTACGTGAGTTGCTCGATAAATGTCAGAATGGTGATCCCGGTGACCTATCTAGTATCAGAGAGCAACTTGGAGCAGTGAGGGGGACCCAAGACACAGCTCTCCACTTCGCAGCAACGTGCAGCACCAAGGGGGAGTTCGAGCACATCATGACTATCTTGATCCGAGCCGGGGTGGGTGGGAGATCGTGTGATGCCCCAGGTGGTTTTGATATTATTTCCAATTGGAACTATTTGTTCCGGCTGGAGAACGGAAACGGAGAGACAGTTCTACACAGAGCGGCAGCAACGTCCAACTTGGAGGTTGTCACCTACATTTGCGAGCGAGCTCCCGATGTCGCACGCCAACTCGATTCCATGAATCGGTCAACACTGTGGCATGCGGCTTGCGGAGGCGACTACAGAATCATCTCCGTCATAGGCAGGAACCTGAAGTACTTGAAGTGGGCGCCTACGGTTGATTATCCGGATGACAACGGCCTCACAGCGTTACACGTGGCATGCAGAGAAGGTCACGGTGTTTGTGTGAAGGCGCTTCTCGATCTCGGGGCCAGTCTTCGCTGCGCCGCACAGTCCTCAGGGCTGACACCCATCCACTACGCCGCACTTTTTGGCCACCTTCATTGCTTAGAAGCAATGGCTCAGCACCCTCACGCCGGCAGTGACTTCATAGAGGCTGTCATGGTGGCGAACGACGTGGACTTGATACGGCCAATACATCTAGCTGCTGCCAATGGATGGTATAAGTGCGTCCAGCTGCTTATCAGGCACGGGAGCCCAGTGAGGCCTTTAGCATCGCTCATGTGCATTGCGCGAGATTCGCCCTCGCAGCCGAATTCCATTCCTATCGGCGACCCAGGGTCAGGTTCAACGCAAGGGATCGAAGTGCAGGTGCAGGCTATTCAAGTGTCGACGCCAAAAGAGGTTGCTGCTAGAAGAGGTTGGGATCTAGTAGTTAGTATTTTTGAGGAACAGGAAGGACTTCTCATTGGCAAGAGTACCGCGATGTAACAAGGCTTGTAATGCCAGGCACCAACCTCACATTCAAATCTTCCAACCCTAGAAATCCACAGTATACATCCCCCGTTTCGAGGGGTAATAAGATTATGCGTGTTTCTAAATCGGTCTAGATATTCAAGACAAAACACGTTTAATCGCCTCATAATGTTCACTCAGCAAGTTGCCGTCACCATTTATCACTGTATCAAAACGCTTTGCTTCTCCAGATCACGCCATATTGATACCCTACGCCACCCGAAGTGGCATCATCAAGTACATCCTCAACTCCGTCAACCTCTCCTCCAGCGTTCAAAACAATTCTCTCCTGGTTGGTAACTGACGCTCACTTGTCCCCAGCAAGTCGTTCTTTTAGATTCATACCCGGAACTACTGATTGGAGTATCTCCAACGTTTCTCTTCACAACTTCTTCTGGGTGGAATATCCGTCTGGGGAGAGGACAAATGGAGACGGTCTGAGAGAAGGCCCTTTTGGTCAACAATCCCTTGGCCTACCCAGGATGGAACTAACAGATTTTGACTCACTGCTTTATAACTTGCTCACTAATATAAGCTCCCCGTTCTGTGTGCTGCATCGTAGCGTCCGCCAAAGCATGCCCGCCCTCCTGCGAAGACCAGGCAAACAGTTTATTGAAAACCGCGACGCCCGAGTGCGAGCGGTGAAGCGAGCTGGCACACAGGCCTGGATTGACACCGTTGATGATGACGGACCCGTCGGCTCTGGCGTTCAGCTCGCGTGGCCAAAGTAGGTTGAGAAGCTTGCTGGCATTGTATCGGTCCATGCTGTTCTGCTTGAACGAGTCCGGGTCGTCCATGCGGTCGAGGATGTTGGGGGCCTTGTGCTCCTGGAATTTGGTCCAGAAATGAACCTCGGAGGTGACGATGGTCCCGCGGACGGCGAAAAGGGGACTGGTCAATATTATGCCTGTCAAAGACGAGGAGAGACTCCAATCTTGAGACGGCGGGGAAGCTGTAATTGGTTCACATACATATTCGTCGGCGAGCCGAGTCGTTGCTCCGTTCGCTGCAGGGGCTCCAGAAGCGCGAGCGAAAGTAGGGCCGTACCTAGGTACCTAGGTGGTTGACCTGCACGTGTGCCTCATGCCCCGTCCCCGAGGAACTTGACGCCCGCCGACAGCACCACGATATCAAGCCGGTCCAGCTGCGCCGCCCGCCGCGCAAAGGCCTGGATGCTCGGCCACGACTCGTAGTCCAGCTCCCACACCTCGACGTGCACCCCGCCGTTGCCCTTGACAATGTCCTACCGCACCGCCTCGGCCTTGGCGACAGCCCGTGCGCCGCCATCTCCTTCGCCGCCTCGTGGCCCAGGCTGCCGATGGTGCCTGCGCCCGTCACGAGTGCTGTTCGGCCGTCGACGCGGATCTTGTCGGGTACGGGCTTGGGGTGGAAGGCCAGCTGCCTGTACAAGGAACCGAGTTGGCCGCCCATGGTGATTGGTCACCCACTTCTGCTCTTCGAATGTCGTCTGATGCGTTTATATCCTTAGGCAGTGCTTGCTATCTTGCCCAAGTCGAAAGGGTTTTAAGCAATTGTGAAACTGGTAGATACTGGACTTCGAGATATGCTCTGGATTTAAGGCGATCCCAGCCGTAGACAGCGGCTGTTGCAAGTTTTCCTTTGCCCAAATACCATAGATATATGAACTGGTGTTGTGCCTAGAGGACTGACTGATGGAACCAGCAATGTTATATTCGGTCTTGTGCACAGTTTGTGCTCCCTTTGGAAGCCCTACAGGCGAAATATTGCCAGAACTGTAAGCAGCCATTGTGTGGCTTAAGCACGTAGCATTTCGAGCGATAAATTACTATTTCGGCCTGTAGAGGAGGGCCACTAAGTCCAAGGTCAAGAAATCTCATAGACTAGTCATATTGATTGGGCTTCAAGGTCAAGTGAGACCGACGATAAGTGTATTTATGTGGAAGGGGATTTGTGTTTTGTATCCAATTTTGGCCATTTTCGCTATGTAAGGCTTAATAAGATGACTGCTCAATATTTTATAGACCGTTGTTACGTCTTATAGCTTATTAGGAAATGCTTTTAACTTCGTGTTGACTGTACATACTGTACGTTCCACCAATTTCAAGGTGGTCTGCAACCACACCTGCCTGATCTACAAATCGAGCCCATTGGCGAAGTCATTCAGCACTCTGCATGGTACCACGACATACGAATCTGCATGAATAACCGGGGAAGACTTCGTAGTATCCTGATATTCCGAAACAGCCAGAGGTACAATCAAGGTGACCTGAAGGTATGGAAAAACCTCACCACGTCACTGGTAGAGCTAGCAGACGATCATTTTGTATATTGCCGACGCAGATTTATCGATCACCCGATAGTCACTTGACATAACTTGCGGCCTTACTAGCTCGTTCGCAGTGGGGTATTTACAGATTTTGAAATCGGCCGCTAGGTTGGCCATCGATCTGCTTTAAGCAAATAGACCACATGCACCGGTGTTTCTCATTACGACAGTTTCAGGCAAGCTTAGCGATAGCCATGATCTACATATCATCTTCATGCGCCACAGAAGGGACTCCTAGGTGTGAACTTGACCCGCGCAGAGCAAGGACAGAACAATGACGAACAGAGCCAAATGACGCCTTTCATCCTCGAATCGACCGAGACTGCCGGTATCTGAACTGATTATTTGCTGCTCTACGTCACCAGCACAGCATGGAGAGAATCTGCGTCTCCACTACTCTAAAGCGAGAGATGATACTCGTAAAACTGCCGCGAGTGACGTGGACGGCTATTAATATGCTGCCCAAACACGGAGAAGCTGCCGCTTGCGGACAGGTCGGAGACGAAGCTAAATGCGATCTCGTCCCCACGATGGATGGTGCAGTGGTACTGGATTCGATTGATTCTTGCATCCCATTCTGGCGGTGATATAAGATCGGATGGTGGGCGGACAACACGAGGATGCTTGATACTACTTCATGCCTCTCCAGCGACGATGACGCGGGGTTGTCAGATGAACGACCGATCCAGTGAGCTTGGGCCCGTGTGGGAACCTTGGCTATAGCTGGAGCCTGGAGGCCTTACGATGAGCCGGCAATGCCGAAGTCGAGAGGATGCATGGGGCGGGAATCACTGAAGTCCGGTTGGGCGAGGCGCAGAGGTGATGCACAGGACATACTTTGGTGGGACAACTATCTTCTCTTTTGGTTGGGAGTATGCTGATCTTATGCTCTAGCAGCAGCAATGCCTACGAGAGAGATCGTCGCCTTGAAAGTTGGTCTGTTGCCGGTTTCAAATTTTTCAGCTGCCAAGACTCAAGGCAGACTGCCGACTATGTGGTGAAAACCTTTGAGGCCATTCCGAGCCGTCACTGCCGGGACACTCTGGAAGGGTCAACGTGCGATAGAAGTCGTGCCCTTTTGCTGCATCCCACAGTTTGACTAGAGCTTTTGTACGGACGATCGCGTCTGGGAGCGTCTGACCTTGAGACGAACGATGGTTGCAATCACTGCTTATCAAGTTGGGCGAGAGATGGACAGTCGGCACCAAAATCGGGGGCCTCCACTGGATCCCACGTGAGTTTTGGTCCCACTCGAGGTTGTGATCAGACGTCAGGACGGGTGTTGTGGTGTTTCAGATTCAGCCCAGCCCCTGGATCAGGGTTTCGGGACGGCCAAGAGCCGCACTTCATTGGCCCCTGGCAGGTTGATCCACGCCATCCGGGCTTTTGATACTGACCCCGAGGTGTCAAAACAAGCTTGAATTCTTGGCCCTACCCTATCGAGACTCGAGAGGCGGCTGCAAGCCAGCATGCCTGCCCTAGGGCTGGCTTTTGCTGGGACGGGGCCTCCAACTTGCTGGTGCGAACCTGTGCCTGTTGAACGTGGCCCCCCACATCTCTTCCGTACGCAGAATTGTGAAGCCAATGCTGTCTCCGATGTGCCCCCCCTCCATATGCCGTGCAAGTCTGGCAGGTGGGCAGGGCTACGTGGTGCACCACAGGACTGCAAGGTTGGAGCTTAACGTGAGTCGGCGCTTGCCCCTGACGATCAGCCTCACACCACACACGGTCTAAGTCTGGAGCGGAACCCTTTCTCCTGCCAAGTTCTGACGTGCCGATAGACATGGGAAATGGAACACGACCACGCTGCCGTGCATGTCGGTGGCGGAGATCCGGCACAAAATGGCACAGACTGGCACTGTGTATTTTTGGGATCTTCACGGGCATCGTGGCAGCGTTGGTGTATCAGAATGCGCAGTCAAGAACCCCAGCCGCATTGCAAGCCTCCTGCAGCTAACCATGTCGAGCCATGATCACTGCACACTGTCGTCTATCACCCCGAAAGAGCGACGACAAGGGTCCTGGATCGACGGCTAAGAATATCAGAGCCTTTAACATGTCACCGGGTGCCAGTCTCCTAGTGCAAACTCAAGTCACCTAATTTATATCGAACTTCTTTCGACTTTCACTTCTCTACATTATCTCTTGTGCAGCTGGTCTGTTTTTCTCCTTATCTGTTTTAAAACACCTACATACGAGAGTCTCCTGGAGAGTACCTAATCAACAATATGTCTGACAACGGAAACGGAGGACTCGTAGGCGGGCTGGTGAACGGGGTCGGCGGTCTCTTGGGAGGCGGCCAAAATGCGCGGCCGCCACCACCACCGCCGCCAGACTCATCGGACAACAACGCCAACCAAGGAGATGGGTCCACAAACAACGCTGCAAATCCGGACGGAAATGATGGCCAAGGACAGAACGGGAAGGATGGTGATGGGAAACAAGGTGGCCAGGGTGGCCAGGGAGATGGCAACAATGGCAAGGGTGCTGAGACTTCGTCTTCATCTTCAGCTTCAGCATCACCGTCACCGACCTCAACGACACCTACTTCGGACGTTGCTCAGACGACGGCACCTACGAGCAGTGCCGCTGCCGGAAACCAGCAGCAATCCACGTCCGTCCCAGAGACATCCGCGGCAGCAGTCAATACGCCCACGACTCCGGTGGTGCAGACCCCAACGCCCCCGGCGTCTACTCCACTGCTTGAGTCCATCTCATCCCTGATCTCATCTACCGGCACGGCGTCACTGCCGCCCGCCGCGGTGCCCACTGGGCTCTCATCATCATCATCAGTAAGCCCCATAGCGTCAACACCAGCGGTGCTCAACCCTGCCACGCCGCTGCCCACCACACTGCTCTCATCAACACTGAGCAGCACGCCCTCAGCCAGCGAAGCAGCCGACACCCCATCGGCCTCGGCAGCCAGCCTCCAGCAGGAGGGCAATGACGGCGCCATTCAGAAGACTGCCAGCCGGTCCAACGTGATGACGACCACGATCGCCATCGCCGCGCCGGTGGGCGGAGTGGTTGTCCTTGGCATCCTCTTCGTCATATTCAAGAAGAACAGGGGCTGCTTCAGGCGCAAGAAGGAGAACAATGGAAGCATACTGGACGACGAGGAGATCTCAAGCTGGAAGGCTGTTCAGTACAACGACAAGTTTGACCCCGCTAGGAACTACTAGGAGCCCACGAGTGTGTCATCATGGCTTCTACTACCATCACAGTGTATCCGCAAGGTAGCATGCGTGAAAATCAGGATGGGACTCCGGGGTTTAGCGATCGGGATAGAAAACGGGGCCATTAGTCAGTCGCCCACGAGAGGAGCAACTCTTTAGATTGCGCGCAATTACCATACATACAAAAACCACCTACGAGGATAATGATAGTTCATAGTCAGGCATGATCCTCCGGGTGCCCGGCCGTCTCCGTGGACAGGCCCTCCAGGTGTCCGTCTTGTTTCTTGACCATGACCGTCTTCCTCAGCGCCGCCCGGGGCGGCCACTTGGCCTCGAACACCGCGTCCAGCTCCTCGAGGGTGCGACCTCGGGTTTCGACGCCGAACATGAACCACACCAGGCTGTAGACCAGGTTTAGCCCGACAAAGACGAAGTAGTAGTGCCAGTCGATAGCTTCGAGTGCGACTGCGGTGACGAAGGTGTTGTATAGGTTCGCGCAGTTGGACAGGATGACGTGCTGTATGCTGTTAGACACCGGGTTCAGCTCAAGGTAGAAGAAGGACACAAACTTACAATCCCCATGCCCTTTGCTCTCATGGGGCTGTTCAACACCTCGGCGCAATACGTGGCCGTCAACGGCGTATACACGAACGAGTATGCGCAGCCAAACAAGAATATGAAAGCCACCCCGCCATTGCTCAGTGCAGGCCCGGGGTCCGCCTTGTTCTCAAAGCGGCTCGAGAACCCAGTCACGCCGGCGAACAGCCCCGCAAGCACGATGCTGCCAACCCAGAGCTTGGTCCGCCTGCCGATCGCGTCGTTGGTCGCCGAGCCGGCGACGGCTCCGGCGCAGGAGACGATCGAGTTCATGAACGTCAGGAGGAGGCGGCGCTCCGTCGAGGTCACGCCGAGGAGGGTGTACATGGAGGGGAGGTAGTACGTGAGCACCGAGTTGCCCGAGAGCTGCGCGAACACGGACATGAAGGCCATCATCAGGAACCGCCAGCGCGCGTTGTGCGTGCTGACGAGGGGCCAGAAGTTGAAGATGCCCGACGACTTCTGCCGCTCGATTCCCTGCTCGAACTCGTGCAGCTCGAGCTTCACCACCGGGTGCTCCGGGTCGCCGCCGCCGTGGTACTTGGCGAGGATCTGGGCTGCCTTTTCTCGCTTGCCCCACATGGTCAGCCAGCGGGGCGACTCTGGGATGACGAGGCACCCTGCCATGATGAAGAACGGTGGGACGAGCTGTAGGGCGAGTGGGAGGCGGAAGGCCAGCTCTCCCTCGGCCTTGTTGCAGGCGTATGCGACGCCTGTTGCGAGTATGGAACCGGTGTAGAAGACTCAGACGGCAGTCAGCAGGCTGCACGACCTGTTCGGTGGACATATTACTCACAAGTGTTGTAGTACCCAACGACTCTAGCCCTCCACTGCGGCGGGGCGAGCTCTAGCGCATACGTCGGGGCAGCGCTCGTTCCAATGGAGACGCCAAAGCCCAGGACGAATCGGCCGCCGAGCAGGTAGCCGTCATTCTTTGCTGCTGTTTGCACCGCCGCTCCAACCATGATCAGCAGAGATCCGGTTGCCATGCCCGCTCGCCGGCCGAACCAGTCACAGATTGGGCCGGTGAACAGTGAGCCAACCATGTTTCCGATGGTATAGATCATGAAGATGCTGTCACAGATGTCAGAAGGTGAATGGCTGGGGTCCGTGTCCCCTTCTTCAAGTAGGCCGGGTTGCCAAACTCACATTCCCGTGCTTGATCCGAGCTCCGTGTGGTGGAAGTACGTCTGGTACTGCTTCATGGCGTTGATGGAGCTGAAGATCGACTACTCACTTCGTCAGCCAGGATTCAAACACATCGAGAACTGGTCGAACTCACCCCATCGAACCCCGAAGTCGTCGCATTGAGCGCTGCGACGAGGAGGATGAAGTACAGCTGGATGCTGGTCCTGGACCATGGGCTCAGTGGAGCAGCCGTCACGGTCTCGTAGAAGTGCGAGTCGCCCTGTACTTCCTTGATCTTGCCCGCGGCTGGCTTGATGTCGTCGACGTCGTCATGCTGGTGGCTCGTGGTCTGCGCCATCTCTATTCCTCGCGAGTCCTTTGATTCTGCCATGATCTGCGTTGGACCGTGATAGGTCGGTAAGAGTTGTTGTCCAAAGATCTGTCAAGTCTCGTCTCGGTTGGAGGTCAGACAGAGACAAGAGGTAGAGGTGCACAACTGATAAGCCTGATAACCCAGGTGACACCAATGCACGATTCAGAAGTTGTCCGGCATTCACTTGCTCGACCCTGGTCTGCACAACTTCGGAAGGGAGGATCAGAGGAAGTTGCATCAACGTTGCGGAATCAGAAGCAGTCAAACTTGCCGGATTCGCTCACTACCAGCCGGTCGGATCATCCAGCCACGCATCGGTGACTGTTCTCCCGTGACTGTTCTCCCATGGTAAACAGGCCCACGGCAACCGGTTTTCGTGGTGAGGTTGAGCGCCCAGGCTAGAAAACGATCAAATCCCCCTCCCTTACTCCGCAATCCTTCGATAAGCAGGCTTATCTTCTGACGGCGGAGATCAGCTTATACGACGGGTAGAGCTTATCATGCATTGGCAACCTACCTGCATGGAACGTTCCCTCCTCGGGCCCTACCGAGCAGCTTGGGTAACCGCGCCGATCCATCGGAATATTGCCGTCGGGCATAGACTGGAAGTCGGCAAGATTGAAACTTCGGAGGCCCTAGCCGACTCCACGGTCGGCTCGTTCTTGGGGTCAGGGCACGGAGGCCGGCTCGGGTTCTATTTCGACCAACAGCCGACTCACAAGACATACAATTCTTTTTTCACTATCGATGATAGCCGCGTTGCACAACAACTCGGGTCTATTGCGACTAAGGACGGGGCGGGCAGAGAGCTCCACCCTTTAGACACGAGCAGCGAGAGAGCCACGATTGGAAATAGGATGGTCCAGTGATAGGAGGCCAAAGGGCCAAGACGGGTCCCACTTTGCACACAAGATACAAGACAATCCAATCATCTGCAGAACCACAACATCACGTAAGAAGTCCTTCCCATGAGCCAAGCAAAAGCCGGCCGACTAGCGTAGCAATATGTGTGGCGGCGAGCCGGTGGATGCCCGGCTCGGGTGCACTGATTCATGTTTCACTGCTCCGATCAGCGGCCGGTATTGCTGCCGTCCTACCGTCCTATCTCATCTGTTCCGGGTCTCATCATTCTTAAAGTGCGTTTTGCGTTAGACGTCTGCGTCCCAATTCATCGCTTCTGAAAGACATTTTGCTCAATCCAGAGACGTCTTTGCGAGGACTCAGATATGGGCAGCTCAAGTCCCGACTGGCAGCTCCGGCTGGAGCAAGACGGCTTCGTTGTCCTTCCAAAAAGAGTATCCGCCGAGGAATGCGCTGAGTTCCGTGAGCAGGCTCTCAGCTGGCTTGAGAGATTTCCCCATGGGTTCAAGCGAGATGACAGGTCAACATGGACTTCCGAACATCTTCCTGCCAGCGTAACGTCAGACAACATACCAAAGAACACCTCAGAGGAGGAGTATGAGTTTATGCTGACAGACAAGCTTAGGGGCGGACTCTATAATCGATACTCGGTGGGACATGAAGCATTCGTGTGGAAGATCAGATCGTGAGTTGCCAGGCCGACTGCTTCACAGCTTAGTGGCTGACCGTAGCAATGAAGCCAGCCCAAGATCCTAGAGGCCTTCGCCCAGCTCTGGGGCACCGACGACCTCATCGCCAGTTTCGACGGGATCAACATCACCTTGCCCATCAACGAGGAGACCGGCAGGACAGACATCCAGCCCCAACGAGCCTGGCCTCGTAAGCGTGCACTCAGGCAACACACAACACCACATCGGGAGATCCGAACTGACAAACAACGCACAAACACAGACATGGACCAAAACCCACGCAAATACGACCACTTCGAACTATACCAAGGCATAGCCAACCTGGCCGCCAACGGGCCCGAGGACGGCGGCCTCTGCGTCCTCAGGGGCTCGCACCTCCTGCACGAGGAGCACTTTGCGGCCACGGGCGGGTTCCGCCCGGAGCAGGACTCGGGCGAGCAGGAGAACGGCTACAAGTTCACGGCCGAGGACGCGGGCTGGTACCGGGCGCGCGGCTGCGACGAGGTCAAGGTGTGCGCGGGCGAGGGCGACCTCATCCTGTGGGACTCGCGGCTCATCCACTGGAACGCGAGCCCCGTCGGGGACCAGGTGCGCTTCGCCGCCTACGTGTGCTACTGCCCGCGGGCGCTCATGGACGAGGCCGGGCTGGCGCGCAAGCTGGAGATCTTCAAGGCGCGCAAGAGCACGACGCACTGGCCGGTGAGTTATGCATGTCCCCTCTGTGGTGGGTTGTGGTTGGGATCTGTGTGATTGTGTGAGCTGACCTGGGTTCTGCCAGCAACAAAATGTGGTCCCTGTTGATCGCAAGAACAGTAACGCGGTCCCCCGCCGGCCGGATGGCTCGCCGGACCAGGCCAACCGGACGCGCCCGTTCCAGGAGCCGGAGGAGACGCGGGCAGTTCTGAGGCTTGTGGGCGTGAGGGCCTGATGATCCCTCTTGTTTCTACAGCGGGTATATGAGCCAAGAGGCTGGGATAAAATAGACTGTTAGATGGTAGAAGGAAGGCTCATCAAGAAATGTTAGTTAGGCGTCGTTCCCCGGGCCCCGACTGTCACGCCGCGTGGGTGATATTCTAGCGGTGTCTCAGGCTGTGTCCCAATGCAACAGCATCATTTTCGGCAATAGTCCGACTTGAGAAGTGCGCATCTCGTTTAGGAATTCGGGCTCTCAACCACAACTCCACCGCCACCTCGTGCAACTGGGTCCTGAAAATCGAGACAAGTGCGCCTCTGTTCCCCATCCACGATGAGACATGCCACTTGTCGATCGGCAACCGTACCTCAAGAGTGTTCAGATGAACCAGATCATTCTTTAGTGCTGCAACACGATGGGGTGCAGATGGGAGTCATGTGGCTGCCTCGTCCCCCGGTGCGGGTCTTGGAAGGTTGCACACGCGCTTGGACAAGCCCATCCCCCCGTAGCGCGCCTTTTCCCCAGATTGTGGCACGAAACGGTGTGCGGGACTTTAACAAGTGTACCAGCCATATTTCTCGTCTTATGCCGGCAGAGGCGAGCGCCACGCCTCGGGATGCTCGGCAGGGACTAGCTCTAGGCCTTGGGTGGGGGGGGCCGCCCCCCAAAAAGCGCCACGGAAAAAGCTTGCGGGGCAGAGGGGTGTGTTGTCTAATCAGACGACCTCGCCTTGGCCATCAGAAGACCAGGCTTGGGTTCTTGCTGAGGATGGATGCATTAAGACGCAGAGATGGTCAGCCATGAATAAGATGTCGGCACGTAGTTGCACGGACGATATCAATCACACCCATCTCAGGGGGGAATTAAATATAGAAAACGTGCAGAACTCTGGATGCAGAAGAATCTTGGGCGGACCTCCGTTTGGGGAAGAGATGCATGATTCGCATGCCATTTTCTTTCTTGGAGACCGTCCTCTTGACCTGATCTTGAGGGCAGATCGGTGTTGCATTCAATCTCGGATATCTTGTCCGCATGATCACGAGCAGTCTTGGAATGCGAGTACTCAACATGAGGTTCGTCTCTTTGGGCTGCCCCGGCTGCATCAAACTTGGTCGAAACCCTGCTCCTCTACCAGACCGGGAACCTCGAAGCCACGCCTGCAAGACGCGGTGTTGGAGCTTTGACTCCTCTTTCGCACCACGGTTTGCGCGTCAGGCTCCCCTTAATCTCAGGCAACACGAAAGAACACCGTCACCCCGCACTGGTACAGAAGGACTGCGCCTGGAGAAATTGGCCTGTAATGGTGCGGAGCGCTGCAACGTAGGAGCACATCATTTCTTGGCGGCAGTCCAACCCCAGGACCCTACGAGGATGACTGCATAAGCCGGCCATTAAATTGACATCGTCCATGCGCTTTGTTTCTCGCAGATATGGGACGATGTGGGTTGATCCGCATGTCTTGCCGGCCCGCCTCGCTCCAAGGCATTCAGTACTACGAGCGCTATGCTCTGTTGTCCCAGGCCAAGGGACTGTGTTCTTTTCTGTCTAGTACGCACAGGCATACCGTCAGACCGCCCGAGTAATTTATTCCGATGGGAGATGAGATGGCTATATCACGCTACCGCACAAGCTCGGCCAAGGGTGACGGCTGCAGGGATCTCCCGCATTTTCTATGGGCCATCTGTGGCTCCATCCCCTTGGCGTCTGGATCAGGCCCGGGAGGTACCCGTGGCTTACGCTGGGGCTACCCCAGATATTCGCGGGAAGCCGGTGGTGGGGGGAGGGGGCGTGAGATGGATGGAGTTCGTTGTCGATGAGATGGAATTGTGTGTGGCTGGTCAGATTTTGGGAGCCTGCTCTTCCATTTCAAGGACTGCAGACTGGCAGGCTGGCAGAGTGCCATCCGGGCTGGATTTCAGCACATAATAAGGCTCTCATTGTTTGGCGAAACTTTGAACTTTGTTTCCTCGGCTATGCACATGCAAGGAGAACGAACCCACGAGCAGCGGCCATCCTGCCATCGTCCGATCGTGCACGCCGTCTTGCCCTGCCTCGCCAAGGGCGTTCGTCGGATCGGTTGTTTCCCCTGCAACGATGTCGTACCCACACGAGGTGATCAGCATTCTACCTAACCCACATCACCGCATGCAGCGTCACTGCAGGTAATCACTAGACCAACAAGTTCCTGTCCATCGTGCCTGGAAGGATGCTGCCCTGCTGACATGTCCAGATGGCTCCAACTCCTGTCTTTTGGTGCCTGATTGGAGCCCTCAGCAAATTGTCCACTTGGACGTATGCTGCCACGCTGCTGTTGTCTGCAAGTACCGGGGCTTGCTAGTCGTCACCTATGCCTGATCAGGAAAACAGCAGCGCCCATCTTGGAACCAGCAGCAAGATCGCAAGGCTCGCGGGAGAAAGACTCCTCATGTTGCTCCAACTCAAGACAACTTTGTCAGCGTCCAACACCAGCCAGCAAGGCCGCTTTCATGCAGGCCGTGCGCGTATATGGGACTAACAGGAGGAGCCATTTTAGAACCCACAGCTATTTCCCCGGCGGTGATTTGCCGCCTTCCTCTGTTCAGCTCGTCCAGAGTCGCAGGCGTCATGCCAGCGTGATGCAGTCCGACCATGCGGGCATTGCGGCCAAGGGCGGACAACCTTTCTGGTCCTTCTGGGCGCAATCTACCAGCGCAAAGCTTCTTGCAGCTTGCCTGTCACGATGATCCCAGCCAAGCTCCCAAGCTCCCCTGGTTCCTGCACGCGGGGCCCATCCTGGTAGTCAGGCGCAGCGGTCAGACTGCATGCACACAAGTTGTGTGCCGGCCAGCCCAGCCCAGCCCCCTCTGCCCCTCCTCCTACGCAGTACTCCAAGCCTGGTCGTCCCGACCCCAACCGCACACGCATGGTGTAATCCTGGCCTGCAGATGGGATAAGTCAACGTGCATCCCTAATGTAAACACACTTCTCGGTCCGCAGGGGCCGGGGCCGGCGAGAACTCCATCACGGTTGCGCGCCCGCCACCATGGCTCGGCACGAAATATAGTCTCCATATAATAAGTTATAAAACCGCCCGGTCGACCCGCTCCCTTCTCGAGCTTGTCTAGCCCGGCCCCAGGCTCCTCCTGTTCTTCGTCTGCCGTGCCTGTCGCGTCGCTGCCCTTCCCCTCTTTACTAGACGCGGTTGTTGAGAGTGTATCGTCGCGAAGGCAGCCTCCCAGAACGACCTCCATTGGGCCTGCCTGAACCTTCGCTGTGTGCATTGGAACAAGACCAGTATTCCGCAGACGCAGTCCCTCCTGACGTGAATATGCGTTCCCGAGCCCTCCACCTCCTCTGGCCGCTGGCCGCGGCCGCCCAGAGCCCCCCCTTCAGCAACGGCAGCTGCACGGGCTCGCCGTCGACGCCGGTGCCGTACCAGCTGCAGACGCCGCCGCTCGACACGCCCTGGACGGACAAGGTCGGGCTGAACCCGTGGCCGGAGCACCCGCGCCCGCAGCTGAAGCGCGAGGACTGGGTGTCGCTGAACGGCATCTGGACGTACCAGGGGGCCGGCAACGCCACCAACGTGACCGACGTGCCCTGCGCGCCGCTGCAGTACGAGACGCTGATCCCGAGCTGCATCGAGAGCGCCATCTCGGGCCTGCAGGTGCTCGACACGTCCGCCATGTGGTTCGCGACCACGTTCCAGGTGCCCCCGGGCTGGGACAGCAGCCAGAACGTGCTGCTGAACTTCGAGGCCGTCGACTATGAGGCGACCGTGTACGTCAACGGCCAGCAGGTTAGCTTCCACCGCGGCGGGTACTTCAGGAACACCATCGACGTGACGTCGTATCTGAGCAGCAACGGGACCAATGAGCTGTAAGTGACCGACCCGTGCCGAGAATCCGGCTAAATTTGGGGCCAGACCTCCCTGTGTCACGAGAAAGGCCAGGAAAAAGAAAGAAAGGCCAGGAAAAAGAAAGAAAGACGTGACTGACACTGGAGGAACTGCACAGGAAGGTGTTTGTCTTCGACCCGACAGACCTGCCCGGCTATGTGATCCCCATCGGCAAGCAGACCAAGAACCCAGAGCACATCTTCTACAGGCCCTGCAGCGGCATCTGGCAGACGGTGTGGCTCGAGAGCGCCCCGGCGACGCACATCACGCAGCTGGACGTCAAGGCCGCCGCCGACGGGTCCACCACCGTCAACGTGCACGCCTCGGGCAACAGCACCGGCCAGCCAGTCGAGATCACGGTGCTGGACCAGGACGGCAGCGTGCTCGGCACGGGGTCGGGCACCAGCGGCTCGCCCTTTGACTTCACCGTCGACGGCGTCGACCCCTGGAGCCCGGACTCGCCCACGCTGTACAACCTGACCGTCACCCTCGGCGACGACACCGTCTCGAGCTACACGGGCTTCCGGACGGTCGGCCGCGGCGTCGTGGACGGCGTCCAGAGGCCGCTGCTGAACGGCGAGTGGATCTTCCAGTGGGCGACGCTGGACCAGGGCTTCTGGCCTGACGGGATCCACCTGGCGCCCAACTATGAGGCTCTGATCTTCGACCTGCAGGAGCTGAAGAAGCTCGGCTTCAACGCGGTCCGCAAGCATGTGAGTAAAGTTCCTGTGGATGCTGTGAACTTAAGATTCAGAAAGGAGTGAACCAGAGGTGCTGACGACCCACAAACCATCAGATCAAAGTCGAGCCTGACCTGTTTTACTATGCCACCGACTCTCTCGGTCTCATGGTCATCCAGGACATGCCCGCCATGTCCCCGCGTGTGCCGCTCCCCAACGCCGATCAGCAGGCAGAGTTTGAGCGCCAGCTCGACATCCTGATCAACGAGCACTTGAGCTACACCTCCATTGTGACCTGGGTAAGTCGTCCCCCGCAGGCGGAACAGAGCTAACCCACCCGGCCTCCCACGAGACACAGACCATGAATTAACGTTGTATCCAGATCATCTACAACGAAGGCTGGGGCCAGATCAGGACCCCGCCGTACCCCGAGTACGCCATCGCCGAGCGCATCAGGTCCATCGACGGCAGCAGGCTGATCGACGCGACATCGGGCTGGTACGACCACGGCGCGGGCGACTTCTCCGACAACCACAAGTACGCGAGCCCCCAGTGCGGCGCGCCCTTCTACTCGATCCAGTCTTCCCCGTACGACAGCAACCGGATCGGCATCCAGGGCGAGTTCGGAGGAATCGGCCACAACGTCTCCATCGAGCAGTAAGTTTCTCCCTTCCCTCTTCCCCTGTGTGCCTGCATCAGGCTTTGGGGGAGCGCAAGCTGACGAACGGGCCCTCCCAAAACACAGCCTTTGGAACGTCCAGGCGGCAATCGACACCATCAACCAGACCTACGAGGTCAACATCGACCTCGAGGCCTACAACTACCGCGCCCACGTCATCTTCGACGAGTACAGGCAGCAGATCGAGCGCTTCGCCTGCAGCGCCGGCGTGTGGACCCAGACGACCGACGTCGAGGGCGAGGTCAACGGCCTCCTCACCTACGACCGCCGCATCGAGCGCGTTTATGTGCAGCAGTGGCAGGACGACATCCAGGCCCTGTATGATGCGGCTGCCGGGAGGGGCGGGGCCGGAAACGCGACGGCTTCGATGCAGAAGCTGCGGATCTGAGGCCTCAATGGATGAGCGGTTTACGTGTGGAGGAGGAAATTAATTTGGATGGATGGTATTTTGTACATACATTTAGGCCTTATAAATGCAATCTTTGCCGCCTCAGAGGACTTGACGAGACAGCAGATATGGAAATAGGAGTGTCTACCGGCCCTCCTGGCTAGTAATTGGTACTTCTTTGGTGGAAGAAATGTCATCTTACCATGACTGGTGCAGGCAATGTCCACGCATTTCCCATTTGAGCCCCATTTATGCTTGGTCACATCTTGGCTTTCGCAATGTTCATTTGATTGCTTCAGGTGACCTATGTCTGGGGACTCACCAAGGAAGCCACGGGCATCAAATAGAAGCCAGTCATGATAAGATGGAAGAGTTCTTTCCTCCTGAGCACTAGGAGATTGGGTGGGTTTGAAGCCGTGAGAATCAAGACCATTTGGCCCGTCAGAAGCACAAACCAAGCTGGCAATTCCGGGTTGTTTCGAGGATGAAGTGCATCGGAGCAAGTGCAGTTGACTTTCTTAGAGCGGTCCACAAGCCAAAGGAATGTGAGGTTGACCAGTTCATGATCAAACGACCATTGATGGGGGCAGTTGAGGTCCCCAGGTGCACTTGATTTCATCAGCACAGGTGGTATTTCTGAACTCTGCCACAAGTCTTTAAAGCTGGATCAAGTCAGGCTTGGGCCCTAGGTGTTCATACACAAGTTTCGGGGGCTTCAGATTTGTCCTGATCAGTGCCAGCCCTCAACACGACCTACATCGCCTTCCGCATTCACCTCACTCCGTAACCCATACCAGAAAGGGCCCATCTCCAAAGCAGTGAATTTTCGCATTGCCCGTTTTCTGTCACCCACATTTCAATTCACCAGAGGCGCAAGCGGCACTTGCCTTGATTCTGATTTAAGCCTCAAGCTTCCGCGCAAACTTAAGAAATAGACGACGACATCGACCATTCTGACACCGACTCAAATTTGATCAACCGTCCCTCTCAAGTCAACTTCAGGTGACCAACTACACCATGGCCGAAGACGCCATCATGCTTGATCCGTCCATGGACATGGACACCGATGCGCCTCCTGTTCCCTCCACCCGAAGCACTTCGGCGGCTGCCACCTCTCGACGCCTCCTTCGTCCTCGTCGCATCCTTCTCCCTGCAAACGAGAAGAGAGGAAACCACCAGGTAGACGACAGCCTCAAGCCTCGTCCTGATTCCAAGGTCCAGAAGTCTTCATCAAACACAAACGCCATCCACCAGAAGCTCTCTTACAACGACAAGCAGAGACGCAAGGTGATCATGATCAACGCCCAGCGAAACCGGAAGCTGCGCATCCAGCAGGCCATCGCCAATGGCAGCTTCCAGGTACGCTCTCTGAGCTATGACTCGGTCGAGACAGACCAAGGCGAGCCGCAGCAGCTCGAGAGGCTGAACAAGGCCCTCGTGACTCAAGCACTGTACTCACCCGTCCCCGGCATGGCCTTCAACCCCACGATGACTTCTTTCAGCGAGGCCGACATGGACGATCTGGTCCAGGCGCTGGAGGCGTTCCAGCGGCACCTCGCGCGAAAGGGATTGGTCATACTTTCGGACAGGGCTGGCCCACTGCTGCGGGCCTTCGCTCGTGACGTGCTGGCCATCGTCCTTTTGCAGCCGGAGAAGCCTGGCTGCAACATCAGTGAGGACGACTTCTGGACCCGCGTGAGCTTGCATTACCAGCAGTCCAAGAAGCTCAAGTGGCTTACCGTGAGAGTCACGAAACTGCTCGAGTCTACTGAGGAAGACACTGCCCCGAAGCGGGGCAAGAAATCGCCGTTCGCAGCCGATGTAGACATGGTCGTGGATGCCTTGAAAGCTCCGGGCAATCATCCCGTTCTCGACAAGGTATGTTACGTTGTCCACCCACAAGAGACCCTGGGATTTTGGCATTCCATACTCACAGCATTATCCCTCAGGCGCTTGCGGAGGCGAACGAGGACATCCCTCCTTTCATTGTGGCCCAGCCGCCCACCCTACGATGCCTCATGGGCCACTTCGAGATCGCCCGCTCCCGATACCTGGCCAACCTCAACTACTCCCTTGATGCTGGCAACCAGAGCAGCCTCGGCCCTCACAAGCCCGCGCCGGGCTTCGGCAAGCCCCCGGGAAACCAAGGCCAGTACGCCTCCTCCGAGGACGAGAACGACGATCTTCAGGGTGGCATCTTCGACGGCGGTGTCGAGGACAATACCCAGGTCGAGGAGGGGGTGCCTTCCTCGCACACCCAGTGGTTCTTGGCGAAGCTTGACAATTGGATGTCGTCAAAGTACGGACAACAACAGGGAGGTGTTGACGTCGACATGCTCTCGGCCCTGGGCCTGGGAGAAGCTAAGTGAGGCTTTTGAGAGGGAAGAGGGATTTGATGGAAAGAAGTCGTGTTTTTTTTTTTTTTTTTTTTTTGGGAGGCTGGTCAGAGGAGAACAGATCGGAGGACGCCCAACCCCGGAGATGCGATAAGCGCCTCACCACCTTGTACGGCCATTGCAGCAGAATAACCTCAGGACATGTCTCTCTGAGGGAAGGGCCCAGCGGCTTTCCGCCCGCTAGGAGGCAGCACGCCAGCAAGGTGACTGATCTCTCATGACGCAGGGTCTAGATAGAGCTGAACCGAGACAGAACGGCCCATCCAGGTAGCAATCAAGCTTTTTAGACCAATCTCAGCTAGCCTTTGTATCTGAAAGGCCAGGGATGCTACATGTTGCATCGGTCAGAGTAGCGTGTGCACTGAGATCCGCTCTTTTACCAGCGTCGCCCCCTGTGATGTAACACACTCCAGTTCGCACTTTTATTCCAGAGTCTCGGGATGCTTTAGCCCGCGTCGTAATCTCTTCAACAGGGACTAGGACGGTCGCCACACCTTGCGCCAGTATCACACCAGCACGCTTGATGGTTTAGCACCACGATCACAAGAGTCTTCCAGGATCGCGTAGATACTTCACTGTGTGAGAATTGGCCTTTCTAATTTCTCCCGTACGAGTGGCTGAATTTACAGGACACGAGACTTACACCTGATCATACCGAGGTGTGCTGCTTCGAACCAGGCATGAAATTGTCGTTGATGACCTCTTGGCTGGTAAACATCATGCGGTTTAGCTGTCGATGTCAATCGAAGAGAGGCTGTTTCTGCCCAGCTGGGGGCTGACGGCGCCATTTGGCTAATGTTGCACTGCAAAACATCGGTAGTATTCCTTGAAGTAGGCAATGAACCCGTTAGTGGGGATTTGATTGTGGTTGACGGGAAGAGGGATGATCAATCTACAGTGAGACATCAATCATCAGCTGAACCGGGCGCCGGTGTTCCAGTTGCGATTTGATGGAATATTTTGACGTTATTGCAGCCAGCGCGGAGCCAAACTAGCACGCCAAGGAGACTGGAGCAGTCTGGGTGACATCGCGATGTTTACCATCATTAAATGTGCGGAGTTTGTCCGCCGGCGCGACTGCAAGACTGGTCTGGATCACCTGAGGCCAGATCGAAGCCAGATAAAAATAAAAGACGAGCCCCTTCCCCCTTTACAGTAGCCAGGCGCGCCGCTGTGCTCTAGATCTGGGCCGGAGAGTTCCAGGTGGCGAGGCCCCTCCATCGTGTGAGCGGCAGGGACAACTTCCTGATGCGGGGGCACGATGTTTCCGCAGCCAGCCACACCTCATCTATCCCAAATGAAACCCTTTGGGCCCATGGACCCTGAGACTAACTGCCAGTGGGTAGCTTAAATCAATTAAGGTTGACCCGGTGCCAACCGACGACCCTGGGAAAATGGCGGGTGGACCGGGGCGCCAACAATAGGCTGCGGTCTGGACTGAAATAGCTTGGGTCCCAGAGCGCCGGAGTTGCGGGTAGCAATATGGATAAATACAACCCAAGCTCGACGGCTTCGCAGACTATCGCAACTGTGGCGACAACTTCTCGAAAATGGAGCCATGTGATCCCCAGCATTATTAGTCTGGCCATTCTCTGTCTATAAAGTAAGAGGCTCCACTTCTTGAAACTGATTCAGGTCTTGGTCCCCTAGGCGTTGTCAGACAAGCCAGAGGAGGTTATTCCCGAAGCGTTCACACGGAGATCACCACAGTTCCCAAATCTCACTACTCCCGCCGATAATTACCCATCCGCTGCAAGTACCACAGTCCCGGAGATGCTGTCCAAACTCCTCGCAACCACCCTCATCCCCCTCACCGCCCTGTCCCACCCCTTCCAGCCCGGCGTCCTGAGCCCCCGCGAGCTGCCCGCCTCGGTCGGCACCGTGACGCAGTTCCGGTACTCGGGCAACGGGTGCACCCAGGGGTCCAACTCGGTGACGCGCTCGGGCGGCTGGGTCTCGCAGACGTACAAGTTCTCCCAGTTCGAGGCCGACACCATCACCGCCGGCACGCCCACCACCGAGAACTGCGAGCTACACTTCCAGGGCGCCGGCCTGAGCCCCGGCTGGCAGGTCAGCCTCTCCGAGGCCGACGTCACGGGCAAGCTGGTGCTGGCCCCGGACGCCAAGGTCAACTACTACTGGCAGGTGTACTGGAGCGATGACGCTGCCGACACGGTAAGTCCTGATGCCCATACAAAGCTACTTGGCACCAAGAGGAATACCATGACGCTGACGGGTTTCTACACAGCTCACGCTGCAAGGTACCATCGACAACACTGGGGGCAAGAACAAGATCACCAACAACAACTACACGGTCAAGGCCAACGTAACGGACTCGCTGTGGTCGCAGTGCATCGGCGCGGACGGCAACCCAGGCATCCTCAATGTCAACTTCAGGGTCGCAGTTGTTGGCGACGGAAGCTCATTCGACGTTGATACCGAGACGCTGAATTATAAATTCAGGAAGTGCTGATAGCTGTGGCGGACTCGGTGATGGTCTCATTTCAAGCGTTTGGTTACTCATTTTGTGTATTTAAGCATGTGTAAGCGAAAATAAATCCTAACCTGGATCTAAACCTGACCCGTGTTCGCGTGTCGAGAAGCTTGCTGGCGTCACATGCTACCTCTGCAGAGCCAAGACCGAAGGGATGCAACGAATTTCTTCAGAAGATGTCATTTAGCTCAAGCTCTGCAGGGCTTGGCACAAAGCCATAATCATAGACGAAGCCCGCTGCAATGGATCTAGAGGATCAGAGGAACTCGTCCCTCACTGTCGTACCCAGGACATATTGTTGGAAATACGTTGAGAGAGCTCCGTATCCGGAATCGAAATATGTCTTGAGGAACTACTACACAAAGGGCACGTTTATATGAAATATCAAAATTCAACCTCAAAAACATTCATAGCGTATGCGAGTCAGGAAGAGTTTGACAAAACTAGCGAGCAAAAGGGAACAGACGCCCGTGTACACTGAAAACAGGTCAAACCAAGGTATGGTAAAGCAAGTAAGAATTTGTATCATTACCTAAATCCCAAGCTACACAACACTAAAATCAAACTCCACAGAACCTTACCTGATGCTTGGGTTACAAATGTGCAAGAGCGCGGGGGAGATTGCTGCACCTTTATACTTACCTCACCTTTCAGCCCTACCTACATAGGTAGATGGTCTGAACTCCCGTAGAAGAATTCGTCATCCTCTTCTTCAACCAGCCAGTCAGGAGGTCCGGGCATGCTAGGCCTGTCATGGGGCAATTTCTTCAGAATCCATACATACTCCCTCCTTAAGGTCCTCGGCCACCACCCACATCGTTTTGCCGAATTTGCAAGGATACTTGACGCGGTACTCAAGCACATGCCCTCCGTCGGAGCCGTCCCTGAATCGTGAAGCGTCGATAAAAAGGGGGGCAGAATAATCGAGTACTATCCTACTGGACCAACGCCCACGGGGCTTGGCACCAACCAGAGATTTGTGGCATTTTCTTTGATGATACTGACACAATGTACAAGAATCTGTTCCAGGGAGCATTACACAGAGACAGCCCCCCTGATAACATGCTCTGTTGCCGCTGGCGGGCTCCGTATCGAAGCTGGCCAATTTGAATCTTGTGTGCAGTATTCTTCTTAGATTAATATGGTACTTGCAACTCAAAGAGCCTTGTAACGGTACGGCGCTTATATGCTGTTGGGTATTTGCAATTGCGATTGGAAATTACTGGTCTTTTGGCCGAGTGAATTACTATGCCAACAGCTAGCAATTCGTCTCAAGCCTGTACTACGACGAGTTATTTTTCTAGGACATGGAAGTTTCAGCGAAGGGTTAACCCCACCCGGTCTCCCTATCAAGAATGTCAATTCGGAACTAGGATCACTGCAAGGCGTCCGAGACGTGGTCTGAATTCTTGGTCTCAGATTTGTCCCGAGGTACTTGTTCGATTGCGATAGCAGAATAATAAAATGGTATTCTTTGAGCTCTTCGTTAGCAGAACTGAGCAATAATGTGCCAAGGCCCGGAGGCATCTATTCCAGCTATAGCCCCTTGTAAACCCAGAGAGAGGTGTGTAAAAGGGTCATTGGATGAGCCCTATACAGGTAAATACGTCGGTCCTAGGTGCAGTCCAGTTTGAGTCAATTTGGTATTTTGGGAATAAGGGAATGATATAGGTTGCAGAATTATGGTTGGAGTCGATTATTTCTTCGCTCATAGGCGATTATGCGATACAGAGTAGGAAAAGATGCCGGGGAATGAATCCAAACAAATAGAGCAGAAGCGTGGGAACGATGTGGGTTGATAATTAGCAGTAACGGCATGGCGTGCACTGGTCGGTTAGTGCCGAGTATCGGAGAAATGAGCGTCGTTTCTCGCGTCATTGGCGAAGCAGAGATAGCACCGGCAAGATCGACACGCTGAAGCTGCATTTGCCTCAACCTCCGCAACTTGAAGAACCCGACATCGACGCCGCATTATTGATTCTCTATGCCCTTGCTCCGCCGGGTCAACAACTCGTTTCCATCATGAGGCAAGTAGAGGCAGCATCAGCCAGCGGAGTGACCACCGCGGAATCCCCCGCAGTCCTCAACGTGAGCGACGACGCATTCCCAGACGTCGACGGCAACTGGACAGGCTTTCCGAAGCAAACTGGGCAGTCTCTATCATACTGGCTGCAGGGTGTCCGGTGCGATCCTTTGCTCGACCATAGATCGACCGCAGACCTGCCCACGTCTGCAGACATCGTCATCATCGGATCTGGCGTGAGTTGCTCCATACCAATTGCATACCCGGCAATACGGAGATCAGGGGTCTCGAGGTACTTCATCCGCTGATACGTCCAGATTACGGGAACTTTGGTTGCCAAGCAATGCTTAGAGACATGGCCAGAGAAGAGTGTCGTCGTGCTCGAGGCTCGCGAGTTCTGTAGCGGTGCAACCGGAAGAAATGCTGGCCACTGCAAGCCAGACCAATGTGAGCTCTGGATGTCATGCCACTTCCTCACTTGACTGACACATGCTGTAGGGCGAGGCTTCGGCAAATACGAGAAGGCCTTTGGCACAAAACACGCCCTGCAGGTAGGGATAGACGTCCATAACATCGCGAAGAAATCGGCTTACAGTTCACCATAGATACTGCAAAACGAACAGGAGACATGGGAAACCCTAGTGAAATACGTCCGCGACAATAAGGTTGACTGTGACCTCTGGGTAGGCGATACCCTCGACGTCGCCATGACACCAGAAGTCGCAACATTGGCCAGGGACGTATTCGAGCGATGCAAAGCCGTAGGCGGGAAGGTCGACCACATCAAGGTCACGCTTGACCCAAACGAGGCTAGCAAGGTCTCTCGGCTCAAGGGGGCCCAGGCGTGCTTCGCATGGCCCGCGTCGACCCTCCAGCCATGGAAACTGGTCGCCCACATCATGCGGAGCAACATTGCACAGGAGCCACGCTTCAACTTGCAGACATACACCACCGTCCGCAAGGTCACGCAGAGCAGCCAGCCTGGAAAATGGGTCGTTCACTCTGAGAGGGGAGATATCGAGTGCTCCCGCGTGGTGCACGCCACCAATGCGTACGGCGCGGCGGTCGAGCCCTCGTTGCGGGGCCTTGTCGTCCCCACGCCGCACATGTGTAACAAGGTCGTCCCGCCGGCGAGCTTTGCCGGGTCGAAATCATTGAAGAATTCGTACGGGGTGTTGTTACCCGACGGCGCTCTCTTCAGCGTCAACCCGCGGCCGAATTCTGATGGTGTCATAATGTTTGGTGGCTCGAACCCCGGCCAGAGAAAATTCAGGGAGTGGCTGAAGAACCACCCCAAACGGTGGACTGACGATGGTCTTTCCGAATTCCCGGAGATAAATGCGGCTGTCAAGGCGCTCGCTGAGGAACAGCTTGAGGGCTGGGCTGCTGCGGTGCCGGGGCCGGGGACGTTGTACGATTACAGCTGGAGTGGGATCATCGGTAATACGACGGATGGTGTCCCTTTCATTGGGGAGCTGCCGGGGCTTCCAGGGCAGTGGATATGTGCTGGACATAATGGCCATGGAATGGCGAGGACGTTCACTGCTGCTCCTGGGCTGGTGAAGCTGATGAACGGCGCATCGTGGGAGGATGTTGGGTTACCTGACCCATACCAACTTACAGCGGAGCGGTTGTCGAGATTGAGAAATCTGTCGAAAGACGAGGTCGTTGTGATCTGAGATGCATGATGGACAAATATTTTGAGGACGTCTCCTTCGACCTCGGACGGTGTGGGTTTGGCTGACGCAATATATTTTCAAGGGCCTTTTACAGAGTTTCAATGCTTGATTATCAACCGGATTCAGAGTATGAGAGCAGATTTGGTAGCCGGCTAGCGGAGTTATCAGCAATTCATGCTGCAGCGATTTAGTAAACCAGGGGTTACAACGATTTGACTTTTGATGAGGGTAAATCATCACATGGCTAAAATAGCCTGCCTATGAGCCGCCGTCACCTGCCCGTTCCATCCACGAAGTATACTATGTGCTTCCTGGTCTACAATATACAGCTGGTCTTCTGAAAAAGAACGTGTAGAAACTGTCTCGAGATGTTGTGCACCCAAACGTGAAGCCATTCAAAAGGCCAACGTACGTAATGAGCTTCGTCAAAGGAATGTACTTTGATCTTAATGTGACCAGAAACATCGTAGTCAAGATGGGAATATGCTTGTTGAGGATTCCGGTTAATAACAGTATATTGATTATGAGGCCGCTGCGGTGCTGGAGAATTAATTTCGTGTCCGTAGATGCAGAACAAGGAAGAGCCTGACAACTAAAGACAACGAGATGGAGTAAAAGACTGGCATCCAGGTGAGTGGACACAGTACATGGCTACACGGTAGATTAGCCTTACTCTCATACCTGCTCACCCTTGAGTTCCAATAGCTCGCTTTGCAGAGCTCAACAAACAATGCCATCAAAAGTCATGGCTTCTCCAGCGATCATTCACTTCGATTTGCTTTCTGTGCGGGACATTTCGTCTCTCAATTCTTTCCCCATTCACTACTAGTATAAGTCTGTTCATGTTATTGTTCGAGAGAAAACAGTTGAGCACTCAAAGTAGATGTGGTATGGTGAATAGTGGCATTCACTCAACCTCCAGTCACTGACTACTCCCACAAATACTTATCGCATAGATTGCAAGCCATTCGGTCTCTTCCTTCCCTGCTCTCTTTGTAATTACAACCATACTTTATTGACCAGCTCACCCTAACAGTGCTGGTCCCTTTTCACATGAATGCATACCCGCTGGCCTCTCCAGACCCCAGGAGGGGCACCTGTGCCTAACGGTATTCACTTCGACTGCTGCACTACTTAAACCTTGGACCCTCAATGACCGCCTTTCCTCAGACCATCGAACTCTCTTTCCAACCCACTCCCACTTGAATTCCATCTCGTCAGAAAACACCGTCAGACGACTTCGTCCAAAATGGTGCTCTCAAGCCTGATGGAGTCCATCTCTAAGCTTTGGCCCTTCAGCCGAAGTTTAGAGTGGAGCGACGAGGGCTACTTCGTGAGCCCCCAAATGAGCGACAGCGACCTCGACCTTCATACCGATGACGGCGAGGCCACCAATACGAGTACTGAGGTCACGGCCCACGACACTGTTACGGTGAGTACTGCAAACTTCGGAGTTTATGTCCCTGGGTCATGTCTAACTGTCTATCTTAGCCGTCCGCGATCCAATCATTCCTCTCCACTGGGTGGCTTCCAGGGCTGCCAGGACAATACGATTCTTCTCCCATGGACGGATACGGTAACGGTGACGTCCAGTATGATTACGAGTATGCCAACGAGTCGAGCGGAACCACAGAGGTTTCTCCAATCAGTGCTTCCTCGCACGGTAACTCCAGCATCGACGAAATGCCCAGCCACAATGTCCCGGATGCGCTTGAGGTGGGCGACTCAGACTCGCAAGCAACCGACGAGGACTCCTCCAACGACACCAGGATCGCGAACGAGGCCTCAATGGTGGAGAACGACGACCTCGAATCCCAATTGTTCAAGCACAACCCGTGGCTCACTCTTGCGAGATTCCGCAACCCCATGAAGCAGGAGGACGTCTCCCTATACTCTCGCTTCCCCATTCTACGTATGCCAGCCGAGCTTCTTCTGATCGTGGCTGAGCACCTGCCGATTGAGTCGGCCGCCTGCCTTGCGCTTGCATGCAAGACGACGTACTTGGCCCTGGGTGCCGGCTGGTTCAAGATGCCGAAGCCCAACCTCTGGAACTTCCTCCTCACAATCGAACACGAACGCCTGAATTCATTCGCCTGTCCCCGTTGTCTCAAGCTCCACCGACCCCCGAGCTCATTCGCAGGGTATCATGGTAACCGGTGCACCGTCTCGCGTGTGCTGGACACCAGCCTACCTGATACCATCTCGCCCGGCTTAGTCAAGATGATTGGGAGGAAGTATTTCGAGGATCCCAGGGCGTCTCAGGAATACCTTTCGTGGGTCACAATGTCTGCAAAAAAGACAACTCGGCATATCAAGATCTCCACGCATGTCATCCCGCGGATGCTGGACGGAAATTTGTTGCTCCGGACTGAGACCTACATTCAGCCCTTCCGCAACGGCAATTTGACGGAGCGTTCTCTCATGGAAATGGCACTCCATATCATAGTGTACACCGGCCACCATCTCGCCAGGATTCCTCAGCTGTGCGACCATCAGGAGTGGAAATCCCATCTCCCAAATCTTGTCGCATTGAGAGAGTCTCTTGAGCCGACAAAGTGTGCCGACTGTAAATACATGAACATCGGCAGGCGACACTTGGCACGATGCTATGGCAGCAGGAGGATGTTCAGCCCGGCAGCTCGTGGTCGGAAGCAGCCTATCATAGCATGCTTCCTCATCCACAAGCAGCCCTGCAAATCCTGCAAGCAGAACTGCAAGGACCTTTACGAGGGCGACATCAAGGGCTGCAAGAAGTGCGCGACCGACTTTTGCATCTCGGCCCGCAAGGTGCTCGGCGTAGGCACCTGCCTGGTGCTCACCTCCTGGAAGAACATCGGCGGCGTCGGGCCCGGCGACGCCGACAACTGGGACCGCCACGTCACGCGCCGCCGCCCGCCTTACGGCAGGATCGAGGATGACTTTCGATCGGATCGCCAGGTGGGCAAGATTTACAAGGCATTCGAGAACGTCACGGGCGGCAGGGCCGGGCACCCTAAGCCCTACCGCCCGCAGGCGGATTCGAAGATGGTTCGGGATCTCACCCGCCGCGTCCACAAGTATAGACACAGGGCGGACGATACGACGGACTCCGAGGCCTTCACTGCAAGTGAGGGAAGTGAGCAAGATGAGGACAGTTCGTGATTCCTCGACTGGGTGGGGAAGTGGCACATCCGACGGGCTACATTACAAAGCTCGTTTGTGCGAAATTGAGGGTTTGGTCTTTCGAGCCGGATGGGACACTGCGGAGGCTGTGAATGGGCGGGAGACGCTAATGAAAACTTCGAGATGAAGTATATACATATTGGTCTGCCGCTCTGGGAAACTTGGTGATTGAGTTTGTGCACGTGCTATACCAACCCATGACACTGAATTTTGTTCCTTAACAAATGAGAAGTCGTAGTCAATACACCTTTTCGAGGGTGTCTTGATGCTCTTTCAGTGAGATGGTCTGCACAGCGAACTTGTTACACAGATCACGTGCTGCAATATTATATCCACACTCTAGAATTCACTAAACAGGTGAATTCTTTCTCTTGATCTACTAGTCGGGTTGGCCAGGGACTCACTAATACTAGCCTGGTAGAGGGACATGGATCATTGTGGCCCTTAAGGTCCCCGGGCGCTGCACCTGGATGACTGTCAGATATTCACTGCACTAGAGACTGGGTGAAATCTGATGACAGAGGCTGATATGGAGTGCCCGGACTGTGTCTGGCATCTTGAAGCGGCTCGGTTGAAATTATATCCTTGGAATGCTAGTGCGAAGATGGTGTCTAGGCCGGCTGATTTGTCTGCAAAGACTCATGGACATCTCTTATAGAGCATAGCTTCACCTACATCAGTCTATGGTTCAACAAGGTACATCACAGCACTAGTGAATCAGTGTGCACCTCAATGTCCTTTCTATTTTTCTATATAAATACCGTAGGCTCCCCCATTTTCAGAGCCTCTCGCCCTTCCTTGGATATGCCAAAGTACAAGACTAGCTTCATTGTCTGTACTTGGGCGTCCTGTGACCACTTTCACCGACACACACTCAACTCTAGTCACAAAACACAAGATCGCCAAAGACAAAACCTTACTAGTTCAGTACTAGTCTATCATATCAAACACACACTACTGTCACCATCTGAAGCAACACCTCTCGTGGGACAACGACACAAAATGCTGAAAGGCAAAGGCAAGGAGGTCGCCACCAAGCCGGATTGGAAGGACCAACTAGCCATGCTAGACCAGGAACTGGGGTGGAATGAGGAAGCCGGCTCGGACTGGGCAGACAGCTGCGAAGGGAACAATCAAGAAGTATTTACCCCAAACCGACAACGCCAAAGCGAGCACGACAACAAGAACAATGCTAATATGTTGCAGTTCACTGAGAATAACCATGGAGCCTACTCTCACGAAAAGCAAGACATCAATCACGCACATTACGGGCCATTCAACTCCATCGAAGATGACGAGGTCATGTCGGCGGACATGCAGAAGAGCCTTTGGGAGGCCGCTGTGGAGGAGGCTAGGTCTGCAGCCTGCGTGGACGCCAGCACTGATGCTCTCTATGACGATGACGACGACGACGAGATTTACACCACACCAAAACAACAAGAAGACTTATACGAGGGGCAGGAAGAACAAGAAGAAGAAAGCATTCAGCCCATGAGCAAGCTGGAAGCCTACATCTACCACCGCTTCGGCCCGGATGTCATCTACGAAAACCGCTGCTCGTGCCACGAGCACCTCTGTGACGCCAGGGAGGAGCAAAATAAGAGCACGAGGGAGTACTTCGCCCAGGCGGGCGGGTCGGACCTGATCAAGGACCCCTGCGTCCTGCTGCCGTACCCGCAGGACGACGTCCCCGGCACGGAGCACGTCGACAAGCCGGTGCTGATGGTCACGACTCCCGAGGGCGAGACATTATACCCACACGACATGGAGGAGTACCCAGGGCGGCCACCGGCTTCGTGGCATGGGCCCGGGATCGGATGGGGAGGGGCTTCTCCCCAGGGGGGGCATGTGGTGCCGTATGAGGATGAGGATGGGGCGGATATTTGAGCAAGGCATCAGGCATGCAAGTATACCTGCATTTTGACCGACACACTTGGCATATTGAGCGATGGGCGTTTGGGTATAGAGCCATTGGCATATTAGCATCAGAGAGTACTCAGCTTGAGATACATCGTCACTTTGGTCTGACACAATAAAAAAGACCATTCCCTCCACAGAAGCTTGTCTCCCTTCGATCATGAGTTTTCAACATTTGTCCTAGATCTCTTGTCACTAACTCTTCAGTAGCGCACCCCAGCGTGTGCCCATGTGCCACACTAGTATCTAGTGCAGCAAATCACAAGTTATATATGTCACGTGGAGGCGTGTTCGAGAACCTTGGGGTCCGGGTGGTGTGGCTTGTATTTATTTGAGAGTATGCTGCGTGTGCTGGTGTTATAACCAGATTCCCGATGATTGAATGAATCTTCCTCTTCCTCCAATATCTGTCTCCGTGTGATATTTCTCCGCGCTTCAGTGAGATTTCCTTTTCGGCTCACAGGTCGGAGTCGTCGTCAGGGAGTGGAGTCTTGACGGCACTCTTGAAGGTGCGCGCGAACGTCAGCCACCAAGTGAGGTCCTTGTCCTGAAGGTAGTTGCCGTTCGTCTTGGGCGCCGCGATGTTTGGATCGATACGGTCTGCTGCTCCGGTCGATACAGGCTTCAACTGGGAGGTTGAGGATTCGAAATGGCCGGGCACTGATGAAGACATGTTGCCTGTGTCGCTGCGCTGAATGACGGATGTTGCTGTTCTGCAGTCGAGTGCGAAGTGTGCAGTCTATTTGTGGCCGGATCGAGGTTAGCGTGAGAACACAAAAGCCTTGGAGATGGGAATAGAGTTACTGGTTTGCGCTCTTCTGAGATCCCTCAGAATACATCAACAGGTACTTGGCAACGGTTTTATTTTTAGGGAGAGAATTATAGTACTTAAGAAGTGGATTGGTGATTTAATGTTGATCCGCAGGCAACAGCCAAAACGGGGGACAAAAATGGCTGCCTGTCGGTTGACGGCTGCATGCGGACAGCCAGCGAGCGGTGAATCTTAGTGGCAGATTGAGTTCACTTATAAGATGCCCTTAGCTTTCAGATTCAGCCAATCCAAGGCCGGCCTATGGAACGGTGGGTATGTTAGCACACCACCACCTCATCAGTTGGCCATTCCCGTGACCTATCCGTTCTAGGTACATGGGTATTTGTTTAGTATCTAGGGCTGTTTCGAAGCCGGAAAGCTTTGGCATACTAATATACGGAAGTTAACTGTTGATAAGCCAGCTGCTGCACTCTGTCGTGCAGCAGGAAAGGGTCGTCACTATGATTATTCTAAAATTGGCGTTCGCAGAGTCCGCCCATTCCTCCAGGCGCGTTGATGGAGATGGAATGCTCATATTCATGCAATATCTGCTGCAAGATATGATCGGCGTGCTCTGACCCATGTTGAGTTCGTGACACGAAGTCCTAGACAAAGACAGCGTCCTAAACAGTGCCAGCGAAGACACTCACCATGCAACGATCCCGCTTCACGTAAATAAACACATAAGAATGTGGAAGTCCATGCAGATTCTCATCATGGCAAAGTAAGCTACCTCAACATGGTTTCTATACGAGACTCACATTCGGTTGGGAAAAGACGACTGCCAGGTCAGTCTGAAGAATTTCGTAGGTAAAATACTGGTTCTCATTGCGAAAGTATCTTGCTACAGGTTTCTACAATTTCAAAAACTTATAATAACGTACAAAGCCAATCTGGACAGAGGAAATATTCATCGGGGTCACCGGGGGGTTGGGGGAGCTCTCTAGCTTAATGACCAATTCCTCCACTGGACATAAGCCAACCAAAAAGACCAGGGTCTATGCTAATCCTCCCACGAAATTCAAATTTATGTATATTGTCCGCTTATGGACTGTATGATCGCCGCTGACGACGGCGGCGGGCGCTCGCACGCCTGGCCGCACGAATTGTCGCTGGTGGGGCCGGGACACCTGCCGCTGGAGGCGAAACATCTGACGGAAGGTTCGGGTAATCTCCTGGCGTAGTCGTCTGAGGAGCTACAGTTGATGGAGGGGTCGGTAGGTTTCCCGTAGCTGCCCCCGAGCGCTCTGGTGTTTCCGGTTCCGAAATCAACGGCGACATTCCCGCGCGTCGCTCCGCTAGTGCTGCCCTCCGTTTTCTCCGCCTGACCGCGATTAGCACCGCAAAGATCCTCTTTAAGAGATCTTTAGTCTCCCACTGCGTTCCCTGTTTCGTACCGCACACCCTGTCCCTCTGGAAGGCCTTGACGACGTCGAGGTGCCACTGCATGATCGTCAGCTGCGACCTCTCGCCGCTGATATGTGATGCTATCAGAGGGTCGCCACGTGAAGTTGGGAGGTTAATGAACTCGTCCTTGTTCCGCCACACGTTCCATTCCCGTCTACGTCGGATGAGTCGCTCAAGGAAGCGCCAATGCACCATTGTCCAGCGGGAAGATCCATTGGGCTCTTCCTCACCCAGCCAAGCTTTGTTACGAATGAGCCATTGGTTCTGTTCGGGGACTGACACATCAGCAGGCTTGGAGACGGTTGGCCCCGTGCGCGCCCCCGGAAATGCCTGTTTGGTTTGGGGTGCTCTGTTCTCCTGGCCCGGAGGGAGGTGAGGTTCCGGGAATGCTGGGCACTTGCAAAGAATTTCGCCATCTGCGTCACCAAAGTAGTTGATGCCGTAATCAATTAAAAGCTGTTCTCCTGCTTTAATGTTCCGGATTGCTCGAAAGGTGATGGTCTGTCGACCGCCCAGCACGTCGTCGACAGCTTCGATGTTGAAGTCACGGCAGCTGTGGTTTATGAAACGGGTCCAGTTTCCATAGTCCCTGGCGGACGAACTTGCAACATTTAATATTTGAAACATGTAATTATCGTCCAAGCGCTCTGCTGCCATACGAGGTGGGATCAGCTCTCCAAAATACTCGTCTAGGAGCTGGCCTTCGAAGAGCCTGACGCCTGCGAAGACACCAAGGCCCATAGCATTATTTGGTGTAGGGCGTACTGTGAAATGGAGTATTAGTACCGAAGTAACGAATGTGTCGGTGAAGACTTTAGGTCAAAGCACGAGACGTATCAAACATATCCGGAGACCCAAAGCAATCTGGAAAGAATGGACCACAGCGGAATACTCACTTTCGAATTGTTCCCGATACTCCCGTCTCATTCGCAGCCTATGGAACATGCGAACACAAGCACTCTTCGGACAGCTTAGCGCGCCCTGCTCGCAATAAATACAGTCCTTTTCCCATGCTGCAGTCCGGTGTCCGAGAATACCTGCAATCGTTCTCTGATTAGAGCGCGGTACATCATAGATCCATTTTTGCGTATCGACTTGGAAATCTGTGGTTTCACAAGGGAAGCCGTTGTCGCTTCTGGGGACCTTGCCACCCGTGGCAATTTGAAATGCCGGTAGTCGAGCAGGGTCTGTAAGGCTAGAAGTCCCAGTCCTAGAAGCCATGGTGTTTGCTTCAGTCTTGCCGTAGCCCTACCAGGAGGGTCCAGAGTGAGTCTGGCAAATGGATATGTGCAAACAATTTCTCCTGTGGGGTGGATATTAAGGAGTGCTCTTTGTTCACAGTCCCATAAGATTGGTTCTTTGAGGAGTCTATCAATTTCCAATTCACAAGGCAGGTAAACGGCCAGGATTTGACCACTCGGATCCGGATTTGAAGAACAAGGAGCACATCCCTCGTGCTTCTTTCTCATGTGTTCCGACCAGCGGTCCAGCCCACAGAATTGACCGGATTAGGCACGCCATAGAGTTCTAAGCATATGCCTCATGCTGTTCATCAAAGATCTTTATGAAGGTTAGGAAGCTTTGAACGATGTCCAACATTGACAGCTTTCAGGTACAGCGGAAATGAACACAAGTTCAAAGAAGGTAATCTTCAATCCCGTTTCAAAGTTCTTCGCCAGCTCCAGTGATTGTAGGAAATCCTTTTGATGATGACCACTGGATGAATATCTCCAAATATTACTGCCGGTGAGCTGGTGGTACGTGAAAATGGCTGGTTGACCTAATGGTCAAGGACTTCAAGAACCAGTGCACTATTTTGTTTGCTGCTAGTGATTGTATGTGGTAAAGCCATTCTTCTAAATTCCTGGTGGTCGTATACCAAAGTCTGTATAATAGTGGCCCTTATTCTGGAAGCTCTCCGCATCCCTAATATCAGGGTTCAGAAGTGACTCTACTGATTACTATTATTCTGGGATACTCAATCTAGGTTCTACTCGATTTGGTCAGACGTGGCAGTCTGCAGGTTAGGCATCAGGATAGCCATATCCGGGCGAGAGCTCGCGAGGCAGTACCCTGAGGTTATGACGCTTGTGGCCGACCCGGGCCGAGCAACACCTGGATTGTGACGAGTTTGGGGTGGGTGGACAAGATTATTGTGTACCTGGGAAATTACAATAAGTTTCTCGATGATGACCAGGGCCACTGGAGCCAGGTGTGGTTGGTCGGGGTGTTCAAGGAAAGGGTGAATCCAGGAGAATTACACGAGCCTGTTGAAATCCCGAGCAATTCTTGTATGCCGTATTGTCTCAATGGCAAGTTAGCAGCGGGACTATGGGAGTGGACATAGCATGAGCTCAAGCCATGGCTGTTTTAATGGTATGGCAGTGAGTCGCTGTTGAGCCTTGAGCATGACTAGCCATTGTTGCCGGACAGCTGCCATCAGAGATCGAGCTGTTGATTATTCCACTCGTGCCAGCCACCCGGACGAGAGCTCAGAAACCCGCATGCTAAATTCTGTTTGGATTTGTTGTATGGTGCAAAATGGGCGGCCTATACATGGCCAACAATCCTCCTTGATCATCACAAAACTTGTGCACGCTGAAAGGCCTGAGCCGGGTACTGTAAAGAGGCGGTTATTACCACTGGAAAATGACCAGCCCCACAGCGTATCTCAGAGAGAGATCTGGCATTGGCCCGGGACGACATCCAGCTAGCTGATTGCGTGATCTTCTTTTCCCTCGCATCAGCAAAACCTTACACACTGACAGATCGTTAAAAATCATGATGTCGCAGAGCATTCTGCAGGGCTGATCATCACCCTTTGTCCCCGTATTCACCAAGAGACTGGATAAGTGCCTGCCATTTTGGCTACGGTGCCGACATGTCGGCCTCCACTGAGAAGTCACAAGCCATAGCGGCATCGACCGATGCCGAGAAATCGCCATACCAGGTGAAAGCCCCCGGTGCCGACGCAATCCCAGCAGCCGAACAAGCATTTTCGCCAAGTCCGCCCGGCAGAAATGGTACCAATGGTTTGCGCCCGACGACACGCCAGAAGAACGTCGGCTCATTATCAAGCTGGATTGTTTGATCATGATCTTTGTCTTCCTGGCGTACTGGGCCAAGGTCCTGGATTCCTCGGCGACAAGTACCGCTTATGTTAGTGGAATGAAGGAGGATCTGAAGCTATATGGGAACGAGTTGAATTACTTGAACACTACTTACATGTATGGACCCCATCTCACACAGTCTACCGGAATCTCCATATAGCTTACGCATGTAGTAGGGTCGGCTTTATAACATTGCAGATTCCATTGACTGTCCTCGTGCGAAATCCCAGCCCTGCTGATCTGGATACCACCAGTCCCTAACTCGCTGCATTAGATGACTCGATTTTCCGCAACTTACGTTATCCCCGGCGCTGACCTTATCTGGGGTGTTCTCACCTTGCTCCAAGTATGTAACTATTGCGATGGTGCATCGTTGTAGAGCCCTTGCGGCGAACCACTGCATGCCTTTATCTAAGCTTTTAACATATTCCTCCCAGTATAAAGTCACCAATGTCCATCAACTGTATGTAATCAGGTTCTTTGTTGGCGCCGCAGGCAGTCTCTTCTTCCCGGCTGTGCAATGGTACCTCGGGTGCTGGTACAAGCGTTCTGAGCTCAGCAGAAGAGGAGCCTTGTTCTTCATAGCGAGTCAGATCGGCGGTATGAGCTCGGGGTATATTCAAAGCGGAGCTCATGCCACTCTCGACGGGAAGCACGGCATTGAAGGTTGGCGTTGGCTATACATTACATGTAAGTTCTTCCACCACGTTAATCCAATTTCTGGGGCTCACAATACACAGGCTTTGGTTGCACCATACCAGTTGCCCTTCTCGGGTTTCTTGCCCTGCCCGGCCAACCAGACAACTGCAAGTCCCGCATCCTCACGCCACGAGAGATCGAGCTGGCCCAGGCCCGCATGGCAAAGGAGCACCGGGAGCCACGAAAGCCGCTGACCTGGTCGCTGGTCAAGACGGTGTTGTCCGGCTGGCACTTCTGGGTTCTCGTCTCGTTCGCCTTCTTCTTCTCGCAGGCCGACGGCGTCTCGTCCAACAGCGGCCTCCCGCTGTGGCTCATGGAGGAAGGGTACAGCGTCGAGTCGATCAACACCATCACCACTGTCTCGCCCGCCGTTACGATCGTCGCGTCCATCATCTGCGGTATCCTGTCCGATGCGTACGACGCTAAGGTCTCCTTGATCGCCACAACCGCCGTCCTGAACATCTTTGAGAGCGTCATCCTTGCGATCTGGAACGTCCCCATCGGGCTCAAGTTTTTTGCCTTCTTCCTCTCCGGGTCGGCTGACGGCATCGCGGCTGTCATCTACGCGTGGGCTAACGAGATCTGCGCCGGGGATGCGGAGGAGCGTGCCATCGTCATCAGCAGTATGAACACAATTGGAAATACCTTCGGCGCCTGGCTGCCATTATTGTAAGTCAATTTCAATTTCTGGGAAGCAGGTAAAATCCAGGCTAACCTTTGGTTTCAGTGTCTGGAAGACAGTTGACGCGCCGAGATATCTCATCGGCTACAACTGGACCATCGCTCTCGACTTGTGCATGTTGGGGATGCTCTTCGTACTAAGGTCGTTCTGGAAGCGTGAGCAGAAGGCATCTTCTGGTTGACATCGTGTTTCCCTGGAAGCCAGGGCTTGGACGGGCAGGCATGCCCTGACCCGGTCGCCGCATGATCTGGGTAAACCTGAGATGCAACTGATGGGCAGGCTCGCCAAGGTAGAAAGTAGATAGCGAAGTAATTTACAGGGAATATATCAGTTGACTTCCAAGTCATCATAAATCTCTTGCGCTAGTGGTGGTTTGTTCCCTCTCTGCTACAACGTACGGCTGGCAGGCCCAGATGTCAGCAATCGCGGAGGGTGGCACATAGTCTACTGATTTACCATGGCATTATACAAGTGAATAGGAAGATGCCGCATCCTCGTCTCAGTGAACTGGGCCCTGGACCCGGCGTAGGTGAAGGAGTTGATTGCACATTATTTGGTGGCTCGAGCCTCTATAGACCCTTGACTTTGACCACCCTCGCGAAGTTGCCGCCACACTCAGCGATTAGGGAGCTTTCTGAATTTCCTCCTCCTACCACATTGTTGTTTGATAGCAGCATTTTGTCCGACAAGTCTTCCCTTCCCCACTTAGCTTGCCAGAAACCCCAGTACCTTCATCAGGTTGTTGGGATACCAGCGTTCTGCTGCAGTGTTCAGGTTCGTTCGCGGTGCTGCCGATGTGACAACAAACCTGATCTGATCAACACCAGACTTTTAGGCGACAACCCACTTCGAGTCACCTGAAGCAATCGCTCTCCCTGGTCAGTCGATTCTGGATCCCCCGTCATAATATCATGCTGCAAATTCTGCCCCGAAATTCAGAACTACCCATCATTGCCCAAGCCAACACAAATACAGTATACAAATTCCCTTGCTCTTCACTGACCCATCTTGCGAGTTAACCATTCAGCTACCCAACAGCTTCACCATGGAGCCGTTTGACGACTCCGAAATACTCCCTATTGGCCCCAGAGACGGAGGCCAAGGCCGCAGGCACGTGTCTCCCGTCTGGTGGAGCTCGGACGAGAGCAGCTACATCGTGAGTGGCCTTGACGAGCGCCCGGCCGACGACTTTGGTTCTGGAGACGAAACCGAGGACAGGACGACACAAGAGCAATGTGTCCAGACGAAAGCCCCCAACGCCTCCACAATCCATACCACCAAAGCCGAGCTTGACATAATGGGCATTTCGAATCGCCTGCGACGTCAGCCCGCCGCGATCTGCCTCTATGAGCGGTATCTGGAGTCAGGCGGATGCAGCACCCACGAGTCTCGCGAGGCTGGCGCTGTCGAGCAACAAACTATCTGCTCAACCGCCGCGACTCAGGGCACTACAGAGGGGACGAACCATCTCGCTCGACGCAGCCGTCAGTTGTCAGCAGACATGAATCAGCCTGAGTTGGTTAAGATTTCCTCCGGCCCCCGAAGAGTCAGCGCACAGACGCTGGCAGCTATTTTGGAGGCCGGCGTGTGCGAGGACAGAGGCGACATTGCAGGCCAGCAAAATCCCCATAAAGACAACGATAGAACCAGCCCAGATACTGAAGACACACGCACCAGATCTTCGATCGCTTCTGAAGAGGCCGCATCTACGGTGTGGACTGGAAATGTCACAGCAAACGTCGGCCCCGTGCAGCAGTTTGAGGCCCCGAACTTGCCGCCACAACACGCGGAGTTTTTGAATGTCCACTCGAGCAGTGTACGTCACGAATCACTTCTACTACCCGCCAGACGAGACATCCGCGCCCCTCACAATCACATTGAGGAGCAAAACAACCTTGATCTCCTTAGATCCGTCATGGCAAAAGTCGACAGCAAAGTCAAGGCTCATGTGAAGCCGAAGCAGCGATCTCGCGGACAGGCCGTGATGCGTGCTGAGACAGCCTCGCGCCAGGCGCCGAAGGACCATGCTGCCCGGCTTGCCAAGGCCTCGAGCTCACGCCACTGGCGTGAGCCGACGGGCCCGAAGGGGGTACCGCGATACGCCAACAGCATGCTGCTACGACGAGAAGATATTCCCGCATATCTGCATCTGCGAGGCCATGGAAACGGTGGAGGCCGGCTGTATCCGCAGCCACCACCACTTGCCTCCGGCAGTACAGAAGCTGGACGATTCAATGGAAAGTTCGAGCTGGGCCAGGCACAAGCAATCAGGTTCTCCAAGCCTGGAAAGGCGAGCGTGGTCAAGATCTCCCCGCATAAATCAGTGTCTATCGACCTCGAGTCTCTGCGCCCTGTGGAGAGAAACCTCATGTTCTCCGCTGGTGCCGTGGCCAAAGCGGCGCGCCGGACCAATATGCGTATGGGGGGTACGCGGCTTCGTGACGAACGCAGCTCAGATATTGACGCCAGAGTCAAGTCCGAGTCTCCGCTGCGAGGCTATCGGCAGTCCCGAATCCCCCGTGCTGTCCCTGAAACGGGAGAACATGCAGATCGCCCTTACAAGCGGCCGATCGGCGGGTCTTCGACTGACAGGGACCGGGACGTGAGGTTCTCACAGCTTGTGGGACGGCTCAAGACGAATCAACCCGTGCCCAACGAGGATGCCGGTCATGCTCCTGTTCAAGAATCTTCCCGACTACCCCCGTCAGCAGCACCTGCATCCGAGAATCGCTCGACAGTACACCCGCCACAGAATCGTTGGACCACGGGAGGGACTCAGTCCTCGTTCCTGAAGCACGAGGCTCGACCCTTTTGCCTTGACGGCAAAGCAAGCCAGAGCCGGATTGTCAATGAAAATGACTCGTCCAAGGCACCGGCCAATCCAAACCCTCCTCCTGGAAATAGTGGCTGCCCTTCCTTAATTAGTGATGACGGACAGGAGCCATGCGAATTGCCGGAGACGGTGGCCGATCAGCATGCTCGACTGCAGATATGGCAGGGACCGCCGGGAACCTCAGCATGGGAAAAGGAGGACACCTCGACGGCTCTAAATGAAACGTCTTCAGAGGGCAGCTCAACTCTTGTTCACATCAGCATGGATGCGAATGAGCTCTTCTCCACGTCTGATACCGAAGCCATCCACGACGAGAACATCCGCGCCGATGAGATCCACGCCGGTGTGGGCGACAGCAGCTACACCGAACGCGGATGGTTGTTCCGGGTGACCGAACTATTCGACACACCCGATTCCGTCTTTTATGCCAACCTCGACAGGGACTTCCCCGCGCAACGTCGAGGCCGTAGGAGGGTCCCTGGAACAAGGCCTGATGAGCCTACGCTCTATGAGCGCTGCGCGATCCTGCGTTGGTTGATATCCACCTCTGATGCTCCTGGAACGCCTGGAATGTGGCACGAGTCATCCCAGGAATTGGAACTGCTCACGAATGCTGATGAATACCGGCTGCGAATCGACGATGACGAGAGGGCTCGGATGACAAGGCTTTTGATTTGCCTCTCCGAAGGCTTCGAACTGCCTCCTGAGCCATCTAATGAGGTATCGGACTTCATTCGGAGCCTGAACCTGCCACCATTGCCGTAGGAAGCGGAAGATAATGCTTCCGTGGCGGAGAGTCTCCTGTGTCTGAGTCTTCATCAGCTATCAGCATGCTCGGTCAAGGATGAAATCACGAGATGCAACGGCTCAAAGCAACATCATGCGGCCGGGGCAAGACACATCTTACACTTGGATGGACACAGGCAGGCCGCGGATACTCGACCAAGGGGACACACTGTCACAAATGAGGGAAGGGATGGGAAGACTCATAGGAGGGCTCTTGTTGATTTTCCTGCTGGCTGAATATGACAAAGGACACCCAAGAAAAGAGCAGACCGAAGTTGACGAGAACTACTCTAGGGTGTTGGAGAAGACATTTGAGGATGGTCAAGCTGTCGAGGTCTGTGGTGGGCTTTTGGAAGGTGTGTCAGATTTCTCGCCACAACGATGGCAGAGACACCGGCTGTATAATTAATGATAGACTCAATATATATACTAGAGAAAGACGTGCATGCCTGTGCAATGCGTGTTGGCTGTGTGAACCTCTCCACAAAGGAGGAGCTGAAAGTCATGTTAAGGTTTTGAGCCTCTCTCTTGGGCGCTCCACAAGCCTGAGGATCAGTGGACTTAGTGGAACGCCCATTGTACTCCGTACCTGGCTAGAGGAGCTCGGACATGGCGGGGCAACTGCTCCGGTGCGTGACGTCACTTCGTCTTCTCGATATCACAAGCTAGTGCGGGACGACCAACAAAACAGCAGCTGAGCTCCCTTTGCTTGACCCAGGACCCGTCGAGGTCGTGTTCTCAGACACGCTTCTCTTTGTCACCCAGACGGCCAGTTTCATGAAGCCACCGAAATGGGCCGATTTGAAGCAATCGCACGTTCGATCGTGCTGACGATCCTCAACGGCGCGAAGAAGAGGTCTCGATCGCCCATCGCATACATCCTGACCCTCATTTCCACCATCTTCTCCTTGTACCAGCTGCCTCTCCACAAGCATCGCCCTGAGGTCTTTGCCAATCTGCGCCAGCAGCACTGGAAAGTGGATGACGACGAATATCTGGCTTCCTTTCGTGTCGAGGATGGTGGCAAGCCAGAAGATGCGCTCCGCTCGATGGCAGACTTGGGCTTCTCTGGTTCAGTAAGTTCACTTCATCAAAATCCATTGAATCTCCATCATTTTGGACTGGTTGACTAAACTCTTTCTTCTTGCAGTCTTTCTTCTCGACTGCCGACCAAAAATACGTTGTCAAATCCGTACCCCGTCATCACGAACATACCTTTTTCCGCAATGACCTGCTCGACATCTACGCTTCATATATGGGAGCCCATCCCAAGACGTTGATAATACGCATATGCGACTTCCTTGCCAGCTCTGGTCTGGCGATCGGCCACCAGCTTGGCACGGCACCAAATCATCACATCGTGATGGAGAATATAATGTATGGGCAGGAGGAGGCAAAGCAGGCGGGCGCTCCGAAGTGGGAGAACTGGGACCTGAAGCCCACGAGCTACTTCTATCCAGAGCGAGACATCGCCGACGGAAGGCTCACGAGCGAGGCAACCAAGGATCAGCTCGCCGACGAGTTCAACGACAAGATCATCCTGACTGAGGAGCAAGCGCAAGACCTCTGGCGCAACCTGGAGGAGGACACGCGGATGCTGGCCCACTACAACGCCGTCGACTACTCGCTCTTCCTCGTGCGCATCAACGCGGAAGAATCCGGCCACGCCATCAGCAACGACCCATCGTCGTCCAACTCCGCGGCAGAGGACGTTGTGGAGGCGTTACCTCGCGACCCGCCCGCCGTGCCTCCCGAGCCGCCGTCGTGGCGGACCGGCGTACCGAGCGCGGATGGCAAGTACGTTTACCGCGCGGCCATCCTCGACTTCTTCTGGGCCAAGCACAAGACCCAGCCGAAGGTCATGACCTTCCTAGTCAACACGTACAACAAGCTCATCCATCACCACGGCCCGATGAGCATTACAACCACGCCGGACGAGTACAGGGAGAGGTTCTTGAAGCTGTGTCATGATATTGTGGAGGTCAGGAAGACCGGGTCGGAGTCGTGATTGTTATTCTGCTGGATTGTATGATACCCCTATGCGCGAAGGGACCGCGTCCTGAAAAAGTTAATGGAACTTTGGTCTTGTTCTTGGGCTCGCCCTCGAGTCCTTGTCCCGCTCTGATTGATCACTCCTTGACCATTCATTGGCCAGGACAGTCTCGTCGGGCTCGTATTTGCACGAAGTCCCCAGCTGTCTTGCACATCGTATTCATCCGCACACCCTTTTGAAACCACAACCTTCCAGCTTGGCTGACACCAGTGAAACGTCGTCGGAAAGGAGAGGAAGAGGGCGCGCTATAAAGTATCCACTTGGGTCTTGATTTGCACTCAGACGTTGATTGGAGTTCATGTCTCTGTTCACGAGCGAGGTCACAACTTTGCAACGAGCCAGCCGGAGAGGAACCGCCGATGATGTTGCTCTCGGGGCTGCTCGCCTCGGCTGGTCTTCCCGCGTACTCGCCCCGCACCCCCGACAGCCTCTGCCCGATACGGATCGCGGAGCTGGTTTTCCAGTGTCGCGGTTGCATCCCGACTGCGAGGCTTGCCCAACTTGGCTGGACCTGAACACCTCGAAGATGGTCTAGCCGGGGTCATCCCCGCTTGAGCCTGGCCTTGCCACACGCTGTTATTCATGTGGGTAGAAGACAAATGCTGTGATACTATTTGTGCGCATCGCTGAGGCTTGGCAGTTCACTGATATATTGGCATGGTTGTCATGAGAAAGCATGGCTGACTGATTATCAGGCGGGCTATCACAAGAGCACGCTCCTACATCTAAAGGCTGCTGTTGACAACACTATGCTTGTGTCAATTATTGCCGTCCTGGCTGCTGTGGTTTGGGCCGCCGTTGCGACGCCGACCAAGGCGCCGGCGGAACACAGGTCATCTCCTCTCGACGCAGTCACGGAAATACACTCTCGACAGACAGGAACCCTCCCCAGCAAGTTCAGCTGGTCCTCCTCTGACGCCCTGGTCTAGCCAAAGGACGACGGCTGCAACATCGCGGGCATCAAAGACCCATCCACCGTCTTCTACAACGGCGCCTACCACGTGTTCGCCAGCACGGCGCAGGCGTCGGGCTACAACCTCGTCTACTTCACCTTCACCGACTTCGCCAAGGCCAATAGCTCGACCTTCCACTACCTGGACCAGACCCCGATCGGCACGGGCTACCGCGCCGCGCCCGAGGTCTTCTACTTCGCGCCGCAGAAGCTGTGGTACCTCGTCTACCAGAACGGCAACGCCGCCTACTCGACCAACCCGGACATAGCAAACTCGGCGGGATGGTCGGCCCCGACAAACTTCTACCCGGCGGGCGTGCCCGCGACCGTCTCCAATAATATTGGTAGCGGATACTGGGTGGACATGTGGGTCATCTGCGACGCGGCCAACTGCCACCTCTTCTCGAGCGACGACAATGGCCACCTGTACCGCTCGCAGACCTCACTTGCCAATTTCCCCAATGGAATGAGCGAGCCCGTCATCGCGCTGCAGGACACGGCCAACAAGTATGCTCTGTACGAGGCGTCCAACGTTTACAATATCGGAGGTGGCACTTTCTTGCTCCTCGTCGAGGCCATCGGGAGCGACGGCGCCCGCTACTTCCGCTCATGGACGTCCAAGAGCCTTGCAGGCAGCTGGACACCGCTGGCTGACACTGAGGCGAACCCATCCGCGAGAAGAAACAATATCCTCTTCGCATCGGGCAAGGCGTGGACCAAGAGCATCAGCCACGGCGAGGTGGTCCGCACGGCCGTGGACCAGACGCTGACCATCAGCCCATGTGGGATGCGGTATTTGTACCAGGGCCTGGATCCTGCTGCTGGGGGTGAGTACAATGCTCTACCTTGGCGGTTGGGGTTGATCACGCAGACCAACTCGACTTGCTGAGGGAATTGGGTGGACGAGTGTGGGATGCTTGGTGTCATCACTGTCGATGGCTGGCTTGGTATAATTTGCCTTCTACTGCGTTCCATTATGCATCCACATTTGTCTCTGTCTGATGGTCTCAGTCGAGGCGCGGCCATGTTTCTGGGAGAATGTAGGCCCATCATGGCAGCCTTTGTGCGCGACCCTATCTTGTTCTCCATGCACCATGTTTCACTTCTGTTGTTGCTCCTTGTGCTCGGCTGTCAATGAGTGGGATTCTTGCCTTGTTCGCTCTACTATAAATAACTTCCAAAATCCAGCTAGGCAGGCGCGGGTGTAAAAGGCCATCATCAACGGTTGTGCATGAAGCTCTCCAGTTGGTATTATGAAGAGGACATGCCTCCCTATCATGTGGACGTCATGTGGACGGCTTTGAGCTCTTCTTCGGTCACCTGTCTATGGGCCAAACCAAAGGTGAGTCCTTTAGTAGTCGTTCGCCTTGATCAGCCTCTCGATCTCCTCCCCCATCACCTTCTTCATGGCTGTCTTCCGCTCCTCCGTCCACTTCACATTCAGGAGGTGCTTGGGCCGGAATTGGTTGTCTATGGTACCGAGGCCGACCCGAAAGTCCTCCTCAAATACCTCCAGCACTTCCATGACCTTGTCGATGCCACGGACAGCCACCGCCCGGCGGAGGTATGTGTAAAGGTGGCGATAGACAACACCCGCCATAGTGCGTGCCACCGCAGCATCCCATCCGGCAATAGTGAGGGTATCATCGAGGAGCATGGCCTTGTTCCGTCTGAGGCGCACGAAACCGATCCGCGTCATGTCCGGGTCGAGGGTCTCGAGGTTGTCGGCGCCCGCAAGGAGAGCAAACACGCTAGGCATGAGTTCGTTGCGCCAGTAGTCACCATCAGGGGCGAGTTCCACGTGTCGAAGGAGGCTGATTTGCGACGGGCGGAGGCCGGCCAGGAAGCTCTGCATGGCCACATGGTCGTCGAATATGATCTTCTGGCCGTAGAGTATGGCGCCTGCCTCGGCGTGGACAGCCTTGCTTGTGCGGAGGATCGCGAGATTGCGGGTGCAGGCTGTAATATGGTTGTAGTACTCAGACAGGCTTGGGCGGTGGTTCTCCTTGCGCAGGATGGCTCGGCTACGGCAAAGCTCGTTGGAGTACACGCTATTGATGTAGAGGGTTCCGCCAGGTCTCGTCAAGACCTTGTGGTAGATGATGTTTCGAATCTCGCCGGGCAGATTCCTGCGTGCGATCAGCTTGAGATGCCGGTACCTTACCAGACATGCTGGGTGTAACTTACATGAAGGCAGGGTCGTACTCATTGCCAATACGAACGAGCTGGTCAGAGTCGGAGCGGGGTTGCTGTCGCAACTGAGTGTTAACTAAGCCACTGGAAACAGGGACAATATAACACAAACCTTGTGGTTGCTTCCAGAGGAACTGCCATTGTCATCTTCCGCCGTGGGAATCTCGCCATCTGAACAGAGAGGCGGACCTTGCTGGCCATCTGTGCCGCTCAGCATCTTGGAATCCTCAGACAAGGTCATGTCGCACGATGGAGTCCGAGCTGCGCTGGGCCCACTGCGGGCCTCAAGGGCGGGGGGGCAATTTCTGCAGCCGAGCTGAAGCTCGTCACTATTCATAGTCAAGCGCGGTAGACAGGCAACGGCGGTCCTGAAGCAAATGTTTGGGGAAAGCGGTTAGATCTTGCCGTTCGCCCAGGTCTTTGTCTGTTTCTGTCGCTATAGAGGGAAGGAACGATAGTGACTGCTGCAGCACTTAGCCGGAGCCCTCCTTCAGAGGGCTTCCCCTCTAGATTCTAAGCAGAACAACACCACCAATACACACGATCGTTACCCCTACGTACGTACGTACAGTCCTACCGACAGTTTCTCCAGAGCATCATCGCCCGACATTTCAACGTCTTTCCTTTGATAAATTCTCGCAGCGGGAACAATCAACCACAGCTTCACCTCTGAGGCATCATGCCGGTGCCAACCTACTGGAGAGTGGTCATCCTAGGGATACTCCTCTCTACAGTTATCTGGCTATTCGTATTCAGGGAGAGTCTCGGCATGGTGAGTGATCAGCCGCACTGTGCCTCTTCCTGTCATAGTGAGCTCAAGTGCTCACACACGGCCCTGCGATAGGTCTCAAGCCTAGAATATGCCTCACCAGTCAGCCAGGACGAGCATATCACCGTGACAGACCTGCCTGCTACAGCCAACACCAAGCTGACGCCGCTCGTCCTCTACGCCTACACGGAGTCTGAGACGGCCCGCGAGAACTTCAAGTTCTTCTTAGAGAAAGGCATCCACGGCGGGGCAGATTTCATCTTCATATTCAACGGCGAGACTGACGCGGTGTCGCTCGTTCCCGAGCATCCCAATATCAAGATCATCCAGCGTGAGAACACGTGTTTCGACCTCGGCGGCATGGGCGAGGTGCTGCGGAAAGATGATCTCTGGAAACGGTACAAGCGGTTCATCACCATGAACGCCAGCATCAAGGGCCCCTTTCTGCCGCGTTACGCCAGCACAGCATGCTGGACGGACATCTTTCTTGGTCGGGTCACCGACACGGTGAAACTGGTCGGCACGACTGCCAACTGCCAGCCGTCACCGCATGTCCAATCTATGCTCTGGGCCACTGATTACGTCGGCATGGGGATCCTTCTCGACCCAGCACTAGCCCACTCTGTCCCTCAGGATGATCACTGGGGAACGGTAGACGACCCTGTTGGGACTCAGCTTCTGCCACGAGACGATGGATGCGGCTGTACATTCCGAGCTCGGCTCTACCAGGCTGATCACCTCACAAGGCTATGCGGTCGACGTGCTGATGACGGCATACGAGTTGTCAGCGGGTGCTGGCATCGAGGAGTACTGCAAGAACGGCCAGTTCGAGGACATATTGTACGACAAGAAGTACTATGGCACCAATATTCATCCCTATGAGACGGTCTTCATCAAGGCGAATCGCGATATTGAACCAGTCCTTGTACAGAAATTGTCAGATTGGCACCTGAGGAATGGTGTCAGTAGTTGGGATACCTGTAAATGACCGTGTTCATAGTTGATCGGTATCTAAAGTCAAATTCAGCACAGTTGAAAATCGAAGCTCGTCAAAAAACAATCATAGAATAAACGGAGAAAGACCATGGATTGCACTGCTGGATATCATTTGCACCATCTACCTCATGCTACTCCATCAAGCCATGTGGGATGCAATCAAATGACATTACCCAATCTCCGTAGTTGTTTCGTTTGACATTTATAATGTATTTGACTGTTAACAGAGAACCTCTTACATTTAAACATCAAACCATACCACCCGTATTCGAACATCGGGGGGAAAAACGATCGTTGGTTTGGTTTCGCGTAAGCTCAAGAGAAGCCTCGCAGCCAGCCAAGCTGCCAGATAATTACACTCGAGTGTCCGTACATGGCTTCAATGTGGGTCAGTGTCCACAAAGGCTTAGCAGGATTTCGGCGAAGAGCCGTGACATTAGGCATTCCATCCCATACGCATGCCGCTATTGGGTGTAGGGCCCTCGGCCCTAGACATGCGTCAGCACGATCATTGTCCAAGGCCAATATTTCGAAGTGGCGTCCTTGCTACCGGGGGATCTTTGACACCAAATCTCGGAACCGAGCAGTTCGGGCGGCCTGACATCCAGAAACAGTACCAACAATCCTAATAGACGCAATACGCGCGGCGTGGTGATGACCAGTCACCTATCACTTCCTATTCCAAATACAGTACATAGGCGAGCTCCAACGCAGGCTCTTTTTGGGTTTAGGATTCGAAGTCGGTGGGCCTCCGAAGCTTGAATCCACCTAGGAAATTTCAGGAGCATGCAAGTTGGCTGCGTGCACGCTCCAGCACTTAGATTGTGGCCACGAAGCACGCGCTGGATTTCGGCTTCATCTTATATTGGGAATCTTCGTCGTCAGCATCTTTTGCCGCGCTTAATGCTATTCCAAATAGACACCAACTGTTACTTGCCGTTTTACAGCGATCGAAGAACCTCGGGAGGAGAAGAACACCAAGGTCAACTGTGAATATGCAACGCCCACGGCCGCCTATGCTGAAGATCGGCCGAGGCCTCATGCGAGCGATAAGACAGACTGTCTGGTTCATGTGCTCACTTTCGTGTGTCATCTTCGATTACAGTCTGGTATATGGGGCTTTTAGTAGTTGTTGATCCACCTGCCTGCATGGATAATTCTACGGTTTCTGCTTATGGCAGTGGATCTGGGTCTCCGCACCCAAACCCGAGGCTACGATCTACGCATTATGTAAAATAATTAGTGCACGGAATAAGCTTTTCGGTTATCCTAGGTACAATAAGCTCACATCTCAAACTCGGCTTGAATTCATTCTTCTTGAGGCAGGTATTGTCGGCTCATCGATCTTGATACTACGTGAGGTGGTCTTGAGTTCCGTCTGGCTCGGGAAAAGTTTATGTTACCAGCACAAATGCTTTCAGTCGGTCTTGGAGTTTACCAACATGGATGCGCAGCCGCCGGCCCGTCGTTGCACATACGACGCCCGGCTGTCACAATTTCCGCTGCACAATGCGAATAAAGCTGTAAGGACGTGTGGCCACGGTCTAGGTGCGGCGTCTTGAATCCTGGGTAGTGGCAGATCGATCGCCACGGGTCAGTCTTGTTGGCTGCAGCCACGATATCATAGTTCTCGGCAGGAGACTGTATTCAGAACCCAAGTATACGTAGTCTATTGGTCGACAGCCGAGGAGACGGACGATGCCCCGTCATGCGAGGAGCTGCACGATATTGCAACACTCTGACAGGGTCCGCCACTCGAGCATATGATGAATCGTGTGACATGCTCGGCAGTGGCCAAATGTGCTTACAGGTCAATTTGCGCTCCAGATAAACACTGGATAAATGGACAAACCGCGGGCGATTCGAGTAGTCAGTCTGGTATAAGGTGTCCAGATAGTAAATCTAATTACTGAGTTAGACAAGTCACTATCTACAGCCCCTTGCCTGGGGGAATGTAGCCAAGGCTCGGCAGCGTTGGGGTCAGCCTTGGCGCATCCAGCCAACATCTGTCGATTCGCCAACGCCCTCGAGGCCCGGCGTTCTGGATCCAATTGTTTCATTGTCCCGGCTGCAAATGGCTCGAGGGGCGCTGAGCAGGCGCCTTGCGGACGGAAAGCCAACAATTCAATAGTTCAGGCCCGCGGGTCATTCGCTGCCTGCTGTCCTGCCTGGTCGGCTGTCAGCGGGCGTCCCGGCCGGACAAACGCCAAGTAAGGGGCTAGACTGAGCTTCCTCTTCCGGCGGACGACAAGGCGAACCGTTCATTCGAAGGACGGTGCCGAGCCTTTGCCCAGGCCCAGTCAAGGCTGGGTAATTCAAGTTTTTGCATGGCATTGCAACCGTTATCTCTTGTCCCTGCCGCCTATCGCCCTCTGGGGACCAACCAGCGCCTCTGCTCTGGTGACACGGCGGGTCTTCCTCGGTCTGGGCTGCCTCCACTTTTTCGCTCCCCTCTGGCTGAGTCTCAGTCGTTCGTCGAAGGGGGGGCGTACCACCACTTTGATCAGCTTTTCTCTTTCCCCAGGCCCGCGGGCGCAGTGGGTTTCCCCACGCGGACGGCAGTATCAGTGGACCCAAATGATATTCCTCCAGGTGCCTTGCATCGTCAGTCTGGGCGCGATATCTCCCCAACACGGCCAAGCTGGTCGCCAAATGGGCAGATCATCAGCAAAGCCACATGGAAACTGGGCCCTTGGGCCGTTGGTCCCTCTTTTTCTCACAGGCTGTCAGGCCGTCTCTCGCCAAGCGTGAGAAGGAGGCAAGCGGGGTGAGAATGAGGAAGGTCCTGTCGAAAGTGTATACGAGGCGCACCCGACTAACTCTATCACTCTGGCGCGGACATGTCTGGGCGTGCCACCCTGGGCCTCAAGAAGCCATGGAAGCTCGGCAGAAGCAGGCTAGAAGCCTCTTCGCCTCGAGGTCCCCTTGGTGGTGCACATGCATAAATGCACGTCAATCCCCGCCGGCGAGGCACATTCCATGTCCTCGTTTCCCCTTTGCTTGTCTCTTGTCTCAGATCTTTCTCTTCAGCCCCCCGACCGGCCACACTACCCCCCAACGTGAGCCCGCGTTTATCGTCGTGCCCCCCTGGGTCGTGAAGGCCCTATCATCTCAAGCCCAAGAAGATCCAAGACACAACCGCCCGTCATGTCGGAGGTAGAAAAGGGCGAGGGTGTCCCGCCCACCGTCCTCCACCGGAAGGACTCGTCTTCCGATGGCGAGGTCGGCCGGATCGAGGAGAAGGAGAGCTGGGCGACCCGCAATGGTTTCAACCTGCGGTCCTTCCAGAAGAAGGACTCCGGTGCCAACATCACTCTCGAGCGGCCCATGAAGACGCGCCATCTGCACATGATCTCCATTGGTAAGAGCTCGCTCCCCGTTTCCCCCTCCCAAGCATTGGGCTCTCAGAGCGCTGACGTGAGAAATTCCAGGTGGCTCAATTGGTGCTGGTTTCTTCGTCGGCTCAGGTGGTGCCCTGTCAAAGGGTGGCCCTGCCACTCTGCTTCTCGATTTCGCCATCATCGGTGTCATGATGTTCAACGTCGGTAAGTCTTCGACGGACGCTCCTACTCTCCGCTCTTCTTTCTCCAGACTGATCTAACCTCTCCCCTAGTGTACGCTCTTGGTGAAATGGCTGTCATGTACCCTGTCTCCGGTGGCTTCTACACTCTGTCAACCCGCTTCATCGACCCGTCCTGGGGCTTCGCCATGGGCTGGAACTACGTCTTCCAATGGGCTATCGTGCTACCTCTCGAGCTAACGGTCTGTGGTCTTGTCATGGCATACTGGATCCCGGATGTAAATGTCGGAGTCTGGATCGCCGTCTTCCTCATCCTCATCACCCTCATCATGATGTTTGGCGCTCTCGGTTTCGCCGAAGAGGAGTTCTGGGCTGCGCTCCTGAAGCTCTGCGCCATCGTCATCTTCATGATCATCGCGTTCGTCTTGGTCCTCGGTGGTGGGCCCAAGGGAGGAGCCTATGACACGTACCAGGGCTCGAAGACGTGGCAGGACCCAGGCGCGTTCCGGAACGGCTTCCGTGGATTCTGCGCTGTATTTGTTACCGCCGCCTTCTCTTTCTCCGGAACGGAACTCGTTGGTCTGGCGGCTGCTGAGTCCAAGAACCCCGTCAAGGCCCTACCAGGTGCTATCAAGCAGGTCTTCTGGCGTATCACTCTGTGAGTTGATGTCTACCACTCGATCGGGTCTGTTGTCAGCGTCTTTGTGTGCTAATTTGACCTGCACAACAGTTTCTACATCCTTGGTCTCATGTTTGTCGGTCTTCTCATCCGCTCAGATGACGAACGTCTCCTCGGCTCCGGCAGCGGTGACACGTCCGCCTCGCCTTTTGTGCTTGTCGGCAAGTATGCTGGCCTGGACGGCTTTGACCACTTCATCAACATGATCGTGGTCGTTTCTGTCATGTCCATCGGCGTGTCTGGTGTCTACGGAGGCTCGCGTACCCTGACCGCCCTCGCCCAGTTCGGCTACGCTCCCAAGATCTTCACCTACATGGACCGTGCCGGCCGCCCGACCTTCTCCGTTGGCATCATCCTCGTGTGCGGTCTCCTCGGCTTCATCAACCTGGACGCCAAGGGCGAGGAGGTCTTCAACTGGCTCGTTGCCTTGTCCGGTCTGGCTGCACTCTTTACCTGGGGCTCCATCTGCTTGGCCCACATCCGGTTCCGCAAGGCGTGGAAATACCACGGCCACACTTTGGATGAGATCCCCTTCCGCGCCATTGGTGGTGTTTATGGCTCGTGGTTGGGTCTCATCCTCTGCGTCCTTGTCCTGCTGGCTTCTTTCTACAGCGCCATCTGCCCTGTCGGCGTCGAAGGGGTTGGTACAGCCGAGGACTTCTTCATGGCTATGCTGGCGCTTCCAGTGGTCATCGTGTTCTGGATCTGCGGATACTTCTGGAAGAAGGAGGGTTGGCTGCGCACCTCCCAGATGGACGTTGACACGGGCCGTCGTGAGCACGATTGGGACGAGATCAACGCGTACAAGGCCAAGGTCGCGGCTTACCCTTACTGGAGACGTCTGGTATACAAGTGGTTCGTCTAGAGAGGTGTGAATAGCGACCCTCTACTACGGCGTGCACAAGTAGCCATGGGGACGCAGACATATCAATGGCGTGTGGGCCGACTGGTGTAATTACACACAGCCTCTCATGGTTGTAATCAACTTTATCAGAATATACAGCTCTGTACTTCTATTTGCAATCTCCCTGTGCCTGATTCCGCAGGCGTATCTATTCATTGGAGAGCGTGGTCTTCCAAAATGTGTCAAATCATGGTGATCTTTCCGTGGTGCATATCTACGTCCCTAGGGCAGCCAATAACCATTCTAGGCCTGTTGTCTACAAGCTAAGACAATTTTCCGGACAACTCTGGCGAATTACCAAACATATCGTTCTCTTGTGCTCAATCCGCCGCCGTGTCATTCAGACACTTGGTATGCGTCCGTCGCGAGTCACGGCTTTTGTTAAACCCTTGGTCATGCCTCGGGGCATACAGTTAAATATAAGTCACTAAGGGCTTGGCCGTAAATCTGCCCAATTAGGCTTAATGCAGTGCATAGGCCTAAACTACTGCCCAGCCCGCGAGAATATAAACCATAAATAGAAGTTTAAACCTATATATAAATAATATATATATAAGTTAAATATAATATATAATATAAAAGATAATTAAAGTATAATTAATATATAAATAATATTTAAATTTAATAAATATAGGTAATTAAAGATAGAAGGTTAGGTAGAGTAATAATTAAATTAAATATAATGCATATCATATTTATTCTCAATCTATATGCAATTTATATATAGATTATCACTATTTATAAATGATTTAATATAAAATGCACATTAAATTTCAATCTTATTTCCTTTCCTCTTTATTATATCTATCTTATAAATTAGCCCCCTTTTAAATAATATATTATAATTAATTTATATTGAAATTAATCCTTAATTAATTATTAAAAGATAATAATTCTTTTAATATAATTTTTATTTAATTCATACTTAATTTAATTGCATTTACTACTAAGTATAAATTATATTAAAACCTTTAAGGCAAAATGCACTTACCTACTTATCTTTATTTTAATATAAATTTAAATTAATATTAAATGCAGATTATTCTTAAATCATGCATTATAATAACCTATTGATAATTATAAATTAAATACGTACTTAATTTATATTATATAACCCTCTCTCCCTTTATCTAATATATATTAAATCCATATTATATTTTAACTTAATTTATATTTATTATTCTTTTAATAAGAATCTAAACTAACTTTAAATATAAACCTAACTAATTAATATAGCTAACTTTATTTCCTACCCTTTTATATAAATCATAGGCTTAATAGCCGTTATATAAACCTAGTTTAGATTAAATATATATATAATATATTAAAGGTTTAAATAAGATTGCTAAAACCACCCTATTTATAGCATTATTAAATATAAGTATTTACTTAATATATATTTAATCTATATTATATCTATATTAACTTTATATAAAGATCTAGCCTTATGCTAACTTAGGTTTTATTCTTCTGGATAAGTAATGCTTATTTAATTTAAACTTAAATTATATTAATATTAAGCTTAACTGGCTTTATTAAGCCTATTACCTGTAATGTAGTTAATAATTAATTTAAACCTATTTTTTAAAATTAAAATTTAAATTAATATTAAATAAATCTTATCACTTAATATACCCTTATTAACCTTAATGTTATTATCCCTATTATTAATAATATATAAATATAAACTATGCTTAAACTCTATATAAAATAAATTTATATTAAGTTTAAATAGCTATTTAATTAATAATAGAAATAACATCCTTTGCAATATTATTTATAATATTTTAATTATTATTTATTTTAATCTAATTTAAATTATATATAAATTAAAAGCTTATATTATAATAAATAAACCGTTATATATTTAATAAATACCTAGCTTAGAATAAATTTTAATATAATTTATTTTCTTATAAATTTAAATTTAAACTAAAAGTAAATAATTATCTCTTATTCCTTTAATAACCCTAGCCCTTACCCTTAAGACGCTATTATAACTTCCAAACGATATATATCCGCATTATATTTAGATTAAATTTAAATTAATAACAAATATAGCGGCCTTTAACGTTAAATATTTAAAGGCGGCTAAAAGGATATAATATTTATTAAAAAGCCTGGGTAAATATTTAAACTTAATGCTAACTGAGTTTAAATTAATACCGCATTAAAAACCCTCCTAATATTCTAATTATCCAAGTTGTTTCACACTTAAAACACCTTATATAAATTAAATTTAAACCTAACCTATATTAAATATCAACTAATAATAAATAGGGAAACTAATATTAACTTTAATGAAAACCACTAAGGAATTAAGTTCCTTTATTAATTTATATATACCTAATATATATTAAATTTATATTATATATATATTAATAATAAATAAAACGCCACCCTTAAGAAGAACCTACTTTAGCCCTTTTCCTTTAATAAGATAAATTTAAATTATTATAATCTGCACTTAATTCATATTAATAATTCATTTAATGCAAATACTTTAATATAAAGGATGTCCTTAAGGCTAGTAAATATACTTAGCTTAAATATAACCCAAACTTAATTTAAATTAAATATATATAACTCCCTCTAAGAAACCAGCTTACGCCAAGAAGCTGATAGCTTAAGGCAGCCACTATAACGCTAAAACCCATTATATATAAATATAATCCAAACTATATCTAAATTAAATACTAACTTAATTTAATAAAAAATAACCCCATCGATCTTAGTATTTTTTAAATTAAATTTATACCTTTCCCCCTTAAATTTTAACCAAAATATTTAAATTAAATTTATACTTTTTCCCCTTAAATTTCAATTAAGATATTTAAGCTAAGTTTATATTAATTATTAAGTTTATACCATTACCTTAACTTAAATTTATATTAAGTATAAATTAAATTTCAACTAACTTAAGAAATTATTTTATACCATTATATTTAATATAATATCAATTAATATATAATTTATATTATATTAATTCTTAATTATAGCTATTCTTAAATTTATATTAGGTTTTAATTTAATCTCTACTTATCTTTTAATTTAATTTCAATTCAGCCTAAATTTATACTATTAAAAAAAATTTCATAACCCTTAAAAGTTAAACTAAATCTAATCTTAATCTAAATTAAATTTAAATCAATTTATAATCCCTTATTTTGCTTACCTACCTTTTTATAATATATTTAAATTTTATATAAACCTAGTTTTATATAACCCTACTTATTAATTTTATTATAGCAGCCTGGATTTAAATTAAATCTAAATTAATATTATTATAATAATATATTTAAACTTAATTTTATATAACCCTCCCTATTAATTTTATTATAATAGCCTAAATTTAAATTAAATCTAGATTAATATTATCATAATAACATATTTAAATTATATATAAGCCTCTTCACTTACCTATAAAATTTCTATTTAATTCATACCATATATTAATATTCCTCTCTATATAACTTAATATATTCATATTTAAATAAAATTCATACTACTCATTGCTTCTTTTACCTCTTATTAATTTATATAAAGTTTATATTATCCACTATATTTCCTTAACCCTAAATATCATCCTATTTAATCAATCTATATATTATTTATATTATCTAAACTCTTAATATCTAAATATCTTATAGCATTAAATTTAAATATAATTCCAATAAACTGATAAATTAACTTATACCTATAGATTTTAATATAATTTATATTAACTAATATCAATTTAATCCTTACCTATAATAAATTCCAACCTATAATAAATTCTAATATAATTTATATTATTTAATATCAATTCAATCCTTATCTATAATAAATTCCAACTTATAATAAATTTTAATATAATTTATATTATTTAATATTAACCCAATCCTATTTATAATAAATTCCAATATAGTTTATATTATCTAATATTAACTTAATCCTTACCTATAATAAATTCCAACCTATAATAAATTCCAATATGATTTATATTATTTAATATCAACTTAATCCTTATCTATAATAAATTCTAACTTATAATAAGTTTTAATATAATTTATATTATCTAACATCAACTTAATCCTTATCTATAAATTCCAATACAGTTTATACCATTTAATATTAACCTAATCCTCATTTATAAGTTTTAATATAATTTATATTATTTAATATTAACCCAATCCTTATCTATAAATTCCAATATAATTTATATTATCCAATATCAACTCAATCCTTATCTATAAATTCCAATATAATTTATATTATTTAATATCAACCCAATCCTCACTTATAAATTCCAATATAATTTATACTATCTAATATCAACTCAATCCTTACCTATAAATTCCAACACAGTTTATATTATTTAATACTTAATTTTAAAGTTAATATAACTTCTATTAAAAATATAGTTTATATTAAGAGTAAATTAAATAATATACTTAAGTAAGCTATTTTAGAAATTCAGTTAATATTTATTATAAATATATATAATTCACATTTAATTTAAATATAATTTATTAAATATATAAACTTAGATTTATAGCTCCCCACTAACCCTAGCTAAATTTAACTATTTAAAAATAAAGAAGGTATACTTAACTTATTTAAATATAGATTAATCTTAATTAATATTAAATATAAACCTTAAAGCATTTAATAATAAAAACTTTTAGCAACTTTATAATTATATTACTTATAAATCTTTCCCTTTTATATATTTATATTAGATTCTAACTTTATTTAAATTAAAATATTTTTATCATTTAAATGAAGGCTTAAAGCTTATCTAACTAAATATAGCCCCTTATATATATAAAGATATATATATATATACTTATCTTAAACTAGGTTTAAGCTAATTATATTAATTATATAATATCTTTAAGTAATTAAAATATACCAAATAATAATACAATCTTATATAGCTTTATCTTATTAAATATAAAGGAGGTTTAAATACTCCTTAAACTATATTTAAATTAATAATTAAATATATTTAATTTATATATTACCTCTTATATACCCATATAGCATAAAGTAAGTTTACTTTTATTTTTATTATAAAGTAAATTATATTTAAATTAATATTATTTTTTATTTAATCTTACTACCTATTACCCCTAAGTTTTATAAAACTAAACTTAATTTTAATTAAGCATTATCATCTTTAATATATAAATCTATTAATTAATATATATTTTATATTATTTTTTTATTATTATTTCTAACTTTTTTTTATAATATAATAATAGCATATATTATTTCAGGTAGCTTTTATTACCAATGCTTTCATTATAAGCCTATATATCTTATTAATACTTACTTTAAAATAATATTTACTCAGCTATAAATTTAAGCGTAAATTTTATATATATATAAACTAGGTTTATATAATAATTAAATAACAATAAGGACAACAGCTTAACATAACCATAGGTAAGGGAGCTAGGGTGTAAATAACGTATAGATTAAATTCATTTTATATAAAAGGGATTTATAATCCTTAGAAATTCAACCAAATTTAATCTTACTTTAAATTAAATTTAGTTTTATTTATAATTTCTTTATATTATTTAAAAAATTATTTAAGTTTATATAAAGCATAAGCTTAACCTAAGTATTAATATAAAGGAAAGGACTATATATATACTTAATATAAATCCAGCTAAATTAAGTAACATACCACCTTTCATAAGAAATAATAAGAGTTTCAACTTAATATAAATATACCTAAATTTATTAATACATTATATTATAAGTATAAACTTAATATAAATTTAGCTATATTAAATTACCTTTATTAAAAAATATTATAAATAAAAACTTAATATGAATTAAATTTAATCTACTTAAAATATTTCCCTCTTTATTTCCTTACTACTTATAATAGCTGCTAATGCTTTTTACTAGGTTTAGACTAAGTTTAATTTTCCTCATTAAATATATTTAAAGAATTAAACTAACTCCTTTTATCAAGTTATTCCTTTATAATTTAAATTAAGTAATAATATAATTTAATCTTTTATATAGGTATTATATTCTAAGGAAATATTAATAAAGATTTATATTTTATTTAAATATAGCATACCTAAATCCATAATATCTTCTTTTTAATTTATATAAAGTATATACTTATTATACTCTTATATCTAAATTAAAAGTTTTTAATATCATTCTCCCTTTAATATACCTTACGCTTTAAAGTTTATTCCTTATATAAACCCTATATAATCTTTAATTAAATGCTATTATTAAGCTATTTAATATTTAAACTTAATTTAAGTTCATCATTTAATTCTCTTATCTTTATAAAATATATACTACTTATATTCTATCTAAATAACATCCCACTTAAAACTATATAAGGATATTATATACCCTTAAATCTAATCTTAAATTAAACTAAATAAATAAAATAAATTTAGTTTTTATTTAATATAAATACTTAGCTAAATATAAGATGAGATAAATATCCTCTCTTATATATTACCTCCCTTATTTATTTAGATTTAGCTTAAACCTAATCTGCATTTACCTAAGTAAATATAAACATTATATTTCTCTCCTTTACTTTAAGTTTAGCTTCTTATTTAAGCTTAGTTTAAACCTTATTTAAACTCCTTAATATAGATATATATTCCTTTTATTAGGTTAGCTATAAAGTAATAAATTAACCTAAATTTAAATAATATTTATACTTTTTAGGTGGAATTAAGATTATTAGATATAATAATATTAAAGTAGGCTAAGATATATTAATAAATAAATCTAAATTAAGCATATATATAGTTTATACCTTAGTTGGATAAAGTATCAATAGGTGCTTTTCTACTCAGGCTTAAAAGTATTTCCTATATATACTTAGCATAAATAATATTCACATAATATTTATATTTACTAAATACTTAGGTATATCTTTATTGCTAATTAGAATATATATTAATTAATAACTAAAATATTAAAAGTATTAAGTATATATTAAGATAAAATATAATATAGATAATAACTTACTTTTTAAGGAAAAGGTTTAAGATTTTAGGCTATTTACCTTATAATATGAAAAGAAATTCTGCATTATAAAAACTTAATTTAAATATAAAATAATCATAATTTAGATCATATATTAAAATACTTCTAAACAATACTCCTATAATAAAACACCCTTCTTCCTTTAATATAACATTGCTATACAAACTAAGTTTATACTTTAAATAAACATACAATTAAATACTTACTTATAATAATATACACCTTATATAAATAATACTAATATTAAAAAAGGTATTAATTTATATTTAAGATAATTATAAATTAAACTAGATTTATACTTACTAACGATTTTACTAAAAAAACCTACCCATAAATCTACCTACCTATAATATTATATATACAGCTATATAAAGATTAAACCTAATATATACTTAATATTAATATATATCTTATATTATTAATACAGCTAAGTTGATAGCAATTAATAACTAAAGATAATATTTTATAATAAATTCTATTTAAAGTTAGTTTATACTTATATTAAATAAAATAAAAACTCATTATTTAATGCCATTGGGTTAAAGATATATATATTAGGTGCTATACCTAGATTAGGTATAGAAAAAGGCCTAATAATATAGCCATATTAAAACTCATATAAAGATTTTATAGCCTTTATTTTAATTAATTCAAGCCACTTAATAATTTTATCCCAATAAATAAAGGAAAGCTAATCCAGTAGTTTTAAAGAAGAAAGGTTAAAATATATAAACTATTTATCTTCTAATATAGAACTTAATTTAAATATAATATAAGTTTAATTTATGCTAGGAATATTTATTAATAATGAAAAGAAGTAAAAATACTCTGCTTATTTTAAGATTAAATATAATATAGTTAAAGTTAGAATAATAAAAGGAATTAAATAAATAATGGCCTAGATTAAAAATTAATTTAAAAGCAGTTTAAATATAATTCCTATATAATTTAATAAATATTAATAAAGTATAAATCCTATCTAAATAAAGTTTAGATTATTTATAAGGTAAGGGCTTAAGAATAGTAGAATATTAATATATAGAGTTTATCTAGGGTATAAATAAGGATTAAGCTTATTATACCCTAGGCTATTAAGATATATGCTTAAAATGCATTCTAATGATATATTTAAAGCTAATTTGAATTAATCTAATATAAGGATATTGCTAAATTATTATTCCTTAATATTATAATATTAATATAAAGATATAGTTTAATCTAAGATTAAACCTATAAGGGTTAAAGCTTAACTCAACTATTATTTACTTTTAAAAGGATATAATAATTAATAGATATCTAATTTAAGTATAGTTTAAATATATGGTACTTTTAGCTACCCTTTATTCTCTTTAATATAAATCTTATATAAGGTAATAATATATAAGGAGTTGATATTTAATTTAAATACCCCCTTAATATTTCATAAGGTTATATATAGGCTAGAATATAGCTATAAGTTAAAATATAATTAAAACTCTATTTATACTGGATATGGAGATCTTTTATAGAGAATCCTCTTTTATTATTTAACCTTCTGCTACTTTATTATTTTATTTATTAATCCTAATTAAGTTTCAACTTAATATATATATTAATTATATTACTCTTAATTATATATATTAATTATTATATTTATATAAGATTTATACCTATTTTTAATATTAATTAAATAATAATTATATAAGCTTATTAACCCTATATATTAAAGATAAATCCTTAAGGATATTCATTATATTTAATCTTAACCCCTATAATCACTTAAACCTATATTAAGTTTTAATAAAGATAACTTTAAATATAAATAAAGAGCAAACTTATCTAATAATTTAAAAGATAAATCTTACTTATCTTTATTTAATATAAGAAAATAGTATTAGTTATAATTTAATTTATATTGATTTTAAATATAATTTAAGTTAAGCTTACTTTTTAAATATATTATTAGCAATTTAATAAAGGATATAATATTAATATACTAGATAAGAGATTCGCCTACTATCCCAATCTATCTATTAACTAATATAAATAAAGTTTATACTTATATTATACTTAATCTAAATCAAATTATTATAATTATATTAGAATTGAAAAATCCATTTAATAAGCGGCTTATTAAAAAGGAATTTAAATAAACATTTTCAATAATATATAAGTTAATAACTTTAATTATAAGTTAAGTATATTAATATACCCTAATTAAATTAAATTAAAATTAACTTCAGCTAAGTATAATATTATATTATATATATAAATCAATATAATATTATAAAAATTCCTTTTTTATCATAAGTTAGAACTTTATATATATATAATATATATTTAGCCTATACTTAATAAAAAATATAATTAACTTAATAGCCCTATTTATACTTATTATTAGAAATAAAAATACATTAAAATCAAATACTATTTATATTATATACCTAAGATTATTATAATAAATAATCAATAAAACTTAATAAATATAAATAAACTTAATTTACTTTAAATATAATCTAAGCTTAATAAGAAATCAAAGCAGCGAAAAAAAAATATTTATAAAAACCTAATAAACCTCATATATATATAAATACTTATTTTATTATTTACCTTTATTATTTAAATAATATTAAAACTTTATTTAAATATTTCAATACTTTCAAATCCTTATAATAAAAGCATAAGAATTATATATATATAAACATTAATAATATACCTTATTATCTTAATAATTTACTTAAGGTTTTCACTTAATATAAAGTAAATATATATTATATTTAAATTATATATATATATAATTCTAACTTAAAGTAAATAAGTTGAATTTATTAAATACCTTAATAAGCCTATATTGTTAATAGGCAAGATATATATTATAATTAATATAAAGGCTAAGGCTAAATAGTTAAATTATATTCTTTTAATAACACTTTATATAAATAAGGTAAATACCAAATTTAAATTAAATTATATTTATATTAATTAATTTACTAATAAATATAAGGCTTATAGTGAATATATACCTAATATAAATCCAGTTTCTATTATTATATATTAACTTATTCAGGATTTTTCTATAAGAATAATTATTTAAACTCTATTTAAATTAAATATAGATTTATATTAAATCTATATATTCCTTATAATATCTTTTAATTTTTATTTTTCCTTTTAATTAAGTAAAAATCTTATATATATTATCTTATATATCTAAATAAAGTTCTTATAAAGTTTAAACTTAAGCTAAAAGTAATTATTATAAAATTAAATATTTTTATAATAAATCTATATAAATTTAATCTTTATTTATTTTTTATTTATATAAGATTTAATTTAAGATTAAATTAACTTAGATTTATATATTATTAGTAATCTAATTACTTATTTAAAAATAAGGCATTATAAATAATTTAAATTATATCTTAATATAACTTTATAATAAAGATTAATTAATTATAAAGCTTTAATAGGATAAAATATTTAAATACCTAGATAATATTAAATTAATAAGTTTATTTAAATTTAATTTAATATATATTATTCTCTATATTAACTTTATTTAAATAAAACTTAAATAAAAACTAAATATTAATTAAATTTAACCCTATTAAAATTATTAAGTTTAATATATTAAGTATTTAAGGTTTAATATTTAAAGGTATATTTATTAATTTATAATATATTTCTTTTAAATTTAAGCTAAAATATTCTTTAAATTTAAATTCCTATAAATAAATCTTTTATTTAAGATAATCTAAGGGAAGATAATTATTTTCTTTATTAATATATAGCATCTAAATTATAATTATAAATAATATAAACCTAATTTAAAATATATTTAATTATTTATATTATAATATATTTTATTATTTATTAATATCTTAAATAAATTAACTACCCTTATACTTATTTATATCTTTATTAATTTAAATAATCCTTAAACTTATTTTAAACTTCTTTAACTTTCTTTAATTTAATTTATAAGGTTTTAAAGAAGCTAATTTACTTTTAATATATATATGATTTAAATATTTATATTATAATTATTAATATATATTAAAAGTAAGTAAAAAGATTTAATCTTTATTTATATAATTTAAATTTAAATAAAACTTAATTTAAATATCTTTTAAACTTAATAATATTCTATTATATATATAATAATTATAATTTTAAGAAGTTATAATTAAAATATAAATTTATTTATATACTTAACTTATTATTTAATATATAAATTAAAATTATATTAAATTTAAATTTAGCTTTACTTTTTAAGAAATTTCTTATTTAAATAAAGTGATTTATAAATAAAAATATTTCTTAAATTAAAATAGGTTTATATAAAGCTTATATTAAGATTAATCCTAAGGATTAAAACTTTATTTATAAAGAAATTAAGATTATAAAGGTAATATATTAAAGTAAAAATTATTAAGTTAAACTTTTTTAAATATTATTAATAACTTATTTAAGGTAAATTTTTATTAAGTTTATATTATCTTAATATTTAAATATAATTAATTATAAATTAATCTTTAAAAAATAATATAAAAATAATAATATAACCTTTATATTTATAATATTATAAGTTTAAAATTATATTAAAAAGATAATTTACTTTAAATTTAAGCTTAATATAAATTAATTATTTAAAATAAATAAATACTTTAAATAATAACTATATTTAAATAAAGTTTAACCTAAATATAATAAAATATAATATTAATAATATAAATAAATAAAAGATAAATAAATTAAAATTATATTAATTATTTAATTATCTTATATTTAATAAGCTAAATATAATTATTTATAATAATTATATTAAGGTTATATTTAAAATATTAATTTTATTTAAATCTTATTTAATTATAATTTAAATATTAATTATATAAAGATTAATACTTAATCTATATTATAATTATAATAAAGATATTATTTATAATTTATATAAGGATAAAGTTAAATATAAATTAAAATATAATATTAAATTATTAATTTAAAGGTAGCTTTTTAATCTTTAAGATTTAAATATAATATAAAATCTAAATTTATTAAAGAAAAATTTAAAGTAATCTATATTTAATATATAAAAAGGGATAAATATTAATAAAGTTTATATTATATTAAAATAAAATTTTATATTAAACTTATAAATATCTATAATAATTAACTTACCTTAAATTTAAAAATAATATATATAAAATCTAAAGTGGGTTTATATTTAAATAAAATTAAAAAATAAAGAATAAAGGAAATATATTAATATATTAAAAGATTTATTAATAGAAAAGAAGGTGAAAAAGGAGGTAAAGCTATTAAAAAAAAAGAAAATACTTTATTATAAGAGTTAAAGGAATTAAATAAAATATAATTTATATTTTATTTAATATATATTTAAATATTTATTATATATATTATTTATTATCTTTATTATAAATAATATATATATTATATAAATTATATTATTTATTTATTTTTATTATTTATTATTTTAAATTAAGATATATAAGGTTGAAATTTTAGAAGAAGTTAAGAAAGTAGGCTTATAGTTTAATTAATAAAGTATGAAATTATAGATCTTAAGATTATAGATTTAATCCCCGCTAAGTTTACCCTTTTTTTTTCTTTTTTTTCTTTTCGCCTTTTAAGTTTAAATTAGGTTTATATTCTTATAGGCTAGGCGGTAGTCTGGGCCTATGTACTGCACTAGGCCCAATTGGGCAGACTCACGGCCAAGCCCTTAGTGACTCACGTTCAACTGGTCCCCCCATGCCTCGCCCTTCTCGGACCGAGCTAGCCATTCCGAGGACGGCGTCACTGTCAGGTTGACATTTCTGGCCTTGGCAACCCACCAACGTGTCCTCGTGGCCAGGGACAGCGACTCTGCAGTTACGGCTTACCCTATTGCCCCACCAGTACAAGTTCCCGCGAGTAGTGAAAGATCCCTGGGGCTTAGGTGGCCCGGTATAAGTGCCCGTGTCGCATAAGAGTCTTCTATAGGACCCTTCCCATCTGAACGTGGAAGCAACCAACCGTTCCCGATCTTGCCCGTGCCAAATGATGCAAAGACTGTCAAATATTGGTTCCACACCTGGAAAAATTGACCGCCATTCAACAATACCACACACACGCGCGCCTCAATACGACTCAACAGACCCTTTCCTTTCCGGATTCCGTGCCACAGTATTCCGGAAGAGGAAGCTACAGCTCCTCAGACCGTCTCACAAGGACAGCAGTGAGGTTGCATTCTGACCTGAGTCGCCGGTGTGCTGGCACCGCCATCCGCCAGAAAGATGCCGGATCGGGGCCCGGCAATGCGGCATCCACCAGACCCTGCATGCATATGTGGTGTATGCTGCGCTTACTATTATCTACCTGCAGAAGAGACAAGAGAGACAGAGGGAACATGATAGTTCAGATTCCCGTCCAATGAAGGACACCCATTGATAATTGCGCAGGACCCTGCGGTCGTGCCCACATGTGCACCACGCTCACGTGGCCCAAAGGTCGAGGTGCCATCTTGGTATGGTATCTTGGAATGTAACTTGGCGATGCCGAGAATGCGACGGCATGACAGGGCAGCCGACGTTGCGATCCATGATAGCGGGCTGGATGCAACATTGATCTTGGAATAAGTAGTGGGATGTTATATTGTAAGTCGAGTGGAGCATCTGGGTACAAAGATCCGTGATAGTCCGCATGAGTAGAACCACTAGAATTACCCGACTTGTTTGTAGAACTGTGTAGCCAGAATTCACCATGAGAGTTTCAGTCTTCTCCAGCGTCCTCACTCTTCTAACGAGCTTCGGCTCAGCCCTGCCCGTTCAAGATGCCTCCTCCGTCGCGGTCTATCCTGAGCTCCCACGGCTGGTTATCTACTTCCAAACAACCCACGACAGCTCCGGAAACCCGATCTCTATGCTTCCACTGATCACGGAACTGGACATAGCCCTGACCCATCTCATCGTCTGCTCCTTCCACATCAACCTCGGCAGCGAAATCCACCTCAATGACTACCCACCACACTACCCCCTCTTCTCCACGCTATGGAACGAGACAATCGTGATGAAAGAGGCCGGCGTAAAAGTAATGGGCATGATAGGCGGCGCCGCGCCGGGCTCCTTCGACCCCAACACCCTGGACAGCACCGACGACGCCACCTTCGAGCACTACTACGGGCAGCTGCGCGACGTGGTCGTGCAGTACGGCCTGCAGGGCATGGACCTGGACGTCGAGCAGTACATGTCGCAGGCCGGCATCACGAGGCTCGTGGCGCGGCTGCACGCCGACTTTGGCGACGACTTTATCATCACGCTCGCGCCCGTCGCCTCGGCGCTGTCGAACCAGGGCAACTTGTCCGGGTTCGACTACGAGACGCTGGAGGCTGCGGCCAGGACTGCTTCTGGGCAGGACATGATTGATTTTTACAACGCTCAATTCTAGTAAGACATAGTTCACGGATTTCTGTTGGATTCGGTTTTGCAGTATCCATTCGTAATTCCTCCCAGTCAAAAGATGATCACACTGACCCATGATTCACCTCCAACAGCAGCGGTTTTGGCACCATGTCCAGCCCATTATCATACCAAAGAGTGATCAAGAACGGATGGGAGCCAAAGGACATCGTGGCCGGCCAGCTCACCAACCCCTCGAACGGGGGGGGTTTCACCAGCGTCGAAAGCCTCAACCAGACGGTCATCGCCCTGACGGCGGAGTACGGAACGATAGGCGGCATCATGGGCTGGGAGTACTTCAACAGCGTGCCCGGTGGGACGGCTGCGCCGTGGCAGTGGGCCCAGGACATGACCGAGATCTTGAGGCCGGGCTACGGCGTGCAGCTCAAGGTTACCAGCGAGGCGGCCGAAACTTTGGATACTGCTTGGAGAGAAAGTGTTATAAATGCGCCGTCGAGCATTGTGGATGTGAAGCCGAATGTGGATTACTTCGCAATGATAAATGCATAAGGTCAGGACGTTAAGATCAGGAGTACTATGTATTCTTGATTGACGATGGTCATTATATATCGACATTACCAAGCCTAGATACCGGACCACATAAGTCTATGTCTATAATTCCTTTCCGCAAATTGGTATCGAAGTAAAATCCCAAGACAGTAAGAGACCTAAAACCCTATCCTCATAACTCATAAACGCAATCCCCTTATGGCTTGAACAGTTGCTCCTTTCTGAAGAACACGAAGAAGCCCACACAAACAAGCAGCTGCAGAAAAAGCGGGACCCAGAACCAGACATTGTTCAGCCCCTCCCACAGGTTCATCGCCAGGTTGGGGAAGACAGGGCCCGGGCCCATCTTATCCGGCGCGCTCGCACGCGCGGCAATGGTACCGATGGACCCGACAACCTGCGCGCCAAACACGGTCCAGCTGACGTGGAACCGGCCCAGCGTCTGCAGGAGGATCATGCCGAAGCCCACGCCCTGCAGGGCATCCAGCATACCCAGCCAGAGCCAGAGGCTGCGGCCGAGAAGCGCGCCGGCGAGGTCGCTGCCCACCCACGGGAGGTAGAGGCCGACGCCGCTGGTGCCCCACAGCAGCTGCGCCCAGCGCGGGGCGCCGAGGCCGATGGCGAACAGCGGTAGGGCCCACGAGTGCTCGTTGGAGAGGTACGCCATGGCCGCGAGGATGGCGGCCCAGACGCCGACGAAGAAGAAGACGGCCAGGACGGCGATGCTCCACGCGGGCGCGACGGCGCTGGACCATAGGTAGCTCCAGCTGCGGCCGTAGGGGGCCGAGAGGAAGTAGTTCTGGATGGCGGCGACGACGAGGAACCAGACCACGATCCTGCGGCGCAGGACGGAGCGGTAAAAGGCCGAGACGTAGCCCGGCTTGCTGCGGTACGCCTCGGGGAGGCCTGCGAAGAGCACCAGGGCGACGGCCCATAGGCAGACAGCGATGGGCAGCGTCACGCACGTCACGGTGCGCGAGGACGACGAGATGAGGGTGTAGCCGCTGTTGCGCAGCTTGGCCGCGTACGAGCCCCAGTACCACAGCGCCGCGATGTAGATCTGCTGGGTTCCCTGGATGGTACAGGCGCGGAACATCCATGACCGGACTGGATTTCCGCCCTCGGTGAGGAAGTTTTGCGTGAAGAAGAGGAACCCGCTGGCCGAGCCGACGGCGTAGAGGCCTGTTGCGGTGTACTGCAGGGCCACGATGTCGAGTGACGATGTTGCGAAGGGGATCAGCCCCAAGATGAGGAAGGCGGCACCATAGAAGACAAAAGCTAGTGACAATGAGATGTAGAGCTTCACGGTGCGGAAGAAGATCCACCAGAATATTGATCCGCAGAGGTAGATGCCTGAGGTGATGTACACCTGCTCGGCACTCTGGCCATTCTGCCCAGTCAGCAGAGTGATCTGGTATGAGTTGGCGGCGATGATCTGTCCGAGGGCGAGCAGGAATGCATAGACCGGCCAGTCTCCGATCTTGGCCAGCATGAGCTTCCTCAGACCCGTTGGGGGCTTGTAGTCGGGGCTCAGGTTGAACTCGTTGACTTGGATGCTTCCGTCATCGCGGCTGCTGGCGGCCGATGTTGACCTGGAAGACACATTGACGACGGGCTTTGGGGTCTTGCCCAGCTTGGCATCGTGGAAGCGAGCGAACCAGTTCTTTTCCGAAGAGCGGATGTAGTCCTCAACACAGAGCTTGTCCGCCGACAGGTTGCCTTTGTGGGAGTCGATGAGCTTCGAGAAGGAGCTGTAATATTCGCCCTTGGGATCATTGAAGAAGGGTTCCACGTTCTGTAACTTGAAATCACTGCGTCCGCCGACGACAGTGTCGAGGGTAAGGACGGACTGATTGGCTGTTGGCAAGCTATGGGTGAGAGACTCATCCGCTTCGTTGCCAGAGGACGATCTGTTTGAGTTCTGTCCTTCATTGGGGAACTCGTTGGCCTCCATCTGTGACTGCGTCCTGTCGAGCTCTGCAAGAGCGTCCAGTCTCTTGGACAAGAGTTTACCCAGAGCAGACTGTGACTTGTTTCTCGGAGCGAAAGTAGCAGTCGGGGTCCGGGGCGTGACCGCGCCTGAATTAGGCTCAGACGCTGTCGAAATGGACAGCATCGATGGGGAGTGAGTGAGTGTTCGTCTCGCCGAGCTGAAGCCACGAGTCGGACTTGGCGCTCGACTTCCAACCCTGCTCGGGAAAGCAGTTGAAGCTGCTGTCTGTGGTGTGCTGGTCGTGGGCGAATTCGGCAGTGTTGGAGCAGGTTGAGGGAGATGCAACGCAAGGGACGTTACCGAAGACGAACGTGTTCCAGGGAGGAGAAGGTTGAAGGTCGAGCCTCGCCTTACACTGTTGTGGGCTTCAATAGACCTGTTTTGCAGGATGTCGAGATCTTGGACCCACTGCATCACCGGGAAGCGTTGAACCAACGATCTCGCTCTCATCAGTCGCCTCGTCTCCTCGGACGAAGCGAGTGCTGATTTGATAGTGGACTTAAATTGGCGCAGCAAGTGCTTGGTCTCGGTCGACTCGATTGTGAACCACCAACCAGGCATTTGCCCCAGGCCTCCAACACGAGAGCCCACACAAAGCGCGCCCTTTCTGCCAAACTCAACGGCTACGAGCCCGAATGGCTCGTCTCGAGATGGCATCAAGGCAAACTCTGCTCCACTGAATACATACGGAGGGATAGAAACGAACTCAGGCTTGGAGTAGACCCGGCCAGGGTATCGTTCCATCGTCTTTTGCAATTTCAGTGCAGCGAATTTGCCGTGGTTGTCGATCGTGGGGCCGAGGCATATTAGCTGCACATCCTTGTGCTTGTCCAGAATGGCAGGGAAGACATCCGCGATGAGATCGATGCCCTTCTGCAAAGACCACCGGCCGACGAAGACGAAGAGCTGGGCCTTTTAGGTGGGTCAGCATCAATATTATGGCCAGGAGGATTCATTTGTCACTCACATTGGGGTTTTCCTCCAAGCCAGCCCATCTTTGGGCCTGCACCCTCAACTCTCCCCTCTTCTCCTCCGCTTCCTCATCAACAGCAACGTCCATGCTCCCAATTTCCTTGGCCATGCCCGCGTTCCAATCAGCCATGTCATCGGGGTCTGGGTTTGGCAGGGAGCCGATCTCGTGCAAACCCCAGAAGATGGGGTAACGCTTATAGGCTCTGGCCCCGTACTTTTTCGAGACACCCACGGCGCCGAAACCTCCTTGGAACTGGCGGAGGTAGCTGGCGGCTGCGTACAGCATGTTGAACACCTTGTCGAACTGGACATATGTCTTGACCGTCTCCTTGGGGAGGTTGAAGACCTCTGTGATCTCATCCATCTCGCCCTTTGTGCGAAGAGACCACATTCCTTGAAATTCTGCATTATGGAGCGACAGAGCGACCGGCACCGTCTTTGGGAGTAGATATAGTGGTGCCAGGGTGCCGTGATAGTCGTTGATGTGATACAAGTCGATAGGGAAGCGCCGTAGAGTTTCCGCAATGCACGCGTTCCAGGCGCTGTAGTAGATCGCAGACTCAATGTCATCCATGCGAGCGGGATAGGGGTCGGCTTTAGTCTGAGCTCGAAATACCGGAGCATCAAGGAGAACAAATGTGATGTTGCGCACCTGGTGGTACTGGACGTTGACGATGTACCGAGTCTTGTTGATGGTAACTACCATTGGATCGCCAACAGTGTCTACCGGATAATCGATGCCGCCGACACAAGGGACCACCCAGATGAGGTTCTGGTGTGCGAGGGCCGAGCTGCCCATCAGAGAAGCCATCTTTCCAAGACCACCGATCTTGATCTTGATGTCCCAGTCCTCGATCTCGTACTCCATGGTGGCAATAAGAGTTGTGCGGCGGGGCGCCTGTGAGGCTTCAGCGAGAGCGGTTGTCGTGGCAGCCGTTGACGTGGGAGCGGCTGGCACTGGAGCTGTTGACTTCTCCTGGGCCATCTCGCGGTGGTCAGGCCGCTTCAGCTTAGACGCCGTGTCCTTCCAGAAACCAGCGCTGGTATTGACGCCAATTTGATTGAACTTGACCTGATAATAGGATCGCTTGAATGTCCACAGGGCAAGGCAGGCACACAGGAGCGGAACCACTCCAAGCAGTATGGACAGCGCAAGCTGGTACCACCCGGAGCCTGTAGGAACCACCCGGTAGTTCCAAGTACCATCATTCACTAGAAGACGCCAGCCGACATACGGCATTCCGGGTCCTTTGGTGATGTTGATGACATTGTCGGCCAAAGTATCAGGCTTGAGCCAGTCAAGAACATTGTCACCATCGACATCGCCGAACTGTGCTGTCTTGTCCGGCAACCCGTTGGGGTTCATGCCCCAGACGTTGACTTGGATCTGGGTGGGCCACTCAGCCTCGAGGTCGAATGCCCAGTTGCTGCCGGTGGAGTTGCCATCGTCGGTGGTAGGGTGAGTCAGGCGCATGTTGTTGACCAGGCCATCATCGTATCCCCATTCGTTCCAGGACCCTAGGATGAAGGCATGCGGCCAGCGGCGTGGCTTGTGCGAGGCTTGGTCGCCCTGCACCAGGTCGCCGTGCTGCACGTGGTCACTGCTGCTGGCTAAGCGGCTCCAGTATTGGACCACGACGTGCTCACCATCCCAAGCCTGCCGAGAAGTCCCAGACCAGGCCTGGTCTTCAAGGGTGACATTCTCACTGGTGTAGTCGAGCCACTTACTCCAGCTTGACCCCCATGTGGTAGAGTAGCGGAACTTGTCGGCACCAGCGGCACGCTGCGAGACATAGAGCTGACTGGTAGACTCGTCGCGGTGCAGGAGGGTGCTGGAGTAGTTTCCAGTCTGGGGAAATACGACGGGATTGTCGCTGGCGCCGATCCGGAACATGAAGCGGTCGATCGCATTGGTGTAGGTCCCATCGGCAGTGGAGGCGTTAGCGATGGTGAGGGAGTGGATTCCATGCGACACATCTTCGAGATTAGCGGTGATCTTCCAGAGACCTGCAGGCTGGCCCACATATTGCGCGCCTTCAGCCGCGTCAAGGCTGACGCACGCAATAGTGCTATTGCTGATCCGGGCTAGTGTCCCGTCTGACGATGTGGAATTCACGGACAGTGCGCCAATGACGGAGTCGCAATCCATGATCTGCGAGAAATAGACCTCAATGGGAACGGTCTGTTTCTCACCGAGCTCGACAGTTGCTGTGAGCCTCTCGTCGTGGGAGGGAACGACACGCGTAATCGTCGGTGCCGGGTCGACGAAGCTTGCCTTGGGGACGTAAGCCCTGTAACCCCAAGACTCCATGCTAAGATTTGAGAGGCATCCACGCAGCCCCGTCAAACCATCCACAATGGCTGATGAGTTCTGCAGAACATGTTCATCGTAAGGATAGAACAAATTCTTCACTATAGTCCCGACAGCAAAAGGCGAGACAAGAGCGTCCGCCTCATCCTGGCAATCGAAAGTGAACTCTTCGCTCCTGTTCAGGTTGGAATAAACAAGCCAGACTCCCTGATTGCCATCAGCATCGGGGGTCTCCAAGTCCTGGGCGCCCTCCAATTGATAGCGCCACACGCTCCACACACCAAAGGTGCTGGGAACATCTGCGCTTCCAGGAAGGTAGACATCGTTGGTCTGGTTCGAAAGAGTCTTGAGCATGTACCCATCATTGAGCACAGGATACTGCTGCCTCATCTCAAACATCCGCTTGATAACGTTCCTCGTGGGATGCGAGGGGTCTTTGTGGTCAAGGCCGGCGGCGTCGTCGTGACAGCCAGTCCTCGCTGGGCCGTCGGGAAATTCACCATAGTACGTGTCATCCCCAACATGGTAACAGCCGTGAAGCTGCCACCCCGGACTGCTACTCATCGGCTGTCTGCCGTAGAGAAAGTCAGATGACGTGCTGTCAAGGAGGTAGAGGCTCTGTTCCTCGCCCCAATAGAGGGCCGGTGTGCCGGGAATCTCCAGAATGGTGATGAACTGTCCGAGAAGCTGTCTTTGGGTTCCGTTCTTGATGGCCGGCCAGCGGAATACATCTTGGCTGGTCATGCCGATCACTGCTCGCGGATCAAACTTTCCCGTGTTGGCATTGACAAAGTCATTCTGAACAAGCATCTGGTTCCAGAATTCGACGAAGTCTGTCCCATCAAGACCAGTATAACCATCAAGTCTGCACGCAGTGGTTAGCTTGTGTTCTTGTAATCATAAATCTGCTGTGTCCGGAGCTCACCCAAGGAATCTTGTCATTCCGCCGTAGACGATGTAGCTGAATGCAGTACCATCCAAAGCAGACATGCCAACGTCGCGGATGACGTTGCCAGTATCTGTTGTATTCGTGGACAAGGCAGCAGCGGTGGAGTTGGTGGCGTAATGATTGGGCTGCTTGCCACGGCCGGTGTATACCGAGGATTGAGCAGCGGTTCCCACGACTTCTCCAATGATGTAGAAGTTCTCTTTGCCATATCGCTTCGCACACTGGCGCTGGTAGTCGGAAAACTCAGCCAGGGCATCCACTGTCGATTGAAGCGCCTTGTCCATTCTGAACCCGTCAATATCGAGCATGGCGATCTGGATGCACGAGAAATGCTTGATCTTTTCGAGAACATCACTGCGCCAGTCCCGCAGCCTGTCTTGGACTGATCCATACTTTGCGAGCTGATTCTCGTACACAATGACATGCCCGGTATTGGCCGAGTCACCGTACTGGTCGAACTCACTATCACGGCATGTGGTCTGGTTGATGGTGATCTGCCAACCATCATCATCCCACATGCGAGGATAGGTGCAGTTGACAATGTCATTTCCTGGCTCGAAGTCGACATAGCGCCTATCGTACTTCCATTCGTACTCATACTCGCCCCACTGGAAAGCAGCGGTCTTGTTCAAGCTGCCTTTGAACCCCACGAGGTCTCCGAGCCTGAGAGGTATCGCATTAGCTTGTTATTGGAAGTCAGTGGCTATCAACAGGACTTACGTGGCCATGGTGTTGTCCAGCAGAACATACATGCCTCGCTCGTGGATGGCGTCGATGAGCTCTCTCCAGTCCTGAATCCGGCCATGATGTTGATCGAGCAAGGTGAGGTCCAGAGGGCTGTAGCTGTCGGCTGTCCAAGGCAGGTTGATAAAGGGGCTTCCCATGAGATAGATTGTCTTGACGCCCATGCCATGAACGTAGTCCAAGTTATCGATCACTCCTCTGATGTCTCCGCCGAACCGGAGCTGGTTGGCCATCCAGTCATGTTCAAATTGGGTTCCGTTAGCGTCGTCGTTGGAAGGATCACCGTTCGAGAAACGGTCCAATGCAAGAGTGTAGGTTGGCATGCGCCAGTTGTCTGGCGACGGTGTATAGGTGTGATCTTCCCATTCTCCCCAGTAGTCGAGAGGATGGCCAGCCTCTGGGTTCTGGTTCAAGTTCCAGTCGGCCAGCGAGGCTTCGTAGGGAAATGCGACCGTCCCGACGAGCCACAGAGTGAAAGTGAAACATGAGAAAATAGAACGACCCATTATCGACACCATTGTGGAAGAGAAGACGTGCCACAGGTGGAAGGTTGGTGTCCGTGAAAGGAAGGGGAGGTGAGATAGGGATGAAGAGGACCCCGTGGGGCAGTCTGGACGCCATGATGCACATATGGGGTCTATTTGAACCTTTCTCCTTTTCTGCCGATCACTATCAATGACATTGTCCTCCTCCCTACATGGACCGATGTCACCGGTCGGGCCATGGAGGGCGTCGAATAGTGAGTTTCCGCCGAGAATGACTCTCAGACAAGGAAAAGCAGCACTCTTTCGCTGAAATCACATCTCATCCCGCAGGGGAGCTTTGAGCGTCCACCTCCGAGCAGATTTCGAAGTGTGGTCGCACTCAACGATTCGATATCGAGGACGGGGGCTCCCGACTCTGCCCTATGGCGATGCCGTGGTCGCGCTATCTGGCAAGATCCTTTTTAGTACGGAAGATCCTGCAGCTAAGGATAAGGACAGGACTGTGGTGGAGCCGTTGCCAGCAAACCGAGGCAGATGTACAAGATCTGGACTTGTATCGTCCTTGTCATCAGAAGTACATGTGGTCTGCCAGGCCTGTCAGGGCCTGTCTGCGGCAAAAGCAGCTAGGGGCCCCACTGGAGCCGCTTTTGTGCATATGCTCCCAAGAAGGAATGGCGAAGAATTTCCAGCTGCGTTCCTGCATTGACGTATGGTCGCTCAAACCTATCACACCTGCGCTGCGTTGGCCAGAGGCAAACCGAGAGTTGTCGCGGTGATGCAACATATGGTTGCAGCCTTGATATGTTGGATGTAACCCGGGGTTGTGGCCGGCGCACTCTATTTGTTGGATGTGACCCCCTAATTGGCAAGAATGCTACGCTGAGCACGGTAACGCAGATCGAGGTTCAAGCGTCACCGTGCATTAGGAAATGAAAGTGCCGGGAAAGTGCCGTGTTCTAGACGCAACGGCCGTTCGGCCAGAGCGGGATTTCTTGAGGTAGAATTGGCCAGGCTGACGGGTACCTGACGGTCCTCAGGCTAGGGCCGTCGCCACAAAGGTACAGAGTCGGGAACTATGTGGGTGAAAAAGTGGGTGGGGGCGGCCTCTGAATATTCCCGAAGATACGACCACGATCTTGATTGCGACGTGGATATCAAGCGCCACTTGCAGGGATGGAATATCCAGGAATCGGATGGCCCGTCGAAAACATCCGGTACTGCCAACGTGGATTCCCTCAGCAAGATGAATGGTTGCGCATCCGGCGCAATGCGGCTCCAGGATATTTGTTGATATCCTAACCCCTACCCACGGCACTGATATCTTGGTTCGGCCCATGACTACCACAGTAGGTTGCCGCGCGGTATCTGACCCCCACGAGAAACGGATTACTTCGACTGAAAGTTTGATATCTAATGCCAGCTTGCCGTTTTGGACAAGCTGCAGCTGCAGCTGTAGTGCCAGGTGTCCTGGGCGAAGGTGAATGCGGTGCTATGCCACCACTCGCTACTGCTGTGGAAAGTACTATTTGATGATCGACCGGTGATGTCGTCTCAGCAGACGTGACGATCTGCTCTTGGGTCTCGACCTTCAGGCAGATTCGCAACAGGGCAGCAGGGCTGAATCTCAAGCTCGAGCTCGAGCTCGAGGTTGGAGTAGGGCCTGTGAAAACTGTCCGCGCTGAGAGATCATATGCATTTGTGTCCAAGATTGCGCAAGGAGCTTGACCCGGGACTCCCTTGGCGGGGCAAGCAGCCTTCGCCGGGCGCCAATTTGGTCGGTGTGACTTCGTATGACGAAGACGCCGCTTGGGACCGGGGTGTCTTCGGCGAGTGGGCAGTCCTGTAATCCAAACACCAGAGGGGCAAAAGTCAATTTGGGGTCGCTTTGCCATGTCGAATCTCCAGCATCTGGGGACTGTCCATTCGATTCCGTCAGCGCCAGCGTCATTGTTGGGTCATGGTGAACGCCGTGACTGGAGCTCATAGTGGAGTGTGTTGTTGAGGGCAAAGGTCTGGACCCGGAAAACTTCCTGCTTGCTCATTTCCATTTCCAGGGAAATCATCGGACGAACTGCGGAGTCAGGGTTCGGGTTTCTGTACCACCGGCGCCGGCGGGAAAGCGCTCAGGAACCAGCCCCCACCCAAAGGGAAGCTGGAAGTCGCAGCGCGCAACTGCCAAACTCAATTCCAGGTAAAGTTCTCCACCCGCATGCTCGGTTCTTTATCTTGCAGGCAACTGACACATGCACTTCTCGCCATGTCAGAATGCTTTGCAGGACGCATACGTTTCCCAAGACAACTACTCCAGACATGCAAGTGCACGGTATTGCGATCCCTTTGAGCGTCGGGAAAAGCAGAATGCAGGACGGGCAGCAATCTCAAATCGGCCACCTTGCTGCACTGCACACTGCGCACTGCACACTGCACACTGCAGTGCATGTCTGACTCCGGGCGCACAGATGCCAGTGCTTGCCGCGTGGCACATGCATCCTCGCTCGCACCCGCTTAACCCACGACTCCCAGTCGTCCCCGCCCGAAAGCAACAAGTTTGTCCTGCCATGCCGTGGTAGCCGTCAGCCCCATGCGTACGCAACAAGTATGGGATTGGTCTTGCGCTGTGATGGGGACAAGCGGGGAATTCCTTTACTGTGCAGTAGTCCCAGTTACGCGGTAGGAGCCCACAGCTTTTCAACGACTTGGCTCTCGCAAGGTGGGTCCACGATCTGCACTCGCAACAAGGACAGTGCCCGTAGGGGGCCGGGACCGGGAGATTTGAGGTCAGGGCGAGACAGGGATCGTGCTCTACCGTCTGGGCGCGTCTGTACGCCTGCCTGTATAGTACACGTCTTCCTATTCGACGTTGCAAGCCACCACTATGGCGAAGCAAAGCAGGTTTAAAACTATGCCATGTTTGAGGCGAAAAATCAGAGCGTGAGTCTTTGACTCCCTGTCGGCGATGAGGTGTTCTCATCATGATGGCCGCGATGTTTCCTTATCTCACGTCATGTTTGTGGAGCCAAGAAACGGACGACGGCAGTTCCCTTTTGCTCCTCTTGTGTTATCGGTTTGCTTTTTCCTAGCCCCGGAAGCACGTCTTTTTCACAACGCCTGGTTACATCGACAAACCCTCGCTCACAGCTGCTGGTAAAGACTCCGTCAGCTTAAAGTCCCATACTTTGATAAGAAAAAGACCATACTACATCAGTAGTATCATTTCCGAGATAGGGTCAACTCAGCCCCACCACCATACTCAGTTGTGCTGTGGTATTGGACCTCTTTTGGACAGATTAAGCGTCTTATCTGTGCCAGGAGTTACACTGAGATTAAGCTCAGGGCAAGGGGCTCATCACGAGCATGTGGACGAATGTGTCGACATGCGGGTCTTCTTCAATAAGGTCAGACGTGCGCAACTTCACATCCATCACCCACTGTCTTCGAGTAGGGACGGTAGAGCTATATTTCCCCGACTAAGACTTCGGTTCACTATTTTCGGACAACACAGACGCCGCTCTATATGACACTCTGATATAGGGCGTGAGATCTTCAGATTATCTCTCGCCTTTCCCAAGTCGAAGCAAGCGACCGGGTTCTGTGGTCTCATCCGGGGCACAACATTGTAGCATTTGATGCGTGCGCGGTAGCATTGGATTTTGCATAACTACTATCGAACTCGAAGCACCAGGTAGGTGCCACAGAGCCAAGGGCCGAGCATCATGGGAGGAAGATATCATGATGGTGGATCTTTGCTCGCACAAGCTCTTTCCCAACAATTTTTGGCATGTGAAGAACTAGCGCTTGGAGGCACACACAGCTTGCGACCATCTGACTCAAAGAGGAAACTCATGGGGTAAGTAGCGCCAAGTTGTCTGCAATGTAACCGGGCATATCGGTGACCAACCCAGTCGCCAGCCTCTGAGTGGTCACTTCGTGCAAGGTGCCTAAGCCGCATTGTCAACTGCACTGCTGTGATGGATGTATACACTCCGGGTAGTCACATAAGTGCTTGGGAGAATTCTGTGACCATGCAATCCGACCTTTCTCACCTGCTTCGATTCATGAGCATTCTCATGATGACTTGTCGCTTCTCGCGCCACACGCAGGAGCTGCTCGAGAAGACCGGTACTACACAACTTGAACAAGATAGGCATTAGACCGAGGAGATAGCCAGGATAGCGCAATCTCCTCCGGGGTGATTGGGCGCCAGATCAGGGGACCTCTGTTGGAGGTCGAAATATTCCGCCAATGCCAGCGCCCTTGTCAAGGAGTGCAAGACGCGAGAATTGTTGGGAGCAAAAGGATATAGATCATACACACCATGATGTAGAAGAACGTTTTTGGCAAGATCGAGATCAGGACTCAAGAGGATTTTCTTCTTCGCCACATTGCCGTGACGACTGGGATTATTGTTGAGGCACCTTCACTGCCAAGCGGAGACTCTTCTCAGATCAAGGATGACCAATTACTGGCGAGTACAAACAACATGTAGACAATCATGTACAAGTAGACTTTGGCATAGTCTGAGGGGCATGTGTTCGTAAACCGAAAGCTCAAAGTCGCTCAATCGTATACCCCGGGAAATGATTCCCACTTTCAACAAATATGACCGCCAACTGAAGAGAAATGTCCCCACTATTGTACATACAAAGCATGTGCACGCATATTCGTACCCAATACTCCAGCCTTGGGGGTAATAGACAGGCTTGAGGATTGACGATAGCCTAGGCTGAGTACTCCTGGTCTCTTGTCGTGTATGACCCATAATTACCATTACAAGACGTATGGGATAGACGACTACCCCACGTGTAACAGATTACAGCTGTGGGCCAGGAATTACACTGTTCTTGCAGTTCTGGTGTCTCGGGCTTGAATGTTGCAAATTTAACGTAGATTTCAATGGGGCTTGCGCGTACAGCTTCGCTTCAATGCACTGGGACAAGAAGGCCATTTCGATAAGACGAACAAGTGCGAAGCTGACATACATCTTTAAGCTACAAAATCGATATAGTAAATACAAATTACTTCTCGAGGTTAACATGTGCCATGTAGTTAAGCGATAAGTTCAAGTTCCGTGTTGGAGGCAGAAGGATATGGGCTGACAAGCCCACAGCCTCCGTGTCGAAAGATGAAAGGAACGTGGCCAGGTTCTTCAGGCCCAGCTTTAATCAAGCACGGAAATTGGTATTTGGATAGGAAGAGCCCTACGAAGATGACTCCTAACAATGTAATGTTCCAACGAATCACACCACACCTGGCCCTGCCTCTTTGCTCAGATCAACAACTCCTCCGCCGATTTTCCTCCAGCCCCAAGTTTCCGCAGCTTGCGTTCAATCGTCATTGCTGTGATATCCTAGCTTCACTCGTCTTGGTTCCAGGGGTGATATTTGCTTCGTTACCTCCCGCCAATTCACAAGTCCAACTGAAAGTGGTGTTCGGCAGTTCAAGTTTGAGACATTTAGCTCAGGATATCAATTTGTTCTCGCAAGACTAATATCTATTCCAACAGAAGTACAAGAAATATATACAATTTAAGCACCTCATACACTTTCTTTGCCAGAGCCTTGCCGCAAATATGCCGTTGCACACATGCTTCGACGCCATCCCAAGCGACTCATCTTAATACCTCAGCAGGCCCCTCTTGAGCTTGGATGAAGTCGAGTTGCTCGAGAACGTCGAACCGATGTCCCCCCACTTGATGTTGCTAAATACCACATGCGTACCCGGCGCGTTCTGCTGTATCAGGGCGGGATCGCCCTCGGTGGCATTGCACGGCCCGTTTGCACCGCTATCAAGCCAGTTCATAAATTGCCTAGTACGTGTTAATCACCTGCTATGGACCCCAACGCGATGCATCGTGGAACATTCCAAAACATGACAGACGGGGGAACTGTGAAAGGACGAGAATGGGGCTTACCCGTTATCGTTCCACATGCTAAAGGCGAGCACCATGCCGCGGCCAAGCGCCTTGCCCATGGTATCCAGGCTGCCGAACTGCTCGGCGCTGCCGTCGACGGCCGCGCACCACGTCGAGTTGATGGAGTCCCCGCCCGGCGCGGAGATGGCGCTCGGGACGGTGACGCTGCCCTGCTGGTAGACGCGCCGGATCTCGCTGAGGGTCCCCGAGGTCGTGCCGTCGTCCGTGATGAACTGCGTGACCACCGTGAACGGCTTGGTCGTGTCCACCGTGCCGCCCGGTGCCCAGTAGTCGTGGTAGCCCTGGTTGTACGGGTTGAAGCCGCAGCCGCCCTTGTCGCAGTTGGAGGCATCGTCGGCGCAGGGGTGGGGCGTGAAGGCGGCGGCGACGCGGTTGGACTCGAGGATGTCCATCTCGTTGCAGCAGAAGCCCGACTTGTCCGTGTTGAGGGTGCCGTTCTTCCAGGTCTGCACGGGGCACTGGGCGTCGCAGTATCCTGCGCCATAACTGGCGGCGCCCGTGTTCAGGTCGCTCCGGCCGCCCGAGATGTCCATCTCGGAGAGGTAGAGCGCGCCGTTCTGGCCGCAGGGCAGCGTCGACAGGTCCACGTCGAAAGTGAGCTCCTGACCGAGCAGCTGGAATGAGACGTAGTCGCTGTTGTCGTTGTCGAGGAGGTAGACTCGTGGTGAGACGCTGGAGAGCCCGGATTCAGAGGGCACGTATTGGGAAAGTGTCATGGACGAGCCCGAAGTGACGATGCCTGCGGCAGTGTAGTTTGCGCCCTCGATGAGGCAGTTCTGGCTGCAGGTTGTCTGGTCTGGGCAGAGCGTCGAGTTGATGCCGGTCGAGGTCGTGCATGATGCATAGTCTGCTGTGTGTATCCAACGGTAGTTCCAGTCAAGTACTACAGACGTATTCTGCTCCACGCAACCCCCTGTGGTGGTGCACTTTGAGGTTGTGAGCTGAGGATGGACTTCGGGGGTTATAGTACCGGGCTGCTGAGCGGCTGTAAGCTGGAGCAATATCAAAGCTGCCACTGCGGCAGTCGGCCTTAGTATGGGTGCCATCTTGGTCGAGATCTTGGGAGATTGATTATCGATGGGAGACAAGAACTTGGCAAATGCTTGTCGCAGAAGACGCTATTCGTAGGTCTGGGCAAGTGCCTCACCTTTTATTTCCGTCACCATTCTACCCCCTTCGGAGGCATTTCGCCGTGACTCCACCCATTGCGCTGAAGTCAAATGCATCACTCGTGATTTAACTGACACAATGCGGGCCGTTGGCCCTGCGGAAAATGGAGATGTGCTAGGCTGGATCGGGGTTGCGGAGGGAGACGGGACTCCTCACGAGCTCAGGGGCTTCCTCTGGGAGGATGAAACTTTTGGGGGACTCTCCATCTCATGTCCAATTTGCAGCCATGCAGGGTTCGCAGTTGCATTTGGCGCTTGATGGATCTGCCCCTGACATTGAGCCTAAATGAAACCGTGCCCGAGATCCGGAGTCAGTGTACTTGAACTGGTCTACTCAGTGGTGACCAGGTGAGCACTTCACTAACCACATTGCGCTTACATGAAAATCACGTCGTTCTGAGACTCAGTCTAGAGACAGTAACTACATCATGAGGATCGATATGCATATCTCGGACGGATTGCAAAGAATCCGGCTGCAGTAGTTGGTCATGTGTTTGCCTGTGACTGAAGTTTAGAAAAGTAAAAGACTATGACCTTGAGTAAGAAGACGACCTTCACATGCAAGCAAGACCGTTGAAAAGAAGTCACCACGGTTTAGGAGACAGCATGGCCTCACGAGGTCAGTTTACGGCAAAGACAAAACGGCAGATGAATACCCACAAGTCTTGCGCTGTCTTGGTGACCGCGGTAGTCGGATTTCCAGTCTTGCTGTATGATGATATTTCTCAGCCAACCAATTTACGTTTGCTGTGTCTCAATCCCAAGGGTTGGTGGCAAATAACCCCACACTTTGGGTATTAATCTGTCAGGTCCGGACTTTCCTCTGGGCAGGTCAATAGGCATTGAGTTTCACTGACTCTTTGGCTTCGAAACCCCCAAGAGCAATTTTCAATTAAGCTGGTAACTATTTCCCTGAGAAGGCGGCCTCCTAATATATACATTCCCGATGGACAGGCGGATTTAAGACCCGAGACCCGAGTTCCATGGAGGAGCCCTTCAAACCACAGACCGGGGGCAGGAATGACTTGGAGATGTACGCGCGTCGAATAGCACAAACCATTGCACAGATGACTCGGCCGAGAGTTAAAAGTCATGTAATCTGCAGGTTTGAGCCCGTGAATCTGACAAGCATGAAACTTTCCGCGGCCATGTACGTTTGACGATGATCCGTACAGAGGCCCATGACCTCCCTTACAGCACAACAATGCAAATACGCGTATCAAGTCCATCTGTACAGATCCTATCGCCAGCACCGTACCCTTCTCGTCCTGAGTCTTTATCGGAGTGCAACCAGGAAACACATAGGGCCAGCCACTGGAATAGTGACATCGATTGCCTACTAGTGAGGAGCAACAAGTCTGGGGTTCTTTCGTTTCCTTCATTTCTTCTTTTGTACCCCTCATGCTCAGCTGTGATGTAATTAGCAGTCAAATTGACGACCCAGTCGTACGACTAATGAAGACCTCAGCAATCCTCTAAACACGGAGATTTGCTTCCCCATACTAGCAGAATTTACCGACTGCCTCAAGCGGCTTTTCGTTCAATGCCACCATAGAGTCAATCTTGGGCTTGCTGTTCACAACGGAACACGAGAAAAATTGCTCTTGGTTGTTGATCACACTCGGTAGGAAAATCTTGTCTAGGTGGAATAATCCCATGACACTGTCCGTTCAACCAGGCATATACTGAAGCGTGTCTGGACCCAAAGACGAGGCAATTAGGGGCTGGGTCCAGATAGATTGAGCATTAATCGAAACCCTGAGCCCCCAACCAGTCACATTTCCCCGATCTGCGTGTCAAATGCACAGCACAGATGAATTGCGGTTCAACCTCGGCCCTCCCCACCAAAGTCAGGACCAAAACGAGGCACTCGATCCCGGCATGGAGGTCAAGTCGCTGTCATGACTCTCGGTGCGACAGCAGCGGGACGATCCGAGCACCTTGAAAAATGGGGAACTCGGATACCACGGCAAAGGCGCCATTTGAGCTCAACGTCTCCGCCTCCGATGTTGATTTTATATAACGTTCAGTATCTATTGTGGTCTGGTTGGTCGCTTCACTTTTCGCGCGTCAGAATACGACAGCGGCAAGAGTATTTATGGCAACAATGTTGTTAATCCCGGATGTCAATTCCTGAGGCTGGCCATTGCCTTCTAGACCTTCCGCCAAGCCTGGGCCGGCCGAAAATGAGGGCTTGGTGCGAGCCGTGCCGAACGGCGACTCGTGTTCCTGGTCTCTTCGTGTAGAGCTACCTAGAACGGAACGGCAGTAGAGATTGGAGTTGTGTGTGGAGGGCGGCATCGACACTTGTGGGAAATAACGTGATTGAAGTCGCCGTTTCAAAGCTGGTGTGCCACGTGAAGGATTCGTGGCGCAGTGCTAGCTAGGGATGAAGAAGAAACTAGCTGCGGCATGGGTACGCACATTAGCATGTACGGAGTGGCCCACGTATGCCGAGCAGCACCGTTCGGCAAAGCAGTGAGGCGACGCAGCAAGTGAAGCTCGTCAGGGTCGGGCTGACGCTGGCGAATTGAGTTGAGCTCAAGTAAACCCTACAGGCGAATGAGGGGTTGTCCCAGTCATCGTTTCTGACTCGATGCTGCTTGCTGCGCGGTTGAATCCCGGGTGCTGGGGTCACGGCAACCGCACCGAAAACCGGTGGGGATCCTATCACGGCGAGGATACCTGCGGTGCTCGGATCTGACCGGACTCTATCGGACAAGTCGGAGAGGGACAGCGGCGAATGGGACACGCGGTAGTCTAGCCAGCCGCTCATCAAGGGCCAGCGGACAGCGCGCCCGTACTTATTAAGCAGCTAGGGCCCCAATTCTAGACCCTATGCGTGTGCAGTACGTGGCCGCACAGCGTCACATGCATGTCTGGTGTGTTTGCAGACCGCATCCGCTCAAGACGGTGAAAACTCCCGAGCCTCTGGTCTCATCCGATCATGCAGCCGAATGCCTCTAGAAAGAATTTGCAGGCTTCCAGGAGCTAACCCTTCATCACGTCCCGATGCTACGCGGTACTTAACATTTAGCACTGTCTTTTTTTCATTTCGGGCATGCCTATTGGCGAGGGTCGGCGCGATTAGACTTTGCACTTCGCCGTACCCGGAAGCTTGAGGCTGGACGACAAGCATCTGGGCTGCGAGGATTTTGCGTTGGGCAGCCAGTCCGTTCAGCTTTGCTCGCGATGTGCAAAGGGCTTGCGCCTGTAGGATACTGATGTGGACTGAATAACACGACACGATGGTATCATGCTTTGCTGTATGCAGGCGCAGCAGCGTACGACGGAGACAATCCCACTCATGATGTGACTTTGGGAGCTCACCGTACATTCAGGTTCATGTACGCAGGCCTGGACGCCAGCTCGGTGTCTGGATCGGCGTTCTCCACAGTGCCATCACTACGCTTGCATTTATGTCGAGTCATGTACATAAGAATACAGACTCAGCGAGTACAATGTCACCTTGCAGCGACCGTCCATCCCAGAAATCCCCAACCTTTAGAGTTTTAAGCAGCTACGCCTGGCACCTTCAAAACCCTCGACGAAACCACATCAGACAAAAGTAACGTCCGAATCCTAAGCTGGGAGGTTCAGCTCTGTTCTTCTCCCTCACTCTCACTCGTCCTGGGGCTGCGGATCCGCATGTTCAGGTGTGACGCCGCCGACACGCTCTTGGAGTCGAGTGCTGCTCGCGTATGGCCTGACTGAACCGGCTTGAGCACCTGACAGTCCAGCCTGCTTGCTAATGAAGACATTCCTACCCCCACATTTCGTCCTAGAGGAGGTGACAAGTGATGACTTTGTCATTGCGTCGCTTGCGTGGGGCTTCACGCTGGGATTCGGCTGGTTGACCGTGTCCTCGGCTATCGCCCAGACCGCTAAGACCTGGAGACGGTATGGATCTCGATCAATACACAACACATACATTTGGATGATTTGGCTGGAGATCATTGTGTGTATCATCTTCTCGACTATATGTTGGCTCTATCTGAAAGGAACTATACCACCGAGGTGAGTCTATTCCCATTCAGGTACAGAGACACGCCGCCGTCCACCACATCTTGCTGACAGGAACGTGCCGTAATAGCTTCGCCTTTTACTTCACCATTCTCACGACATGGGCTCTGCAGGTTCAGTTCCTGCTGCAAATTATCATCAACCGATGCTCAATCCTCCTCCCTGACAAGCGGGCCGCACAGCGCCTGAAGTACTATATCGCGCTCTTCATCACCGCGATCAACATATCGGTGTACTGCATCTGGGTGCCAGCGAGGTTGCAAATTTCGGAGCGGTATATTCATATCAATGAATTCTGGGATCGTACCGAAAAGGTCATTTACCTGCTCGTCGATGCAGCACTCAACCTGTACTTCATCATAATCGTGAAACGCGTGAGTGTGCCCGCTGCTGCCTTCTTTCACCTCGGCAATAGCTGACAGCTGTCATCATAGAACCTCGTTGCGAATGGTCTGAAGAAGTACAAGAGACTTACAAACTTCAACATCTTCATCATCGGCTTCTCTCTGTCTATGGACATTCTAATTATCAGCATGATGAGCCTGAAAAATACTTTTGTGTAAATACCCCCTCCCCCGGACTACGAGATCCATCAATAATCGAGAATTGGAGATCGTCACTTCTACTGTTGAGAGTTGAGGCTAACTATGCGCACAGTTATATGCAATTCCACCCACTCGCCTACATGGTGAAACTTAATAGTAAGCCCCATTCTTGTCCTTTCCCAGATCCCCATCTGTCATGTCTTAGAATGTTCTAGAATGCATTTCAGGATCCGTAGCAGGTGATTAACAGGCACTAGTCGAAATGACCATGGCGGATCTCATCGCCAAGATAGCGAAGAAACAAGAGCGCCTCCCGACGTACCACTCAAGCTGGAATCGAAGACCCGGCATCGGTTCGAGAATGCCCAGCCTCGGCAGCCGCAACAACACGATACAGCCATTACCGCCCACGAGAAACGCCGTCCCATTCCGAGTGTGGCAGAGCAGTGTATCAGCAGGCATGGACAGCGCCGCCGTCTCACGCAGGGGCAGTATGAACACCCCGGCGAACGACCTGACGTTCGTGACGGTCCCCGAGGACCCTGTGTGGAATGCAGCCGGGATGACGTCCGGGGCCGACGTCCCCAATGTGTCCGATCCGCCTTTAGAGCTGTACATGGTGAAGGAGGTGACGGTGGAGTCGGATGTCGTCCGCCGGTCGACGTTTGAGCCGAATGGGAGCCAGGGTAGCTTGGGGGACAACTGGGACCGACCGTCCCCGTCATCATCAGGAAGAGAGCGGATGGATGATATGGCTACCCTGCGGGATACTCCGCCGCCGGTAATATGGGACGGCTCTCCATCTGTGTCTACCACCATTGCGACAGGCAGAAAGAACGATTGATAGATTCAGAAACGAATTTGGATCATCTTCGAAAGCGGCGCTATGACCGGGAGTGACATTGATTCCGGATGTTGGCTAACAGCCGCAACACCGTGGATGGCCAGCCAAGTCAATTTGCATCTTGGACGAGTCTCTAGGAAATCAATATTCCTTGTCAATCTCAGCCTGCACTCGGCTGAGTTTCTGAGTGGACATGGACAGCTTTCTGACAGGTATGGCTTGTTCTTGAAGGTGTCATTGTGAGCACGGGGGTTACGAGTAGTTTAGGACCTCAGGTGACGCAAACGTCTATCGATTACTGCGCAACTAGTAAGACGACCTCAGCTGTTGGATACGTGCATGCTGGATGCCTCCAAACTCTTTGGTGTATCTAAGTGATACATCTATGCACTGCGATATTCCACGGTTTGCGAGCAGCTCGGCTCCGGGCTACGCAGGGGCAACGCCAGTTTTAGCATCAGACATTCCAAGATGGAAGTCTAGTCCAAAGCATGGGAATTCCTCAGAGTGATGGTGGCCACATTCCATATCAGTAATTGCGTACACGGCCCCTTCATCAATATATCCTTGTCCTCTGGACCCCTGGAAGACGTGACATTCGAGTCATAACTGTATACCCTGCAGACCACAACGATGAAATCATGTGCGACCGTGGGACCATATCACTCGGTGCAGAAGGCTGTAAAACTTTCAATACTATATCTTATGTTTGGTGCAATGCACAGCAGCGGCAGCCTATAACGCTTGATGGAGGCCTGACGATAGTGACCACCAATTTGGCAGTTGCGCTGCGCAGCCTTAGAAGCCGCTTATCATCAGCCAACCTATCCCAGGAACTCCTTGGAGTGCCTCTCTGGGTCGAAGCATTTTGTATCAAACAGCAGGGCTGATACGCTTGATGGTTAATGGGAAGAAATTCTGAATGTCTGTGCTGTACTCTACCTAGCTCTGACCATAATTATTCAGCAGTCACAATTTTGAGCCCAATATCAGAAGGGCATATCTTCTTCGAATAGCGTTTACAAGCAGCCGACTGCGGTAAAACTCAATGAAACGCTGGTGTAGACTTGTGGTCGGTCTTAGGATCTGTGGTCGTCCGGTTGAAATTAGGTATTAAAATAATGACGGCAATTACTAAGGCGCCTCCACCATACATGATATTTCATGGTCTTGTGCCCTTCCTTGCAACAGGACTAGGCTCACTGATATGCTCAGTCGTCCACTGCACTTCAACAATTTGCGTGCATGTGATCCCATGCGCCGCGAGCAGAGACTCGTCGCTGTCGTTGCCCTTGCTACCCGTGACAGTGACTTGGGGATGTGGCGTAGAGGCCTTGGGAGTCGATGGTTCATGGCCGTACTCAGAAATATCCGGACTTGCCATGACAATGCTCGTGATCTTCCCTCTCGGCTGCATCTCGATATCATCATCAACGTCGAAGCCAGCTCCGTCGTCAGGCGCGCGTCGTGCAGAATCTTCGAGCCTGCTCCAGTGTCCGTTGCTTTTGCGAGCGCCGCCCCCGCCGATGGTGACCAGACCAGAGCGACTGCCAGCTCCATTCTTTCTTTCGTATCCCATGTGTGCACTGTCTTTGTTTCCGGAAATCGCAATGGTGGAGGGCATGATGGACTTGATAACCGGCCGTATGATGGGTCCCTATGAGGAGAGCCGTTAGTGCTGGAGATCTGACCTTGGGGGATGAAATGACGTACCAAGGTTGGGAGACACGAGGATACGATCCCACTGCTTATCTCGATTACGTTCCACGCCACAGGGACAGCCAACGTGAATGGAATGTCCTTTGGACTGTACCCCAGGTACACCTTGAAGCGATAGATGCTCGTGAAGACGACGTAAGACCCTAGCATGAACATGAAGACGAGGAATATCTTCTGCGTCAAGTTGGTCTTGAGACGAAGGACGTGCGGGAGCGGCAGGCATAATATGGCGACATCGCACAAAATACTGGGAACCGAGACGAGTAGCTGCACCAAGAAGATATTGATGCAGTATCCGTCCACCCACGGCTCCCAGATCTTGACCCGTGGCGTACACTGGAACGCAGCGGCGAACACGCCTGCGACGTTCCAACATGTGGACAGCCCGCCGAACACATATGCCCACGTTCGGACGGACTTGATTGGGAAGATCCGGAAGTAGAGGAACAGGAGAGATATTTTGTAGGCATTTACTCCTGTCAGGTAGATGATCTCTGCTCCGACAACAGTCTATCACCAACGTCAGGTACAAGTCTCGTCGAAATGTTGGATTGCCTCTCACCTTATTCAAATCTTGGAGCTGTGGGAGAGTCAGGCGCCCTGAGTGCAGGCCGACCCCTTGGTCTACCATCACAAAGTTGAAAGCTGAATTTCCGAAGAGCAGTACCAGAGCAGCCAGGATCAGCCAGTCATCCACCCAGAACGGCGCCTTGATTTTCAGTCTGGAAATAAATCGCAAGGCCACGACAATGACCGCGATGATCGTGAAGATGATGGTCAACGTCCGAACCTCCTGCCTCGAATCCTCTTCCAGTGGCTGGTTCGCAGCGAGGTCGGTCAGCTCTTGGAGGTACGCCCTTTCAGCCAGAGAGCGGCTGGTGTCGTTCACGGGGTAGTACGCCGCGGAAACCATGTCGACGATATTAACGCCCGGTGCGTTGGACTCGAAAGATGCATGCGTTGCTGGAAAACAAAGAGTCTTCTTCGCAAAATAGAAGTCGAGGGACCGCCATCCAACCCTCAAGATAATCCAGGAGTGAAACTCTCAAAGTGGGGTGAATCGTATCAATGTCATGATCCCGTGGCGGGTCCCTCGCATACGGGCCTCTTGCCCCTGATTTTCCATCATCACGGGATTAGCGGAGTCTCCGGGAAACGTTGAAAGCTTCACAGCGACGTCAAAAGCCTGTAGGTGATATTTTAGATGTCCGTGCCAATGGCAGGTTGATCCCGGCGGGGAAGCTCGGATACGGAAAGCATCGTCCATCATCATGTCCACATGCGGCTTTCCTACTGGCTGTATCTTTCAAGCGAGACCTTCAGGCCGTTCGTGGGGCGCATGGGTCTATATGCGGGCATGGATAGCGGTCGGTGGTCACAAGAAGCTCCTGTCACTCTCCTAACGCTCTATTTGACTGTTGCAGTCCATTCATTGTCTTTCAATTGAGGCCACCAAAATACACAAGCCTCCGAGGGTGGCACAAGGTTCATTCGGCATTTCCATAATATAGCTAGCTATAAGCAATACTCAAAGACTGGCGCATAAGTATACCAACTTTTGAGAAGCCAACACCGTGGTACTCGGCCGAAACTGCGAAAACTCTGGGGCAAGCTCGATTGCAACCAAACCAAGTCAAAAACTACGCGTCCAGTGGAGATGACCAAGTGACACCTCCTTGTCCGCTACCGCGTAAACAAACATTAGAGACCACATTGACCCCATCATGGAGTACAAAGACAGGTACATTAGATTTCGAGGCAATAGATCTCCATTACCCGTTCCCTTTCCATCTTGCCAAGCGAATCCCCCCGGATAATTGACTGCCACTGTCCTCTGAGCCTGACTCGGACGCGGCTCGGATGTGGAGGTTTGGGCCCGGTTACCCACTCCAAGCTATTCCTATCAGCGTGACGCTCAGACTCGTGTCCTGCTTCTTGAGCGGTTGGTGCCGAAAGGAACCCCAAAAGGGACGTTCACCCGCCTGAAAATGTAACAACTTCCCCCTATGGAGGTTCTGTTCAAGGGGTAAGCCCACACCACATCGCATCATCACCTCGGCTTGACCAATCCGGCACCAAGACACTCGCGTATAAGTCTTGCTTTGACAGACCACGTGGTATGCGCGAAGCCACAGTGGATGGCCAGCGATATTACTGCGGACCAACCGTCCGTGCAGGGCGATCTGTGGACGATCCTGTGATCCGTAAATGGGCCCGAAATTTCATCGCGGCGATACTGCGGCGCTAGCTCATGTGGAGACGCGGATTCATCGCACTTCGCGTCCTCCATACTTTATCGCCGACTCGTTATCGGCGAGCTCCACCAGGATTCCCGCCAGACGCACTGCACCATAAAGGACAAGTGGTATCAAGATACGGCTGCGAAAGAGGTGGCATTTGGTTACCTGCAATTGACTCAATATCGAAGAGCACTTTCAAACAGCATTATACCGTGCTCAATTCAATCCAAGCGTGCAGTGAAACCCGAAGGAGATACGACGACACATCGCAACGATTTGAAAATGTCTAAGCCCACGATCATCATTGTCCCAGGAGCCTGGCAGCTGCCCCCAGCCTTCGAGAACATTGTGAAGCTACTGCAGGAGGCGGGCTACCCCACGGTCCACGTTCCCCTGCCTACAGTCGGCGGCACCGAGCTGCCTCTCGCAGGCCTGTCCGACGATGTCGATGCCGTCCGCAAGGTCCTGGTGCCCATCGTCGAGGAAGGCAAGGAGGTTGTGGTCATCGGACACTCTGCTGGCGGCATCTCGATGAGCGGCGCGGTGGAAGGGTACGATGCCGGAAGCAGAAAGGCAGCTGGCAAGAGCGGGGGCGTGGTTCGGTGCATCTTCATGACTGCGTTCGTTCTGCCGAAGGGCCAGAGTCTGCTGGGCATGCTGGGCGGCCAGCCGCTGCCGTGGATGGTGGTTGAGGTGAGTTACGGAATCGACACCCCAGCGAGAAGCCACACCACAAGTCTAGCCGTGGCTAACATGAAATCAGGGCGATCGTGTCACCGGAAACCCTGAAATGCTTCCTCAAGTTGGGCTGAACGATCTCTCTCCCGAGGAGCAGACGAAATGGGCCGCTGGAATGACCCACACCTCTGCAGCCCTCTTTGCTGCACCAGCCTTGTATGAGCCATGGGCGAACGGCATACCCTGCTCATACATCTTCCATACAGAGGATCATGCTCTCCCCTTGGCATACCAGCAGGGTATGGCACAACTCCTTGGTTCTGAGGCGAAGACGGAGACCCTGAAAGCCGGCCACTGCTCGTTCCTGAGCATTCCGGACCAGTTGGTGAAGGCGATAGAATCTACGATATAAACTTATACCCTTTACTGGGCTATTGTGGTCTCTGCACCTCCTAAAAACCAGCGGTGTGGCTACAATATGTCAGCCAGTCTTACTAGAAACTTCTTTGCTCCCTATGAGCATTAAAAACTTGATAAACATGTTGATATGGCCCATAGGGAATGCATGGCACTGAGAAGAGTTCACGATTCTCTGGTCTCATGACACAGAAGGCATTTCAAAGTGAATACAGGTCGTAAACTAGTGAATGAGATCTGATGACTCACTCAATCATTCCCAAGAGGACGATTAGGCCCTTCAAGTCTTTTTGAACATGAATGCACATGACCAGGCCCAAGGTAAGTGAATTCCATCAAGGGACAAAGTAGGTGCTCAAGAGCTGGACAATATGACACAGAACTGTGATAATGATGTGCTGTCTTCTGACAAAGCACTCAAGAATCCCAGAATCACAGCAACAAGCACATCGTCGGGAGCACTCCTGGAATCCCCACAAAGAGATGATCTAGCAGATAAAACGGCAGCTTGTGAGCCTCGGGAGCCGATATGTTTCTTTGAAGCATCCAGAGATATTGATCGCAAGCATGAGAACCATGAAAGTGTGTGAAAATACAGATATTGGAAGAGGGTGACTGTCTGTTAAAATGATGCCCTATGAAGCCACCAGTCCGAGATTGCGATGTCGCCAGGTACGTCTCAGTATAGTTGGCATTCCCAACCCCTGTTAAGTGCTATTACCACCCACACTCCCTATTCATTCCATAAGTTTACACAGAATCAGCCAAGGGGTGCATCAATTCACTGTTTGCTGAAGCTGCATGAACTTACCTTTGCAAATGCTAAACTCACTTGCCCACAACAGATACAACCAGTGAAAGGCCCCCTTCACTCTCGGCCCAGTGTTGTCAAAAGTCTATCACTGGAAGGGGCTTCCAAAATACTTAAATCTTCTGCTCGGCTGTCCAGCTATTCCCATTTTTCGTCTCTCTTCCATCAACTCTACCATGATGTCTGACAACGACAATCAGGAGTCCAATGTGGATGACAGCATGTCTGTGAGCCCGGTTCCTGGCCAGGGCTATGCCCTTCATTCAGGAGCCGTAGCACTCCAGATACCTTTGGGAGTCATCGGACTCCCAATGGTCCAGTAACCCATCGACGATACCTTGCCCGTGAAAGCTTGGGTGTTCGAGGTACAGCCTTCCGACCATCGCCCTTTCAAACCACTCCGACCTGAAGATGAGCGCAAAGCAATCGAAGCCATCAACCGCCATCTGCCGCCCTCTGAACGGATCGAGATCACCTAGCCCTCACATACTGGTACGGAGGCAGCTCTCAACCGAGACCAAGACACAAACCATGAACCTCGCACAGCGGTGCTGAGGAAACTTGCCAGTCGATCCCGAGACGCTATCACGGCACCCACCTCCCCCTTCCTCCTCGAAGCCGGGGTCACCATCACCATCATGAGGCAGCCAGACCTCCTAGACCACACCAGAACATCAAACCAGCCCAGGCTACAGGAAACGAGATGGTGAGGGGGTTGAAACCCTTGGATTTGACTGAGATGGAGAACGAGGAAGAGAGGCTTGCGTGGAGAGAGCAATTGGAGAATCGCAGACCAAATTGCCTCGTTCCAGGCCTCAACATCACCCTCCCCGACGGCGAAACTAGGTATTTGGCGGACCCAAATCTGTTCGCCCACATAAAGGAGAAAGGCAACCTCAGCGACTTCTGGTAACTTGGACTGATGCTGGTGGGTCAGTCAGCCACATTCCGTAGAGGATTTCTCCGACAGAATGAAAGACAACTGTACAATTACCAAAGTTCCTGCCGTCCACATGTGACTTGCATTATTCCGAACCGATCATCGCCTGCGGCATAATGCCTGTACGATGGGTCCTGTGGGATAACCACCTGTGAGATAATCAACTGTGGGATTCCGCCGGTGGGATAAATTCCGTGGCATGACCATTGACGAATAATTTACCCTAGGGTAACCTTTTCTGTGCTTGACTCAGAGGCAAGGGATCCCTTTCCGTTGGCCTCGAGAGTCGCATTTCACTTGATCCAGATGCAGCGGTAGGACCTTGCAGCAGAGACGCGTCTCTCGATACACTTCCTGTCTACCTGATTTTTGTGATAGCTCAAGTGACACCTTCGTGTTCTAGCACAGCAGCGTGGCACAGCAGCGTGGCACAACAGTGGAACACGGCAGGGTAGTAGCCAATCACATGTTATTGGGCCTGCATGGCACTCCCGTTCCAGTATCCAGGGCGCCGGGGAGATCGTCAGGGTCGCAGCGGGGATCGGAGGAATCGGCCAGAACACTCAGCCCTGCCGGCTACAAAAGTAGCACAAATTTAACCATCAGAGAATGCCACTTTGATCCGACGGATGTAAGTCTCGAAGCATGTTGATCGCGTTTCCATGGGCTTGGATTGGCTTGTTCGCTGGAATGTCCAAGGCCCGCGCCGGACGAGACATAGTGTGGACGCCTTCGTGTCTGCTCCTGGCGACAGATGACTGGTGAGGATGTATGTTCAACCGCCGCCACGTCTTGGACGCTGACACTGGCTGAGAGGGTTACATTCTTCAGGGGCCGCTCGATGGTCCCTGGTTGCTGGGCGAAATCACCAAGTCAATATCACGCACGTCGCACAGCATGAGCGCCCCCCGCGCCGGTGGAAGGAAGCAACAATCCGGAGCAAATAGCGCGCTAGGTTTGTTGACACTCTTGGAACTGCCCAGGTGGGAGGGTGGTCGCATGGTTAAAGACAGGCAGGTGCTCCTCGTCGCCCCTTCTCATGGCGGCTAGTCTTGGCCGGTCGTCCGATGACGATCTGTCCCTTTGCTCTGTCCCTCATTTTCAATATTTTCAATTCTAACACTCCTTTAACATGCAGTCGAGGAACCGAAGTTTGCGTCAGACGTGCCTCATTTTATCTTCAGCACTCTTTCCTACCTTGATCGCGGCCCAAACGGCTTGCTGCGCTGACGAATGCAAGACTTCGGCGAGTGGACTCTTCGGCGCTTCATGCCTCGTCTATACCCTCGCTGGGTTTATCGGCATGACACCAGCCGGCGTCCAGCAAGCGTGCTCGAACGATTCCAAAAGGATATCCAGTGCCTGCAGTTGCTTGGCTGGATCCGCAGCCTATTGCAGCTATCTCTCGAGCTCCGCTGCCGCCGCCGCGGCCGCACAGGCATCCACGCGGATAACGACGACGACTACGACCTCCTCGACGCGATCAGCATCGTCATCAACCGTATCGGCGCAAACTGGGAGCGTATCACGCTCTCTTCCTTCTAGCACGAGTTCGTCACAGTCCGGGACTGCTTCATCGTCAAGTCCGACTCCAACCACGACCGCATCCGGCACGTCTCCGTCGAGCCAGTCAAGCGGCAGCTCCAGCCCGTCATCCACGATTCTACTCACCATCTCGAGCAGTAGCAGCTCCCTCAGCTTCTCGTCTACATCCCAGAAGACATCTCAAAGTAGCAGCAGCTCAGGCCTCACGACACTGAGCCTGTCGAGCACCTTGACATCGCCGAGCCTCTTGACATCGTCGACCGTCTTGACCTCATCGACCCTCTTAACCTCATCGAGCCTGAGTACACAAACAAAATCTTCATCCCTGTCATCACAAACCTCAAGCCTGTCTATTCTCCAGACACCTTCATCGACGGCCGCATTTCCGAGCTCTTCGTCGATCAGCCCCGCTTCCTCTATTCCATCAACCACAGCAGCATCAACAGTGACGAGCATATCATCAACGCCAGAAAGTGCACCGACGGCGTCGAGCAGATCATCAACGCTGACCAGCGTTTCATCAACACCAAATAGCATATCGACGGCGACGAGCGCACCATCAGCTACGAGCAGGTTCTCGAGCAACATCGCGACAAGTGTGACCGCCACGTCTCAGATATCTGATTTTTCAAGTAGCCTGACTGCGGCCTCTACAATCTCATCAGTGTCTAAGAGCGATACCTCAAGAAGTAGTAGTTTACAATCGTCGTCGTCGGTATCTTTGTCTACAGCGTCTTTAGTCGAATCTCCCACGTCCATTACTGGCTCACAGGGTGGATCACTCAGCTCCAGCAGTGTATCCAACCAGGGGCCATTATCGACAAGTAGTGGTTCACAATCGTCGCTGTCGGTACCTTCTATGTCAATAACGTCTCCAGTCGAATATTCCACATCCACTACTGGGTCACACGATGGGTCGCTCAGCTCCATCAGCATATCCGATCAGGGGACATCATCTACAATGAAGAGTTCTTCGTCAAGTCAAGAAACAACCGTTGGCAATACCGGAACGAGCGGGTCGGCACTGGGGAGCACGTCGAGTGCTGGAGGACCGACATCTACTTCAAGTCCCATCACCTCGCAAAACAGCATGTCAACCGGTCCGAGCTCGGGTGGATCGGTCTCTGGCATATATACTTCGACATCACAAGAGCCTACAAGTAGCCTCATAGCCAGCATGAGTCTAGATTCAAATAGTGGAACGTCGTCACTGGCCTCAATTGCCACAGGCGCCGGCCAGAATCCGCAAGGAAGTTCAGGAAGCCAGTCCGTGACAGCGACTGGATCACAGCTAGGTAGCGGCCCTTCGACAACAGCACTTGGGATGGCATCAAGTCCAGGGGACTCAGCAACACCCGGAACGGCATCAAGTACAAGAGATTCGACGTCGACCGGGACGGCTTCAAATGCCGGGAGTTCAGCATCAGCCGCCACGGCATCAAATACAGGGGACTCAACTTCGGCCGGGACGGCATCAAGTACAGGTCATTTAACGTCGTTATTGAGCACAAGTTCCAAACTATCTTCTGATGGCCAACAAACAACATTTGAAACCTCCTCGACGGGCGATGATATCAATTCGAGAGGGCGAAGTTATACTTCTACATCAGTGGCGGGCTTTGCCGGCGTCGTCAGCAGTAGCACCACCATGGCTTCAAGCACACCAGATTCAGCCGGCGACAGTACGACGCCGACATCAGTAACAGGCACAGTCAAATTTCAAGTGTCTAGCGGGAGCTCATCTCTGGCGTCAAATACGGCGACAGAGTCTGTCTCCTCTGAGGTCGATAGCAGCTACAGCCAAATGCCAGCAATAGCTGGCAGTGGCACTTCATCTGTCCAATCTATTACTGGAGCATCTTCCAACGAGGTCTCGCATGGCACGTCATCCCTTGAAATCTCGATGTCCCACGACTCAGAAGGATCCTCCACAAGCCCAAGCTCTCTTTCACACACGCAGGTGGTCCTTGGGAGCTCTACTTTGCCTTCCAATTTAGCGAGTGGCAGCCAGTCAGGAGCACCATCAGAGACGACCACGTCCCAAAATAATGATCAAACACAGCCACTCCCAGATACTAGTAGCTCGAAGTCAAAAAACGATTCGATGTCACAACAGGAAAGCTCCTCTTCTTTAGTTCTCGGTCCAACAGGACCGTCACCATCAGAGACCGGTGCCACAGTGCTCTCAAGTTCCAGCCGTAGCGAGAACCAACTCCCGATGTCAGGAATCACTTCGACATCTGAAGCGCATTGGAGCCATAGCCAAAGCCTCGAGTCAGACGCTAGTGGTAGCCGCAGCCCGAGTCTATCCTCTGTAACGAGCAATTCGAATATGTTCTCCGGTTACAGCTCCGTAGAATCTGGCACCACATCGAGTGACGCCACCGTAACCTCTACATCGGAAAGTTTATCTTCGACTGTCATGATTACATTGGGAAGCATGTCTTCGACTAATCATTATGGCAATACAATATCCTCCATGCCGAGCAATTCGAATCTATTTTCCAGTGGTAGCTCCATAGAATTGGGAACCCCATCGAGCGACGTGAGCATGGCCTCTATGTCGGAAAATTGGTCATCGACTGTCACAGTTACGTCGGAAAGTCTGTCTTTGACTACCGAATATGGCAGTGCAATATCTGGCCAGCAGATCTCAATTGCAAGTACCACTGAATTTTCACAGGTGATATCCAGCTCGAGCACAGCGCACCAGGCTGGTCTCTCAGCCTCATCACCACTGAATTCAGGAGGTCAGGACGGGTCGACGAGCACAGGTAGCGGTATGCCCGGATCTGGGACACCACCAACTGGCCTCAGCGCAACGCAAGCCCCTAGTTTCGATGTATCAGGCATCAGTGGCCAGACCAGCAGCGATGTGGCGGGCTTGCAGGACTCCAGTATAGCATCTGGAGGGTCTTACCAAGCCGGACTGGTCAGTCAAACGTCAACAAGCACTGGCACGCCAGCCCCAGGGGCAACAGCTCCCGGAAATCATGTCGGCTCGACCCGCGACAGTGGCATTTCTTCCTCTCTCACCATGCAATCAAGCAGCAGCGGCCATGGATCCGGTGGCGAGTCAGAGAATTCAAGCATTTCTGGGAACGGCGGCCCAGCGAGTGCAAGCCATGACAACGCTGGTGCTTCGGGCATCACCTCCATGGGCTTTGAGCAAACATCGTCTTTCAGCCTCCATAGCTTTTCTCCCACAGCCATCATTTCGCCTGGGCTCTACCTAACAACGACCAACATAGCATCTTGGAACGCACAAAGTTCATCGATGAACGCATACACTGCTAATAGCAACGAATCTGGGAGCGCCGGTCCCGGTAATCAACAAATTGACCCGTCATACAGCATTTCTTCTGGCGATGGTGGTCAACATTCTTTGAGTAGCGTTGGAACAAATTTTATCCAGATATCTGGGTCGGGATTACAGAATTCGGCCACATCAAGCGGGTTACCTGGGAGCACCGAACGAGGCAATCAACAGCTTGACCCGTCATCCGGAATCTCTGGCAAGAGCGGCCAGCAATCTTTCACTGGGGTTCAAACAAATGCTGTCCACGTATCCGGATCCGGTTCTGCATCAAGGGATTCGACCATATCAATTCGGGTATCCGCCTCAACTTCCAACTTCGACCTTGCATCTCTCAGTAGTCGTTCTGTCCTACCCACATCAGCAAGTCCAGGTTTGGCCAGCGTTAGTGGGCGCCAGTCTGACACCAAGGGAACGTCGTACTACCTCGGGGCTCCTACGAGCGGGCAACAGGCCAAATCATCGTACTCCAACCTGCCACAGAGTCGAAGCAGTTCCTTATCAGCACAAGTTGGCGCTACAGTGACTTTCAGAGGCACAGACTCATCGCTTAGTAGCAGAAGCTCTTCTGACTTCGGATTTGACACGGCGCAAGACGCTTCAAGAACTGGCATCGCGTCCCCAGGCGCGACTCCGCCAGCTGCAGGGTCATCAGCAACATACCAGCACACGGGCCCCAGCTTAACCATCAGCAGGCCTTTGGGCAACACAGTTACGGATAAGTCGGATGTTAGCAGTGGATCAGCCAACACGACACCCGCGCAGCTCCCGCTTTCCTCATCAGACACCTCTGGTGAGGCTGCTTCAACTATCACAGGTACTTCGCTCTTTGTCTCGCGCACCCCTGGCAGTGGTGTCTCACCAGGAAACAATTTCCAGCGCACATCCGGGAGTGCTCTCACCTCTACGCCGCTATATGGACAATTCCCAAGTTCCGCTGTTCCAGTTGGAAGCCCGGGGCCTGGAGTCACTGGAAACGACACACCGACGGGTACTCGAACAGCCAATCTTGATCCAGGGTCTTTGTCGAATGAGACACTGTCTACGACGATCACCAACCCAATCCAAAGGACCGACATTTCTTCAGGCGCAGTTTTTCACAGTACGCCTATATCCGCCCCTGGAAATTCTGACAGCGGGGGTGCTTCTATGATTTCAGCTTCCTCGCATATTTCTTCACACACAGATGTTTCTGGCAATTCAGGAACCCCTTTGTCCCCGTCGAGTTGGGGCCAAAGCTCTTCTTTGTTCACATCAACAAGAAGGACCTCCAGCAGCGTTGATCGGCGTCTCATGACATCAGACGGTACCGTCAAGGTCAGCGTCGTCGTATCATACACTTCAACAGTCACCATTTCCTTAAACTCCGATTGTTTATTTCCGAGTGGACTGACTGGCAACAAGAGCGCCACAGTACTACTAGGAACATCCCCCATTCAATCCATTAGCTCACCAGCTGGCGACCTTCTTTCCTTGTCCAGTCTCTTGCAACCAGCCACTGCCGCGTCAGACTCGGGGTCGTCGAGGCCGCGAGGGCCAACGCCTGGGTTTTCAGCCACGCCAGGTGCGCCGCAATCACCGCCTCAAACAACAGCAACACCTCCGAGTTTCATTCCACCTCACAGACCGTCAATATCGACTCAGCTGGCCACACAGAGTACGGCGTCGTCCGAGTCCCCAAAGTTTTCAAACACATCGTTGCTACGATCTTTGAACGCTTCGTCGCCCCCATCCTCGAGCGCTTCGTCGTTAACGTCTTTAAGAACTTTGTCGCCAACTTCATTAAATACTTCGTTGCCATCTTGGAACGCTTCGTCCCTGACGTCGTTAAACACTTCATTCCTATCTTTGAACGCTTCATTGCCAGCGTCTTCAAGAACTTCGAAGCCAACGTCATTAGGCATTTCGTCACTCACGCCATCGAACACTTCGTCGCCATTCCGTAGCTCGACCGCGAGTTCATCATGTTCTATCACCGTGATGCTCTACCTTGTCAAAGAGACCGCCATGGTCCCGCCAGGAATAGCCGAGACGACGGTGACGGCAATAGATGCTGATGAGCCGACCTCTTCCTGGGAATGCCTGCCTATCATCAGCATGATCACGACCACTCGTATCACAAGGTTGGCAGCTGGCGAGACGGCCACAGTAATCGCTAAGGTACCCCGTCCTGGCATTAAAAGCTGAATGAATTGGTATTCGAGTAAGAAGATTTGGGACCTGGGTGGAGCGTGGATGTTTAATGCAGATTTCAGGCGGTCTTCGGCATCAGATCAGAGCAGACAGTCCAATATGCAGCATACACACATTCTAGACGTAATAAAAAAAGAAGAAGAAAAAGGTTTAATTAAACATCACAAACTGGGTTGAACAAACGACTGATTGCCACAGCCTCGTTTTCTCTTTGGCCTAAGGGACGCAAGAGAAACCTTTGGCTTAAAAACGGGCGAAAGGTCAAAAAGACCCTCCGAAGAGTCAGAAAATACCTCCATCTTTTGCAGACCATCGCTGATATTTTACTGGTTGCCGACAAGGTTTGAACCTGGGATCATCGGCGCAAGTCGAAACCACATGCCTACCCAGATCGGCCACCCTGCCAGGTCTGTCTGGGTTAATTCATGATTTATCTAGTCGAAGCATGTGGCGAAACGGCTTCACAACATTACCAGATGAGCGGGGCACATGGGGCCAGTGCTAGCACACCGTAGATAGGGCAACACTACCGATCCTCAGGGACTTACCACGTGAAAGCCGTCGACGTTGGGTTGCTGCGAGCAGCCATCTTGCAAGCCGCGATGCCAAAGGCAGTGAAACGCCGGGGAGACACAAATCACTAAAACATCGCCGTGAGAACTATTGCAATTTAAAGATAATGTCGTATCTTGCTACTGAATGTATCCTACCTACTCTTTACTTTGTTCTGGACATGGAAACCCCCAAAACTCTTGGCTCAAAGCTGGTCGCCTTGCCTTCGACGGTCGTGACCAGGAACTCATCCAAGCCCACTCCACCATATGTGAGCCCATCTACAGTAAACCACGAGTCGCAGATGGGCGACAGTGGTCCAGGCCCAACTGTCCTGGTCACCGTCTGGTACACGGCCCTCCAAGCGCTGACGGTCCCACTTGACGTCTCGCTTTCCAGGCCAGAGTAGTACAGCCGCGCAGTGATGTTGGCGCCTTTGAGCTTACCAAGCAGCGACAGCACGTCTTGCCCACCAAAGGACCACTCCTCGACGCTCAGCCCTGGCTCAGTATCTTTCGCCACCAGGGTGATATTCGACCCCGTCGCCTCATCCGAGAAACCTCCTGCATACACCTCAGCCACCTCGTCGCTGGCCGCGGCACGCACGGCCGGCACGAACGTGTCTACCAGTATGTCCCCCAGGATGCGAGTATTTTCTGACGCGGACTGCCCGGCCGAAAGCACGGTGAAGCCCACCTTCAGCTCAGGGATCAGCACCACGTACGACGAGTACATCCCCAGGTCCCCGGCCTTGGTCATCATCATCACAGTCGGCTCGCCTGGCGCGCGGTAGATCTCCCAAGGTGCGCCGGCGGCGGCGTCGCGGTTGGACAGGAAGGAGTGTGGTTTCATCCAGCGCCTGGTCAAGGCTGGGTCGAGATGGGTGGAGCCGAGCATCGCTTTGCCGATCTTGCGCATGTCGTTTGCGCTGCTGAAGTAGCCGCCCGCCGGGGTCAGGTCGAGGAGGTCGGCAAACCACCAGCTGATGGAGGTGTTGTACGGGACGATTGACGCGTCGGGGGTGGATGGTGGGTGGTATGATGTTGAGGAGAGATTGAGCGGCTCGACGAGGTACTGGTTGAAGAGCTCGTGTATGGGCTGCCCCGTTATGTTTTCGAGGACGTAGCCTAGGATCTGGAACGCGGTGTTTGAGTAGACGGGTGTCGCGTACGAAGCGACGATGGGGTGCTGTGTCGGAAAATCTGCGAAGAATTCTGTGTGTCGAAGAAGTCGTTAGTCATCTGAGCGACTACGGGTAGGCACAACGGAGAAACACCCACGAGAGCGATTGCAGGGCAACGTGACCAGTGTGGGATCACCGCACGAAGAGCTCGAGCTGTCGCCCTGGCTCGGTATGCCAAGGTCCCCAAACACTTTGCTCAACGCTGCAGCGTGCGTCGGGTCCCTGCCGATGCCAGCGAGGTGGCTTGCCAAGGCACCGACCGTGATGGACTCCCAGTCGACATCACTCGTTGGGTCAAGCTCCTGCGTCTGCGATATCTGCTGGAGCTCAGGGATAAACGTGGTGATTGGGTCGTTCCAAGTCTGGTCGCCTGCTGCCAGGAGATACAGGTAGACGGTCCAAAGCTTGGAGACACTGCCCACACGGTAGATGGTATCCGAGTCGACCTCCTCGACGCCGGCTGTTCGCTGGCTCAGCAGTTGGGTTGGCGTATAGTGGTGACTGAAAACTGCGTCCTCGTCATCAAGGGTGTAGAACTCGACTGAAAATGCGGTAGTCTCGGTGTCAAGTGGCCCATACGCTGTCGTCTCGTTCTTGGCTGAGAGGAGCTGGTTCAGAACTGACTCTGCCGCAGCTTCGACATGCTTGCTGGTGGCAAGGCCCGTGGGCGTCGGGTAATTCTGGCCGTACAGCGGGCATGGTTGGTTGTATAAGTCCGCGGCAGCAGATGTCACTGCCAGCAGGGTGAACGAGATTCTGAGAGAAAAAGACATGATAGATCTGCAGTGCTCGCGCGGTCATCTAGAGGTGAATAAACCATGGTTAAAGATGTCTAGAGATCCTTTATAAGCAATATAGAATGGGACGAGGCGTCAACGGGCGACTTGTGATCGTATAATCCCCATCTGAGCCACATGCTAGGCTGTGAATCGCTCATCCTTCTCGCGAATATCAAGGCGAGCACAGTTCAACCAGAGGTGTCACGGCCATCAGCAAGGCAAGTTTCTTGACTGTTGGGCAGGGATGCTTGTCGCTAAATCTGCTGAAAGTATAGACGACCAAGTCCGAGCGAGTCGTCAAATGGAGTCCGAGCTGTTGGTACATGTGAGCGACGAGTTCTTGTGGCCTGTGCTGGGGCTGAGCCGCCAGGGCTTGGCACCGCAGTAAGTGGGTCCAGTGAGAGCGACGCTATCACCACTTCGGGCTTGGTTGCCCAGGTTCCCAGGCCTACCGAATATCAAATCCAGGCTGTGGCTGATCCTCCTTGGGATATCGGCCCCAAATAATTGTCAAGAATCGTTATCCGGAAAGACATCCCATTTGGTGATAATGTCCCTGCCTGCGGCTGCTTCCTGCTGGGGCATGCGCCACTGGGATGACAGCTAAAAAAAGTGCGATGACAGCATTTGCCTGCATAGACACTAAGCGAATCCCAGGATTAAACCCCATTTATTCACTTCACTTGCTGGGCGATGACTGCCCATTGTCTAATGCTTCGCCGACTTAATGTCATCAGATTGGTGCGGTATGTGACCTGCGGAACAGTACAGGGTGGAACATCACAGGCCAGCCACGCCTAGGTTAGGTGCGAGTTGGTGATTGCATGGACGATGGATTCCAGCACTTGAGTCATGTGAGAAATATGGGCCCTTTTTGAACGCCGTCCGTTTGATACAGAACCTCGCTAGCCGCGATGTTGAGCGCTCCCGTTGGCGCTCTTCAGTAGTCCCACTCAGCAAGGTTGGATATCAACCACAGCTAGGGTTCTGGGTGATCACAGTACTACGGAACAAGAGCCAAGCCTTTTCCGCCATGAGTCTTGCTTCTGCCCACGATACACTTCAGCGAACAAGCATCGATTTGATGGGCTTCTCGTCAGAGGCAACAAAATCTTATGGTGTCGAGTTGTCCCAGGGTTAGGTGTATGAGTTTTGTAGAAAAGAGGCAAGCAAGCCACAGTGACTCCGCAATGACGTTTTCGAAATTTTGAAATTGTGGCGGTGTTATGGTAACAGTTGTACCGTAGTGATTTTGACTTCAGCTCACTTCCACAGTACTCTTCACCTGTGATGGACTCACAAAGCTCATCCACTCTTGATCAGCCGTCCAAAACCAAACGGACACGGAAAAGAGCAGCGAAATCGAGGCACGGCTGCTCTAAGTGCAAAGCCAGACGAGTGAGTGGTGTTGAGGATCACGAGGTGCTGTCTGACCCTTTCATAGATCAGATGCGATGAGAGCCGCCCCAGCTGCGAGAACTGTGTCAAGTTTGGATGTCCATGTCCTGGATATCAGCAGCAATTACGGTGGTCACAGAAGCACCAGCCGGCCGAGACGTCAGTCCTCCCAGAGGCAATTCTCGGACGCCATGGCCAGCCGCGGGATGTACCAGCTACCAGTCAAATATCGGAAACAGGAGAAACGAATACGGAAGCCCAGTCGACGTTTTTTCAAAATGTTTTGGGTCCTTCGCAAAACGGACCAACCTCCATGGGTGACAACTGTGATCTTAGCTGGCTGACCGAGGCCCCCTCAATTTGGCCAGCCACAGGCCTTGATATCAGGGCCGACGATGTTCACGAACCCTTGTGGAGCTCCTTCGACCACTTGGATCAGCCTAAAATAATGGATCCACAGCATGATCTAGTACCTGTGCCCGGCATGAGCATTGCACAAGTGCCCGCTCACTTATCAACGACCCTGATCGAGTATTGGTTCCGACACATTTGTCCAGTGCGGTCCACGTTTGACTCCGAGGTCAACAACAACCGCTCATTGCCTCGAGACTCATGGGCTACATCTGAGGCGGCCTTTTACACAATGCAAGTCATGCCGGCTGCATGTCTAGTAGACACCATGCCTCAACTTAGCGAGACCTTGCCGTCATTAAAAGAACAAGCTACTCTCGCCATTTCCCAGCGAATTTCTCAAGTACGAAACCTAAGAGTAGCCGAGGTTACGGCTGATTTAGTCTTCGCTGTATTGGCAATGGGAACCTCGTCACATTGGGTCCTTCCCGGGAATTCGGACTATCCTTGGCTAGAATCAGCTCACGAATTGCTCTCTCTTTGGGCTGTTGGGATATCGGCCGCGGATGCTTTGCTGCACGCCTATTTTCGCCAGGCTTTGGCTTACTGGGAGGTGCTTCTCACTGTCGTAGGCCGTGGTTCAAATTCCTCAAATGTCGAGAAAAGACGACGAAGGTACCGTGGCAGGCTCCGCCAGGCCATGCTTTTAGAGGCCAACGATCTTGAAGCTACGACAGATGAGCACCCGCTATTCAGCTCAAGTCTCAAGCCACTAGGAACGCTTCCTAATTCTTGGTGTGGCATCTCTAACGAGGTCATCGAAGTCTTTGGTCAAGTCCTGGCCCTCTGTCGCAGCACGTGCGAATACAACCAGGACAAGACATTGCTCACTCTTGACGCGACAAGCAAGGCCCTCTGTGATATAGCTGTCGCGAATGAGCTAGCAACGGAGCTTCTGAGTATGGATTTCGATACCATTGTGCTTTTGGAAGAGGTCCAAGGCTTCGAGGTCGATACGCAAGATAAGAATACCCCCGTCTCTCATCTGCTACAGACAGCCGAGGCGTACCGGAAAGCTGGACTTTGACAGCTATAACTGACCTTTGATGACATCGTCATCAATACGAGTAGTATCCCAGATGGGACAACGACCACGGAAGCTGTACCCAGTGAGGCAACACTTAAGGAAACTCGAGCAAGATCCCTCCTCGACATGACCTTGCAACTTGTGGCTACACTTGAGAAGATTCCAGCTGAATCGGGCTCAAAATTTATCCATCCCATGTTGTATGTCTCTGCCGCCGTCGGCCTTATGTTCGACAGGTGGTCTGAGGGCTCTGGTTTGTCTCGAATACCCGAGGACGTCAGCAGTAGCCCGGTCGACCACTCCGTTTCCCCGGACTGGACCTCAATCGATGCTACGCAAGACATTATGCTTTCAAGATAACTCAGATGCATTGGCTACATTCATTCCGCAATTAACTCTCAAGGTTTCCAAGGCGAGATGTCTGGTATGGTCAAGACTAAACACGATCCGACAAGCTAGTCCGTACAAAGCCGGCGACAGCTTACTCCGGCTCGTTAAAACCATATGGTCGGAATACGACAAGGCGCAAATGGACTCTTCAACAAAGTCTTGGCTCAAGATTTTGAGTCAAACTCGGCTGGAGATGCTTTTGTAGTTCGGGTTTGACATCCTATGGCGGAAGCATGCGAGATGGCCAGAGAGTCCAATTGAATTCATGTGATTGAATTTCATGCCCGGGCCATGTTGTGCGGTCATGGACATCAACACTTGACATACACCCTCCCTCGTTGCATTACAAGGTGTCAGCCTTTGTGTTCTCCCTTGCACAAGTACTCCTCATACTCCAGGTCAGGCTGGCCTTCCCAGTACAGCGTCCCCGGGTCACTCGAGTTTTCAAACGTGTACTTTGCACTCGCGTCAGGGATCAAGACCTTGGGAATACCGTTGGCCGCTGCAGCTTCGGCAAGTAACTGGCATTGGCAGGCTCGCTCCATGAGAGTCATCAGAAAGCAAGCATCATCGACCGTCGTTCCAACTGTGAGAAGGCCATGGTTCTGAAGGATCATAGCCTTGCCCTTAGGTCCTACACGTCGAGGATGTTGCTGTTAATAATCATGGTGAAGGAGTGCGAAAACTCCAAACGTACCTAAAGCAGCGCCGATTCGGTCGCCTTCCTCCTGGGTGAGAACAACTCCTCCGAAGTCCTATGAATCATGAGGATAAAAAAGCCAGATCCATGAGGTGGGAGACAAACATGGTAGACAGCTTGGGCGTCGCCGTAAAGGTATGCAGCATCTTGTGTGATCATTTCTATGGGTCGACCAAAGGCACTCCACGCCATTCCATGCACACTGTGGGTGTGGCAAGCGGCGACGACATCATCTCGGGTCCTGTGAACGGCGCTGTGGATCAAGAAACCTGCGGCATTTGCTGGTCGTCTCATGTTCCCTGGTCGTAAATTCTGAGCACATAAGGTCAAAGGCATGGAGTGTATGGATGTCTTACCTCCGATGGGCACACCCTCATAATTGACAAGGATCATGTCACTGACTTTTAAGTGGGTGGTCTCGTTTTTAATCTGTATATATATGCCTCTTAAGCAGTATATATCAGTCCCTTTATATAGTGATAAACGTTTAAATACTTAATATTGAAAAAAAAATATAATATTGATAATAGTAGGTTTTAAATATAATTGTCTGTAGCTTGCGGCTAAGTAAATAGTGATAGCCTTATAATAGCCGTATAGATAAGGCTAATGAGAATCACTTCTGATAGCGTTATAGATTAGAAAGTTGGGTAAATAATCATATGGCGAAGATTAGAATAATCTTTATAAAATATAATAATCCTATAAATGCAGTCCTAGTTGAAAACTTAGTTTCTTTCTACCTATATTAATATATATCTTCTTAAGAGATCTCTAAAGAAACTAAAAGAATACTCTCAAGAAAGCCTTTACTAAGTAAGCTATTATCATAGTCAACATTTAACCCCAAAGCTAACTTTAATAGAAATCAAAATAATAGACGATTTTCTCAATAATTATCTATAACCATTTTATAAAGCTATTATAAAACTTTCTAAGAAGAATAAATATAATATTTATAATAAAATAAGCAATATAAAGGAATATAATGATATTATATTTTTTTAGGTTTATTTTTTTATTATTGGTAATTAGAAAATAATTTAAAGAATTAAAAAGTAGTTGAGAAGTAAGGGTAGGAAGGGGAATTTTATGGTTTATCCGTGAGAGGGTAATAAGAAAATGTACCAAGCCGTATGCAACTTTATATATGAGCTTAGGGAGGGATAATCGGAAAGCTGAGCAGATAGCAGCCAGACCAATAAATAGTTGATTTAAAAAACAGTATGGCCGAAGCCTTACTGACTTTTAACAAGCCGAAATGCACTGCCAGAGGGTTCTGTAGCTCATCAGCGCCTATACCCCTTGGGACACATTTATCAACTGCTGCCACTTACTGTCCAGAAAGTGTGTGGGTTTTCAGGATCGCCCACAGAGATATGGCCGGCCATGCCATCAGTGTAACCCAATCCCGCAAACACGCGAAAGGCCAGAGCCATCTTCTCCAACATCCATGTTCTTTGCGCAGCAAATGTGGGATGCTTAGGAATGCCGGGGAGAGAAGCTCCCTGCGAAATCAGTTGCAGGGGCGTCTTTTCCACCTTGTGGGTTTCGTCAACTTGCGCTGAGGGAGTCATGGCGAGGTTTCATGTAATATGGAAAAAACACAACAGCGCATCACACACTTGATAGAGGTCAAAACAGCCCGGGCTATATGCACATGTGGTAGACTGCTTATACCACGGCCATTATCACAACTTGGACAGCCCGTCTCAGTGATTGCCGTTTACCCAGACGCGCTTTACTATTTACGGAGACATAATACGATTACTCATTCACAGCGGGGATCCGGGCAGCCAACCAGAACTGTTTTCGGCGTTTCTCCATGACACCCCGTAATTTTTAACCAAGTTGGTTTTAGCTTACGAGAGTAAATGGAGAGGAAACTCTGCATCAGCGATAGTAGTAGGAAAGGTATTACGGATTGATTATATTTGAGTTATATAATTGGTCCCTGTGATGGAGCAAGACACAGAAGCAATCCGCGGGGTACATCTGCAAGACACTGGCATTCACACAAGGTACCCTCAGGCTCGTAAAAGACTGACAGATCGGGTCAAGAAAAGCATGTCTATTCTCGATGGAGATTTTGCGGGGAAAATTCTGATTTGACTGTTCCTTTAACACCATTAATATTAATATACATGGTTTTGCCGCAAGACTTTCGTATGTGTGCAATCGTTTCTTCACGAAAACGCAGATCACAAGATGTATGCTGTGACCAGACTCCCGCGGACACGAGTGATACAGCTCGGCCGAGACGCAGCGCCATTCCGGCGTCTTCTATCTACCACCCACTGCTTGCCCAAGCACAGTTTTGCAGCCGAGCAGAGCACGGCAAACACGCGGGTATGTACTTTTCGAGGCCTAGTATACTACAGAGCCGTCCAAACTGACGGAGCATCATCAAGCCGCTGTTGAGAACCTCGCTAGAGTCGAGAAACGCGATCCATGCCCAGGGCTCCTGTGCTACAGCCCTTTCGAATAGCAACAAGCTGTCAAGAGTCTCAATATCGGTCGACGGCAAGACTCTCGAGTTTTCTTCCATCTTGTTGCGCGACTTTTGCCAATGCCCGTCGTGCGTTCACTAGTCTACCAACCAGCGACTCTTCTCTGCCGCCGATATCCCTTCCAACATCCAAGCCCGTTCCGTCGAGATCGATTCTACATCCGACTCTGTGAATATTGAGTGGACGAATGATGCCCCGGGCTTTGGTGAAGACCACACTACAAAGGTGAGCGTGGCAGCTCTACGAGAACTTAATCAAGCGGGCTCTCTTCCCGGGAGACACCCACGAGACGTAGTTGCTGTGGACTGAAGAGCCTCTTGACAACATAAAAAGACTTTGACTACAATGAGTATATGCGAGATGATAAACAAGTGTACAAGCTCATCCGTCAACTGATAACTGATGGGTTAGCCTTCATCACAAATGTTCCTGGCGAAGTAGAGTCGCTGGCCACGATCGCTACTCGCATCGGTCCCATCAAACTACCTTCTATGGCCACACATGGGATGGTGCGTCAAAGACCAACCGCCAGCAGTCGGGAAAAAGCTAACAGGGGTATAGTACGTACTGTTCCACCAGCCAACAATGCCGCGTACACGTCCGCCGACCTAGGTTTCCACACCGACTTGCTATACTTCCAAAATCCTCCACATGTTCAGCTCTTACACTGTATCCAGTCTGCGTCAAAGGGAGGAGCCAGCGTCTTTGCGGACGCCTACAAGTCGGCAGTCGACTTGTTTCACTCGGATCCTGAGGCGTTCGAGATCCTGGCAACACTTCCCGTCAATTACGACTACAACTATCCGAATGACAACGTGTACCGCACGACGAAGCCAGTAATTGAACTCGGGTCCCTCCGTGTAGGCGATAAGGCCTACACCTGTGTTCAAGATTACGTCAAGGACTGGAATGAGCTCAGCCTCAAGAATGGCGGTTCTGGATGGAACGACGCCGTGCTCGTTGATCATATGCTGAAGATCAATTGGGGCCCTCCCTTCCTCGCGCCCTTTTCAAATCACCAAGACCCCATGATCCAAGGTGGAACTCACCGGCCTCCCCTTTCAGCACTTAACGACAAAGTAGACGCATGGCACGAAGCTGCCTCAAAGTTCAACGCTCTGCTTCAGCGTCCAGAGTACTTGTTCGAGCGCAAGATGGATCCTGGAGACTGTGTCTTATTTGACAACACGAGAACTTTGCACTCGAGAAGGGCTTTCGACACGGCTGACGTTGGAAAGCCGCGATGGTTGAGGGGGGCTTATGTTGACAAGGACTCGTACTTTAGTAGACTGCGTGTATTGAAGCATAGGTTCGGCTAATGGGTGGAGGAGCGTCTACGTAGCCCGGGAATAATGAGATCGTATAGGAATTACGGAATTGGAAGGTGAATATCAATGGAACCAACTGCATAAACATCCCTGCCTCTGAGTTGCGAACAAGGATTGTCAGAGGCGGGGAAACACTTCGAATGCACACTGACCTCATATTTCTTAGCCAACAAATGCGGCGCAGAAGTCGACAAACCCAGCCGACATTTCCTGCTGATTTTGCGGGCGGATCAAAGCTCTCCAGTGCTTCGCTTTTCCACGGATAGTAGCTTCCCATCCGAGTCTGTATCGCTTAGCGATGTCGCGTCGACGACAGGCAAATGCTCACACGGCCGCAACGCCCCCTGGCGAAACAATCGCCCATGATGTCCTTATCATTGGAGCCGGTCTGGCCGGGATAAACACGGCATATCGCCTGCAAACTAGAATTCCACACCTGAATTTTGCGATACTAGAGGCGCGCGGCGACATCGGCGGAACCTGGGACGTGTTCAGATATCCGGGCGTCCGCTCCGACTCTGATATGTATACGTATGGATTCACCTGGCATCCCTGGCGACAGAAGCTATTCGGCGATGGGCACGAGATCATGTCATATCTGCATGAGTGCGTGTCGACGTACGGTCTGGACAAGTGGCTGAACCTTGAGCATAAGGTGGTGAAGGCGGACTGGTTGTCTGAAACCCAGAGATGGAGAATCCAGGTGGACCACGACGGACGTCCCAAGACCTATGTCGCCAAGTGGTTGATACCGAGCACTGGCCTTTTCGACTACCATAAGCCCTTTCCCGCCGTCATTCCGGGCATCGACAACTTCCAGGGAAAGGTGATCCATCCACAGTTTTGGCCGGCAGACTACGACTACACGGGCAAGAAGATAGTTATTATAGGAAGCGGCGCCACTGCGATCGGACTGCTCCCGGCTTTGGCGAAGAACGGCGCCCAGCACGTCACCATGCTTCAACGCTCACCGTCCTGGATCGTCTCAACCCCCAACTTAGACACCAAGCCGGGTCTATTTGGACGCCTCCTCCCCACCGCCACGCTCAACTGGCTGCACCACGTGTCTTGGAACATCAGCATGTCAATATTCACTTTCATGTGCGCACGATTTCCCTCCATGATGCGCAAGCTCATCACCGGCGAGACCCGCAAGCAGCTCCCGGTCAAGACGCCTCTCGATCCGCACTTTGTGCCGGCGTACAACCCCTGGGAGCAGCGCCTGTGCGTCTCCCCGGACGGCGACTTCTTCCGCGCGCTGCATACTGACAAGGCCGACGTGATAACTGGGACGATCCGGACAGTGACGGCAGACGGGATCCTGCTCGATGACGGGAGAGCGCTGGAAGCGGATGTTGTCGTGACCGCCACGGGCTGGAGGATGGATTTCGCAGGCGGCATACCCATGACTGTCGACAAAGAACCCGTGGATTGGCCTAGCAAGCTGATATGGAACGGGTGCATGGTCCAGGATGTGCCGAACCTGTTCTATACGTGGGGCTATACGAACGCGGCGTGGACGCTGGGTGCTGATGAGACTGCGCTCATTGCGTGCCGGCTGCTAAAGCATATGGAGCGGGAGGGCAAGCATTTTGCCGTACCTGGGACTCCAGATGGCTTCGAAACAGAGAAGCAGGCCATGTGGGAGTTGTCATCGACATACGCATCTGCTGGGAATCAGAATCTTCCCAAGTACGGGAGCAAGGGACCTTGGAGACCAAGGGGGAATGTTTTGCTTGATCTGCTGCATGCGAGATGGGGAAATGTGACAAGGGGGCTGGAATTCCTCTCGTAAAGATGACGGATCGTGGGTTGGCATTTTGGAAACTTGATTAGCAGGGTTGTCAAGGACTTGCTTAGCCTTACATAGCTGCCCACGACGATAGAGCCCCCGCTTTCAGAGAGAAATTTCGAAAAGAGAGGAGAAGTTGCCATGAGCACAAAAATGCGTGAGTGATACTGGTGGAAGTCTCACATATCCGCATCGGACGTGACGTTCCCACGGCGTCGATGTCCAAATTGACGATGATGTTCGCAAATCAGCAGGACGTCGATAGTTCGAGTTGGCCAACAGTCTGTGTGCCCATCACGGCATTGACTGCAAGCCCAGAGACAGCACAGAAGAATGAACTACAACCAAACTATTTATCGAAAGGGTCCGCAAGGGTGCCATTCCCTTCCCGCGGCGCGAAAGCGGCCCATTTCACCCATATTAAAGCCGGCAAGAAACGACCAGGCACAGTACATTTCTGTGCAACGCCAAGACATCAGACCGCGGACGCTGCGTCCCCGAATTAACTGTTTTCGGTGCGGCGGTCGACGCAATTCCGGAAAATTCAATCAGGAGGGCTATAGAGGGTCAGCAATGTCGCTGTCGATGTGCAAATCCTCCCTTCTTATTGCACGGCGACGTGATGGTTCGCTTCTCGGCATCGGCATCTGGGCATCGCGGACCACGCTGCCCCCACGAGGCAGAAGTTGTACGGCGGCTGTCAACCCGCCGCCGGTCTGGACTGCCGATCTCTGGTAATCCTTGAGATCAATAAATGCAAGGCTGCCGCACTTTCAAGCAGATCCACATTCTCTTGTCTTTACACCGACGTCTCCTCGAATCCTTCCTAGATTTGATACCGTAGCAATGATCGCTTCAGTTGCCCTCCTGGTGAGCGGCCTCGCCGCCACCGTGCTAGGCCATGGCATGGTGACAACATTCAAGACCGATGGAGTCTCGAACCAGGGATTCATCCTCGATTATTACTACGCCAAGAAGAACGGCCAGCCCGTGCCTGATATCGCTGCGTGGTACGCCGAGAACCTCGACAGTGGCTTCGTGGCCCCGAACAACTATGGCACGCAGGACATCAACTGCCACATCAACGCCACCCCCGGCACGCTGTCAACGACGGTTTCGGCCGGCGGCAAGGTCGAGTTTGATTGGCCTGCTACGTGGCCGCACCCCTACGGACCCATCATCACCTACGTCGCGAAGTGCGCGGCCGACTGCTCCAAGGCCGACAAGTCGCAGCTGAAGTGGGTTAAGATCGAGGCTGTTGGCAGTATGTTACCCGTACCGTATTTTTAAATCAACACCGTTACTAATCCAGTGCTTTATAGTCAACTACAGCACCCAGAAGTGGGCATCCCAGACCCTGATCGACCAGGGAGGCAAGTGGACAACCACGGTGCCCAAGTCGCTGGCCCCCGGCAACTACGTCTTCCGTCACGAGATCATCGCCCTGCACGGTGCCGGCTCGCTCAACGGCGCGCAGAACTACCCTCAGTGCTTCAACATCAAGATCACCGGCTCGGGCACTGCCAACCCCACAGGCACCGCCGGCACGGCGCTGTATAAGAACACCGACCCCGGCATTTACTTCAACCCTTACACCACCATTACGAGCTACGCCATGCCCGGCCCAACGCTGTGGACGGGTTAAAGGATTCGCCCGGTGACCTTTGGATTCTTGTATATATGGTTATTGCGGAAGCGTTGAGAGGAACACTGGCTGAGAAGACGGGCTGGAATGCATCGTTCCATCTTCACCTTGTTCTCATCACCTCACGCTTGGTGTCATTTACCCGAATATACCCACAAATGACTCCCATGACGTCCTGATCGCTAGTGACCCAACACACCTACCCAGCAAGTCTCTGCTTGATCTCACCCACAATCAGCGTCAGAATCGCACTAGGCGTAGGGCCCTTCCTCGTCGCCTCCGCAACAATCGTATCATGAAGCTGCCCATAGCCCACGATAACCGCACAGTCCACGCCCTGCCCCTGGAGCTTCTCCCCGAGCAGCTCCCCGGCGGAGCGGAGCGGGTCCGCGCTGCCGACCACGATCAGCGTCGGCGGGAACTGCGCCGCCACCTCGTCCGGCATGGCCCTGGGCGACCCGAGTGCCGAGGCCCGGTCCTCGGCGCGGGGGATGTAGTTCTGCGCCATGGCGCGCACGATGGGCACCGAGATGAAGGGCCCGCCGAACAGCTCGTACTCGGATAGGGTCGGGGCCACGGTGAGGTCTGTCGATGTTGCCGGGCAGATTATGACGTTGTACGGGATCTTGAATTCTTGCCTTTCGATGGACATTATGTTTAGACCGGCTGTCAGATGGCCTGCGTTGAGTTAGTGCATATGTCAGCCAATTCAGAGGGATGGTTGCGTCTGCTGGACTCACCACCTGCACTGTCTCCTGCCAGCGTGAAGTTCGTCCCTTGGAGACCCAGCGTCTCGCCGTTCTCCGTCAGCCACTTGAGGGACTCGTAGCACTGCTCGTGCTGCACAGGGAACTGGACTTCTGGAGCAAGGGTGTATTCCGGGAACACGACCGGGAAACCGGTCTGAAGGGCTAGATCGCGTACAATACTGTCATATTCTTCGATGCTGTTGGCAGTTGGGTTGAGTTAGCCCCCTCGCTTAACTTTTCCATCTGCTTACATACCTTCCAACAGACCAACCGCCACCGTGGATGAAGAAGATGTATGGCAGCGGGGGATCATTGGGTACGCCCTCGGTCTTGTATATCCACAGCTCCACACCGCCATCAACAGGCGCCGTAAAGCTGCTTCGGTCCACGCCTCCCAGCTTTTCGTGTTGCTGGGATGGACCGAACGTTGCGAGGTACTCCGGGAGAGTGAGGTTTGCGAGAATCTCAGGCGAGGTGATGCTTGCCAACGCCTGGTTGAGCGGGTCAAGATATGGTATTGAAAGCGCAGACATGGTGAGTACTTTGCTGATGATACGTGATTTACGTGGTTGTTGGAGCAGTCTTCAGTCGTGCGAGATGCACTTTATGAGAAGCACCTTGGGGGTCGCCTAGCATCTTTTATAAACCACTACTTGCCTAAGTCTCTACCTTTCTTTTCCATTAAACTTAATTCCATTGCAATTACGAGACCGGGAAATTAAAAGTAAGCTGACCTCAGAAGCAAGGCGTTTTTGACATTATTATGGGGCAGTTCACATCTGAGGCGCATTATTATGGGTGAATTCACATCTGGGCCGCAGTGGCAGGGACCAAAACTGGGATTGTGAGAAGTGCATGGACTAGCAACAGTGATCAAGGATGGCGATAGGAGGGAGTAGTGATATGCTCTGGGTGCTGACTGGGACCCACCACATTCGCGGAGCTTTCGGATGTACACATGTCAGTCCCCTTCGTAGCTTGGCAGAAGTCTGTGACATATGTCTCACGCCGAGTGAGTAATTGCAAGAAGCGATCTCAAAATCCCCATGCCTTTCATTGATGAATATCCTTAACCACTCGAAGATTGGGTATTTTGAAAGCACGTCTGGAGGATCGTCATCACACTGCATGTGGCACAGAGGATCACGCTAGTGGATGACCGCATCGCGCCATATTATCGCTTCTCTCGTGGACATCCTAAACTTCATTGCAGCGTTTTCCGAATCTGACTACACAACTCACATAGTTCGTGAATATGGCAGCCTAATAGTTCACATGTACCGCCTCCCTGACCCTTCGAAAGACTAGAGAGCCACTAAAACTGTTTACAGGTACCAAATATTGGCACCAAACTTAAAACCTGGCCTCTGCCGTGAATTCAACTGTTCCTTCGGAATCACGCAAGGGCTCTAGATGGAACTGGAGATTTATGCAAGCGTGGCCAACGATGTCAATCATGAGGCAGTACTAGTTTAGATCCAGAGGGCATTTTAGATTTTCCACATTCCTGGCAGTAAATACCAGACTCTCCGTGTGACTTGAACGAAGAGAGCACCTAAATAAAAAAGATAACGATATGAAGATGCTAATTCGGAGCTCATAAGCTTGTGACATTCAGAACATGTAATGACTATTTCTCCTCATGCTGTCCGGGCAATGTTGTAGGTTGAGGCTTAAAAGGACTTTTACCGAAAGAAGTATAGACAACGTTTTAAGTATATGAGCAGCAAGATCGTTAACCGAAGGGCATCCGAGCGGACGAGTAATATGTATGGGATGTGGTCGGAAAGTTCCGCTCGAGATCCTTCCATCAACGCTCATCAAGTATTGCACATACTCAGATGACATGGGCCACGCTAATTCCAACCTTTGGACTAACTATATTCCCTTGAAGACGCAGTGGGCAATCTGTTCTGCGGGGGTATGCGGAAAGACAGATCCTACGCATCCTTCTGATCTAGATTCCTGTCAGACTGCTAACTAGATGCAGCACCACGTGTGGCCCAGCTGTCGTGAAGCGTGCTACGTGATGATTCGATGACTGGTTATTGATGTTTGTTCAAAGACATCAACGTGGGCCTAATGTGGCGACCAGAGGGACACGCAGAGGCGGGCGCATGTGCCTGTTTCAAGAACGCACGATTCGCATCGTGGATCTGAAGACAACAGGGGCTAGGAGGCTGACTTGGCTCCCCTGAGTATGAAGGATGCGGCGCCAGTCCCTAACAAAATACACGAGGCCATACTCGAGGCCTTTCACGGGTGGAGAACGTTTCGGCATGGCCCGGATCGGCCCCCAAAAGCCAAGCCGGGTGATTCTGGAGCCCTTCTGGCCCAAAGTCTACACATTGCCGGTTTTTGTCATCCAGTAAGCATGGTGCGATGTCCGGAACATTTCCGTGGGTCGGGCGGTCAGCCACCAAGGCCACCACCGCGCCGGTCCCTGGCCCGCCATCGTGTGCGTCCGGGAGCCCGGAAGAGCCAATTATGAGCGGGCCGCCGTGCTTTTCCTCTTTGCCGTCCTCAAGACGCCGGCCTCGTTGACCTTTCTTGACGGCCCCTGAGCAATCTTTGGTTCTGCGTAGTCCTCTCTTCAAAACTCATACGAGAGGCCTGCCTGACAGCATGCAAAAACATGGCCGCCTAAGACGGCCTAGCGAATGGATGCCTCATCAATCCTCCCCTGGATGTGCCGCAGACCTGCTGCCAGCCAGCAATGGTACGATTCACGAGGTGCCAATACCCAACGATACACCTTGCGCGTGGGGATTGATGTATGGTTGAATTGTATATAAAATCAGGCCATCGCCATGGCATCGACGCTTTCTCCTCACCACTCTCAACACAGCATCCAGTCTCTTCAGCTTCATTTTCCTTGCATTTCTATCTCTTTACAAGATACTAACTCCTGGCGAGTTAGGTCTATTCATTGCGGTTCTCACAGTCTTTACAGTCTCTTTTTGATCAACTCATCTC